>JABWDB010000031.1:3415000-4045946 GCA_019614645.1 Stratiolaelaps scimitus | reverse complement strand
AAAAAAAAAGATTCCAGAGTGGAAAAGAAGGTTAGATTGTAATGATTGTAATACGTGCAGAACGGCACATCATAGACCGTTGAGACTGTGGGCAAATTCGGTGGGCAAATTCGGTCTCACACGCTCGGGCAAATTCGGTCTCACACGCTCTCTAAGGCGCCTCGACGCCGTCGTTCTAGACCGGCTGAGAGGATGCTTGTTGCTCGGACTCCCGCCCCGGCAGGCAGTCAGATCGACAATACCGGTGTGGGGACACCGTCGTCCCGGAACCCGATTACCTATTCGGCCTCGAAGTTCCATCGCGCGGACCCCGCCCATGACCCCGACAACGTCTCAACAAGATGAGATAAAGCCTCCGCCCGCCTCTTTAGAAGGGGTGACGACGGATAAGGTGGCTACGGAGACATCGGAGGTTCCAGACGCACCCCTTTTGCCAACGGGGAGCCGATCGCGGAGCAACACTAACGAACATGGGTACGCGCGGATTGACATCCTCGAGGAAGAGGAGTCTAGCGAGACACTGGAAAAGCTCCAGGAAGCAGGTGAAATCATGAGTCAGATCACGGAATTCACCAAGACTAAGGACGGCGGTAGACGCCGCATCAAGATCTATACCGACTTACAGAAGCTCCTAAGCAGACTAGGAACGACGTTATATAAGGCTAAGCTGGCGAAGAAGGATCTACTACTGCAGACGAGAAATATCGCCACGGCGACCGTCCCCCGCAGTGGCCCTGTCGTAAACAGGGAGACGGCGGACACGTCCTGTCTGACGGTGGAATTCCTCTCAGGAGCATTATAATCTTCAAAAGGGGCTTTGAAGATTCAAGCAAGTTTCAAGAGAAGGTCAAACCTACCGAGCACTACATCGCAGCACGACACAACTCGGCCGGAGACACAACTCGGCAACGGGGATGTCATCCTAAAGGTAGCGGAGAAGGCAGAGGGAGGCACGCCGTCCTTCCTTGAAGCACTGAAAAACGGGGGCGCAACTGCTGACATGCTCGCGGACGCAAGAGAACTCCGAATGGTCGTCCCGAACCTGCCTGAGGGCACCACCACGAACGCCATGGTGTAGTGTTTATGATTCCAAAGAGCTTACGCCGATTAGAGAGTAAAGATCGTCTGGTTCCTTAGGAACCCCGGGTGGGGGGCGCTGGGATCGAGAAAATGAGGCTATAAAAGGAAAGAACAATATAGAGCAGGCCTCTTCGGGCCGTACTGATGATACGATAGACGTCGTCTTTGTCGCCGATCAGTAGGCATACTAGTACGTGGTACCGGAATCCTACATTGGCGCAGTCGGAGCGAATGAGATCCGAACGAGCCAGCGACAAGACCATATCTGATATCTCGATCGCCCCGCCGCAGGTGTTCCTCCTGAAGCTGCAGGCAGACCTACAGTAGCGTGGGACGAGTGGATTCGGATGCTGGGCCGTTATCTCGACGCACTCGAAGGTGTGAAGGAAGCAAGACGGCGAGCAATTGCACTTATTGGGTCGAGAAGGGCAGGCGCAGTACGACCAGGCACTGCAGACCGGCAAAGTGAAAAAAAGTTACCGGGGGAAAGTGTCAGCGATTTCGTCACCTCTCTGAGGCGACTGGGGACACCGTGTAACTTTGCGGCGTTCTCGTTCGACGCGGCAATGTGCATGCAGATGGTCTCAGGTACGCCCTCAGTGCGGAGACGGGATCGTCTACTGGCGCAGGAAGAGAAGGTAATAGCGGAGGCAACAGTGGACATAGGACGGACGATTGAGCGATGAGAGCGGGAGGCCAGAACCATCAGCGAGGCACAAGTATGCCAGGTCAGGGCGAACAGGGAGCAACAACAGCAACGACAGACGAACCCATAGAAACCTCTGGTACCGGGGCCGATGTCACGCCCGGCATTGTTCTTCACCGCCCGCAGGGCGCACGTGACCACGAGCCCGTTGTGCAATGTCCGGGAGATGAAATGCTTGCGGTGTGCTGTCATGGGCCACGTGTCAAGGCTGTGTCCCAAGAAGGTGGCTGCGGTGGTGATGAATGACCCGGCGGACTCGGAGGTCAGGAATAAACATCAGGCGTTCGTGTATTCAATGCATCCATATTCTGGCTCAGAGGTATATTGTACAATCAAATTCAATGGGCCGAACATTAAGTGCCTAGTGGATACAGGGGCAGCGGTCTCTATAGTAAATGCGATTGAAGCTGGTGGGCTGCCAGGGGATAAAAATCACAGACAGTACTAAAGACATACTCAGGAAGTGAGATAGAGGTCCTTGTAATGATAAAACATGTAATGGAGTTCAAAGGCAAACAGATAAAGGGATCGATGTTTATAGTGAATATGGGTCAATCTATTCTAGAAAGAGACATGATAAATGGATTAGGTCTAAAAATATATTGTCAGATCAAATCTTGCGCGGTGGCTACGATTAAGGGATACGAGGAGATATTTTCAGACAAATTGGGTTCAGTGAAAGGGGTACTCACACAGGGTTAAAGAGCCACACCGGTGCAACAAAAGTTGCCGCGGGTCCCGATCGCGATTAGAGACACAGTGCGGACGGAGTTAGATAAAGTAATGAGACAAGATATAATTGAACAAATCCCTTCATCGGAGTGGATCTCCCCGATGGTAGTGGCCGCAAAACGAGATGGGAGAGTCAGAATATGTGTGATCTGCTGGACACGTTCCCGCTCCCTCACATAGATGACCTGTTGGGAGTGTTAAAATGAGCCACCTGGTTCTCTAAACTAGACACGACTTCAGCATATCATCAAGTGAAACTAGCAGAAGAGTCAAGAGACCTAACAGCTTTCATTACTCCGTGGGGACTGTTCAGATACAAACGGATGTGTTTTGGACTAGCATCGGCACCCTCCGCATTTCAGCGGATGATGAATTCTATCCTAGAAGGCGTACACGGTGTAGCGGTATACCTGGATGATGTCCTAGTGGTAGGCGAATCCAAAGAACAATACGATGACCGGTTGAAAAGGGTACTAGACAGGATCCGGGAGGCCGGGATGACACTAAACGAGAAGTGTATGATTGGAAAATGCTCTATAGAATTCGTTGGATATGAAATTAGTGCGGAAGAAGTACGTCCTAACAGCAGTAATATTGAGGCCGTAGAGAAAATGGCGAAACCCACGTCGACAGCGCAGGTCAAATCAGTGTTGGAAATAGCCAGTTTTTATATGAGATGTGTAGAGGGATTTTCAGACGTAGTAGCCACGGACGCGTCAGATATGGGACTGGGAGCAGTAATGTTAATGTAATGAAGTAAACAACGGTAATTAGATACCAGAGCATATGGGTCAGCAACATTAACCGATGCCCAAAAGAATTACTCAACGGGAGAAAGGGAGGCTCTAGCAGGGGTATTAGCGGTCGAAAAATGGCACGTCTATCTCTAGGGTAGGAAGTTCAAGCTTAGAACGGACTACTAGGCGCTAGTAACATTGCTAGGGGCGAAAGGCACAGGGAGAGCACCAATGAGGATAGCACCATGGATAGCGAGGCTTAGGAATTACCAATTCGATGTAGAATAATGTCCCCGACATGTTATCAGACTACTATTAGAAACCGGTTACAAAGTGGAAGAACCCAGTGAACTGATAGTAGCGGCTGTATCGAGTACATCACAACCTATTCGGTGGGAAACGATTAAAGATCAGACACGAAAAGACCCTGAGCTAAATAAGATATGCAAATGGATGAAAGAGCGTAGACCTGACCTATCGGGAAAACCGTGGTCCTCCGTCTTTCACGAGCTATCAGAGATAGATGGAGTACTAATAAGAAACGAACAGATTATGTTACCCAGGTCCCTCAGAATACAGGCGTTCGAGTTGGTCCACGATGACGATCACCAAGGAATAGTGCACACGAAACGCCGAATCAAGAAACATTTTTGGTGGCCTGGGCTCAACCAGTTCATCGATCAGCTAGTTACGAATTGCCAGCTATGCACAGCAACAGACCGGACAGTACGAGCAATGACGGCCCCGATCGAAATAACATAGTCTGTTACATCCGGTGCGAGTGAGGAAACCAATAGCGAAGAAAGCGGGGGAAAAAGGTCCCGGGCACACAGGGTCAGTTCGAAATCGAACCAACGGTGAAGGGTGTATCTGGTCTACTATCGGTAGTGGTCCGTTTCAAGAGCAAGCTGGCGACCGCGACGTTCGCCGCGACGGGCTCGTCGGATGGGTCTTCCACCCCACCTCAGTGGGTGACAGTCCCATGTTGTCTGAACAGCCAGAGGATCGGACATATTGCACGCGATTGCATTTTCGAGAGAACAACCGAGAAACGATGCCATCGATGTGGAGGAATGGGCCACGTGGCTAAGGGGTGTGTCGCAGTGCCCAAGTGCTATAATTGTGGCACCGAGGGCCACGCCGCCAACACAGCGACGTGCCCGACGTATAGGAGGATCATTAAGGAGGCTGGTGCGACCGCGACGATGATATCTAACCGGCTGACGATGGCCCCAGTCGAGACAGCGGTGGTGACGAAGAACCCACCAGCCCCCCTTTCGAGTCCGCCGAAACAGCTACCCGAGAGTGAGATGGAGACGGTCACGAAAACGGATATCGAGTACGAGACCGGTTTGGGAGCCAAGGCAAAGCGAAGAAAGAACGAGAGGATACGCAACAGTGCCGACTCCTCCCCCGGAGACGGAGGCCTTAAGGACAAGAAAGGTAGGCAACGGACAGGAAGAGGCTCAAACAATAAATTATGTCTAGCTTCAAAATAGTTCCAATAAACAGCACAAAACTGAACTCGGTTAAGTGATCCCTATGCGAACGCCAGGAGGATGAAGCAGATTCCCACTCGGAGAAAGATACAAAAATGGGTGATGGAAGAGTGGTCCATTGCTCCACAATATACTTCAAGAAATTACGAAGCTGTGAAAATCGTGAAAAATTTACAGGCAGACAACGATGATTTGAAAGAAGCCGTTGAAATTCTCACAAAGGCTAACCAACAACTTGTAAAGCAAGTGAGGAATCTCAGAAAAACCAATAACGGCAACGAAACGCCTAGAGAGCGATCAGAGAGCCGAAATTGGAAGCCCATGCAGGGGCTGCAATATGAGGGAAACAGTAGTAGGATACTCTTGCCGCAAGCTTCCAAAGAAGCAAAAACCAAAAGATCTGAAGGTAGAAAAAGTGCATTAATATAGAGCGTAATGCATAAGGCTGATACACCGAACGCTTCGACTGAAGACGTGCTTCCACCCAAGTTACCGTCTGTGAAAACAAGAATAAATACACGACGACTGCACGTCTCGCGCATGTGCCCAACGGTGACCGCAGGTGAGAAGCATTATACAATCATCTGAAAACCAATGGTAACGTTCATCCCATCACAGTAAAGAGACCAAAACGGGCGCAGCAGCGCCTCGAGGTTCTATGTAGAGGTAGTGGATGTAGACTACGACAATGTCATCGACGACAACTTATGCGAGGCGGACACGGAGATCTCACATTTTGGTGGCCCACTACGGAAAACATCGATAGCGGCATCTCATCCAAAATCATGACTCCATACTAATAAAGACAGCGACGACTCCCATCGTTATAATTAATACCAGAATAAAATGTCAATACCGACCACAACAAGAACTAGCTGTATCTGTGTGAATGCACGGTCCCTCCAGAAGCAAGACGCCATAGATACACTCCACTCATACCTAAGAGAACGACATAGATATTGCAGTTATCTCTAAATAGTGGCTATTCAACTACACGGTCACCTCTGCGGAGTTAAGTAATGGAGTTATCTTTGTAGTGTTTCGTAAAGATAGATCTACGCGTGGAGGAGGAGTATTACTGCTAATCAAAAAGGATCTTCCCAGTGCCGAGGTTGATATGCTCATGACGACATCTGAAATAGTCGCACGTGACTTGATATTCTCTTACAGAACAATCAGAATGATATCAGTCTATTACTCGCCGACAAGGACATCCGCCGAGCTGGTATATCGTATGAAACTCCTTACTGGAGAACTCTCTAAACTGATAAAGACAGAGCATACAGTCGTTATAGCAGATTATTCCCATCAGCCACAAATAAACTGGGAGACGTTTGATAAGCCGGGAGCTAGCGACGAAAGAAAGTCTCTTACTGGAACTCTGTGCAGCACACGGACTGACGCAACTTGTAACCGATCGGAACCCGGACGCGTCGGAAACACATCGACAATTCTGGACATCGTCCTATGCAATGGTGATTCGGTCCCAGAGGAAAAGGTTCTGCCGAATCTTCTACGATCGGATCACAACATCGTACAATTCTTTCTTGCATGCAGCTCTGAGACCACGGTATCACACGCATTTCGAAGAAACGCATCTAGGCAACGAGGAACTAAAGCGACGTCAAAGCAGAGAGCCATCCGCTCTGCCGGAAGGATCCCTAAGGTACACGGTTTACTACGTAGATGTAAGTGCGGAAAACATTCACTGTCGCCTACGAAAACTTCAGTCGAAGTTAAGTTCCACACCACGAGAGCACTGGCAGGCTCAGCTGGTTGAGTGTATACGACGCGGTTGACGTCGACGAGGCGTTTGCGGCATTTAGCTCGACGTTAGAGCAGGAGTACATAAGGTGCTTCACTAAAACCGAGTCGAAAGTGCAGCCGCGGCGGAATGGATTCCGGTTTAACGGTAGGCTTAGGAGGATGAGACATTCGGTCAATAAACTTCATAGATGGTTTAGAAAGGTAGGCTCGAGAGAATCTAAAGATGCATTCTATGTTAGCCTTCGCAAGTACCGGCTCCATGTACAAGCAGCCAGAACTGCATTTTATAAAGGACAATTCAATATCCCTAAAAGGAACTCGAAATGTTTGTGGGATTTCCTAAAGGTATCCTGTGGTAAGGGTAGGCAGAGAGCTACGGTACCTGGAAGCATTGTAGTGGCGGGAAAGGTACGTCCTGACCGTTCTCGGCGGAGCTCAACCGAACCGTGGCCTGACAGGTCGGGCGGCATTTGGAAGACAGGCCACTACGCAGAGATATGGATGCGGGCTGCCGGCGTTTTCTCAGGGAAGGGATCACCGCCGAGGGGCTCGCTGAAGTACTTAGGAACGCCTGCACGGGAGCCGGGGGGAGACCGCGGGAGGGGGGACGGGAGGGAAAGCCCCCGCCGACATACTGGTGGAACGAGGCCATAGCCAAAGCAAGGAGAGTTTGTGTACGGGCTAGAAGGGCGCACTCGAGGGCTCAGAGCAGGCTGGCCAACAGCGGGCTGCACGGCAGAGAGCTGGCCGACGGGCTCCAGGAGGGTACTTCCAGGAGGAGTACCTGCGAGCAAAGAGGGACTTAACCGGCCACATCATTAAGAGTAAAAGGGAGAAGTGGGGGGAGCTGCTAGAGTCCGTCGATCGAGACATATGGGAAAGGCCATACCGCATAGTCATGGCCAAACTTCGTAGGCCGCCGCCTGCCCTGCGACCGGACAAGTTGAGAGAGGCGGTGCTCAACCTCTTCCCGACACAGGCGGCAAGGGAGGGGGAGACCTTCCCCGATACTACGGGTGAGGACATCCCGAAGGTGACCCGCGAAGAGGTCAAGACGGCGGTGGCACGCCTGGCTCCAGGGAAGGCCCCTGGCCCGGATGGGGTCCCACCGGAGGTCGTGCGCGTGCTAGCTAAACGCTGGCCCGTAGCTATTGCGAGGCTGGCGAGCAAGATCCTGCGGGAGGGTATATACCCGGCCGCATGGAAACGCGCAAACCAAAAAATAAAAAAACAAACCCAAACCCCCAGCCCCCCCACGGGTTAAGCTCAGGTTCCAGGGCAGGGACGCAACGATCGAGGCGATTGAACGGGAACTCAACAGAGCAGGCGTCCTTGAGGACGCTGAAGCGCTCCAAGAGCTACTCGAGAAGGCCTGTGAAAAAGCAAGACTCCACCCACTTAGGAGATTGCAATTATCTTCCAAGCCTTGGTGGACAGAAGAAATCGCAGAGCACCGTCGCATATGTTTGAGGATCCGGAGAAGGATCAAGGCACTGAGCGCGAAAAGCGGAGGAGATGAACGGCAGATATTAGACGCAGTTATGGAGCTCACACGGGCCAGGGCTACGCTCAAACGTGAAATCGCGCGAAGCAAGATGCGAGCCTGGAAGGAATTTCTCGCAGACCTCGAAAGAGACCCCTGGGGAAAAGCGTACAAACTGATCCGTGGCAAGATCAAAAGAGCCCGCAAAGAGCACTTAAAACCCGAAGAGCGCACAGCAATACTCTCCAAGCTGTTCCCTCAGATGCCGGATTTTAACAGATCTGCCTACACGAGCGGCGACGACAACGGAGGCGGCGACGGCGAAGATAACGACATCCCTGCGGTCTCCAGGATGGAAGTGATCCAAGCGGCAGAGCGAATCAAGACGGGAAAGGCCCCGGGTATGGACGGCATCCCACCCGCAGCGACTAGGGTCCTACTGAAGGAGTTCCCGGGTACGGTGGCCAACGTCTTCAGCCGACTCGTGCGCTACGGCTCATTCCCAACAGTGTGGAAGAGAACGGACTACTTTCGGATGCCCAATATGGCTTCAGAAAGTCGAGGTCTGTATTAACGGCGGTGCACAGAGTGCTCTCGAAGGCAGAGGTAGTGGCCAAGGAGACACGTAAAAAGCGGGAGTATTATCTGTCGATCATGTTGGATGTTCGAAACACATTCAATAGCTTGAAAAATGCCAAGAAGGAGTGGCCGGCGACGCTAGTCCAGGGACTGGTGGGGACCGAGCAATCCATACTGACACCACGGGCCGTCCGGGCAGTGGTGGTGACAAGGAGGACGGAGGGAGACGAGAGCCTGCTTAAGGAGATCGGGGTGCAGTTCCCACAGGCACCAGGGGCACTTCGATTGGGGGACGGGGGGGTCGCTGTCGACCGGAGCGGGGGGGCAGTGGAAATCATCACCGCGGAGGGAGCACGGCGTACAAAGGATGAGGGGCATCGTTTCCTGGTGGTCGGCATGCTCGGGCAGGACTGGGCCGGGCTGGGAGAAGAATCCGTTATCCGTGCTCCAGAGGGTGGTTCGTACCGCTCTGGCGAAAACTGCGGAGACTGGCCAAGAGGGCAGGCCGCTCTTATTCCTCCGGAGGGAGACAAGGTCGCGTACGACCTGGCGGCTGCTGGAACTGTGCTGCCGGAAGAGCGAGGTTGCAGGAGAGCTCGAGGTCTGCCAGAACGCAAGGGACCCGCCGGGGGGAGGAGATAACACCCAGCCTCAGGTCGCGAACAGCACTATCAGACTGCGCCTAGGAGAAGGACGGACGTTCGCAGACATGGTCAAGAACCTCAGAGAACGAAAGGAAGTCCGGGGCGTGCAGGGAGCAGAGATAACGGGGGTCATCCAGAGCAAGGACGGAGACGTTATCCTCAGAGTCCGGGAGCGGTCCGCGGGCGCCGGGAAAACGCTAGCGGAAAAGATCGAAAGCCACCTAGGGGTCGCGACGGACCACAAACCGAGAGCGGGCGGTCCCACGAGGTCGATCGCGCTGTGGGGGGTCGACCCGCTGCTGGACCAGACCGAGCTGGCCGGGGAGCTTAGATCTGAGGCGGTGCTCGGCCTGGGCATGGCCGAAGAGGTCCAGGTCACCGAGCCTGCATGGCCGAAGAGGTCAGGCTCGCTCGCTCGCAGATCTGGTTCTCCGTGGCGACTTTGCCAGCCCGGGCGGCGGCCAGACTCTTGGACATGAGGACCGTCAGGATCGGCACCAGGTGGGCAAGGGCCAGCGAGTGGCTGAGGCCGCAGGTCTGCTTCCGATGCCAGCGATCGGCCACCAGGCGAGAGAATGCCTGCAGGCCGCACCGGGCCTGCTTCAGATGCGGCCAGGCGGGACACCTCGCGAAGGAGTGCGAGTCGACGACGTCGACTTGCTTCGTGTGTCAGGCGGAAGGGCACCGGGCAGACAGTGCGACGTGCCCTGAGAACAGGGATAAGGGCGTCCAGCTCTGCTTGGCCTCGGAGCCCAATGCTGCGCGAGTGAGTAACGACGGTGACTGGATAAAAGATAGGGACACAGACACGTCGATCTGGGTCTCGCGGGGGACGGTAATAAGAGACCGGGGTTCAGGGGCGGGATTCTCGTCGGTGGCCATAGAGGGGGTAGGTCTTCCTTCATCTCTATATACTTCTCACCCGACAAACCCATCGACGACTTCAAAACATACCTAGGTGAGGTGAGCGAGGCCCTCAGGGAACGCAGGGCGAGGAAAGTCTACGTCATGGGCGACTTCAACGCGCCAGGAGAGGCATGGGGCAGCAGATACACATCAAGGAGAGCACAGATCCTGCAGGAGTGGATGGCCCAGGAGAGGTTGATCGCTCTAAACGACTGCAGGACACCCACCTTCGTCAGAGGGACTCAGGCATCGTTCTTGGACCTCACGCTGGTCAACGAGGCCGCGCTTGGCGGATCCATCAGGTGGGAAATCCTCGACGAAGAATCCCATAGCGATCACAGGTACGTCCTGACCGTTCTCGGCGGAGCTCAACCGAACCGTGGCCTGACAGGTCGGGCCCGCTGGCAGAGGCGGCATTTAGAAGGCAGGCCACTACGCAGAGGTATGGACGCGGGTTGCCGGCGTCTGCTCAGGGAAGGGATCACCGCCGAGGGGCTTGCTGAAGTACTTAGGAACGCCTGCACGGCAGCCGGGGGGAGGCCACGGGAGGAGGGACGGGAGGGAAAGCACCCGCCGACATACTGGTGGAACGAGGCCATAGCCAGAGCAAGGAGAGTTTGTGTATGGGCTAGAAGGGCGCACTCGAGGGCTCGGAGCAGGCTGACCAACTGCACGGCAGAGAGCTGGCCGACGGGCTCCAGGAGGAGTACCTGCGAGCAAAAAGATTTAACCGGCCACATCATTAGGAGCAAAAGGGAGAAGTGGGGGGAGCTGCTAGAGTCCGTCGATTGAGACATATGGGGAAGGCCATACCGCATAGTCATGGCCAAACTTCGTGGGCCGCCGCCTGCCCTGACAAGTTGAGAGAGGCGGTGCTCCACCTCTTCCCGACACAGGCGGCAAGGGAGAGGGAGACCTTCCCCGATACTACGGGTGAGGACATCCCGGAGGTGACCCGCGAAGAGGTCAAGACGGCGGTGGCACGGCTCGTACCAGGGAAGGCCCCTGGCCCGGATGGGGTCCCACCGGAGGTCGTGCGCGTGCTAGCTAAACGCTGGCCTGTAGTCATTGCGAGGCTGGCGAGCAGGATCCTGCGGGAGGGTACATACCCGGCCGCATGGAAACGCGCGCACCTGGTCCTGATACCCAAACCGAGGGGGCGAACCGGCCCCGCGGCATACTGACCAATTTGCCTCCTCGACGCGGTGGGCAAACTCTTCGAGCAGATAATTTTCGGCAGGCTTACCGCCGAAATCGAGGAGAAGGAGGCCCTATCGGACGCGCAGTACGGCTTTCGGAAAGGGCTGTCCACCCTGGACGCCCTGCGTCGAGTCGTACGGCAAGCCAGCGAGGAGTCAGGGAAAACCCGCACGGGATTCGTCCTCCTTATCCTGCTGGACGTAAAAAACGCGTTCAACACCGTTAACTGGGGAGTGATCATGAGTGCGCTGGCGCGGAAGCAAATATCCGACGGTACCCGACGGATTCTATCCTCGTATCTGGGAGGGCGAGGTCTGGTCGCAGGGGGCCTGGAGCACGAGGTCACCGCCGGCGTCCCCCAGGGTTCGATTCTGGGGCCCGTACTCTGGAACCTTGCCTATGACGGGGTTCTGCAAACCGATATGCCGGAGGGCGCCGAGCTCCTCGCCTACGCGGATGACCTAGCGGTGATGGTTACGGCGAGAACGGAGGACACCCTAGAGGGCACGGCCAATGAAGCCTTACGTAGGGTGGTACAGTGGATGGATTCCCACCATCTCCAGCTTGCACCTGCTAAGGCAGAGGCAGTGAACCTAACAGGCAGGAAGAGGACACGGGGGATCAACCTCCTGCTCGACGGTCACCCGATAGAAATCAGGCGGGAGGCGAAATACCGCGGAGTCATTCTCGACCAAAGGCTAAGCGGCCTGGCGCACATCAGGTACGCCACAGCCAAGGCACAGCGAGTGTCCCTGAACCTGGCGCGTCTGATGCCTAGGGTGGGGGGAGTGTCGGAGGAGAACAGGAGATTGCTGGCATCGGTAGCTGAGTCGATGGCCCTCTACGGTTCACCAGTATGGGCGAACCAGGCGCTCCGGACGGCGAAGAATAGGGGGATGCTGAGGTCGGCCCAACGGACGCTGGCAATCAGGGTGAGCCGGGCGTACCGGACTGTGTCGACTGATGTCCTCCTGGCCCTAGCCAGAATGCTGCCATGGGACTTGCTAGCTAATGAGAGAAGCCTCAGGCTCCCGGCTGGGAATCTCCACCCGACCATGGCCCGGAGGGCCACCCTCGACGCCTGGCAGCGAGAGTGGGCCCGAGAGTGATACCAGACCTCAGGGTGTGGCTGGAGAGCAACATGGGTGAGCTCACGTACGAAGTGACGCAGGTGCTGACGGGCCAAAGGCAGTTCCATGGCCAAGATCGGAAAGACCCAGGTAGACATATGCGTGCTGTGTGACGCGGGCGAGGTGGACGACGTCGAGCACAAAGTGACCCAATGTGTGTCACTAGCGGCAGTCAGGCAGGGGGGCTCGAGGGATGTTGCGGGGAAATCAGTTCGAGAGCTCGTGGCCCATATGGTCAAATCGAGGGAAGCCTGGGCGGAGCTAAAGGAGAGTAGGGAGAGACACAGAAGGGCCCGAGTGAGCCACCAAAGCCCCCCCCCCCCCCGGGGGGTCTCGGAGGCCCGCTCCACCGTTAGCTAGACCGGCTTTCCCCGCGCATTCCCGCTCAGGGCCGGGGATAGGTGGACCGAGCAGCCAGTACCTCTTGGGGAGATTGGCAGGCCTGCCACGGGGCCTCCTCCTTCACCAGTCTCGGCCCGCGCATTCCCGGTACGGGCCGGGGATTAGGTGACCGAGCGTTCCCGTGCAGGACCCCAACACGGAAGCCACAGTAGTCATAGGAGACTAAGGCACCCGGCTATAGAACACTAGCCGGAGCAGTACACACCTTCCCCAGAGATCGAAGTAATGCCAAGCGTGCCAAACCTGGGGAAGAGATACACTCTCAGCAGAGGATGGTTTTAGCAGGCAGAGGCGTTTTGTCATCCACGTCAACCCTGCACTGGATCGGCCCACTTTCATCGAGATTGGAATGTCTCTAGTGGTGTCCGTGCGTTTAAAGAAAATTTCCTCCTCTAAAAAAAAAAAAAGTGGGGGGAAAGACAGTGGACGAACCACAACTCATTGCCAACGAACTAAACCGTTTGCGCAGGTGGGTTCTTGGACAGTGGCGGCTCTCCCGGTTGAGGATGATATAAGGCCGGTGCTAAGCTCTATTTGGTCAGCTCAAGGTCCCTTGTTGGAGTTTTCTGACACAAACACGGGGATGGTCAAGGAAACCCTTGATTCCACTAAGGCCAACTGGAGTTGTGGAGCTGTGGGTGTGCCCAGCATGCTCGTGAAGTTGGCCTCTGCTTCTCTTGCAGGCCCCCTTGCGCATATAATTAATCTGTCATTAAGAAGTGGTCGTTGTCCGGTTAAGCCAAAAGACGCCACAGTCATCCCGCTCTTCAAGAACAAGGATGATCCGAAAGATGCGGCCAATTACCGGCCTATATCTCTTATTGATTACCTGTCTAAGGTTCTTGAGAAAATAGTAATGGGTAAACTGAAAACGCACCTCCGCGGAGTCAACTTGCTTTCGCCTACTCAATTTGGTTTTCGAAGGGCTCGCTCTACAGAGCTGGCTCTAGCCCACATGTGGCAAGAGATTTCGGACTCGATCGAAAACAATCTACTATGCCTTGGAGTTTTCCTAGACATCTCCGTAGCCTTTAACTGCCTGCGGCACTCGTACTTCCTACAGGCTCTGGGGTGCCTTAGCTGTGGCACGCAGGTTGTTGAGTGGTTCAAGTCGTACCTCAGTGCACGAAGACAGGCGGTGAAGGCAAATGGCGTCGAATCAGATTGGCATATGATGGACATTGGTACTCCGCAGGGCTCTATCTTGGGTCCGTTTATGTTCATCATCCTATTCAACTTTGTTCTGCTTAAAATATCGGCTGTTGGATGTGGGAAGGCTATTGCGTATACAGACGATACGTCTCTCTTGTTCCGCATTCGCCCGACCTCAGTCCAAAGTGTGGCCCTCAAGAGGGTTGAGGACATCGTTGGGACTTTTGAAGACTTCGGTTTAGTGATCAATACCAAGAAGACAAACATCTCGTTACTCCGTCTGCCGCAGAGATCAGTGCAGATGGTGCCGGTGCATCTTTGTGGAGAGTTGCTCCTGTGGTCTGAATCAGTGAAGTGTCTTGGCATAACCTTACACGATACTCTTAAATGGCATAAACATCTCCAGTCATTCCTACCAAAGTGCTACGCAGTTATTGCCATGCTTCGTCGCCTTAAGGAACTCGACATCCCGACTGAGGGCTTGCTGAGACTATATAACGCTCTACTCATGCCGCTTCTGTGTTACGGCTTTGCGGTCTGGGGGGGTGGCTACAAAGTTATATTGAAGAGGGGAGAGATCGTCCAGAATGACGCTATCCGTGTAATCTTTAATAAGCGCCGCTCAGACTCCGGCAGCGACATCATGGAAAAATACTCGCTACCTAAGTTGAGGGTTTTGTATGCACTCCATGTCTCTCTCCTAGGCTTTAAAATATCTAAAGGTATCATCCCTGCTGATATCGCCTTTCCGTTAGTGGCTGTAAGGAGACGAACAGCCCGCCGACCAACTGAGATTGTGATACCTTTCGTCAGGAGAGAATCTAGCCGACATGCCCTCGCTTGCCAGCTGCCAATGGTCTGGACATAGCTTCCTCATGAGATTCGTTCACTTAAGTCAGCAAAAAAGTTTGCAGAGGCGGCAAAAGGATTTTTAATGAAAACTGTGAAATAATTGTGATAAGGGTTACGGCTACACGTATTGTCGACACTGTAATGTGTAAATGATATTATATTGTGTATATTGCGATATCATCAACTGTGTAATTTCGTTTCGAATGTCGTACATTTATATGTAATGCTTTTAGTATCAGTGTGAGCTGGGGTGCAAAAATACGCCCCCCTTTTATTTTATTTTTATCTATTTTATTTTATTTTTTTATTTTATCGAGAACTAAAGCGTATTGTATTGCAGTTCCGAAAATAAACTTGATTTTGAAACTAACATACCATCCTTCGTGATGAACAAACTGGGGCTATCGGTCTGTGTCCCTCTTTCTTGGGTCTTTAAGAAGTCAGCCAATAGCGCCACGATTCCACATGTTTTCCGCACAGCTCTCCCTCCCTCTTCATCTGTTAAAGTCTATGCTGATGATATTAAAATATACGCCCCCGTAGATACGCTTCAGCGTCGGTGCTACAAAAGCCACTACATGGTTTTTATGAATGGACAGGGTAGCTAGATCTCATGCTTTCGATCGACAAATGCGCCGTGCCGCATTTTGGACACGGAAATACTAAACAAAAGTTCTCCATAGGTAACACAGAACTTAAATCACAAAAAGCTATTAGTCCAAAATACTCTGAACATACTGTAGATGGTGCTCTTAAAGCTAGTCAGCTAAGCAATTGGATAATGCGTACCGATCCAAACCTATACTTTATACTGTTCAGAACCTATGTCGAACCTGTGATAATCTATGCGGGGCCGGTCTGGCACCCAGGTCTAAAAAATATCAGGAACTTTTAACGAAAGAAAATCTCTAAAAATTTTATAAGACGAGTTACAAATGTAAATGTGACAAAGAAAATGTACACATTGTACATGTCCTTCAGCGTCTTAATGCCCTAGTAAAGTAAAAAATGATGTTGAAACAACCGACGATGGTTGCAAAAATATTTGATATTGCCGAAACCACGACTAGATCCAAAAGGGGTATACTCTCAAAATGTATAGCCGCGAAAAAGTGTTTTAATGGTATATTCCCCTGAAGATTGTCACGCGCACAACACGTGCACACAGCGTGCGCAACCGGAACTATCATAGAATATGTACATAAGTGAGACTTGTAACATTATATCATATTATACCTTTGAATAAAGTGTTTGTTATTATTATTATTTGGACCCACGTTACATGTACAGTATGGTATACGGTATCTCAAGGGGGGCCTAGGCCTCCCCTGTTCGTTAGCTACCATACCGCACCTAAGGCTTAAATTCTGCAGAAGGCCGCGATTTGCAGCAGTGGAGTGGGCCTGCGCATCCGAGAGTTTCGTCATAGACATGGCTAGGACTAGGAAGCTTTGTTGAGCCCTCAAAACAGTGATTGAAAAGCCCGAACAGGCAAAGAGCTACTGGCCGGAACGGCTCTTGTCTACATTTGATGGAAGCCATATGAGGACGGCTGAGATTGTGCCATGAGTTCATCGTTGGGTACATGGCATGCCGTACCTCTCGGGCCGGGAGTGCATACATCTGGTAAAATGCAGAGTCAATGCTCTCCCCTCGCGTGCCCGTCTACCGCCCGATTGGCCGGCTTCTGTCGGCAATGCGAGCACGGATGTGACCAGGTGGAAGCACTGGGTCACATTACGCAAGCCTGTAGAGTTACCCACGGAGCCACGATTAAGCGGCGCGATGACGCCTGTGAATTTGTTGCAAGGGAGCTTCAGAAGGCCGGGTTTTGAGGTGCAGCGTGGGAAACTATACCGCTTACCGAATTGTCCTGGCCTGAAGCCTGATCTAGTTGACGTTACAAGCGAGGGAGTTCACGTTCTCGACACGGAGATTTGCGGCACTACCCGCAGTCTCAGCTTAGGGAGACGTGATAAAATCGCGAAATATAATGTTGAGTGGCTGTCACGCCTGCTTCCTCACCCTGAGAGACAGCGGGTATACGGTTCGATAACTGTAAGCTCGACTGAAGTCTGGGATCCGGACTGAGCGATCTAGCAGCCTTGGGTATCACTAAATCTCGGCTGATTGATTTAACGGTACAGGTCGTGCAGGGAACTGTACGCATATTTCGGGTCCACAGGGACTACAAAGGATGAGATGTCATCACTCTTTGAATGAAGGTCGAAAATTTTGTGAGTGACACTGTTGAAACGTTAGATCCAGTATCTAATTCCATATTCCTTCACTTCCCTTTGGTGGGTACTGTTGTTTTGATTTGTTTACGGTCTTCCATGCGTAAAGAACTCAATGATAGGTTTTTCTATCTCTTCCTTCAAGGTTTCATCGCTAAGTTCTGTTGGATTTAACATCGACATATCTGTTCACATATGTTTCCTTTTTGTTTGTCTACCTTCTATCTTTGACTTACGAGAGCAACAGCTATGTCCTTATTTCCCGGAGTAGTTGCATATAGCCGGTTTAAATGACCTTCGTCACTCGCTTCAGGGTTGTTTTTATTCCAATGCTAACCCGTTCTTTGTTTTTAGGGCGAACTTCTGGTTTGGGTTGAGTAGTATTCTACTGGATTTTTTAAAAGCTGTGATTCTTGGACTGAAATCGATCTTTACGATATATAGGGATCTTTTCGCCAGTAGTTGAGCGTCAACGTTAAACTGCACTGCGATGGTTACAGCGTCACTTAACGCTTCGATCTGTGCCACTTGTTGAGATGCACGCTGACGTACAACTGGTGCAAACCCTGCCTGTGCCAGCTCCGTCCTTGATAATGGTGGCAAATTATGTGATGGTTTGTACTGCTCCTTGTCTAAATCTAGATATTGTTTAAAAATAAATGTTGGACGAACATAGTTAGATCAGGTCCGTCGTCAATTTCGCCGAAGGCCTCATCTACTTCAGCTACATGTATTTAATTCATCAGCAGATTTCAGGTTAAAACTCTAATTTGAGTTTCTTGTACGCTCATAATGCTATAATATTTAACAAAAAACGATTTAATACATAATAATAACCACTATTCCTGTTGACACTAAGGAAACGGCCCCTGTCTAAGATACGAGACTGCTTGTATAGTATTGGAGCGCTCTCATCCGATATCGACTTCAGATCGTCGGTATTGAAAATCTACCTGTTTTTGGAGTATCTATAATATTGTAGGCAATATGATTTTTTTTTTCACCACCGTTTTCGTCTAATCTACGTTACCATGTAATTCTGTATCGACTGTTATACTTAGTAGCTAGTTCGGAGTAGTAAGAACGTTCAACGGTGCAAATAGGAAGGACAACCAGAACTTCGCTTGGGAATAGCTTTGCGATTTCAGTTACTCTCCTGTCTCGAAACAGGAGGAAAGATCTCTTTCATTCAGTGCTATGTCGTGTAAACTTCTTGAAAGGATGAAGTTGAAATAAATTCTGGGAAACGCCGAAATTCAAGCATAGATCAGTGAAAGCCAATTTGTGTGTAGCAGAGGAAGAATCTCTCGGTTGCTTTTCTCAACCGTATCGTCTTGTGAGACAACGATGCGATTCGTATAAAAATAAAGCCCTGATCTCGAAGGATCGCATGCTCCACTCTATGCTCGCAGCCCTGATCACATGCTCCACTGCTATCTGTGCTAAATTTCAAGTGACTAGACGGGAACAACACTGTGGATATCCGACTCTCTTAGAAACAGAACTTCATCCATTGAGAGACACATATATATATATATATATATATATATATATATATCACAGAACTTGACGCTCATTGCTGCAACTAAACTTCTCCTTTATGAGAGCGCCTCCAAGTCGATACTGTTTTGGGGCGTCTACGACGAAAGCGTATCCGTGGCAACAAGGTGGCCGCTCACAACAAAAGTAGTTGTAGGCCTTTGCTTCTATTAGCATCTACGAGAGACCAAAATAATGCGAGACCCACATGGGGGCCTTCTAACGTGCCCTGCATATGAGGTGCCAACCAAGTGCACAATACTAACGTGGAAATGAGCTGCTGCTCTTGCATGCAATAGAATTGACAATTTTTATGTATATATGCCTTGCAAGACTATATATAAGAGAGAAACCAACTTATGACATTGAAATAATACCAAAATTCTATAGACCAGGAAAATAAACCATTATACCTTGATACCTCTATATGAAATGAAGACAATTTCTCATATATATATATATACTTATATATAAGTATATTATATTAACGAATGGAACTTAAGTCAGTTAGTCCTCCCCTCCTACATCAGAAATAGCTAGACAAAATTATAATAATCTATAATTAAGTGTTTACCATTGATAGTGACATATTGATATTATGATGCTTTAATATATTGTGTTTATACGAACCCCGAGGAAGCATATCTGCACAGATGTATATATGTTTGTCTGCATATGGCGTAGATATTGATAAATTGCTCAGTAGTCGCTCTCTCTCGCTCTCGGAACAAATGAGATGTGATACACAAAGTGTGTTATTAAGATTCCATTAATTCCAAGAGGGAGAGAGAGAGTGCTAGGATGTAAAGCCTATAAAGTCATTAACGCCTATGGCAGACTCTGTTATCCCAGCTTAACGCTACGTTTGAATATCCGTAGGAATAACCTAATCAGTTGTCGGTGGTGCATTCGCTCGAAATTGCGCGCCTGCTGCGATAATTCCCTTCAATAAAGGTGCTCTTGTATTGTATTCATTGTAGTCCACAGGGATACCAACCTATGCATTGTGGTAGGCATTGTATTTGCCAGTTTATTTATTATGCTTTTATAATACTAATCTCAAAATATTGTCTCTTAATAGACGATGAATGGAGACATACTGCTGACCTTCCCCTCTGCAAGTTACATTGAGGCATGTGAATAAAATACTGCACTCTAAATGCCCGTGAAGTTTGAAGTCAATCTTCGGTGAACCCGCACGCGATGCCGAGGGACTCGCTTGTCGAATCGCCGCAGGAACAGCCAAGGTGAACTGTGCATCATTAAATAATAATAATAATCTTCGAAGTTCTGTGTGAACGTCGTCAATGCTCATTTGCCAATATGAGTGAGAGCTTTACCCACTGGATTTGTGGCTTTTCGAAATTAAAAAAGACAGACTATTCAAATTGAGATTGACTTCGTTTTTGTTCAATAATATCAATCAGTGAAGATATGGTTTAAGAGAGGTAGTAAATTTGGAAGGGCTTTGATTGATATCGAAGAAGTCAGGACAGGGATATTGGCTATTTTAGTTTGTTACAATTTTAAATAGTGGAGCTGGACGATTTCCTGACTCAGTGATCCTGCATGTTTCAACGTTTGAATCTGTGACATATTTATATTCATTCACATATTTATCGCGAACCTCGGCTGGAGATTTATTATCGCAAAGAGATCTGTGTACTTACCAATAGTTATTGGTATTCATAGGGGCTAGAGAATCTCTGCCGGCTCAGAACAGACCCTCAGTGGTGGCAGGGCGAATCAACGACGAGTATCCGTACCATTCTTTATAAACCCGTTTGATGCAGCCTCCGGAAACAATGAGCAACAGCGCACACAAAGAGGTTCACACAACCCTGGTTCATCCGCAAATCGTAGGGTGTACCCGGCTGATAGACAAATTTCACTTCACTTGTCTCGATTTGCAATGCGTTCTGTATTACTTACTCTCATAGGAGCTATTCTTTTCGACTACGATTAAGAAGATCTGATCGTATTGACGTTTACTTCGAGGTCAGTTGTGTTCATACTGTTTACGATTGGATTGGTTCTAAAAATACTAAGCGTGAGGTGAAATGCGCGCCTTTATCAGAATTCACATAGTTGTAGGTTACTCAGAGCTATTATATTTTTGTAAATGGAATTTGTAATGTGATTCGATTGTGGTAAACCGTTGCTTCACTTTGATTCCAAAGAGGTTCATTTAATTCGAACCGCGTTCGTCGTTATTGATAACGCACTGTCAGGCATCGAGCTCTAGCGTCTACGGGAGACCCAGTTCGGATGGTCTGAATTGTGTAGGCCTGCTCAATTTTACCTTATATAATCAACAACGACAAGCCGAAGCTTCGTTTCAATTTATCTGCATCAATTCCCACTATTAATGGTATTTTCTTTCTCCCATATATATATATATATATATATATAAACTCTTGCCGCCGTTCACTAAATTGGCAGCGGATACAAAAGAAAACTGCAAAAATATGCTCAATTACTTACTACAATATTTTCACAACGTACTTCGTTGAGCTTAAATGCGTTTAAAGTTAACAATTTATACACAATTTAATCGCACGTATCTGCAGTGTCAAACCCAAATGTTGTTCGTAGAAACTTTTGAAATAATTGTTGCTATGTTGTTACCTGTTGGCATCATCTTGGGAGCTCGTAGACTGTGCTGCTATTTCTCACACGTCCGCAGGTATCACAAGCCGACAGAATGACATGGTGCATTTAAACGGACAAACGTACTTGGCCGTACTTGGGTATTACTCATATATGATATAGGACACTATTACTATGATCTAATAGGCATTGAGTGTTGTTCCCAGGACGGAAAGTCCGATCTTCAAGGACAGAGGATCTAAGCTACGAAAGTAAATGACTGAATGAAAAATGAATGAACTGAACGCGCCAAGCCGGGATTCCCGTAAGTGTTCAGTTTCGGAGCAAAAACATATCCACAACCTCACAAAACTGTAATATATATATTATATATGCAGTTTATTATTTTATTATACTGTTTTGCATATATAAATAAATGCCATGAGCATAACCAGAGCTAATTTGCTTATTTATAATCTTTCTGATGTATTATTTTGATTTTTGTGCTTTTCCACCTTCTTGTTTGCTCAGACTGAAGGGCACACTTTGTATGTGTTCTGTTCGTGACGATTTTCCGTAATAATTCTATAGCCATGTACTCTTAAATATTTTATGGTATAAAATTGCATATCATCGAAGACAAATACACGATGGCGCACGAACCTAAGCCCGAGATGTTTAGGGCAATTGCTTGCCAAGGTAGTCGGCTAACAGAGAGTGCTTCGAGAGTTATAAAGGTTGAAAGGCCTGAACGATCGCGTGACGCAGCCCACTCATCTAAATTCTAAGGTCGAAACTTCTACTAATTAGCAATTATATGTTATTACAAATCCTTGTGACGCTCGAATACACTAGATGGCGCGGTAACTCAGTAGGGGCGTGCTTCAGCCTCGAAATCAAAGCTGGCTGATGTCCTGCTGATGAGGGGGCGCGTCCGCATGCAGATGACACACAGTTAATTAATGGTGCTAGGGATTCGCACATTTTCATGGAGCGGGTGCCACCAACGCCGCCACCATGGCAATAGATTAAACAAAATAGCATAAATATTGTATAATTCTATCTATTTAATTAATATACTTCGATATAAATAAATACTTGATTGAATACTCTTGTGAACGCGTTTTCCCGAATTTGTGTTGTTCTGTACCTCGTTGTTCACCACGAGGCCAACCGTTTAATAAATCCCATAACAGCCAATATGGATCGATATACTACGCGATTCTTACTACTTTCAGATACGAACAATCTAGCTGGACTATTTCCTCTTACACTCTACAAGATCATCAAAGTTACGGAAACGGAAGGGTCCAAGCAAGAACGCGCCGAGACTGGTAATAAGCTAGTAATAATTAATTTATTCATTCGAGAATCAAAGCGACGAGACGTTAGAGTTTTAATGACATTGAACGGGAGGAGCGCAGGGTTGTTCGAGGCCAACTAAAAACGGCCGCCTTAAACAAACTCGTATCCCTTGTATAAATTATTTACTTACGCTTACTATAGCAAACCACAATCCCCGCAGCGCAGCGAGATGATTAATGAATTTTATTTGTTGTTTCGTTCATTGGCATTACGCCCGTACCATAATAAACTACCACTGTTGACTAACAACTGCATAGAAGTTACGAATTGAGCAATAGCCATAGCATAGCATAACACACACACACACACATTTTGCATCTTCAGTTAGTTATAATTCATATTTTTTTTAATCATCACCTGTTTATAAATTACATTCATCTATTTAACAATGCTATCTTGTGAGCGGACTTTTACAACAAGCGTCGTTGCAACACTGAGTGGATGCAATTAGCAGCAAATATTATACAATTATTTTCCAACCAGGCCGCGTCATTTTGCGCTAGTCTTGCAATGGTGTAACTTGAATACATCAATTGCGACCATTAGGTGAGCAGATTAGAAACTGCACTGAATTCTACCAAACAACATCATTTCTGTAGCGTATTGTTAGCTAATGGCTTCATTAGAAAATAACCACGAAGACAAATTTAGAGGAAAAACTGATAACAAGAAATCGTTCAAGTAATTCGAATTTCACTAATCCTATATTTCGAGATCTGTTTATTTGGCAGAACCCCGATTACATCGTAACAGTTTAGCTGGCATTCTCTATATTGTGGTTTTCAGGTTTGCGAACATTTCGAGTTCATGGAGAGAGTGAATTTCTCTTTAACTTCTTCTTGCGTGTCAACGAAAAAGGTAACTGTCAACGATATGTCTTGCTATCGCTATTTGTATACAAATACGAGATTATGAAATGGGACATAACAGGACAAGACATATTCTGTACCCCTTCTCGGTAAAATATAGTCTTAATATAGACACAAATATATCCACCCGAAGACAGACTTACGTAGGAGGGTGCCTCTTTGATGTAACCATACAGACATACGTGTGCAGGCATTTTTTCTTGAAAGGATACTTATACTCTTGATTTTTGTTTGGATCCCATTTCGTCGAAAAATGATTATCCCGAAATGTCTTTAGCTACTTAAATGAGTGTAAGTCATGGCCTCAGATGTTCATGGCTCCTGCGGGCATGAGGTTTATGGAAATGGGAATGATTGGTCGGAAGTCGGAATCATTGCTATTCACCTATCTTTAAGTCGAACAGTAGAAATCTATGTGAGTTCGATTGTGTTATATCATGTTAGACTGTCATGAGCTTAGCCTGGGCACGTTTATTTATTCACTTGGTGTAACCATGATAACGTCAAAAACGTAACAACGTGCAACTCTGTATAAATAAGGGTCAGACTCATGTCACAGTTCGGGTGTACTAGAGGACCGCTCGGGCGCTCGCCATCTCGTGGTTTCCACTCCGAACGGATTTCCCAAGGCCGAGTGCGTTTGCGCAGGATGTAAATACTTCCGACAACAAAACAAGACGCCGCAGCCAACAGAGGTGAACGTCCAATTGAAACGTTACTACACAAATAGATAGATATATGAGCCATGCGTTCAACACGGTTTCAACACGCATATATATATATATATATATATATATATATATATATATATATATATAAATTAAGCTCACGAAAAACTATTCTTCTATGGTCGCATGGTTCCTGTTTGCGTCCCATGGCGCGCAGATACCCAAAGTCTAATTCAGCAAACGTCAAAATCGTAATCAATCAATCAATCAACGTCCCGTTTCGATTAATGATAGGCAATAAACAAATACGTATGAGAATAGTAATATGTATGCAAAAAAAATTAAGAAATATTTAGTTTGAACCACATCGACCAAGGTATGGTTAGAGCTGTTGTATTCAGGCTTCACCTGTTCATTCAAGCTGCTTTTTATTTTACTTCGATTCGCTCCTTCAGACAATGACTGTGTCAGCATCAAGTAATGAGATAATTTGTCACATCAACCTGACTCACGATGGTATCTGTGCCATAGATCCCGTACGGGCAGTGGCCATTTGCTCAACACCTGCAGCTCCACACGCAGCCATCTGTCGTGTGAGTACCAATTATAAAGTCCTCCTATATGCTACAAATGTATTTGCAATAGCAAATGCTTTCCACTAGATTGTATATTGATATATGAAGTGCGATAATTGCCATAACTAAAATCGCGATGCTATTGTTGAGTAGAAGTGTTACTTTATCCTGGATACCTTGCAGTTTTTGGAAACTGGTTTTCTCGAAACCGACCCTCTTCCGAGACGACTTTCTCTTCGGAGTCTTTGCTATTGAATATTTGGATACGTTGTGCGCATTCGAGGTGCTGGGCATAGCTACTCAGATATAATCTCTATTGCATAGATTATTAAAGTAAGCTCGATTTTCAAGTAGAGCCTTCTACGGGGGAAAAAACAACTGAGCTTTTCAACGTAAAGTGTATCATCCACTGACTCTCCTCTAGGTCCGGGACAGCAGTGAACCAGTTAACTTGATACATTTCCACTCAGGCGGAGTGTTTATTTTATCTAACAAAAAAAAGAACATAAAACAAACGTAGTCGTATTCATTTACGAGTTGAATTCTTATGATACATTACAACAGTCTGAAATTTAATATGAACAAAAGTTTATTCAAACATACAGTAGTTAGAAATTATTGATACATTTATTACAGCGGGTTCGAGCCCCGCTGCGTGATGAGGACATATAAGGGAGAGCTTAAGCATTGTGAAATTGCAGCTCCTTTAATAAACCAATAATGCTTTACTTCTACCTTTACCTAAGTAATTGTCATGACAATGCTTTTGGCACATAAATGCAAATCGAGAGCCTCGGTTGATTTCTGTGGCATTTTACAGAGTTGTCAGTAAATCTCATTTTTTGGTGGCACCCCTTTGCTAATGTTCACAAAAGTATTTCCTCGCGTAGGTGAGTTATCCAGAGCATGGACAGCGTAGACCGATCGGATTGCTTAAACGGGAAGAAAATGATGAGAGCGTTGGCGAAATCGGCGGTGGTTGTGCTATTGCAGCACCAAACAATTTAAAAGTCGGTTCTCGATGTGGCGGATTCACAATCGAACCTCAAGAGTCAACCTCAGTCAAAGAGATGGCCATTCTATTCGCGATCGGAACAGCCGCTGTTAGTACACGTTCAGGAATCTCAGTTGATATTTTGTTGATATGTTGTTTGTACCTCATAGTAATACCTAAAAGGTTAAGAGCTGAGGCCTGTCAGATAGGGACAGAACAGCTGAGGGTCAGCTCGAAAAAACAGTTGATATTTTGTTGATGTACACACACACACACACGCAAACAGCACTGTTTGTTCCTGGTTTGCTTTCTTAATTATTGCGAATTGATTAGCGAATTTAAGTGTTGAAGAAATGAATTCAATTCTTTCGGCGCTTAAGGGACACGCGAAGCCTGTTGCTTCGTTGGTAACACTAAACATTAGGCTTAATATTTTTCACCGGAATTCCTTGATTTTGTTCGGCGCTTGTACCATTTAGCTGTTGAAGTCGATTTTTAGGACAGCCTGCTGCCTACTCCACTTGACCCACCCCTTTGTGGCAGCATAGAAACACAAAGCAAGGTAAAGGCGAAACATACATATTAATGAAATACTGATATTAGCGAACTATATATATATATATATATATATATATATATATATATATATATATATATATATATATATATATATATATATATATAATTTAAAATATGTTCCGCAGTTTGCTCTCGAGTGGAATCGCCCTTCGCCTTTGAGATTCGCGCCTGGCACGATGAACCACGAGAAACTGCCTCGTTCGGTAACATATAAACTCTAAATGAGCTCGAACTCTTCATTTCGCTTTAAAAATTTTAGCGCATCCCAAATTTGGGTAAACGAAATTTCATGAATGCTCATTTATAAACTGTTCAGCTCGGAATCAACCTAAATGTTGTCACTAATGCTATTAAAACTAAAATAGTTTACCTAAAGGTCGCAGATATTGTCGCCTTATGTAACTGGAGCATTTTCTGCTAAAGTTTGATGCAATAACATTCATTTTATTGCTTAAATTCACCGTAAATCATGACACTTGAGTAATTAGCTTGATTTTTTCAGACGAGACGACCACATAACGATGACAAATGTGACCGCTTCTGCCGATGCTGCTGTTGTGATACCCGGGGGGAGCAACATAACATGTGTTACGCTGCGACTGATCTTTGCATTCGCTGTATTTGTATGAGCGGGTGTTGAATGTAAGGCACTAATTGCTACTGGCTGTTATTGAGAAAATCAATAGCCTCCAATGGACAGCCCGATTGGTAGCGATTCTGCAGGCTGTTGTTCGATTTGCGGTTTTTGATTATCTTCAAGATGATCAGACGTTCCTTTTCTTGCATTGTATGGCCGATTCATCCGCTTCAGATCTATCGTGTGGCCCGCTGATTTTTTTATTACTAACATGTAAGGCATGTTTTTGCTGTATTCGATTGTAGGTGAAAACTATTGGGTGTGATACACGAGCTGCGAGAGCTTACGCTGGGAGATACAAATGTACTTTCTGTAAAACTGATGAAACTTGAATGTTCTAAGAGAGAGAGAGAGAGAGCGAGAGTGAGGATAAAGTACACTAGTTTTTTTTTATAATCGTGCTTTCCATAGAGTCGAAGAAGTCTTCTTGAGCGAACAAATCACTAAAAACAACTTGAAATATTTTTACTTTAATAATTTTATTTTCAACATATTCTCGATTTCAGAGTATCATAGTAGCGAAAAATGTGACAATGTTACGGACATTGGAAGACGAACTGACACCAAGTGCTCTTCTCTCGGAAATCCCGAAATCGGATTTTAACCTTACTGGTGAACTCGAACAGTCATCTATGAGTTCGAACAATAGAGAAACAAAAATAACTTTAAGTATGAATATTATTAAATATTAAATAATAATCGCTTGCGATATAGTATAATTATAAATACACGTTAGCTCTACCTAGATCGTTTGCTTCTTATTTGGTATGTTCAGTTCGTCGCACATCTAAAATGCTTGGCTATTCCTATTTCTACAATATACCTTTAATAAGTGAGATATCACTATTTCTGCTGAAGCAATTGCGGTTGCCAATTGACGCTTCCAGCTCAGTGATAATTGTAATATCGTCAGTAATTAGCACCATTGTGAAAAACAAACAACTGGTTGAAGTTTCCTTCTCGACGACCGGAGAGAAAAAGGAGAATTGTGAGACATCCGAAGAGAACAACGAAGTGGATATAAAGTCGGAGCTAATGTTTGAATTGTTACAGTGACGCCATCGTATCAACACCCTTTCTTTTTTTTACAGGGGGGGTGTTGGCATGCATGTCAACACCGTGACCTCCTCCCACCCGGGTGGAACTGTTGACGATGTTCAATAACACTGCCCCTGCTGGTGTTGCTTAGCGCATTTCTTCAGTAAGGGGCAGTGAGATGTGTACAAGGCCAGCCATGACCACCACGCATCCTCCTTTGCCGCAAGAACATGACGTGGTTAGCTGACTCTCAGCTGCTTCCTTTCTCTCTCTGCCCAGGCTTCCTCTCTGGGACCTCTGTCCACTTTCCGCCTGTGAACAACTACTGTGGTGTCTGTAGAAAGCCCTGTGTATGTAAACATGCAGTATTTATAAACCATACAGAACTCCGCCAACCAATTCGATTTCTTAGTTAATGATTCACTTCGTTGTCACTCCTCCAGTGTTATTGCCGACAATGCAGGTTTTTAGTGTTGTTTGGATATTTCTACATAAGCTACATTGTTTGCTTGAACATACAATCGACGTGATCGGTGAAGGATGCATTTGTCCAGTGTGCCCACTGTTGGGGTGCCCTTCGACCGTTGTATGCGTGTCCTTCGAAGCAACAGTTGAGACCAGACGAGGATCTTGTGCATTTTATCAACTATCTTGTTCCGGTCTGCAAACGAGAGAGTGTTCTTGATCGGTACGGGCTTCAAGACATATTCATCTATCGGAACTGTAATATCTACCCATAATAGCATCGCTCTCGATATACAATACAACTTTCAGCTATTCTTCAGGATGAGCTTCACTCGTATGCTATATATATGCTTGCATTTAAAACATCTACTGACGAGGACAGGCGTTACACGTCTGAGAGATTAGTGAAGGTTGACCTTTGGATTTGAAAATATGTAGGTACCGCCAAAGGGAGTGTTATTATCATCCCGTTCGGGCGATTCAGCGACATCAAACGCCGCTGAATTAGTCCAAGAATAATTTTTATCGGGTTTTACGTTCGCATGTTACAATACGATAATACGTACAACAACCGTAAACTAACTGAATAAGATGTTATTGTGGAGTTCGCCATCAGCCACACGAACCATTGAGTGTGCTTGAAATGTTTCGTAACCTGATCGAAAGCGGTATTGGCTTTTGTCACTGAAGCTCAGAGCGGAAATCATATACAGGGTCTACTTAAAGGTGACGTTTGTAGCTGGTAGTGATGGGCGTCGTTGTTACCATATCCGTTTTACAAAGCAATGAATTAATGCAAACCTGTACACTTCGTCAGATCGGACATTATAGAGAAGTTGTTATATCATATCGTTTTACCACATGCTTCTAGTTTACGCGTGTCATTCTAACCTCCTGATGCAACTGGATGTCTCCCATATCGATGTGAATGATATGATCCATACGTTCTTCGGAATATTGATGTCGTTCATATATATGTGATGCTGGGAGAGCAGTATAGCTGATCCCAATGTCTATTTGGAGAAAGAAAGCAATTTCTTTAGGCGCTGTCTTTAACGGATTAAACGATTGAAAATTTGAAAATGTCGACCCACGAGAAAGAGGGGATTAATTAAACAAATATCAATATCATGGTGTTCGCAAAGTTACGCAGTACGCCATAAAGGCACTAGGTAATGTATTTAAAAAGAAACAGTACCCAATAAAGTTGTGAAACATTTGTAAACTCTATCAGGGGAGGTTGGATGACGTTCCGAACACCCCGCAGTAAGAAATGAAAGATAATTGCATCTGTCGGATTGGGGGAGGGCCATCTAATTGACAATGAACAACACCCGGCTGCAATTTACAGGAATCTAATTCGTATCTAATCTAATTCTGTGTACAAAAGGTGATTTATTTTGACATATGTAACCTCTCGTAGTTTGTCATGGATTTAGACGGTTTGGTATGGATTACCGTGGATCTAGTAGACTGAGGAGCGTAGCGTTGTCCAACTCGACTGGGAAAAAATTGACCTCATATGATTCAGTTCTGAAAAAGTTCACAGACGAATTTTAACAACCACATCATTTTGAATGGATACTCCAGTGACTACACTTATCATTGCGAGCGCGTATTGCGTATATCACTTGTATGAAATGAATCTAATCTTGATCATTTGAATTACACCGGAAAGATACGAGCTCCAGCTGGCACGATTGCGTTTGAGCTATGAATCCAATACTTAATTCCCCCATCGCAATATAATATACGCTCACACAAAACCAACGGCCTATACCGCTGAATAAAGTGAATTCATGATTTCATATACAATACAATAATACAAGGCTTGGTTTATTAACGGAACTGCAGTCTTATCACAACGCTTAAGTTCTCGTAAAGATAATAGCGAAAAAATAAATAAATAAATAATAGCGAAAAAATAAAGTGTCGTCTCATGGATTATTTCACATGCTACCGATTTCTGGAAACGGCATTATTTACATCAATTTTTTGATTATCATAAAAGTAACAGTATAAAAGGGGCAACGCCCACGCAAATTATATTCAGTCCATGTATTAACCGCAATTATAAATAAACAGACTTTTTCTGATTCGTTACATTATAGTATATACCAGAGGACACCTCTAAATTATTTACAAACAAGCTTCCTGACCTCCCGCGCAAACACCTTTGATGATGTAAGGGTTCTAATTTCGCTGGGTAGTGAGCTCCAGACTGCAAGCAAGCGGCGCGCAGGAGCATGGCGGCTGAGTTCTCTTATGACAAATGGTGTTTCGAAGGTTGTTGGCCGACGGTTAGACCTTTTGACGATGGCGATGATTGGAAATGCAATATCACGGGGAATTTTTCCTCTCAACATCCTAAAGGCAAGAAGTGCGACATGAACCACGTAAATCTTACCTATAGGTAGCAAGTCAAATTTCTCAAAAACATCCGCAACCGAGTCTCGCCGACGTCTACCAAAAATTGCTCTTAGAGCGTCTTTCTGAACAATCTCGGTTCTGCGAATGATCGTTTTATAGCCACCACCCCAGATAGAGATCCCATAGCACATTATAGGTAACAGCAGCATTCTGTAAACTAAAATTAACCCATCCATTGGAATACCACGCTCTCTGGGGCGACGGATCGAGGAAATTACGGCATAACACTTGGGAAGGAGAGCCTCAAGATGGGCATGCCACTTTAGTGTCTCGTGAGTGGTCAGGCACAGACATCTGACTGTAGACGACATCGAAACCAGCTCCCCGCAAAGCCACACCGGATCCATCATTGGAGTCCTTTGTGGTGGGCGCAACAGAGTAAAACCCGTTTCGTTGGTATTCACAACAAGTCCGAACCGCTTAAAGGTCTTCACCACTCCCTCAATCTTCGCCACGGCAGCCTGAATATCTGAGTTCAGTTTTGAAGGACGTATCCGGAATAGCAGTGAGCTATCATCCGCGTAGGCAATAGTCTTACAATAATTCCCAGACGAGATTTTGAGCAGAATGAAATTGATCAAAATAACAAACATAAACGGTTTCAGGACAGATCCCTGGGGGGTTCCAATGTTGACCACCTGCCATGACGACCAAATGTCGCCAACCACAACCGCCTGTTTCCTATCTGAGAGATACGAGTGAAACCATCTGACAACTTCGGGTGAGCAGCCAAGGCACTCTAGCATTTGAAGGAAAAAGGAGTGACGCAGGCAATTGAAGGCGGCCGCCACATCCAGCATTACCCCGAGGCAGAGTTGACCGTTCTCAACAGCGTCGGCGACTTCCTGCCAGAGATGCGCGAGCGCGAGCTCAGTGGACTGCGCCCGTCGGAAACCAAACTGGCATGCTGTAAAGAAACTCACCGAGTTAAGATGCCTTTCAAGCCTGGACATTACCACCTTCTCGAAGACTTTAGAAAGATAGTCAACAAGCGAGATGGGCCGGTGTTCGAGGGACACTTTCGATCACCTTTATTTTTAAAAAGCGGGATAACTCTGGCCATCTTCAACCTGTATATATAACATATATATCTTCAACCTAATATATATCATATAAGAGAACTTAAGCCTTGTGTGCAGTTCCTTTAATAAATCAATAAAGCTTTACCTTTTCCTTTCACAGTGTATTTTATTTTACCCGTATAAAAATCATGTTCAAGAAGACGTTCAAATGAACTTGACTTTTGCTGCTCTCGACTTTTACTCTCCTCTTTTACTTCTACTCTTCAGGAGACGGCGAAACTTATCTTGCCTGTAGGAGGTCTTCTAGAATTATATTACGTAATTCAGAATGTCGAAATTGACGATGTTTTTCGCTGTGTGGTTTGATCCGAGTCTCTCAGTTTGATACCATTATTCTAGATCTTTGTGGGGATTCTCGACAAGTTCGAAGAGAAAGTGTAAGTTGAACCCCTCAGTGCGCGATCTTTTCGTATCAAAGGCTGTGTATGCCTTTAGACGCGTGTTGCACTTCTTGTTCGCTCCTAGTGTTGAACAAAAGACGAACAACGCTCACAGGTATGGGATTAGGGTCTTCGCCTATAAATCCGGTTTGCTTTGCTGTATAGTAGACCATCACGAGTTCCATACTAGCAGCAAGTCTTCTCGTGTAATTTGCCGTTGGCCCTGGACGAGCAGCAGGCCAGCTCCTTCATGCGTGGGTCTCAAGGAATCTCTGTGCGCATCTCGCTGAGTGCCGTGGCCAAGAGAACCATGAACAGCACAATGACTTGTGATCGCCTGTTCGATCCCCAGAAATGATGGTTTGTCTGGGACATGATTTACATTGCCCCGCCGCCACATCGGTCTGTCGACGAAAGCCTAGGTAAGTCGAGCATGACAGACATGATAGGGTCTTTAAGTAATGTTATCCTGCCCGAGGATTGCGATAGGAGGAGTAGCATTGCTTTTTTGCAGGGTCAGCTATGGCAAATAGTCCCATGCCAAGTATTGCGTGGTTTGCATGACAGTTGTTGCAAACGCGTAACTTAGAAGGCCAGCCGCAAGTTGAATTTGAGCAGGTGGCATCGTCTGGTGCACATTGGTGCCACGGACCGTCATCTTGGATCCACATTCGCGCATCTCGCCGCTCGTCGGCCACTTCTTTGTCACTGTCACTCGGTCGTGTGCAGAGTGAGGAGCTCCCCTATCGCTGAGACGGCACCCGTCGCCTGTCCCTACCGTAACGATCTCCGCCGGCTAAGTTGCTTTCATCGAGATCGCGATTCGTGAATAAAGCAGTGTGAAGATTTGATGTGAACTGTAGCGATCGTGTTTTCCGTTAATCCACCGTACATCTGCTGGCTGGTAGGGTAGCGCGGAATCATCGACAAGACTGTAGCTTGTTTTCGTTCGTAAACGGTCGAGACATCGTTTGCAACTCATCGGCTCTTAGCGAAGGATCAGTTGTAAATCGACGCACCTCGTCGAGTTGATTAGCAACAACAGTGTTGACGCGCTGTTTTATGCAGAGGGTTGCTGTCCATGACCTGGGATGTGGCCGTTCGTTGGAACGGTTCTCCGTTATAGACATACGTTATAGACGTTCGAGACATAACGAACATGAAGGCTTGCCGTTGGTCTGCTGTCAAATGTGAGTCCCAGGTGATCGACGGACCACCTAGGGTTCTCTGTGGTGAGATCGATCGCTTCTCTTGCAATCGTATGTACATGTTTGTAAACTTTGTATTGAAGAGCCCGATGATCCGATAATTCCAGATAACATTGGAGGTAAGTGATATCGTGATCACAGATGTACATATTTCTATAGCGTTGAGAACTCGGCTTTTAGGTGCCGCGGAGTGTGAAACTTTACAAATATCCCTGAACATCAGGTACCGTGACTATCGATCGGGGCCTTTTTTTAACGCCATGCCACCCCTGGAGAGTAGGTCTCTGCCCGCCTGCTGTTTCCCTTATTATTCCCATGTTTCGCGAAGCCCAACACCCATTTACTGTTGAGTTGATTCAAGCAAAGCGGCCGGACTTTTTTTTTTTTTTTTTATAAAAAAGCAATTTCATATTAATGATAAATGTTTTGTTTATTATAAGTACGATCACTGAGCATTTCATCGGTAGATCCTGCTGGTTTCTATCGGACAACCATGTGCAATTTAATCCATGTCTCATCAATCGTACGAGTGAGTAATCAGGCTAATCTTAGAATAATAGAGCAACTTCTGCTCATAACAAAACAACACGGAAACCTTTCTGTTCCGGCCGTAATTCGCGTGGCACCCATTGGGGCAGAATCTTTCCCATGCAAAGATCGGTCGTTGACGATCGGTCTGAGCCATGGCGTATGCCAATTCCGTGTACTCTCGCAAGCGAACGCAGAAATCACTGCCACTGAACTTTGAACACCGCTTTTAATTTTACCGCGTCTGGTTATTTCTAGGCATCATTCTGATCACTTCAAGGTGCACTTTGTCAGCTTGTCTCTCCTGCCTTCAACGATGATATCATTTCTTCATCATGAGTCCTTTGTCTATGGATCCTTGTCAAATACGGTATGCTTGAAGAATTAAGCAAAAGTGCTCCAAAAGTACCCCGACGTGTTCTCGTCGTTATACATAAATGGGTTCAGATCCGCGGCATGTCACATAGAAGAAGAGGGCACAGAGGGGGTCACCTCAAATAGTAGATCCTGGGGCTGAGGCTGCCGACCCGTGAGTTCTATTTCGGGGCTTGTCGGCTGCATTAGTCCCTAGCAACCTCACTTTATTGGTTATTGGCCATTTATGTGGGTCTTTTTGCGCTGTTAACAAACGTTGGTAGATCCATCGGAATGCATACTAGCCTATATTATGTTTCATTTTTTTTAATAAAGCGCTTTTTATAATTTTAACTGGTTAGCCCAGGCTGATTTTATGTATTCTTATTATTATTTTTGTCCCTGTGGTGTTTATCTTTGCAACTTTGATTATTACCGTGCTATTCGTTTTCGTCAAATGTGACGCTCGAAATTAAAACCATTTAATGGTGGGAATGTTCTCCGTACAGATTGATGGCAGAGGCATTCGTTTTAAAACCGTTAAGCTATCTTCAAATATCGCCATTATTCATTCAGAACAAATCTTATGATGTTTTTTTCTTGCGCAGGGCTAAAACCAGCATCCAGTAAGTGGTGTATTCTTGACATTGACGCTTGTCAAACGTAACAGCCAATTAGCGAGCTGATATATAATAGTGTGAACAAACAATTCGAAAAAATCACTGAGCTTCAGTCAGGGATCAAGCCCGGAGCCGCACGACGGCCATACCCGTTCACCGCGATAGTTCAAATCGTTAAGGTAAGATACACGCTTGTCGCTGTGCATTGGGCATCCGAATTAGCGTGCATTCATTCAGTCATCACTACATTGAGTGAAGATGGGTCCAGTAATTGACAAGATCTAGTGACGACTAATACTAACTAGGAATGAACAGCGTGAAAAACGACCTTGATTTGTCAATTATTACAATAAGCAATCAACTATTATACATTATTCTTTCGAGAGTTAGCTGCCTTGAAGTATATGCGGCAATGAAGCATTGCACCAGTAATAAAGGTTTTATTGGTTTATTGACAGAACTGCAGTTTTTTTTACAACGCTTAACTTTTCTCTATTGTAGTTCATCAGTGTGCGAAATATAATACGGTACTACTTAGGGCGCAATGTTTGCTCTTACACTGGAACGAGGTATAATCATTTGGACTGTCCTGTATAACATTCTAAAAATTATATGTCTAATATAACACAAAGAATAAACAGGGAAATGATTATATGATTTATTTTTGTTCCATGATGCTGTTTATACATCCTGCCCAAATGAAAAACTTCTCTTTGAGCAAACGTACTTTCTGTTGACTTACACCGTTCATACTGTAACCCATGACTAGTTTGATCGGAATTTGAATATTAGCAACAACATCGGTCATGTGTATTGGAAAACTAAGTTTTGGAAACCTGACGTTTGGGCAGAGGAACAAATTTCAGCCAGTCGCTTAGTATCGTGTAATGTGAAATCTATGAGACATTATATTGCCTTATATTGCAGTAACGTGAACGAGTGAGTGTAACACTGAGCAATTAATCGAATTTATTCGGCCCGACCTATCTTTCCAGCGATCTCATAGTACATATGACGCGTATGTCTCCATATACACTTATTTTGTGTCTATGTTATTCATATAGAATCGTCGACGTCTCCCTGAGCTATCGAAGTAGACACCTACGTATGCGTCATGAAAATACTGTATTGCGTTGTCAAAGCAACATGTATGATCTCTTAAGGTGGTCTGTTTTAATTTACAATTCACGTAATTAAATGAAAGAGTCGCAATTCCATGGAGATAATATCCGGGACATCGTTTAAATTGCTTGAAACACACAAGAGTTTAACAGCTGGAAGTTTGGAATCAACAACGTATAATATTTCACGTTCATTAAAAAAAAACCCAGTACCACAACCACGGTATCTTTATTGACACGTTACATGTGTACAAATATAATACAATATTTTTCAAGCCAACGACCTCGGTAGCTCAAACATACTCGTGTCGTCAGATCCTAGTATTGTTTGAGCAGTCACACATATATATATATATATGTCCATCAGATATCATACCGATTATGGTTTGAATTCGACATTGACCCTAGTGTCCTGCAACAGGAACTAGTCTTGCTTGAGAATGCAGACGTTCTCGTTGATAGAGTCGTTGAACGATTTCCTTTGATACGCAAACTTATAGAAGTTGATGAACAGGGCGAGACCGAGGAAGCCTTGTGGCATCATCATCATAATGAATTCGGGTGGGTATCCGCAATCGTAGAAGATAGGAATGAATCCATGCAGAATGATGGCGATATGCTGATAGATCTGGGCCTTTGTCAGGTGACGTTTCCACCAAAGGTAGGGCTTGAAACGGGGGCCAAGCATCGCAAGGAAATAGTATGAGTACATGGCTATGTGGATGCAACAGTTCATACAGATGCCGAACATCGTCTGTCCGTCCATGCCGATATACATGAACACGTATCCGTTAAGTACAATGAGCGCGTGATGTGACACATGCTGCGCGGTGATATGGTCAAACTTCTTGCGCAGGACAAAGAACACTGTGTCGAGGAAGTCAAGGGCTCGTATCAACAAGTACCAGTAACAGTATGTAACGAGGGCGACGGAGTTCTCATCTGGCGAATGGTTCATTGGTTGGCATAGGACGTTATAGCCTCCGCCAATATACGAGTGTCGGAGGAATTTGTACGCGAAGAAGCAGTTAGCCAAAACCATGATCGCATTGTAAACGCTGATGACGCCCTTGAGGTTGTAAGCCTTCCTATTGGCCATCATACGTGGTCCATAGCTGTAGATGAAGTACAAGTAAGCAACTTCCAAAATGATGACATATGTCGGATTCGAGATGAGGAACCAGTCTCGTGTCCGTGGGTCACCATGCTTATATGCCCACTGGCCGAAATTGTTAATGGCCTCAAGCATTTTGTGAATTTTCCGAAGAGGGCGATTAATTCCTCTTGAGCAGCAAAACTAAACAGCTAGCAGTGTATGCGCCTGGACCTAATGAAAAATATAGCCGGGGCAGAGCAGGCGTCTTCCTCGTTAAGAACCACCAAACACGAAGAGCTGAGTGTCAACTTTAGTGACGGCTACATCTACAGCGTATCAAATGGTAATCCACATTGTGTATTCGATGAGATTGTGCGTGAGTCCCTCCAGCTAATAATTCACTCACTGCGAATGGCACTGCACTACACTGAACTATATACTGCAAACGGACACACGAAACTGAAACGTATGCTTGATTCTATGTAGCACTCACGACGCCGTCCACAAAACGGTGTTCTGTGGAAACCCCGCGCGTCGAACCGGGTCCGCTTTCGACAATGCGTGTGGCTCAAGTATCTTCACGATAACGGAATCGCGCTTACGTTGCCGCGCGATCGGAGAAAGGGTAGCTGTCCCTGATGATTCGAACGACGAACGGCGGCAAAAAATAAAGAAAGTGCCTGAATTCATTGAGGGTGAAGCGGATGATAGTGGCGTTAAAATGTGGTCGAAGTTGTCACTACAAATGCATGTGCTTAATCTGTAGAAAAAAAAAGTAATATGAGGTTCTCTATCTGAGACATAGATTATTCTCTTGAACTGGTCACATATTATTTAGGTGAGCTCAATTGGATTTCTCCAAAATCGTGTACCGGTGCCACAAGTTAAACGCACACTAAATTGAAATCATAACATGACTGAACATTGCAAAGATGTGGAGCTCGTGTTTTTGTCAGACAGCCCGGGCATGGTCACTATTAGAGATCGTTGTCATGTTACAATAGAATAGACCGTGCGTCTCTGACTCTACTTATTGGCGGTTGGAAAGCTCATTTCATCAGAAAGACGATAAATACGAGACAACGAATGGCGAGGTCTCGACTTGTGAGGTTTTTTTTGCAAATGAACCTTAATTCTGAAATCAGAGCTAAACATATTTGGACATTTTGTTTTAGAAAAGCTAATTTTACTGTAATACAGCCTTAATCCAGAACACGGCCAACATATTCCTTCAGCAAATTACTCATACTTGCATTATTTCAATCCCTAGTGGAAATAGCACACATCCGAAATAACAAAATTTCGCATTCAGTTAATAACGCTCCCTTACCCGCGAACTGTTGCAATATGCCAAGTAGTCATTGATACGAAAGGGCCCGTTGTATTTTCGGTATTTGAGCGCGTTTCTCTCATCTGCCTGACCTCGATTATATAGTACTACACTCAGTGGAGTATTTCAAGAGCGGCATATATAGGTTATCGTTTTGAAAGGTTGCTGTGCGTCGGCGATCACAATTTATTCAAACATACAGTAGTTAGGAATTATTTCTGTTCTAAATGTTTATAGGTAACCCTTGCTCGGGTATATGGTAACTCGTCATCCAGCTCTATGTAGTACGAACATACCCATAGGATATTCTTGGCAATCAACCTATTTCATTTATGCGCTTGATGTAGACACAGGCGGGTTCGCAGTGCTCATCATACCACCGCACCCATACAAAAGCCGCTGAAGAAGTTCACGGCCATCACCGAACACTTCTGATCAACGGAAGGAACTTTACAGAGAATCCTTCCTACTACAACGCATAGGCGTGAACGTATATGAAAAGCCCACAAAACAGCATAATTTCAACAACAATACGAATTGGTTTTTCCGATACTCGAGATGGGCATCTTATAGGATTGTACACTATCCAACACTTGCACTTCCACAAGCAATACATTGACTTCATGCATAGGCTACCCTGAGCGTCAGCTGTCATTCGCATAAGTAGACGTCGATTCAGCTCAGCCAGTTGATGTTCATTTTGCTGCAGCTGATCATTTATGTCTTCAAAGCCGTGGTGCGGTGCAGCACAAGTTCACCGTATCCTTGACCGATTCACCGAAGCCCGAAGCCGAGTCGGGTGGTGGTACTTGTCAGTCAGTCAGTCATTGGTGGATAGTACAGCTGAAAAGGAGAACCCGTATACTATTTCCAAACAAACGCGACAGAATTCCGAGATAACAGTAGCACTACGCGTACGGAAAACCGAAGAGATGGAACAATGGCTGAAAAATGATGCGCGCAAGCCAGATTCAGCATTCACGGCGATATCTGGTCAGCGTGGCCATGGGAATGGGACGCAAGAATACGAATCTATTCGAACGAAAAACTATCCGATCGAGTATGCTGAGTATATTTCAGCAGGAAGTACGTTCGAGAAGAAAACGCGCATTGAACTTTAGCAGATGCTGGCTGTTCTTTTTTTACCACTGTGAAATCACAACGAAATATAACCTAATCGACAATTACACGAACAAAGTTTGACTCGTGAAAGAGCATGCCAGTAGCAATCAATCCACAAACGCTTACACTTAGAACTGTTTTTTGGAAAAAAAATCAGATTTTGATAGTCGGAAACGGAAATGCGCCTGATTGATGTGCTCGTTTGTCGAACCCGCGGTGTCGCGTGTCGCATTCGTGAGGCGCTTGCCTTGCAACCAGAGAGGAGACGGACGTATGTGCTCACAGGGGTTTGATCCCCACCGTTGCACATTTGCATTTAGGGGTCTGCTTTACGAAGCAATGTAAAAAAAGCAATCGGGTGGACGTTAAATGTTTAAGGCTGATGGCCAACCTGGAAACATTAGATGCAACTGCTTGGCTCTTAAAGCATCGAATTGTCGAGCATCGAATTGTCTCCCCTCCAAAATGATGTGTCCAATGATATATTGTATAATTACGTCTTCAAGTTCGATGTGGTGAATATTTGGGTGTTGGAGCCGAATGAATTTGATTGAATCTCATTCTACGGGTTGCCAAGTGAATAATGGTTAGTGGGCACATAGAATTGGCAGGTCAATGATATTATCTATCTTCTACGCTTTTGGGCCTTTATCTATAACAGTATCCCCTGCCCACCTAAAAATATACGAGTCTTATGTAGTAATAAGTATCTTTGTTGCTGCGCTCATCATAGTAACCCAGTTCAAACAAGCACTACTATTTTTATATTTTTATTAGGTGTCTCATGTGTTAAATATTTGGGAGGTCTCATGTGATAACGTCGACGATGACGTGAAACCATCCGTCCAAAGCTCTAGGCTCGGAGCGTCGCTTAGAAAATTGATTCGTTGTAAATCCTAAGGCCACTGCCCGTATATACGTACAAGATAGGTCATTTATTTTTGCATTGCAAGATAACTTTATGAGAAATAATATTGTACAAGTCCAATATATCTCGAGGTGTTATTATCCTTTATAGTCCCATCTACGTGGACATCGTATGAATATCGTAAGCCTTCCGAAGTATTAACTAGCCCAGAATAGGCGACACGTTATATATATATATATATATATATATATACTACATTTTATTGTGAAATAAATGAGTCAGTCCACATCAAACATCTATCCCTTTCCATCTACTGTCAATACTTTATTGGCGGCTCACATTTTGAATTGGTAAGTTGTCCATTTGTCACTAAACGGCTACCTGATTAAGTCTTACTTTGTATATCTTGACGTGAAGATGTTTTTTTTTGTTTGTTCTCACAGCTGACTTTCAGCTGAGCTCTTTCCACCGCAGAAAGGTACCGCTGTGGAGCAGAATTGCTTGAAGGACCTATCGTGTAGGTTAGGCTCAACCGACCCGAGCCCTTCTGTAGCTTACTGACTTTTAGCTGTCTCGTCTCCGACAGGTCCATCTATCATATACTTCTCTTTTTATCCACACGAGTTGTCAATAAAAAGAGAAGTAATAATAATATATAAATAGCAAAAGAATACTCTTCGTTTTGTGCGAACAAAAACGAAGGTTGAATACCGCCTTCGTTGGTGGAACAGTTCCAAGTGAGACGACTTAAAAGAAAAGGCTCTCATGAAGAAAGTCTCATGAGTCTCAATAGGTTCTATTTAAGCAAAACGCCGCGTGCTACTATTTTACAAATGTCTGATAACTAATATTTGTGGCTGGCTCATACAGCTGCATCAGTTAACTGCTGCATCCGGTGAGGGTTTCTGTAGCAGAAAAATGTTCATTTGGCGGTTTGAATTCGGACAAATTTCCCCAAAAATGAAATAAAGATGTCCCCAACTGGCCTAGTATGGAAGCAACTCCAATTCTCTTTTATTAACGACGTTATTGACCACAATATAGAATTACACTACAAGTGGTTAAGGCAACGGTAGAAATATAATAATGATCTGTAATAATACCTTTTTATTTATAAATGAATAAAAAAATTTCCACTGAAAAAACTCACAGCTCAGTTTATGACAAAAACGCGAAACTCTGTTTGCTTTTATTACAAGAATAATTCCTTCAATCGAATTGATATGTTTCGTAAAAAAATAACAACCGTATCACTACGTATATTGTGCCAATCGTTAGAACATTTCGACTCCCGTAAGCCTGCGTGATTCGAATAAATACAATATCAATGGTGAATCTATATTTATGTGTATATATATATATATAAATATATATATATATATAGACTGTTTAAAAAATGTAGTGTGTACATTAGGTTGTGAACTATTTTTGCTAGATTTGCTTTTTTTAAGCATTTGACAATCAAGTTCATTTAATGAGAGTCTCAGGTTTAGAGCTCATCTTTTTGAAACATGCAGTCTGTGGAAACCTCTAATTTCTTCAGAGGAAATTTTGAAAATACAAGTAACGCCAGACTTCAAAATTTATTTACGAAAGCAATATATATATATACAACACTCAAAAATCTACAAAATTTCATCTTCGCTGTTTTTAATCGCAACTTCCAGATGATTATTCAAAAGATCACTACTAATTAGTGTTCCACAAAGCTAACGTTGCCAACTTTGACTAATTGCTTTATTGCGGCCATTTAAATAGTAATTAATAGTTTAAAACAGACGTTGGATGTAGCGTTCGCGGAAGGCTATGAGCAGAACGGTGCTCTGCCTTGCCCTGTACAATATAGTACGGACGGACTTTGTCAGCTTCATGCTTCTGAAGTATCGCGGTTACTCCATGTAAGATAGCAAGGAACCGAGATAGTGCTGGCGGCAGTTGGCCAAATGGCTCTACGAATGAATCTAATGGCGTCAGTTAGAATATAGCTGCTAAGATCGACCCAGCCAGACGAACAATGCGTCCGACCTTCGATGACCTGACCCTTTCCGGGCACAGAAAGTTGCACGAGTATCTCTTCTGATCGCTTGGCTCATTCAGTACAGCTGAACGGCCAGTCACTTATCTGGTTTCTGGTATTATTCGGAGCTATCATTTGCGTTGCTGGGGAGTGTTGGTGGAAGCTGATCAGAAGAAAGTACATGTTTCCGTACTCATTTCAACCTAAAAATACTAGGAATTATGAATAAAGTGTGCGGAAATCAGATAAAAACTAGCAGAATATAGATGTATATATATTCGTCTCCTAAACACTGGGCCTTTGGAAAAATAGACTACCACGCACGTGTTAACTTTTTAATGAAGTACATTACTAATTTATATTTAGAGCATTTGCCACTGGTACAATTGGATGCTTCTTGGTTTCGCTTGTGATTTATTCAGGGAGCAACCTGGTTAAGAAGACGAGGAGTAAGAAAAACATTTGCTTCATGAAACCGTCTCGATTCTACATATTAACAGTGTATTCTATATATAGTCTGCATTCGCATTAATTCTAACAATTTTCATACTCTAATAAATTTGGCGGTGTATCCCTATCTGTTAACAATTTCATTAGATACGATATTATTAGGTGTGCTTCACCGTTGGCATCTTACTATCACGTGCTAAACACAGGCATTCTGGGCACAGAGCAGTTCTGGTCGTTTTAATTTCAACGGTTTAAGTTTACTCGTAAGATACGAAGTCATTTCTTAAGATATGGTATTCAGATAAGACGAGTTCACAAATAAATTCTAAGGCCTTCCTCGGGACATTGTCGTCCTCACCCCCCCCCCCATAATCCCTAGAAATTCCGAACTACTGTATGTTTGAATAAACGTATCACCCAGATGCAGGCTGCGTGACAATTTGCAAGATTACTCGTCGCTCGTTGTCATCCATCTGCAGCTAAATCAACGAATAGGCGAGGCGTGCTATCTCCGATACGAGACAATGGGTAAATCATGACAACGACGATAATAAGAACGATATCCGTTGAGGAGGTTTATCTTTAGGTTTCAGAATGCGATTTGTAATTATCTTGATATCTGAATTATCCAGCTGGACTACAGTGAGATCTCATAGGACAGCCCCCGCATACTAAAAATGTACAATTTGAGTGAATGTAAATATCTGTTGACAGAATAATCTATTATAATTGTGAAATCGTAATTGCATGAACAATTTGGTGATAATACACTCTTACTTTTACCCTATTTTTTTTAATCGAGAACTTAAGCATTGTAAAATTGCAGTTCCGGAAATAAACCGCAAATGTTATGTTATGTTACAATGACCGCAATGAGCTGCTGAAACGAATGCCAACAAGGCTAGCTACTTAAGTATCTCAAAACGACAGCGTACAGTGTAGCTGCACTGAATGACTCAGAACCAGTTGAAGAGCACTAAACGAATAACAATTTGTCATACACTCATCATCAAAATAAACCATTCACAGAACACACGAAAACTTGAAACACATCTTGATACAACAACAACAACACAATGTTAGGAATACACCAACCATTTATAGAAACATAGGAGACTTCAAAACATGAGCATCTCTCTCCTTAACCAGATTTCATGCACAGTTTTTGACTCTCGTTGCATAATGCACCAAATCGCTACATGATCGTATAGCGGCTGATAGTCGATGATTATTTGTTTCGTGAATCTTGATTCTCGAATATATAAAAAAAAAAATGTATTATTTCTAGTGCACGCACCTGTTAACAAGGAACTATACATGTTGAGCAATTGGAAACTAGGTTTTCTCACCGCGCCTGATATATAAGGCCCAGTTTAATTATTGACCACTGGATTTCAAATGGGTCCCGCAAATCTACCGATTAATTATATGAAATGCGGACACATGATGCGCATGACTATACCACTGGCTTAGTCCCGTAGTAGTGTGTTTGCAGGAGCAAGCCTGGAGGTAAACGCGTGTTTGTGTGCTGTGAGACGACTTGACGTCTCGCAAATAGATTGTCGCACGAAACGGAATTCCAGAGGATCTCAAGATACAGAGCAATCATGACCTGTTAAAATGCCTCGGAGAGACACATGGAAGTCATATCCTGTGGGCTGATAAGCAAAATGATTCTTCGTCAAGACTATTTGAAACCCTCGAAGGAGGATAAGTTGGAGAATGCTCGCAGAAGTAAATAAAATTCTGCGGAACTTAGCTAATTAGAGTACTTTTGGGGCTTAAGTGATGGCTTGGAGTGGAACTACCGCTGATGACAAAACTCCACTGATTGCCGTGGACGGTTGACGCGAACCCACATTAACCAGAACACCTATAAAAACGTCCATTTTTGAAGACTTTCATTCAGTCAAATAGGAATAAATCACATTCACAGGTTTCGGTAATGACAATTCTACAGGGAAGGGATTACAGTGGACAATGGCAGATCCGGTTAAGGATCCATCCGAGATACACTTATTGAGGAGATTTCGTTCTTGGATTTATACTGGAGTCGGCCTTTTCGAATGAAACTCTGCCCGTAGTATAGAGTCGGCCTGAACGCCTACGATGTCGCAAAGCAATTCCGGAGAATAGTTGACTATTTTATAAAAAAAATAACAAATCGTCGATAATTGTGCTACACCCTGTATACACTCTATTGATACAAAGAACAACGGTGGTTGATTCCGATCTTTGGAGATATCAGTACATGGGGACAGACCAGGTGAGATATGGAAGAACTCGCGATTATATTTATTCTCTTTCGCTTGACCTCCAACTGAGTTTTATTATGATAATCTAAAATCACCCTTCAATTCTCCACTATTATTGGTCAACTAAAATATGCTACAAGTAGTTCATATCAAATATTATACATTTGGTTTGATATGAATTGAATTCCACATAATCTTATGATTGTCTGTAGCTGTCGTAGAAGTGAACACCAATTGATTATTTATGCCCCATGTCACTATATAACGTGATGATTTAAAGCTATATCGTTTTTAATGTAACCTTAGTCGCTGATCAGATGCAATAGAGGAGATGCTGCTGCTGAAATGAAACTGTCTATGACACCAGCTACAATCGAAATGATTTTGGCTTCAAAAACACATGGGTAGCAGGATTACTATATTCTCTCCGAAGTACTTACTTCGACCAGAACGTTGCCTTCTTAAGTGTTCTTCATGTATCCAGTATTCACATGTTCCATTGAGCGGGTTCGAGAGACTCGACGATGTCCTCCCTTTAAGCGAAGCGGTGCCGACAGACCGCCTGACGAGAACCCGTACCGTGTCGGTGGCGGCATTGGCGCCATTAAGTCAGGCTCATTTTCTGAGGTGGGCGATCCTCCCATTGGCCGCTGATCGCCACCCGTCGACTCGGCAGTATCCGCGGGGAAGTCTTCCATCTCGGGACGACCAACCTCTCCATCGGGCAGCTCGCTTGGCGGCTCCGCCGCGTCAACAGGGGGCTTCATCATCATCATCATCTTCATTTTCATCATCATTTTTTTATTATCCATATTGTTACCACCACCATTGTTCATACCATTCATGTTGCTGATCATCGAATTGTCCGTTATAACATCGACGTGAAGGTCTGGAAGAATTTGGAACAAAAGCCAATGAACCGTCATCATTATAGTGACTCCATCTCCGATGACCTCAGGAGAATCTACTTATGTAGCCTTCCATGGAGGGAGGTCATCAGTTACAAACGTACATATCGTTATTGACTAGAACAACAATATTTGAATATATGATGATATGACTAAGCAAACTGATGAATTGAAAAATATTATACATTGGTTCAGTGGCTTATTTGGAACTGCAGTTTTTCACAAACGCTTAAGTTCTCATTGTAAATAAAAAAAATAACAAGTAAATGAAAAAGGAGTAATTAGAAACATAAATATAACCCGGAGCGTAATAACAGATTTCAAACTGTCCATAGTAAAATGCCTGCCTAAGGTCATCACAGGGCACAAGTGCCCAAAATATATGACTAGTAACATTCAGCTAAATATACACAGGTGTAAGTGTGATTATTACACTCTATTCTATGATGTAATTAGACAAACCCTATACGAGTATGGTGTGTATAGTTAATTATTGTCGCTATTATTTATAAGGAGGTTCTTCGCACTCGAACTTCTTTGCTGGGATGAGGGATCGAACCTCGTGAGAGAAACAGTGCCCCATATGGTCGGCAAGCGGTAAGGTAGTGCATGGCGGCTAATTTCTTAAGTGGTAAATGGTCTCGTAAACACCGCTACACGACGGGTCGTTCGTTTCTTCATGGGCATGATATGGAAGGAGATGTCGCCGGGTATTTTCCATGATGTATTTTAAAGGCCAGAAGAGCAGTTTGAAGCGTGCTGATTTCATTAAGCCGAGAGAGCTCGTAAGTTCTGCTGAATGATGGCTACAGCCTGCCCCCTCCCGGGTCTCGAGTGCGAATTGTAATATCAATAGAATCAAATATGGAGATCCATTGTTATTACAACACTAACATCCAGTCGCTTTATCTGCGAATTTATTGCCTAATTGAGGTTGCATATTCAATACTATACAAGGTGCTAAAAGCGCTCTGTAGTTGGTCATCTCTGGTAGAGCGAATGTGGTATATGCGTTTTAATATTCCGATTCGTCTTATTTTTCCCTGGTTGGCTATGGCCATCTAGCCAGCCCGTATGCCCTCAAAATATGATCAACAGACCAAGGAAGCAAAAATGCATCCAGACATTTTGCTCAATTATCGAAGATCAACTGCATAGCTAGTTGTTAATCATTCTCCATACGGGGGAAGCAATATATATATATATATATATATATATCGCTTTTTCATGGCTTTATTCTCCTTTATTCCGTGTTTATGTGCAAAGCCCATTTTAAAATGCTTGCAATTATCATTATTGAACAAGCTATTTAGATCGTATGTATATATATATTTAGAAGAAGTAGCTGATATAAAATGTATTCAAGTTTACAGCTACTGTACAATGTTCTACTACGTCATTATGCATTTTGATAGCTGTAGAATGTCACGTAATTTTCATAAGTAATAACTCAAATGGGCAGCGTTACCGTGATGATGATGGTGGTGTAGAATGAAATCACTCAGGTCGACGGCTTCTGGGATCCTACAAGGAGTCTTCGGGAGTGTCATGCCCCCAGACGAGGGAAGCATTACTGGACCCATAGGCATAGGCATCGCCATTGTCATCATCTGCATTGCAGGCTTCTTCTCACCGAGCAACTGGAGCGCCGCATGGAGGAACAGTCTAAATATAGGATGCGCGTAAAAATAATTTCAATATGGATGCATATGTGTGCGGAACGGAATCTACGTCTAAGACCGTAATAAAAGAGGGCCCTTAATCCCCTGCCGTACTCCTCTTTCGATATACTACTTTATGGAATTATTTTATTACGTATAAAATATTAGCAGTATAAAATAGAACTAGTTACAGTTATCTTGTTTATCATTTTCTTAAAAATACATGACGTGGTGGTCCTTAATCCGATCTGGGAGCTATCCAGGGTGACATTCCTAACTTAACTCTCTAACGCCAAACGAACGCTGACATTGAAAGCATATGAGAATAATTATGAAACATGTTCATTGGACCTCGTGTTGTCGAGGACAGCAAAAAGGCAATTCTACTGGGGAAAAAGTTGCAGGAAAATGCTAACATTTTGATAACGATCAAATATTCCATAACGAGTTGTACAACAAGGCCATGCATATAGCTGCACTGTGTTAGTAGGTTATTAGGTGAATAGCCTTGTTGTGTTTATTATTATTGTTGTTGTTGTTGTCGCTGCTGCTGTTGTTGTTGGTCAGTCATACCCTTTTTTCAATGCTTTTTTTAGCTTGACACATTCCGAACCGTTCGGGAGAACGACGAGCACAACACAAACGAACAAAACTGCCTTCATTGACACCGAACGCAGTTTCAGACAACTCCGAGCACAATTCGTCAGACGCGACATCTTAGTTCAGGCGGATGCTTTCCTTTCACAGCAATGCCAGTCTGTAACTACAGCGGGAGCTATTTATAAAGACTGATGTGCTTGTATAATATAGCGGTACTGTAACGCGGAGGGCGGGATGGGGGGATCGTGTCTAGTCTGAGACTTCGAATCGTGGCCAAAATTTCCACTTACAGCAAATTTCAAGGTGCGACGTATCTTTCCACAGTCCTTGTGGCGGGCGCGGCTTGAGGGGCAATTTTTCGATTATTTTCAATTTATGCGCAAGTGTAATGTTACATGGTGCGTTCCCCTTTTCGCAGTATTTTGCGTCTGTCAAATCATCGCTGGTGTCGTGACTTAAATGAGAAAACAATTTTACTATCAAGACTCATGCGATCGGCGCCTATAGCTTCGATCTAGTGATTTGCATCGATACTGATACAAATTCATTCAATATTTAGAAATAGTTAAATGTAAAATTCGAGCGTCAATTTAGCACAGCAATAATTGTTTCGCAGTAGCCTTCAGATTGCCCTACGAAAACATTTAATTGAACTATATGGTGTTTGCACATATATTCAAACTATTATCGTTTCCACGGACATATCGAGGTTAAGTTCAAAGTAGTACACAGACTGTGGGTCGTCGAAATTGTCGAACCTTCCAGGACGCTGATGCAAACTGGATTCGATTTACTACTAGGATTCACAGCCAGATTTATAAAAAGGCCTTTTCAAAAATAGTAACAGCTAGATTTAAAAATAGTAATACCTAAAGGGTAAGTGCTGAGGCCTGTCAGATAGGGGAACATCTGAGGGTCAGCTCGAAAATAAAAAATAAATAAACTGATTATGCAGACAGCAGATCCGCGTGTTGTGTTTTCTTTAGGACATTTCGAGCTATCTGCATAATAGCCGGTACAGTGTGACCGTCGTCAGCGCTGGTACCAGGGACCTAAAATGATCTCTATGTCTCTCTCAAACGTGTTCCCATAAATGAAACTAAATTGAACAAAACTATTTCGGGTTGCAGTCCCGGCCAACATCGGTATTCGTATAATACCAGTTGTACCCCCAGCGCCTTTCGGCTTTTGCGTACACGCCTAGTTGGACAGTAGCGACAACGGAAATTCATGTAGTTCAATTGCTTCTGTTTTTTTCCAAATCTCTGCTCGATTTGCTTGTATGAACTCCTGATGACGATAGCAATTACTGTTGGCGTTCCTTCGAATAGTTGAATGTGATTCGGTGTCACTAGAGAGAGAGAGATTTTGATTTGCATGCGCCGGTTACAGCGGTTCCACTGGAAGCGACGCACGTTTCGTGGGCAGGAGTCGTCGAGATGAATATCTTCAACCGTATCTTTTCTAAATCTTTGAACATGCAATAATTTGGATCACCAGCATTATTGATCGATTAGCATTCCACGTATAAGAAACTTCGCGGTCAAGGACATTTCTCTAGACACCGGGTGGTTGCTAGCTATTAAGTGCGCATCCGAAATGACATATCGTCAAAAAATTAGTGTCTGGTGATGTTCAATCAGCTAAGTTTCTGCATTCTTCTATCTGTTTTAATGTCTTTGGGTACTCATGGCTCACATGTGTGTGTATACACCCTTAGCCCAATACCCTTATCTCAATAATTAAGCCTAGGTTTTCGGGCTGACTCTCAGCCAACATTTGACGTGCATGGTACTGCTTTTAGCATTGCTTCGTAAGACGGACTCAATAATTAAGCCAACGTGAATATAATAACATCTCAATATATTTGATACGTTAAAAGAGCGTTTGCCCATGAGTGGTACGGTGTTGTGGGGAGGTACGATCTACTTCAATGACCTGAGAATGTCCATACAGACTCAATGCGCAGCAATTTATCAACTCCAAGAGGCTGATCAGAAAAAAAAAGAAATTCACGATTGGTTGTTGTTGCGGCGCTAACAACGTCGGTGGCCCTTTTTTAAGGTTTTTCGGGCTGACTCTCAGCCAACATTTAAAGTCCACGGTACAACTGCTTTCGGCATAAGGCTTCATAAGAAGGACAACCCCTTTAAATGCAAATGTGCCACGGTGGGGATCGAACCCGCCGTGCACCTACGTTCGTCTCCTCCGATTGCACCGAGGCGCACATGAATGTACCACCAGGCCACCGGGCTCGACACGTCAGTGGCCTGATGGAGCGTGATTGTACAATATCACTCTCTGTTAAACATTAGGATCGTGTGCCGGCTTCAATAACATGGTGTATGTTCCATTCTTAATTCGCGGGCAGAGTTTAGCCTTGCAATGTAAGAATTTATTATTATGTACTATGTCTATTATGTATTATTATTTTTTTAGATTAATCCGAATCCACAATATTTTCATAAAACTGTGGAAAAGGGAGGGATAGAGAGAGAGAGAGAGAGCACTAAGTTATATTCGTAAGTTAGATGGAGTTAATATTGTGAGTCCAATATTTCGTGTTTGGATATTTTATGTGGCCAATTCGATGTCGCGTGCATTCGTTGTAATTGCAAGGCTCTGTAGCTGTTATATGGCACCGTTCAACTCAACTCAGCACAACGAATAGCTAGGTCTACTGGCTTCGAGTCTAAATATATACCAGGGGGCTCCGGCTGCACCCAGCCAACTCTTCACCCACGGAAGTGTACCCTTTGCTGGCTGTGGGCTCACTCCTATAGACTGGTAGTAGTCATAGTAGTGTGCAGATCCGCCGAACTAGCCAAGGGCCCTGCACATTCGCGTGCTGGAGGGTAGATGAGGTGAGGTAACTCGCTCTTTGCTAGTCTCTCAATATGACCAACTAGGGAAAACGTGGAGAGGGCCTACATCCCTCGACGCGTGTGGCACTATCACACAGTAGCAGCTGCGGCGTCAGCAGTAGCAGCAGCAGCAGCGAGATCTAAGTGAAGACCGCACGCTGCCGCGGCAGCAGCAGGGGAACTCACCATGTCTCACTACCAGAACCACCACGACGATCACAGCAGCGAAAGAGAAGCGCATATATCGAGGCCTGCATCGTCGCTACACGTTCGCCTGGAGTCAGAGATTCTCCAACAGTACCCTAATATAGTAGGTAGGCCAAACAGGCTGTTGAGACTTGAGCTTCAAAGCGGCCCGGGCCCTTGTGGGCGCCGGTGCGCTCTCCTTCGGTTGCGATGCGGCCTCTCGTAATCTCTACGCGGGAACCCAGCAACGATTCGACGTAGCCATCTACCTACAGGGGATTTTCCAGGTAAGTCGTACCTCATATTTCAGTGCTAACCTTATCCCAGTGTTCCTACAGCGTGATCCCCTCTTCGAAACCTCCTGCTATCTTTCTGTTGTATACGTTATTTACGATCGTAAAATTAACCTCAGAGGATTCGTTTCTTGACATATGCGTTCAACTGTTTGTTATACTTTTATCTGTATCACTATATTTAGCTACTATGAAATTGGTCAAACCTGCGTTAAAATAGAAAAAAAAACTTGTGAAGGAAGTTGTGGTAAGTGTTGGATGATACGTGTTCGACTTTTGTAGGGTGAACTACTAATCATTTTACAGTGACTTCCAAATGTGTTTCATTTCCTGTGATCCACCACTCCAGTGCAATACAATAGCTCAAAGCGCGATAGAGCAATGTGTGTTTTCCATCGCAATGAGATATTTATAGCTCCCTATATGAGTGTCTCTCTCTTTCTCTCCTAGTGGCACGGTAGTGTATGCCAACGACTATCAGTTGGCTTCATCTTCATTGCGCCTTGCGAAGACAGAAAAGATAAAGAGAGAAAATCCTTCGATGGTATCGAATCGTCCGTCAGTTTGTGTTGCCTCAATTGGCAGCAGCGGAGACTGGTCCTGTTGCTGCTGTGACGCCTGACCGGCTATCTTCCAGCTTGGCTGGCTGCTGTGTTGCGGTATGTCTTGCATGAAAGTGTCCTTCCGCCAGTTACGGCAGATTAGATAGATAGAGATAGTCAAAGGGGGTTAGTTGATGGGGGAGGAGGAGGCCGCGGACGACCGTCTGCGTCTCCTAAATATATATTTACCTCCTGCACCCACCCACCAACCAACCACCGCCGCCGCGGCCGCCGCCACCGCCATTCCCTATCTGATCCCATCTTGTTCCTCTGAAGCCCCCATCGGTCTGGTCTGCAGACGGCTTTCCGAAAACCCAATCCAAACCCTTGTCCCAGCTCCGACCCCTGGGCCCCGTGCCCCCACCCAAAGCGGACATGCATACAGCACACGGCATAGTCTGCACCGACCGCGCGGATAGAAGAGACTCGCTCGGGACAGGACGAGTTGGGTCGGCTCGGGGGGCTGTCGGGGGATAACGCGCCACTGCAGGACGACGTTGGTATGGTCTCTGCTGGCTGCTCTGGGCTGCTTCGGGCAATCGACTGCAGCAGCTGAGAGAAGCAACGAGAGGCAGCAGTTTCTCTTCGCGCTGTATCTGTTGTAACTGCTGCTGCTGCCGCCGCCGGCGGGGGTTTGAAGGCGGGGCCCGTGCCGATGCTGGCATCTCTAGCACTGCCGGGGGAGACGGGAGTGGTCTGGGTGTGTATGAGTGTGCGTCTCGCCCTCGTCGGGCCTCGAGCTTTAGTTGTTGTCTAGTACTTGCATTAGGTTACCTTCGGTGGGAGTTGGTGCTTGCTGTCACCTATGGGGCTGACACCGGATATGGCTCGGTGTAAGACGCCGTGGTGCCTGGGAGAGGTTGAGAGCAGAGGGAGATTTCCATGTTCCCAAGTTAGCACACGGAGGGTGGATGTCATTTCCCGCTCGAAGGGGGCCGGGAAGGTATCATAACCACGGGACAACCCACCGACTGGTTGGTTCTGCCTCAGCTTTCAGTTCTTCAGCCTTCGCGGTTGTCGCGGTCGCCTACAACTACCGTGTCGCTCCTCACTGCTTCTGAGTACGCACTACGCTCCTCGTATGTTAACATAGCAGGCGGCTCATATTCGCGCGCACCTCATCTGATTGTGCGCGTTCGGTGCAAACTGAAATCATTGTCTGTGGGGAGCTCTGTTTCTGCGCACTCGCGATTTGGAAGCCACCGACGCAGGAGATGTGAAGGCCCAGTGGAACGAAAAACTTTCGACATAGGAACAACAACAACAATACTATTGAATTTGAGCAATTGGGCTCAGGGAAGAGACCGCTGTGCTTGTGATCGATAAGTGATCGAGGATTATATCCATTGTGGCACAATAGGACAGGTACTCTTAAGGAGAAGCACTTCTAGGACGCCATTCCCTTCAATATGATCACCAATGTATAGTGAGCAGGCTGTTTTTGTGAAATTATTAATAAGATTGATTATTACTTACTCACTCCGCCTTTGAATATAGTGCGTATTTGTAGAGTGGGTAAAGGAAGTTGAAATCTTTGATGGCAATCCCTAACATCGGGCTTTGTTGAGCGAAGGACCTCAAACAGGTAGCGTGAATGTAAAGGTGTTGTCCGTTATTGGAGACCATAGAAGTGAATTAAGCTGTGAATGAAGACTCGACCGAGTGCCCCTGAAGATATATGGTGAACCCTGCATGAATAGCACAAAGGTGAGAAGCTCAGTGTAATCAGTCGACAAAGTTGCTCGAGCTTCTGGAATCGTAGCAGCTAACAATTGCAAGCTCAGTAACTTCAACATGTGCGGCGCTAGACCCTGTTCGAGCAATCTCCTGCGTTCAATTTCGTGTTTTATGAAAACGTTATTTGCTTTTGGGACGCATTCATTAATATAGAATAAGACCCATGAGAAGATAAAGCTATCAACTATTATTAGCAATAACCATAAGAGGATATTATGTCTATGTGTCCTGTTATTCTCTCTAGACGAAAACATTTATAGAGAACAATGTATACAGTGAAATATATGTTGTTGACGCCAGACTCGTTTTGTTGCTGTTGTTGTTATTATTTTTAATACTATTGTTATCCACCACATTTATTTAAGAGGTACAATATAAGACTGTTTCATGCGCCAATATATGCACCTTGCTGCTGCTGCTGCTGCTGCTGTTTGTCAACAGTGTTCCGGAGTCGTTGAAATCGAAGCAACGATCGTAGTTCGCAGATTTAAATATATACCTAGTCTCAATACAATTCCGCAGTCAGGAATAGTATCAATCAAATCGTATTCACACATAACATTGTTGTCCGCTCTGAATGGCATTACCGAATCACCCGCCTCCAAGCGTCACCAGTGGTAACCATATAACTTCCATTCAAACATAAACAATAATTGGGAACCATGTAACTAATAGTTCAGCTAACTTCGATAACAGCAAGTTAGCAGAAAATTTAAGGGCTAATTCGATGCGTCGTTGTGGGTAGGTAAGTGAGGGTGTGTGGGAAAGAGAGAGAGAGAGAGAGAGAGAGATGTATATATATAAAGGATGAATAGTAATCATTAAATAGATGAATCGGTTTAAACTTCACAATATACATGGGAATGTTATACATATAATGCTTTTTTTTACCTTTAACTTACAGTGTATTTACGTTTTTCCATTTTATTTTTCAATGTTATATATGTATAATACTTTGCATGTATATTATTTGTAAGATCAAGTTACACCTGTTTTATAGCCGTGCATGCATTGGCGAACCACACATTTATTTCATTTTCCTGACGATTGTCGGCGTTGTCACCCTCAGTCGACATCGGTTACACTGTTGGCATGACAGCTACGCAGATTTCGTATCGCGATTATCAGCGCTCTCTCTCCCCCTCTCTCTCTATTAATTATTACCGCTGCCGTGGTGTTGAGCAGCGTTCTCTTCAACGTATGTGCATGAAGTTGATAACGAACGTAAGTGAAAGAAAAATTGTCCTCTGTGGGACTGGCATCTCAGGAGTGAAGATGACCCCGACGTTGGTCGCATTTGTAAATGCTTCTTGCATAATGCAGGACGACAGCCTGCTGACGACGCCGAACTTTGGATCACTTTTGGCATTAATTGCTGGCTTGCATTTAAACCTGCGAGGCACCATTGTTCTTCTGTCTACTTTGAACGTGAAATGCAAACAAAACTGACGCTTAAGTCACTTAGAAACTGAGAGATGTGAGTAAGAGTGTTATGACAGGGTGCCGAATGATATGGCGGATTGACTGGGCAATCAATTGGGGTACTAGTGTCTTTTGTACCGTTTATATCTATTTCTAATATCTGGACTCTTTTGATATCTCAATCCTTATTTGGATACTTTAATTCTTTTAGTATCAAGCCCAGGTTTATTTCTCATAATCACAACAAATGGGACCGTTTGTGATGATATTTGTGTCTTTCGTACTTTGCCATAGAGTTAGGTTACATGTCACATCACAAAGTTGATCGGAGACAACGAAGTTCTTCAATTGTCATTCTATTTATGGGCATAATGTGTAAAATTGATGGCTTCCTGAAGTAAAATTGAGAGAAACGATATTATCAAAATAGCAAGCAAGTCTAATGTTAGTTATTTCGCAAACTCAACCGATGTAAGCAATGGGGATAAGTAAATTAATGAATATATTAGCGTAGCTCTCTATTTTGTTGTAGAACTGTTATGATTATTATTATTATTATTATTATCATACTTATTAAGTGTCTCCAAAGAGGAGACATTTGGGAGATCCAAACATGTAAATGATAAAGGAGAGAGGCTCCCTGTCGAAAAGCTCCGAGATCGCGGGAGGGAATTAAAATTGAAAATTTACCTGTTGAAATCCGGTATTTGCATTACTACAATGGAGGATACTAACCATACGTCCATAAGCCAGTCATACACAAATGCCATCGAGGACGAGGACGCCAGCGTTATGCAAATGGACACTTGTACTCTGCGGGGCCAGTATTTTCAACAAAGGTTGATTCTCTCTATAAAAAAAGCAATAAAGTTTAGGTGGCTTGGACGGCTAAGTGTCTCTCACTGTCGGAAGCCAGAGGCCGTAGGTTCGAGCCCCGCTGCCTCATGCGGACATATATGAGAGCTTAATTAAGCGTTGTGAAATTAGAGCTCCTTTAATAAACCAATAAAGCTTTACCTCACCTCTCTCTCTCTCTCTCTCTCTCTCTCTCTAATTGCGCACGACACATAAGAACGGACCCGATATTGATCTTGCAGATTTGTTAGTACAGCTACGATTATTAACATACATCATTAATGTTAATATCGAGAATATGAAAAGCAGATGCGCGTTTGCTAACTTCAACGCTTATAAGTAAATCTATAGCCGTAGTGGATACAAGAATCACACTTCGAATCCGGCCGAGGATACATTGTATCTTATTTTAAGTGAAATAAAGTTACTGTAAAGGTACCCAAACGAAGAGGAAACGACTGAATTTAAAAATACACCAATATTCGGATTATTTAATTCTGTTTGTTTTTCATGATTCGGTTCTGTTTGGTGAGAGACTATGACATCATGATCTCTATCTTGATAAATATAATATCAGATACCGTAAATATGATGCTTTTGTCATTCTTCATTTTTGCCTAGTTATGCGTTCATTTATAATAATTCGGGAAATAAACCTAAGGGGTGGTCCAGCCACTGTCTTTTGGAGAGTAATATAAATCTGCCGAACGGCCAAGAGGGCATTTGAACAAAGAATACTAACCAGTTCCTAAGTCAGGCTTCGCTGCAGGAGTGACATCAATATCCTTGTATCAAAAGCTAGAAGCTACTCTCAGGGTTGGATTGAAATATTTATATTTATATATTTATCTTATTGCTCATTCAGTGCCGATATGTCGTGCAGTAATTTGGCTTGAACCACCAACCATGTCGAGGTCGTCTAGATAACACTGACGCTCATCTGTTTAACTAATAAATGTTAGATGGTGTGTCCGACTTCTTTCTGTCGCTGGATGGAGCTGTCCCCAAGGAGTCCTGCACAAAACGAGAAACCTATTGAATGATTTACTAATTGTATCCTATGAATATGTGTAATAATGTTAATTAAGATGTCACGTTAATTCCTAAATGCCTATTTGCTGACGGAGAGCAGACGTTTCGCAATGTGTTAGTATATTTGTTCGTCTTAAGCCTGACTCTTCCTTGAGCGGGTCGAGTAAATCATTGGATGAGACCGCAACTTCTGTTTCCTCTATATTTATCTCTTTTTCTTAGTGTTGTATATTATGCATTATTTTTAGACGATTTTTATAGTGTACTTTCTGCTCTGCGTTGCCCCATTAATGCTATTATTGTCCGGAATATTTCCGATTTACGACATGTCAGCTTTCTGCACTGAAATCAGTCGAATTCGAGTGCTTCAGTTCGCATAATTTTCTTGTCATTGGATTTATTCAATTCATATCGTAGGATTTTATTGCGAAATGCAGCTATGTCGATCTGACCCCTGTACGTCTCTGCATCTAATACTCTACATCCAAAATATATATTTGTTTGTCGAAAGATGCAGTGTCTACGTATTTTGTTCCAGAAGACATGAGCTATTGTATAAGCGGTGTTGTAAAATACGTCCATAGTGCGCAAATTTATTTCTGTTTTCTAAATAGTTTCTCGTTGTTTTTATTTTGTTCTTTGCACAGCAGTGCGCTGGAGCCCGGCCTGGCAGCAGGATCGAGCAGTATTGAACAGCCAATAAGAGATAATTGGACAGAAGAAGCTCCCTGAAGTCAGGATGTCGGAGTGTGGTACCGTTACAGTCAAGTATAAGCTAGTCGACTATAATGTCCCTACGGCAGGACGACTCGCAGCCTTACTATTTACCTATAAGGGCATCGCGTTTGAGTACATTCAGGTGGACAAGACAAAGGCTCACGATCACGAAACTGGTAAGTTCAAAGATGGATTCAATAATATGTAGTAAATTGGCAAAATAAGACCGCATATATGCTAGTGGCAGTACTGTACTATTGGTGCTGAATACCTGTCCATATCATAGGAGAAATGATGCTTTATTAGGTACTGCAAAGACCAGCACAGCAAAGTCAAATCAAATAGAAATAAATGCTCGTATTGCCGCGGTTTACCACCGTCCAGTGTCTAAATAATACAAATCAGTACGAACTAAACACTTCGTTTAGTCACCCTTAATGCGCAGTGTTCATTCATATGATGGAAACGGTATGATATGATCAGATCTGTTGAAAATCAAAAGAGAAATTCGTAACGAATAGATAAGATGTTCAAGTACGGCTTTTTTGACTATTTTTGAAATCCAAAGAGCGTATACTCGAACTTGGCGAGTTGAAGAAAAACAAACATTTACATAAATTACTACGATGACGGCGAGCGACAGCAGGGTTTTGAGGCAGTCAACTACAATTTTCTTAATTCTCAAATCATTGGGTAGCATAGAAAAGAGAGAGCCCATGAATGCGAGTTTTTTTGAAAATAATACTACTTTTTAATAAGCATTTTTGGGTATACGTTATATAAATAAAACAATCTGAAATTATCCACGCACAAAATGTACTATTTCCAACTTTCTAGTCACTAGTCATGTGGTCTAATGAACTGTTCTATGAGTAATTGGTAGTCATCAGATAACAATTGGCAGAAATTTGAAACTCAGCTTAGGATGAGAACTACGAGACCTGGCAAACGAATGCTCGGTAAAGGACATAGTTCAGGCACTCCTAGACCTGCACCCAAACAAGGCAGCCCCCTCATGACCAAATCAGAAATGAACACCCAACGACTCGGTTATCCCAGCCAGTCAATTTCTTGAGGACACTGCAGTATTTCCGAGTGAACAACACGGCCTTCGGCGGAATCGATCTGCGTTATTGCAGCGTGTTCGGATCTGCTGGATGAAACAATCGGGATTTTGAGATAATCGGCTTCTCAAACACTATTTTCGGTGTTTGTGTGTATTTCACGGCGACCTCCGATTAAGCCCCCAGGGTCACATTGTTAAAGATACTGACAGAGGTGGGGGTGCCTCTAAATATCCTTAATCTGCTTGTAGCCATCCTACAAGGGAACAAGATCAGGATCGACGGTGGCGTTGCAGAGTTCCCCTTTCCTCAGAAACAACCGGAGGAGCTCGTGGGGACAGGCTTTGCCCACCACTGCGCTAAAGGACTTGCCTGCCATGGCAAACGCGACTCGGTCAACGTTATTCTATACACAGACGATCTGGTCATCTGTGGCAGCAGCCGGTGCCAAGTATAGCAGGCTCTGGCCAGGCTGCATACGGCCTCTGCAGAACCCGGCTTTTCCGTTAATCAAAGAAACATGATGGCAATGAAGTTCAGGCATGGAGGACGTACCGCCCCCGAGAACGCCCTTAGATTGCTGGCTCCCCACTCGCCAATGTGAACATATTCCCATGCTTCGGCCTACTCCCTTATAACTAAAGACACCAATTCCCTTGCTCATGTCACCGAAGTATACGAAAACACGCGGTCCGGGGTGGGCGACTATCAGACGCAGATGGCCCTGCGCCTGTTCGATTTAAAAGTCGAAACAGCCGCATCTACGTAGTGGAGATCATCGGGAGGACCTAAATCAGACAGGCCTTGAGCTTCTCAATCTCCTGGAGGCATCCTACCTCAAACGAGTTCTGGCCCTCTACCGTACGGCTCAAAATAAGCGTACCTTCTCGCCGAAACCACCCCCATGCATCGAAGAACTTAAGAGACGTTTCAACCGTCATGCAACGCCTCCCTACAAAGACGCATGCGCAATATGGACAAGCATTTTCTCCGACATTAATCTCAAGTTCTTAAATACTGTCTACGGTGATGTGTGGAAAAGAGCGAATCGATTGAACCGGCAGGTTAGAACAAGATTCACAATTCATGGGTACCACCACAAGATCTGTACCCCAACGTACTACCACGAGCACATCTCCTAATTTTTATGTTCTCACTGCGGGGTTGTCTATGAGAAATAGATACCATTGTGCAAAGCGTCCTCATGACCCTACTCGCTAGCTTAGCACCAGAACAAACTGATTAGATCACGCGGCCGCTCTTTCCTCACACATCTTGTGAGGTGTTCTCGCGTCTCAGTTGATACTAATCACAATTTATATCTCTGTTGTTTGTATACACAATATGTATGTAACATGACAAAGTGTGTCCATATAAATATGAACTACTATAGAAAATAACTAGCCTCGTTACGAACTACTATAATAGTACAAATGGGATACAAATGGGTCGCCCATTTTTATAACTGAATGAACACAAAGTCACCACTGGTTTATTCACCCTTATTTGCGCAGGTTCTGTTTACTGTAAACGCCTATTTTCGCATCCATCAAATGACTGTTAATAATTGTTGAGAGCTTTCCAATTGTTGTTATGTCGGACATCCCCTACAAGTTCTCGTTGCCGAGTTAAAGCAAGAAAAAGAACGCGGGAGGGGTGATAGCTAGGGACCTCGAAAGTGGTGATTTTGTCAGCTTTGCCAGGCGAAACCAGTGCAGATAATAATTCTTGCGAAAAAACCATTAACACTTGATTAATTAATTATATTAATTAATTATTAATTATATTAATTAATTATTAATTATTTATTCCCTCGATTTAAGAAAAATGACCATTATAATAATTTTTACTTGGGGCCGACTAAACAATATCCTATACAATTTGTTCTTCATTCAGCTTATTTCGAATGTGAGATAATTACCGTACTGGATAATCAGAGATGAATTTGAACTCGACACATGATTGAGAATGACATGAGAATGGTCAATCCACGGGACCAGCAGTAGGGCAATCTAAAACACTATTTCTTCACACGCTGCAAAATGTCTTAAATCTAAACTCATTTTACGAAACAGAGCATTCATATACAATTTCACTGTATGTCTATATTTTTCGTTCGCTTTTTTTTTGCCACCAGCTATTGAAAATCTTAAATTATTTTTAGAAGTCATTATGCTAACTCATTTTGATTGCTGTTTCCATTTCTATAGCGTCCCCCTTTGGTACCCTGCCGGTATTGTACGTTAACGAGGAGATTCTCGCCACTGACTACGCGATCTGCATGTATATTGCCCGAGTGCATGGTGAGTAACAATGCATACATCGACAGCAACGGCATTCGATTATGTTATAATCCGTCTTCCGCATAGACCAATATGTAGTCAAGTGCAGCAGCAGTAGTAGTTAGAGAGTCATAACCTACCTCTGTGGAATTACCCTTTCATAAGCTACTACTGTTAATTGCATTAGGAAAATCACGGTAGCTAAATATAAGATGGCATTTTATATTTCTGCTTTAGCTAATGCGGTTGCCTCGCGGCGCCCGCATCATTATTATGGTACGTGAGTTTCGAATGCTATATTTGGAATTAGCCGCACAACATGATAACAATGAGCGAGTACTTTCGTTAAAAACACAGTCATACAATAGTAATAGTTGTTGTAGTAGACGACGAAGAAGAGATGACGCGCGTTTTGTTAGAAAATCCATTCTCTCTTGTGGCCTGGTGGCGTCGCGAGCGTAAAGCGACATTATACTGCTGGGTTTACCTCTGTAAACGGTAGCGTTCATAGTGCTTTGCCTGGAGAGGACCGGAGCCCTCATTGGCTGAAGTCTACCCATACGAATAAATTTTTCACTCGACGCTTGCCAATTGGCGCTTCGGCTGGTGACACCAAGAGATTGAAGATGTTTTGCTCACGAATTTTAAAACATTTGCAAGTAAACAGCAATGACACTTCTTCGAGAACTCGGGCCTTCAGGTTCTTCACACGGCTCTTAAATTGCTGGTGTCATTACAGAAATCCTGCTTGCAACCCCTGCTGGGGGAGTGGTTTCATCTGAAATTCAGGGGATGCTTTTGCAACCCCTGAGTCCTTTCAGATGGAACCATTCTCGTTCTCGATTCAGATCACACGGTTGGATTATTTGTGGTTGTACTAGATGCTATTGTTCCTTTATTTTCTACATCGAGGACACCTTTGCTACATATCCAATTACCGTAATTAATACTAAACATATTGAAAATATAGGTAATAGAACATATCGAATGTGTTATATGCATGTGGCAATAATATACCATATAGAATATAAAAGGCACCTATGAGCATAAAAAATGCGCTTGTCTAACAACGAGCCTAACTTTCGTCCAAATGACAGGCAATTCAAGTATTTTTCACTTTTTTGTTTATGATGCAGGGTTGGAGGGCGCCGATGCGAAGGACGCGGCGCGTTGTGCAACGATCGTGACAGGAATTGCTGCACTCTTCTCAACAGTTAGTACCTATACCTTCTGGGCTATCGTTACTAAACGCTATTTACGTCTAGCTATAGGAGAATCAAGTACGATACTCGAGCCTATACGGTACTGTGAGTTTCGAACAAGATAATAATTAATTACCCTGATCCGGCTACCAGTTAATGTTGAGACGCCGATGAACATTTCAGAATTTGATGGAAATTCGTTCGTCTTATCTTACATGACAGTAGAAATTTTATTTCGTTCTTGTTCACAAGCAACCGATACTAATGCATGTTGTCATTCGACAAGCCCGGAGGCGTTTTATTATAAAGGCTCAACGCGTTTTATGATAAAGAAATCTCGATTGTTTATGCTATTTTTTATCAACAGTCATTTCGAATAACTTACTGTAAATTCTTCTCAGTATGTTAACCGTTTTGTTCAAGTAACAGCCGATTGGGAACGTCTTTTTTATTTGTTGCTTTTTTCAGAAGCTCTTAGCCGGCAAGGAGATCCGGGACAAATTGCCGAAGTACCTTCGTAGCTTTGACAAGCTCTTGCGCAAGGTCAATACTGGATATTTCGTCGGTGAACAGGTAAGTTCCCTTACTATACAGGGTGCTCCAAAACCTGTGGTCAGAATATCAAGAGGTGATAGAGCTTAGCTAAGGAAAATCAAATAACTGCAGCTGAGTGTCGTTATAGAAGGTATTGATATACTAGTCAACTTAGTATCATGTATTACAATAATAATAATAATAATAATAATAAGTGTTACATAAAATTCGGTTAACATAAAATACAAAGTGTTATAAAAGAATATCATATATGCTTGGCTGCTTATTGTTTTTGGCAAATTATATACAAGAGTAACTATCTCTAAATTGATTTTCTATGCTCAGATCGTGACATCCACCGTTTAGCGTATACAACGATACTTTTTTAAGTTGAGGAAATGACATATTCGAAAATGAACCGCCCTTTTATAAGATCCCCCAACTTTCAGATATATATATATAATGTATGAATTCTAATATTTTTTAAGCAAATTATCTTCTTACGATTACGATGATATAACTCGCTTGATATAATGAAATTCTCTCTGCAGATTACGTGGGCTGACCTGGCTGTGGCGTTTTCATGCCACCAGATCCAGGCGCGATCGGCCGGTGCCCTTGACAGGCATCCATCACTAGGCGATCACTATTTAAACATGTATTCAATCCCAGCTGTCAAGAACTTTCTCGAGGAAACATGCCCGTCTGAATAGCACAGCCACAGCTCCGCGACCGATCCCCGAGCGCTACCAAGGGGATATCTCCCATTAAGATACTGTGTATCGCTTGAACAGCTCATAGAGTAAACACGGACGAACAGACCGCCAATCGGTTGTATACATCCATCTAACGACAGATGGCGGGTAACGACTATTCAGACAAGTGAATATTTTTCTCACCCATTTTTCATTGTTCCGCCGTAAAACTCAGGAGAAGAGGAGCGGGGACACCGTTTTTCCGTTGTGTAAAATTCATAATAGAATTAAGGCTTAGCGTTTCACCTGTCGCGTGAAACGCCTCTTGGCCTTTTACGGTACCTTGGCCACGTTTTCCTACGAAATCATTTCAATTAACACTTTGGAAAGTTTCAGTTGTACTACTTCATCAATAATACAAAACGATTTCATAACGTTATGGTGGAAGCAGACTTTCTTTTCTATTTTCACTATCACCCTAAAATCTCTTCGAATTGAGGAGAACGTTGGGCGTTGGTGACTGATTTTCTGTTTCTGATTACGATGTACGACAGAGAAAAATCACACGCATTTTCATGAATGTGAGCTGTACAATAGAAGTAATAATCATCAGGCATTGAAGAGAAAAACGTTGAGGCACCAAACATAGAGAGACACACAGTGGGTCTATTCCATTTCGCCAGGTGAACTCACAAATTTGTCTGATCGCCTCGGCCATTCATCTTGACAGCTATGGCACACAAATGAGGACAGGCGGCTGCTACGAGTTAATATCCCAAACATCCTAATGATTCCACAACGAACAATTTGAAACTAGTCAGGCATACAGGTTCTACTTGCCATGAGACATGTTGATTTCATCTTGTGCTTGAATTATTATGGTTAGAACGCGCATGAAAACGATGACCGTTAACGCAGATAGGCCGCCTGAGAAGGAGTATATGGTGATCTGGGTCTTAAGTATTCAACGCCTAGGAGGAACTACTGCCATCAAATTGAAACAGGCGTGACACAAAACACGATAATAGTTTCATTGATTTAAATGTGTTCATTGACTCAGCCGCAGCTGAGTTAAAACCGCCCAACCAGTCAAGTCCATTTGGACGAAATTATTTCACCAAAATAGAAGACGGTTACATCTGAATCGTGGTCTTAGTTAAGCTTGCGATTGACAATATGAGCGCTAAAAAAGGGCATTGATTTAATGACTACCCTAATCGAGCACGCCAGAGAGAAAATCCTGGTTTCCTTCAGTACGTTTGGCTATTTTTTGTTTCAAACAACAACAACAACAAGAGTTAACGCTTAATCTTGAATTCAACCAACTTGAACTTGTTGACGGGCTGATAAACAGCCATGTTATTTAGATCATCGTTTACTCAGCCTCGTCTCTAATGATCTCAACAACGACAACAAACGAACAACAACAACAAGCAACATTGTTACACAGAAGCTAGAAGCTGCCCACTCATCATTCGACACCTAATTGAGATCTCTGAGATTATCAGCAGATGAATGAATACAAACAACAAAACGCTCAATGCAACAGTAATTAACAGCAACTACGAAGGATAATGAGAGTACAGGTGAAATTTTTAGCTCAAGCTCAAACACAACTGTAATAAGAAGCCATGAAGTAGTTGCACACAAGAACAAGCAACGCGCCGTTGTTCTGTGTGTATATGTTTTGTTCGTAGAATAATGACAATGATGATACACAGCATACCAGCAACAAGCAACAATTATGATTATTATACTACATGTATAATATTCTAGTATGAGTTTTACATTGAACGAAGCAGAGAGAGAGAGAGTCAACAACAGTCAACATGTAATTACTTTAATTGCAAGTTCACAGCAGCAACAGCAGTAAACGCCTCAGAATGATGGTCCGGTTGAGACGCGCTCTGGTCACGATCACCACAACAACAACAATAACATCAACAACATCAATAGCAGCTGTAGCAGCAGCAGCTCATTACAAGTTGATCCAATAACCAATGAAAGCGAATTTATTCATTAGCTAATTGAATTTGTCGAATGCCTCTATTTTGAATAACCTCTTCTGTTTGTTCACAGAATTTTCGTCTTTAATCCCCCAACACCTCTCCGTTACCGTCACTGCCCCCGCATTTTCCACAGAATATAGTATAACCTCGGTAAACAGCTGGCGAATGATCAAAATACGGGACACGTTATGGATATGTAGTAATACAGTAATGGATAGAGCATAGTTGCCACTGGAAAAGATACAACACCCCAGAACATTCGTCACATACTACCACAAAATAGTGAACGTCCCAGTAATCTTACCTTGAATAACTCGTGGATAATTCGAACGGGAGCGACAGCAGCCGAAGCAGCTCGTGCATAAAATGGATAACCAATCCATATTCGAGTATCATTTTATGTTGCCTTTTTTTTCTGCAATAACCACCCACCTCCGAGTCACCGCCGAGAGTAAGCGTCTGTCAGCCGGATATTTTGCTCAATATCTAAAGAAAATGTCACTTAAGCTAATCATCATTTTGCAACGGAACTAGCGCAAACGAAATGACAAAACACAAAAAACACCTTTCTCAACGTAAACCGAACTACAGAAGCAATAATAATAACAGCAACACGTTCATGGTATGACATTATAAAGCTTTAGATAAAAGCAACAACCTCTTCATACGAATGAACAGATGAAATAGACGACTCCTATCATTTCTATTGTTACTACCTATGCCTCGAATTGTAACTACAGCAGGTGCTACAGCAATAACAGCAACAAAAAGACAACAATGCAACAGCAAACAGTCACACGTTTCACTGATCTCTAATCGTAATAGCAACAACAACAACCATAATGATATGGTATATTGTTTTATAATAGAATAACAACAACTTACCGAGTCACAGTGCGCAACAGTTGACAACAGCAACAGTTAGACCAGCTGTTACCCTTTGAGTAAAACTAACCAATATCCAGGCAAGAGCAAACAAATCAATAAAGACAACGGCTGGCATCAACAAAACAAACAAACAAATAGCATCGAAGAGCAACCACGTCGTTGACCACAATAAATCAATACTGAACTATACGAAATGAAACAAAATCACCACTGGGTAAAGGAAATAAATACTCATATATTGTACTTCTGCCTAAGGTTTCTATGTCTGCTGTGATACCACCGGTTTGTCCACATGACTGAAGAAGAAAGACAAGTGAATAAAACGCGCAAATATTATTATTATTAAATAGACAGAATTGATTAAGGAAGTCCAATGGCGAAGTTTGCCAGAACTCGAACGAGAACTCGTTCCAGGTGAAGGTCATTCTCTGGTGGCCACTGTCGCTATACGAATATCAAAAGTACGATGACAGACATCGCTCGGGTGAGCTACGGGCAAAAGTCGTTTGTATTGGCCTATTCGTTTGGGATGGATTGATCGGATTTCGTTCTGTTTGATGAATGAATTCTCATGGCTAAATACACTCTTACACCCGGAGCAAGAATTTCATAGACATTACTTATGATGATGGTGTATACGCGTTGATTCTCTTTGGAGGACTTGTTGTTTCTGTACTGATAATTGTTCCGAAGCCTTGACATTAGGTTTATATCAACCTGTGTATATTTTACAGTAAATTAGAAGGATCCGCCCGTAGTTGATCGTCTTCAAAGACAAACGTATCTTGAGCGTCTACCTTCTCAGCTAATTGAGGCTGCTGAAGTAGTGGCTATTATGAGTGCTGAGAAGATCATGGAAAGGGTGACCAACTTTGATTTGAAGGGAGAGAGCTCGGCGCTATTCAGACTCTCCCCAGTGTTGTACGGTTCCAAACAGCCGTAAGCATTTAGTATACTAATGGTACACTACATCGAAGCTGATGATGTTGACTCATGCGTCAGCAGAATGAACTCGCCATTGAAATGAATACCCGGAAGAGATAGGACCTACATCAACAGGTTACGGTAACTCACAGAGATAATATCAGCAAAACGTCTGTCATTCATAATTATATGTGGTTTGCAGCACCGTATTATTCATACATCTCTGTCACCTTGATCCATATATATATATATATATATATGGATCAAGAAGCCAGCTGTCCGGGATAATAACCGCTCTTGAAAGCTCTATGGTCGAGTCCAGGTAGTACATACAAGACGCGTTCTAAAACAACAACGTAATACATTCATCCGATGGATCGTATTATAGGTCAGGCAGAGAACGTCGGAAGTGGATTTTTCTCGATATGAACTACACCGTATAATGCCATATCGAAAAAATCGAGCGATTACCATCTGCGGTACGAAGCGATTCAAGCAATAGCTGAAATAGGAGAGAAAGATGCGAACACCATGAATTTGATCATGTGAAGTTATGTGATTATCATGCAATGTTTTGTTGTCTTGTGTCATCTGAAGGTGGAAGACAGCGATCTCCTGTTCACAGGTGACATTTTCTTGGTAGCGAATTTGCAATAATGGGTGGGGCTATGAGATGGGTTTCAGAGAGAAAGCTAGTTTCAGCGATATCAAATGCTGGTGGTTTTGGAGTTATTGCTTGTGGTGCAATGTTTCCAGAATTATTAAAGCAGGAAATCGAAGAAACCCAAAAATTAACTGAGGGGCCGTTTGGGGGTCCACGATTATTGCTTCGCGTCACATCGACAAATACGAGCTGGTGGTCAAACTTGGAAATAGAAGACCCGATGAGCCAATGTCAAAAGATAAAAGCGCAAACGAATCCGTCACCTCATCAGAGATGAGACGACATAAAAAGCTGATCGGTTTCACCCCAACGGCCATTTTACCAATCAAGCATTTTCTATTTGTCCGCAAACAAACTCAACGACAATTCGAGCGCTAAACGCTGTCGATATAATGATTACTTATTAGCAAGCCAGTAAGTCAACTACACAGTAAACATCTGCTGTCACATCTATATAAAATGACAGCACCAGCACCTCCACAGCAATATGATCGGTCGAAAAGGAAATTCCAACGAGGTATTTTCTTATTTTGTGGGAAGACTAAAGATCAAAGAGATAGACGACACAGATCGAAATGTTGTGACTTCACAATGACGAGGAGGAGGAGGAGTAGGAGGAGGATGGTGTCAATGGTATATTTATATATCTACTACTATTACTGCTGTTAATACTACTTGAATGGCAGCAAGAGTGACATCATGAGTGTTTCGAGAACAACGAAGTTATTATTCGATGGTAGTAGTAATAATAATAATCATTATATATTTATTAAAAAAGGAAAGATATATAACCAGCAGCCGCGGGCAGGTTGTCGACGACACCTATGATAACATCGAGTGGACTTCCTAAAGAAGAAGCGTAAAGAGCGAAGGAGTGACGAAGAAAGAAATATCTATACTAATAATGGTAAACCTAAATATGTCATATTATCGAGTCCAGAGATTTTACGATGTTGCTACTATCACAGAGACGGGCCTAGAGATATTGATATATATATATATATATATTATAGAACTGATTAACTTGGATAGAAGGAACAGCATTGTTGCGAACGATGATATACATATATATATACGTATTGATTTAACTATAATGGTACTAATTACAACAACGTTGCTTACATGCGTGAGTGCACATTGGTCCACGGGTTGCACACCACGTAATGCATTTCTACGACATACTGATATTCTACTTGATAATAATATATAATACTATCGATAACATTAAACTATATACCATATATACTACTACTCATACTATACTGCTGAAAAAGAATAATAATAAGGATATTTATTGAGGACATATGAATAATGAAAATATATAATATGAACTGAACGATCATATGACAGAAGATTAAGATCAAACTCATTAAATATTTTATAGGTATGTGTTATAAATGTGGTCTTCATTAATAAATCGTAAAGCGAGTGTTGTAGTGAGCAACAGAGTCATCCTTCAGAGCTGCCATCAACACAGATGTCATACATTCTGAGTTAACTAAACAATATTTATCAATATCATTATTGTTACTGACAATCACGCCAACTCAACCACGATAATACACTAAGTTCTATAGAGATTAGGTAGAATAATAGTTACGAATGCAATGGTTAGGAACGGCTTGAAATTTCTCTCTGTGGGTTCAACTATGGCAGACCAGTTAAATAAGTAAACGCATACACCCAAACATATAAGAACACAAATACATACATTCACATGTGGTGATATTCGTAATCGTTCTGCTGCTGATGCTGTGGATGATGATGCTGGCGATGTCGGGCTGTTTCTTTGTGTAGCAGGAAGGAAATGGAGAGAGAGAGACGTATATATATATATATATATATATGGAGCGAGTCACAGATCGTGAGAGAATGACAGATGATGAGTGATGGTGATGGACGGGTTGACGATGAGATGTGGCTGGGGAACTGAGAATCGTCGGACCCAATACAGTATAGCAATATGTACAGCGCTTGGGATGTCTGGTAGTGCTATATCATCCGAAGTGGTGGTAGGTGAAAGGATTTTCAGCACGATTAGCGTGGATACCATAGTGAACGTTGTGTCTACTTTTACAAATCTTTGTGAGGTAAACTTAGGCAATCACTCACAGTCACGGTTTACTCTATCCTGTATACGATAGATGCAGCGACTATTGTTCCGCAGGGCTAGCAAATTGAAGGTGTCGGTCTTCTCCACTGTGTGGTCCACAAAGGTAATACAGTAACACATAGGACGTTGTAGTCGAACCCACCGGTCTTTTCTTTTTGTTTATTTACTAGGAAAGACGGAAGACCTACCCTGCTTTCTCCACATCTCCCAAGTGCGAAGGAGCACCCTGGAGTACCCCTCACGGAGGCCCTGATAATTCCTGTCCCTACCCTCATCGTCTGAGAGCGAACAGCTGACTGAATCCGGTCAATGGAACATTCACAGGGTCACCAAAAAAAATACCCGCTGTATATATATTCACAAGGGAAAGAACGGAAGTGAAATTCTAGCAAAGTGTCGATCAATTGTTCGAGGGTCAATTTTAGAAAAATATTGTAGAACGCTGCATAAAACAACAATGAAGGGACTTTCTCCAGAAGTCCGTTTGGTTTGAGATGTGGATACTCTATGAGCTCCGCTCGCTCTGCAGCTGTTGCCAATAATAATAATAATTATAGTAATATTATTATTATGATTGCTAGCAGCAGAACCATGTCAAAAATATCGTGCAGCATCTTGTTCTTTTGTCTCATCGTTAGGTGGCATTTCGAGATAATTTTCATTCAGCAAGGTTTGCAAAATATGCTGAATAAACTTTTCAACGTTTATATAGATATTTTTTTTATTTTTTTTTATATGTTACTGTACTTGTGGGTGAATGAAATGAAGTAACTATTATAATTATAGCAAAGTGCTCATCACCATGTTGAGTCATGTGTTGAATTCCCTGACTCTGGACCAGCGAAACTTAGTATCAGTACCCCGTCCGAGGGAGAACTTAAATCATTTCTGATAGGTTTCCAATAATATTGCATTCATATCCGAGATTGGTTTTTTAATTGATCTTAACCACTGACAAACAAAAATAAATATTTTTTGTAAAATTTTCCTCGAAGGAACAGGCTCATGAGACGGCTTATAATGATGGGTAGGTGACATCCATTCCTTGTTGGACTGGTTAAGGTGTTAAACACTGATTGGTTGGGACCTAGTTAGCTAAATTATACATATTGTATAGGATGTCATTGTCGCTACATTGACAGTTCAATGGGAATTAAAACAGTGGTTAATATTCTATTGAAAACCTTCCAGAGCACCGTCACACAGGGAGTAACCTACAAACAGGCCAGTACAACTATTGTTGTTAACTTTGCACCCCACACGCATCTTACCAGCATTTCCTTCTTTAGGCGTTTTTTACGTTAAAACGACCTCTTTAGACAATCATCAGTGGGTCGTTTCCACAAAACCAGACAATTCCACGGAAAAACAAGGGACAACCCCTACCAGCCCTTCGTAAGCTGCTCCAAAAGCTCGAATCAGACTAAACTCCATATGTGTGTGTTGCTTCTGGCTGCACGGATTAGTCGACCTAGCTGTTCATGCCAATCCTGTAGGGACAAACAGGCCGCGCGCTACCCAGCTTCCGATATATTTCACGGTATCAGCTCGACTAACAGCAGGACTAACATGAAGCCATAAAAGACGCGTTTATCTTCGACTTCACCTTAATAGCCCTGATAGTCACACGCAACAAGACACTAATGATACGCTGGGTGCCGATAGACACAAGCTTTTACAGTGTATCCTCCGTCGTGTATCTCTTTCAACAAAAGCGATACTTCTCTGAAAATTTGCCCGTATCCTGTGGCAATGGTAGAAACATGTAATTACAGCAAATGGCTATATTTTTGATGACAAAGATGACACCCCCCCTCCGTTAGGTCGTCTCAACAAACTATGCCTATGTGACCACAAGAAAGGCGATGTATTGACGCTTCGCTCCATTCGCTCGCTGTTGACGTAAACAAGAACTAGTGAATCATACTTTTGAAAGAATTAACTAATCCTAATCAAATATAGTGTCCCTCGCTTTCTAGAACTTCGGCCTATCTATCAGGTAGCATATGGATCCCGTAGGGGGAAAACATCTCGTCATGAGGGGTGATCCACTTATCCAGCTAATTTCGGCTTGCTGCATCCCTCCTGAACCGCTTCCCCCGCAGGCCGCGCTCCATAGATTGGAATAGACGGCAATCTGATGGATCCAAAATAAAGAAGAAGAACAAGATAATGCCACGGCTAAGGGCAATCTTGGTCTCCATATTCGATCGCTTATGCATCTCCTGCTAATGCGTCCAACCAAAATACACGTAGTTGGTCTTCTGCGGAATAGATTCCTAAAAGAGCACATCAGATAGGAGCCATAGGGTTGACTTTAGTAAAACTACATAACAATACGATTAAGAATACTTCTACAAGAATAAGAATTTAACGGAGCGTAATCATATGTCCTAATATATTATTCTATAATGCGCGTGAAAATATTCTGAGACAGGGCAATGTACTACATATTTTCTTTTCTCTAGGTTTGCACGACCAGCACAAATAAATTCTGCCTTCTCTCCAGTCCCAAGGAAAGGGGAAGATAGAGTTGGCCTTAGGACCAGATGACCGCCGACTCGTTCGAAAACTATAGCCTACGGAATAGTTTGGACATATGTACAATGTATGGACCTGGAAGAAACTTATGTCATTGATGAGCACGGCTCGAGTTGTAGATTTAGTCCTTTTTTTTTTTTTTTTTTTTTTTTTTTAGAGGAGGAAATTTTTTTTAAACCCCCCCTTGTAGATTTAGTCCTGATGTGTGACCACTGTCCAAAGTGTTGTGTGTTATATCAAGCAGCGGGGATCCGAAGAGTTAGAGGCGTTTTCAATTCAATAAATTTCCAAATCTCAGAAAACACCAGCTATTTTACTCGAGAAGAAACTGATTGAGAGCATCATCGTCAACACTCACATGCTCACAAGAGCGCAGATGCACACCTCAGAGATTATTGGAGGTGTGCAAGCTATTTGCAATTTGCAAGCTACAATCGGCATTGTGAATTAGCGGTGATCAGGCATCGGTGTCGGACGTGGGGGGTCGGTCACGTTACGGTGACAGTGACCGCAGAACAGAAAACTTCTTTCAAGCCAAACAATTATGGAGTGCGTATCGTAAAATTACGTTTGTAGTATCGTCTATATGATCGTATTGATTTATGAAACAACAAATTCATAAATCTCGCTATGAAGTTATCTTATTTTTTTAAAATAAAAATGCGATAATTCCTTTGAAAAGTACCTATTCTCGTTTATTAAAAACGTGCGAGAAACATAGATCGTGCAAAGATCATATTAACGGAGAACTGATTGACTCATTATGTTATCGCTTCAACTTGACAAAAAAACCCAACCGTCTATACTTTCAGACCACTAGTTCGACAGCCAAATACTACCACTCTATCTACCACTAATGGGCACAGCCTGGCAATCTCACCTAGTATAAAGTTAATTTACTTTCAACTTAAAATTGAATGTTTGCAATAATTCACAAAATCGCAAGTGTGTTACAGAAAGCGCGAGAACGAGAAGGCTTATCTTAGTAGGCTTTTTCCCTCGGCTGAGCAGCAATCTCTGCGGTCTGTCCCGTGTGAAATTGTACTCCTATCTCAAATGGTCTTCCTCTTCCGCCGAGATGGGATCATTTGCCAGCGGAAGATTCGTCTCGCTCCGTAATGGACTGTTGTAAGCGCGTGTGAAAGAGCGAAGGAATTTTTATTACCAAGGCACATTTCAGTGTAACCGGATTCTATGGTCCCAAGCTATGGTGACAGTCACTGGCTGCAACTGAAAGTACATTGCTATGCTATGATTAACATCATTTGTTTACCAACTGACAGCAAGATACGCAGAAATGTTGGTCGAAAAATCGACCTAAAAGTAGACCGTTCACTGTTGACCAATTTTGAAGCTCGCACATAATGAGTGTCAATTTGAAGTGAATCAAGTAACCTGAAGAAACGGATGAATCAAAAAGTTAGAGAGTAACTCTCCCTCTCAGTTGGCAACCGATTTTATTTCGTCTTAATATGCCCTATCCCCTATGTCCACACAAGGAAAATCTCCCCTGGCGTCGGCTGTGCTCATTTGAAGCAATGTCATTTCCTGGGTAAGAGCAATCGACCCTCCAACATATTAATGTTTCGATCTCGTGGCCTTCAACTCGCTTTGCCCGACGACCGCCATGCAACCATATAACGGTTACATCGCAATCTGCGAGGCTAATTCCAAGGTGTACTTCCATGAACCCGTAAAGCGCACCTAGCCGACCACAGACGTAGTTCTTTCTATTAAAGACGATAACGAATTCACGTGGCTTCCAGAGGTCTGACGAAAGGGAGGCTGCGTTAGATTTATATATTTCCAGCAAATTAATTTTATCACCACGTGGCAGATATCCGATACTATCATTAACGACAACGTCTAGCAATAATGAGGTTAGCTACTAAGAAAGTTCGGTAATATCTCTCCAGTGGCACGGTTGTTCATGTGGCACGTTCATTTGATCGCGTTCATAGGAAAGTATGCAAAGTATCAGCTATTTTGTGTGATCTATCGACGGTTGCTCTTAGGTAGCCTTGTGCATATGAGAAACCTTCAAGGTTAGATGAATAAATAAATAAATTCTATTCCATCGACCACTCTCTCCCCTCATATTACTTACCGTCTTACATTCTTTGTTTAAGGCAACTGCATATCTAGATGATTGTAGGATATATAGCACTCGAATTTCATGCTGCTAGCTGCGCTAATGAGTGCACATCACTTGTTCATCATTTCATCTATGCTTCTGATCTACGCAACAACCAAGTTACATGAGAGGGATAAACGAATCTGACTGACTGACTGATAATAAAACCTTTCTTCTGATTCAAGGTCGCTTCGATTTCTGATTGGGGAAGGGTCGCGAAAGGACATTTTGATAAATGCTAATCTCACAAATATTTGACTTTACTAGATTTTGCTGAGAAGCAAAATCTGCTTTAGCACAGATTTACGACCAGGGAGAGAGGAACAGAGGGATATGGTATTCTTGCACGATGCTTGCCGGACAAACCCAATGACTTATCGAAGACAGTCGCTCCGCGCGCGCTCGCCGGCAACGCTTTTACAGCGGCTTCAAAACAGCGGCGGTAGATAGTGTCATCATTCTTGACGGCATCGGCTGCGCCCTCGTGTTTGCTTATAAATCCTGGTAGCCTGCCGTTGGCTTCTCAGTCCAAGCGCTCGCATGTGGGCGCTCTCTGGGACACGAGCCGAAGAAACGCCGACGGAGGAAACAAACAACCTTTCACTCAAAACAGTCGAGAGGCAGTGGCTTCAATGAGTTTCTGACGACATCAACAACATTTTGCTCCTGTGTCGTGGCCCCGATTGGTCGGTGGCGAAATGTTCTTCTGACTCTGAGCAGGACATTGCCAGAAGTGACAACATACACACAAACGACTTAATTCGTCGTTCCGTCAATTCGTCCTGGCTCACGAGGGTATCACATGGCACATCGTCTACAAGTACCTCTGTGTTATCCCTCAACTATTTAAAGGCACACACTCCAAGAAGAAATCGATTAAGTGAGTTTACACTTGCTACCGATGTACGCCAGCTCTCAAAAGTCGCATCTTCACCGAGTTCAATATTAACGGGAAGAGTTGGTGAACCCTTGATAACCCTTATCAGTACCCTTAAGGGTAACCCTTATCAGTACCCCCAAACCCCCTCTGTGATAGTGACAGTCGTGAAAACAAAATACAGCAAATACAGAGCAACAGAACAACTTTGCTGTTACTGCCACTCGTGCTTCTTAGGGGCCAAGGGCCGAGAGCGCTCAACAAAGCTTACAACAGAGAAGGAACTACGATGTCTTAGGATGCCGTAAGAAAAACGACTTCGACGAAATCATCCAAATACAAAAAGACAGACATTCTGTTCCCCTTCGTGTGAGTTATACCGTTCTTTGAATGAGCCGTTCACCGACACATCGGCAGGATACCAATTGATACCTGAAAAACGAACATCGTTCATTGTGTCGGATTGGGATCGCAAGAGGCCAAAGATGTCAATGACATTCGAGGAAGCGCTGGACCAGGTGGGCAGCTTCGGTCGCTTCCAGTATTTTCTCATCTTCTATCTGTGTTTCCTTGTGGCACCGCTGCGTGTTATACCTCTCTCCGTTCACATATTCACGCTCCTCGAACCGCCGCATTGGTACGTATCATCGAATCGAACGTCTTGTCGAACTAACGAATACAATAGATTAGATATAACATAAAGGTTACTCCGCGGAAAGAAAGATTCAATTACGTGTTACGTAACAACGTTGAGAGGCTTCTGTGACACAAGTGTTCTAAGGATTTACAGCTGTCAACGCGTTTCGGCAATAATGTCGACCTTTATTCAACTAATACATGTTTACGTCACCACGTAGCTAATCAGTGTTCGATCAGCAAACCGGAAGCTCCACCGCACTAATGGGCAAGCCACAAGTAGCGACTACACTCGAAGATGACTACTAATTAATGTGACCATCTTCATGAACCTCTCTTCCTTAAAATACGTCAGATTATATAAACCAATTAACTAGTCCGAGGTATCCACCCTTTCAGCAAAAATATCAAATTCTCACATTGGAAAAGGCCAGGCGGCCCTATCAGTTAGCTACCTGTAGCCATTGCTCAAGGAAGTTTATAGAGCTTTGGTGTTTATAGAGCCCTCTATAATTCTCAAGCAGTTACTGTTGGTCTCGGTTCGATCCCCAGCCGAGGAACAGTGACAATCTAGAATTATTCCGGTCTTTAATATCAGCTTCGCCATGCAGTTACGTTTAACCAGAATAAAAATAAAGAATGCATACGATTACTCTGCCTTCACGGAATATATTCCTCATCGATCCCGACCTTGTCCTGGGTAATGCCTCCCGTAGCTGAACCATTTGGTGTTGGAAATTTCCAGCCCTTATAGAAATGATCCCTTCTTATATTTGGATGATCGTGACCATATGGTCATAATGGGGCTCTCGTCTGATCTTTCCATGGCGATAACTACAATAACGTATCCCTAAAGCATAGTGGATTATAGTCCGAAGGGCAACATGACCTGCCCAGCATTCGCTAACTCAGTAAACTTAGAGCAAGGCCACTTAGTTAATAGGCTCCCCTTGTCAAGAAAAAGTTGTATAGAAACTGCCATAAAGCGTCACTAAATACGATTTGGTAATTTAGTCAACTGTTTCGTTGCTCCAGTACTGATTAATATGACTACGTACCAGTTGAGTCCATCCACTGTGTGCACCAATCAAATAATGAAGTCGTCTAGACAGACACTACCTCATCCTTGTTAATGACAACAAATTATCCAGTTCATCTAGACTGGACCAAATTGTCATGCATTTGAGAGGCAACCTTATGTGGTCGATATGTTTTTTACCATATTTTTGTGTTCACCCTCACCAAGGAGTGAATAAAGAAGGAACTATCCGACCACGTCCATCGTTTTTAGCTTCAGGTGTAATTTTCGTGGCTAACTTGTAAACGTATATGCGATGGCCTTGAATACTCATTGATATTTTGGTGAATGCCCCGTTTGAGGTCTTAGTAAACGTATACGTGAACGATACTTTTACAATGAAGTGAGTCGGATTTGACATCCCGTCGGAAATTCCCAACAATCCAGAATTACATCAGTCATTATTACAAGCATATGATTATTACATAGCTCTAATTATGAATGATATGGCAAATTTGCTCCACTGGAATAATTCGCATGAAAACAACTCTCATCTAAACTTTTTCGGACTTACCCTCAGTCAACATTTAACGTCTACGATACCAATTTCGCATTGCTTCGTAAGACGGACCTCTACAACTCTCATCTGTGTAGTGTTCTATTGCACGTACGCTTCCTACGGCACTCTTGATAGACAAGAAGGATCCTTATCTATGGCAGGGGCAGGAGCTGGACAAAATCAGTATCTAGTTAGGTGACTCGCAAAGAAATTGTGGCTCATATATATTTGCCGAACATGGTACATTTCAACGACGAGCTACTGGTGACTAGCATTGGTGACTTGGTGTTGCAGCAGTGTCATAATCGATCATTTTCGTAAACAAGCTAATTGATCAGATACAATGACACGTGAAAATATTATAATAAGGTCGAATCAATGCACAGTGATATGTACCTCCCATGCGAACGAAGAACCGAGTTCCTCAAAGGAACACGTAGTGTCAGGTCGCGAAGGACGTTTTGTCCATCCTCATAAACAAAGAAGCGGTACTAACCGACCATAACATCTACTTATATACGATGCACCTTATATACGAGTCGCTTACCTAACGATCGGCCAGATCGTTGTATATGTCAAGTCGGACAACCATAGTCAGTAACGTATTAATTTAACTATTGGTCATAAACACATATTAAGGTTGAATTCATCAACGGTCGATAAGAATTCACCTCCGAATATTGTTCACCTCTAAATTACAGGTGCAGGAATCCATATCTCGAGGTGCACGGTTACACTCAGGATCAAATAAAAAACTACTCAATCCCATTGAAGGACTCTAATCACCATCACTATTCGAAATGCAAAATGTACAAATATGACTGGGAATCCTGGGATGGGTAAGTTTCCATCTCAACAACTCAACACTATTGAAACACCCCAAATGTAATATTTTGCAGATAATATTCTGTGCCCATTTGTATCTAGGTATGTGTAAGGTTCGTACGATATTCCGGTGTAGCTTTTTGTCGCCGTACCTTGGACTTCGTGGATTACAAACTAGCAATGATCGGAGTCGCTTGTCATAAAGATCTGAATCTATTAATAGAGCGGAACGAATGTTTGTACGACCTTTCCAGAATTTCCAGGTTTGACGAGGAGTGGTGGTATCGTATCGCCAAGAGTAATGTACATCTAAGTTGATTGACGAAATTGTACGATAAATCTGAACGGTGGATTAGACAAGAATATTTTCTCGTTTGTAGAATAGTTATTATGCTTGAAGGTCAAGCGGTTACTGCTAATAATTACTGCTTAATTATTAAATATTATTATTATTATTATGAAGATAAAATAAATACTTCTTGCTATTATACCTTGGTACCACTCATAGTTATTTCCGAATGCCCGGTCGTGTGACTTCTCCAAGAGCATCGTCAGTATAAAAACATCGGCGTCCACCGTCGAGGGGACAACTTTTATCACTCCTCAGCAATTTTTTGATCTAATCTCATTCTTGTTTTTATCTATAAAACATTTAAGTCCCAAGTTGCTGGTGTTTTCCTGGAAAGACGAGTTTACTTATGTTGTTTACTGACTAAAAAAAAAATATATATATGCGAAGTAGTTGAGGCTTGGTGAACTGGAGAATCGCTAACTACGTTGGTGAAGTTATTCAAGGTGTTCCATTGATGCCGATACCAATTTCTTTCAGATCTATCTTACCAGAGTTCAACTCGACCTCAGAAACGATGTCCTGTCAATACGGTCACTCATATGACTACTCAAACATCTACCCAACCATCATTAGTGAAGTACGTCTATATCTATATATATATATTATATTTTTTACCGTTATTCCAAGCTGAAGTTAATGGGGAACACCACATCCGTTCGACACACCGTGAATGTCATTGTTTGTTTTATAGGTGGCTCGTAAGATTTTTCTGTGGGAAAACTGTTGTAAAGCTTAGTTATTTTTCATCTTAATGAAGCTCATAATTCACAGTCGTATTATGTTTGGCACGATCTATATAATTCTTCTTTTATTAATGGCACGAGACATCCTCCTTCTATTTCAACCTCTGGTCCATTGTGATTTTTTTCACTGTGGCTGAATATATTCGCGTGTGTGCTTGCAGTTCGCTGTTAACATTTTTACTATTATTATTATTATTTTTACGAGAACTAAAGTATTGTACAATTGCAGTCTTCTCAATAAAGCTCACTGAATGAAAAAGAAAGAAATCATGAAATAATCACCGTCCGCTCAGATTCACTCATCCGTTCCTCGGATCATATAGAGCTATTTGTTGATTGTCATACGCCACTGATTGGTTGACGTGCTTACGCAATCATTTATTGAAAAAGGGCCCCAGATTCGCGCAACTGTACGCACCGACTATACGGAACTTCATTGTCAGAGTTCCGTTGACAGTTCGGTGTGAACCGGCCTGTCAGAATGAACATATTCTGGTATTGTGAAGTTGTCGTTTTAGAAGAATTGTTACGTTATTGACGGTAACACTTTGCTGTTTCGCAGAACGATTGGGTATGTGGTGACACATACAAATCTTACATCGCCAACTCTGTATTCTTCGCTTCAATGTCCATCGGAGTGCTTGCTATTGGACAGATTGGAGACATGTAAGTATTCCTGGTCTAGTGAAAACCCTTTAGAGAAAACTAAAGGGTATAACTGAGTCTCTGCAAAATATTAGACTCCGTGATGACTTCTTGGCTTCTCTCTTCAATACGGCTGTACGCATTTAAAGGCCAGCACTGACAGCTTCCTTCAAGGGTGAGACCGAACCGCACGCATAGGCGGACCCAGCAATGCTAGAAGCAGTAGCGTGGACGTTAAATGTTGGCTGTGAGTCCGCACGAAAACCTTTATAGGCGGACCCAGCAGAGGGTATCCTCTTTGTTATACTGGATGTCCAGTTAGATTCAACTTAATATCAAATATTGTTACCAGGCAGGTTAGGCGTGTAACGTTCTGATGTACCTTCTAACGATATAAATATGAGTCGATCAATTTTTTCGAATTTAAATTCTAGTTCGCCTGCTTCTTCCCTTATCCAACCCTAGCACTATGTCGAGGCTGACACTCTCCGATATCTCCAACTAAAAAGGCCTGAATTTAGTGTCAGAGACAGCCCATGTCAGGTTGGACAGTGGTATCGATATTACATTATGTGTTTCAGGACGATGCCTAATATTAAGAAGAAATGAATCTGACAATAGTTGCTCCCCTCAAACAAATACAGATATCGGGCCAGCTTTTTTTTCATTCGCACAAGCTTCTAATGCCAGCCAAGGGTCAATTTGGCACTGCTGGTGTTATTAACTAGGGGAACAGCTGAGGGTCAGCTCGAAAAACAGTAATCGTAACCAGTGTTGTCAACTTCGACCTCCAGTCCTCAACGTCCACCTCATTATCTTTACCATTCGACAGGCGGTAGTCAGTTTATTGTTAGTGTGTAATCTCGACCAGATTGACTTCACGACTAGTGACTAAATAAAATCTAGAAAAACATAAATCTTCAAAATTCAAAAACGAAATAGAAAAAAATCAAATAATTTTGATTAAACAGTGGGCCCACTCCTACTTCGTTTGTGACACTCCGCCACAACGAGTCATAAGCGATACAAAACCGCCAATGGCATCTTCGAATACGATTTTAGTTACAAATACATTTACCGTCCGAATGGTAACAAAATAAAAAATATGTAATTCTTTTTATTTTCCCCGACACCACCACCACTAAACAACAGCGTGGGCCGGGTTCCCGTGATGTTCGTGACCTATGTGTTGGCAGGAGTCACCGGTATCCTGACCTACTTCAGCGGCGACTCCTTCGAGCTGTTCATAGCCACTCGATTCGTGATGGGATTTGTCCTTTTGTCGATCAGTATCACACCGTTTGTGCTCGGTAAGTAGCCGTCAGATTCGATTTACCACCACGACCACCATCCGTGCATCGATTCTTCGGTGTATTTAGTTTTGATCGCACTTAAGGATTGGAAAAGTGGGCCTCCATGTTCTAGATATTCTATTAAGAATATATAAAATAAGGTGATATTAGATGTATTTTAGTTCAGCGGGTTCAATTGCCGTACACCTATATATATATATATATATATATATATATTCAATAGCAGTTAGCAATAATTAGAAACTTGTAACCAATCAATCAACCAATCTTCAAATTAGTATACACATTTTCAAGTGCATACACGTATAGAACCTCCCTCGTTTAATTTATGCGTTACTCCGTTACATGGTATCGATCGCGCCAAAGCTCACTTCTCATACACAAATACAGATCAGTCACGATATGAACACACACCGTAGTAACACAATGCATATAGTCTACATACAACAAGCTCATAAGAGAGTCAAGCTAATATAGCTTGACGATCCAGCTGACTTCACGCACAATTCACACAGCTCGATTTGGTTACTGTGCCTTCACAAAAGCTATCCACCCGTCTGACGAAGCTCGCTCATCAGCCTGTTACTCAATAGCTTTGATTTGCGCACTGGCTCTTTTCAGCTGTGGAATACGTCCCGAAGCAACGCCGGATGTTGGTCCTGTCCGCGTTCCGTTTCGTCTACCCGGTCGTGGGTGTCATCGTGCCCTGGGTAGCGTACGCGTCAGGATATTGGCGCACACTTCAGTTACTTAACGTTATCCCGTGTTGTATCGCAGCCCCACTTTCCTACTTTATTCCTGAAAGCTCGCGATGGCTGCTGTCGAAGGGAAAGCTTGAGAAAACGAAGAGGATTCTTCATAAAATCGCACGATGGAATGGACACAAATTGGATCCCAATGCGTTTGATTCTCTTGAGGTAGGCATAATGAAATTGCAGCTTAATTATGCGAGTTATGTATACTGAATTTATTCAAACATACAATAATTAGGAATTATAATATTATGGGTGGGGGGATTAATTGGGGACCGGGGCCGAAGCCGACATTCTCCCGAAAAAGGCGATGGTATTGCCCCTCTGCACAGCGAGGGACAGGCGTTGCAGAAGGAAAGATCCTGCGCACTTGTCCCCGGTGGCGCAGATCAGCCTATGGTAGACCCCTTCGAGGAAGTTCGCAGTGAGGGGGCCGTGTCCGCCTAAGGTTTCAAACGCAAAGAAGGAAAAAAGCTGGGTTGCCTGGAGTGCGGCGTACTTCTGTAGCTTGGCCCGCTCCGCTCGCGTTACTGCGTAACCGGGGGTGGTTGCAAAGTGGTTGACATACGAAGGTGCTAGAGTGTCAACCACCGTGCCATCTCAAACGAGGTCCTGGCTTCGGTGGAAGGCGATGAGAGTTGTTCTAACAAGGCAGAGAAGGGCGGGGGAGCAGTTCATTGAACATTAAATGTTGGCTTCGAGTCAGACGAGAACATTTACTAGATAGGTAGAGATAGAGAGAGATTAGAAAATAGCTGAAGTCAACCACAAGCTTTTTTTGTTAATTGTCCTTCGTTATATTCCTACATTGGATAATGTAAATGAAGTATAACAAACAACTGAAATAGCACCGGCGGTAAGAAATTGTGTTCATCCGAGAACAGAGAAATATAATGATGCGGTAAGCTAAATAAAATTCTTAAATAAAAAAAATCGTACACGACTCACAATTAGCATTTTAGCTGATGGGGTCAGTTTGGTATATATAATATATATATCTACAGTATTCCTATTATATCTACAAGACCGCTCCGATCCTCTCAAATATAACGCTGATCGTCTTTGAGCCGGAACTGTAACAAGGATATAACCGTGTCGATTACGTAAAGGAGAAAATGCAACGTGGAAGATTGTTTATATTGAATGCTCGTGGAACTGTTGACGATGTTCAACAGTGCCACCCGTCCCGGTATCACTTAGCGCATTGCTTCAGTGAGGGGGCGGTGAGATGTGTACAAACCCAGCCACGAGCACTACACATTCTCCTCACCGTACGGACATGACGTGGTTAGCTGACTCTCAGCTGCTTCCCTTCTCTTTCACTCTCTCAAGACCAGAGTTCCGTGACTTCCGACTCACGGTTTCCATCTATGATATGTTTGTCTGTTTGTGCCTTTTCAGCTGCCGGCCACCGAAAAGAAGGGTCAAACGAGCGTACTGGCTATCCGGAAGTATCCACGTCTCCGGCGAAATGTTCTCCTGACTCTGTTCATTTGGTAAATTGATGGTGTTTCCCCTTTGCCACGTGAAATTTAAATAGTTCATAATGGTGGGGAATAATTTGGCCCACTGGAGGATTATCTGAAATTTAGCAATTTTCCCCCAACCTTGTTACATCCACTAGACGAAATAGAAATTGACCTTGCTGGTCGAGTAAACTCTACGTATCCGGGTTGTCTATATTTAAAAGACATTAATTACGGTCATTTTGCAATATTCGAAATGTTTCCTTTATCACGTATAACACTCATGCAAGCCAGGCCGCACGTATCAGGTCTCTGACCATGGCACAGTGGAACTGGCTTCTGCCCGATGGTGTTCCAGACCCCACCATCGAAAATATACACCCGCCCCCTTTTTAAACTTGACCCTCTCTGTTGGTCCAGATCTTCAGTCAACAGTACACTAGAATAGACTTCGCTTTCGAGTTCATGTAGCGGTTTAGTCGAATCTAACAATTAACAAGATGCGTTTGCATCATGCTTTTTTTTTCTTGTTTTGAACCTGACTTAGGGTCAATGCATGCTTAGTCTACTCAGCCGGACAGTTGTATGCAGCTCAAGTGACCCCGTCGCCGTTCTTGATGACCTCAGCCACAAATGGGGTCGATATTTTGGCGACAGCGGTTGCTATGCCTCTCGCCGATTTCTGGGGACGGAAGCCCTCCATGATGCTATTCTATATGTTCTCAGCCGTAGCGTATTTTGTTATTGGCTTTATACCATACGGTGAGTCTATATTATAATCGCTAATTTAGATCTAGCATCAAATCGACAACTATACAACTCATAACAGCACAAGATGCGAACTTAACAATATTGTCAACTTGTAACTTCTGCCGTTTGTGTAAAGTTATTATCTAATAGTGATACGTAGCGATTCTGCGGTGGCAGGCGGTGCAGCTGACTCTGTGCGAGCGGTATTGATCTTTTCTACGTTTGATATATGTTGCATAAATGCCTATTTATGTTTCGTGTTTTTATACACGAACGAGCGGTGTTAATAATAATAATAATTAAACTATGCACATTTCGTATACGATCAGATTGCGCGTTAATTGCTTTAGTCCCTTTTTCGAAAATAGATAATACGCGTTCGATACGATTTGAAAGCACGTTTCAACATAGACTTCTTCTGCGCACGTGGTCCCTGATACACTTACAGAGTTTACGGTGATGTTCGTTCTACTGATGGTGGGTCGTTTCGCCCTGACGATGGCATATAATGTCGGCTACCTATATGCGGCAGAGGTATATCCAACGGAAATCCGTTCACAAACGTTGTCCGTGCGTCAAGCGTTTGGGTCACTTGGAAAGTTTCTCAGCTCACAAATCGTCATGCTGGTTAGTGTTCAAGCATACATGAATAAGTATGTTATGCCAGACAATCAGTTAGCTGCTAGGAGAAGATAAATGTATGTCATTTATAACCACTGACATTGGCTGAGATTCAGTGGTAGCTAGTACATATCAACAGGGTGCCCCAGTGACAACTGCTAACCTGTAACAAGCACTCGTTTCCACGACGTCGTCATATCATAGATTCGTTATCAGGAGGCGTTCAAAATAGATTAATAGTACCTCTGCAAATCTACGCAATCAATTACACACTAATCTAACTAATCAACAATTTGGTTTCTCTCAGTTAGTGTTGTACAAAACACATGATCATATGCATATGCTCCAAATATTTTAGTTGTGTAAGATTATGTTCCTCTTCGTTATCTGCTATGCTAACGATTATGAGCAACGTAAAACAATGTCCTACTGACACTATTTACGCTTCAATCTAAATCCGACACCGAGTGCAAGCGAGTCGAAGCGGCGTTCTTAATGCTTCAACGACGTGTACCACACAAAGGTATCATTCAAATATGGTCGTTATCGTGTTTCGTGTGTGTGTGTGTGCGGGTACTCTAGGCATACTATGGACCCTTCATTCCGCTGTTTGTGTTTGGTGTCGTTTCGGGAACAACAGCGTTGATGACAATTCCTCTACCCGAGACACTCCACCAGGATCTACCTGAAACCCTCGAGGACGGCAACAACATGAATGGTAAAATCGACCTCAATCCTTCGGCCGAATGTCCCCCTTCCAATATCCTTAATCCAAATTGATTGGTTTCTTGGATATGAGATGTGAATTAGCAACATCATTTTTACACTGATTGTCGAAGGACTCAATAATAATTATCGTATATAATGGCTAATACGATCGAATATGCTAGCCATATCGGTCACAGGCCCACGCGCGAAAATCGTACGGTGTATTTCTGACAGAAACTGAATAAGGCCAGAAAAAGCTTTCTCGGCCGAGGGCTAATTTCTCTCTTAAACCCCACAAACGTTTCAAGGTTTCAAGCAAAGTGTTTGACGCCCTCTGGGATAATTGTTTTTCTGTATTTCTGCTATTTCTTCTCGAGTCTTTTTTTTTTTTTTTTTATATATATATACCGTATAAATGTATACACACCGCTGTCTAATTTACGTCTATAGAACAAAGAAGATTACATTGGAATCAATCAAATTCTACTTGGTTCTAGAATTGGTTTGAATTCCAACAGCGCTGTGTAACTTCCTAAACACTGAATGTCCGTGATTGAGACATTTACTGTAACAGGTAAAATTCAATCTTAACTATCACTTGAAATTCTCGTAGAACTCCTCTGTGGTTCACTACAATGTATAACGTTTTTTTACTAGAGTTTCCGGACTTAACTAACGGCGAAAACATCTCATTTGACACCCTCGTATTTCAGATAAAGCGTATGTATATTATCGTCAGCACTACATTTGCAAATAGAGTATTAAACCTAAAAAAATGGTGGCAATCGGCACCTTATCTAGAAGGCTATATATATGCGGCGGTTTTCCAGGGGGCTCCCTCCCGCTTGGGAGGCGTGGGGAAAGCGGGGTAGGTATATATATATATATATATATATATATAGACTGCGAACATCGGACGAATCAAAAAAACATCCGTCTGCCTTGCGAATATTCGCAGTGGCACGATATTTTTGAGCAGCCCAACAACTGCCTATCGATATATAATTACGCCCTCAGAACCACCTTTCTAAACACTTATTATAAAATCACTTATTTTTTTACCTAACTAACGAAAAAAATAGTCCGGAAAAATTCAATTCGTTAGGGGTCCAGTTTCAACTACAAGTATAAAACTCCGGCGCCACAGGTTGGACCAATTGGACACAGTGATTTTAATTGATATTCCCCAATTCGTTCTACTGCATTGATTTTACAGAAAGCAAAAACCAAGCGATAAGCAGCTCTCTGTTGAAGGATAAGTAAGATCTCTTATGAGTTATTCGCGCGCGATATAAACTACAATTTTCTATCTTCTAAGTCGAGGGTCACATCTATGTTGACGCATTGTTATGACAATGTCCATTTATGCGTTGGCTATAGCTTTGCGAACGGAAGACCAATAGTTATCCTATGGAAGTTCTCGTAAATGGTTTTCTATTTTCTTCTTGTTAGTTTTCATGTTCAATATATATTTAATATGCTACTGTCAAAAACGCAACCGTTCATTTTATTACAAGAAAATAACTTTTATAATTGAATAAATTAAATATATACAACACTAAATGAGAGAAGTATGCTTTGGCATCTCATTTCAAAAAATTTAATTACCTGTCTACGAACAAATCACTTTCAAAGATTTCCAAGAACGATAAGGTATATAACACAGACTTGGTCTGTGTCGCGGAGCGGCAAGCGGGCCCATTTCCGTTGTGCTGCCATCTCCAATAAAAATGGTGGCATATACATAAGATCACAGGGGCTGACTCACATAGTAAAACATGAAAATGATTTGACTTTTTTCAGATCTGAGTGAGTATATTATAATTAATGAGCCTACTATCATAGCAACTTACTTCAACCCTCATCTCACCGAAATCACTGTTTGTCAACAAAACGCACTCGAGTCGGGTGAATGACACCAAGGCACCACTAAGTAGAGTCATGGATTCAACAAGTCACGGTCTTTTTTTTTGGGATTACGGCATTATGCCAGTCACGGCCGACAGTCGAATAATATGAATGTTGTCTTGAACCGTAGCGAGGTCTAGAGTTTTAGTGATTGGTAGTCCCACAGTACTAGACCAGTATCTCTTAGAATTGTGAAGACTGGTCTATATAATGCATTTTGTCGTTAACCTTCCTTTTATAAAAAAAAAAAGTCCGGTTTATGAATACGATACCAATATAGATATCCACATCCTTCTCTCGTTGTATAGTTGTTTCGGCGCTTCTATACCAGCGCATACAGAGCTATATTGTAGTAACCATAGTGGCTACTTAATTGTTGTCTCAATTTTAGATTCGCCGAGAAGCTGCGTATTCGCTTGTCCTGGTGCTCCACCCCCAGAGGAGGAGGCCGAAGAGACTTCGTCGCCAGCTGTAAAGCGCCGTGCGCGCACCCTCTCAGCGGTATCTGCTGCTACAGTCGACTCAACATCGCCAGATATCTAAAATCAACCGGGAAAATCATTGTCTCCTGCATCGACAACTCATGTACCGTGGGAATCGGCAGTCGAGCATAGATACACTGACGTCTCCTTTAGGAACCAATAGATGTACAGGCTGTTCGTCCAACAATCAAGCTGATGACAATGATGAATGTGATAAGAAGCTTTCAGAAAAACGAACTTTCTTTGCTGGGCCGTTTGGGTACTAATTCAACGTTAACGTCAACTAATTCAAATGCCCATTTTCATGCTCTTTAACACGAACCAACACTTGTTGTCGTGGGGTTGTATGACTATGAGAACACTATCATTGGTGAATTTCCCGTTGCAGAAATCATATTAATGATAGTAATATAATGATTACATTATACATCCAGGTCATCAAGCACTTTGGTTATGTAGTGAGTCTCCAGGTAAATGATCCTCTATCATATTATAAACGAGTTGACACGTTGTAGTTCTATGGATAAAAGAACTTCGTCAATTTTCATATTCACTCGTCGTTGTCGATTGTTGATCTGCTCTGACTAGATCTTTAACATGTTATAGTATAGAAAGGGTGCACCTGTTTAATAACACAATTCTAATACAATAAGTCTAATATAGTTTATCTACTCCCATTTCAGCGAAGCATCGCGTCGAGTTAGCTGAGTCGACAAACTGATAGTACTCAAATGGTATAGTCCTTGTAGTTTGAAACCTCCCTTTGGTGAGAGCGCTGCTTTCATTTTGTGAGCCTCATGGAACGTATTAGCTATATACGAACACAAGCTTTTTAGAAAAAAAACCGGCTTCACTAGATGTTTCAATCAAACTAAGAAGTCACAATTACTTACAATCGTCAGAAAAAAAACTATCTAAATTAATACTAAAAGTAATTCCACGAGAAGATGTTCTTTTTGGGAGATGCAAAACTATCTAATTTAACTAATGGTAACGGCATTTGTGGTACATACACTTACATGTCAGGGGAAAGCTGAATCGCGCACTCGCTTTTTTCATCATGGCTTTATTCTCCTTCATTTCGTGTTTATGCGCAAAGCCCATTTTAAAATTACTACAATTATTATTGAACAAGCTGAATTTAGATCGTCAATATACATTAAACACACACACACACATATATATATATATATATATATTCGGCGATCGATGAAAGAAAACCAAAAAAAACCTGTACTTATGCTTCTGTACATAGTGTACCATAAACTGAATAAAATTACTACGTACTTCGTTTTTATGTTGTATGAATGGAAGTGTATAGGTCCGTCTCTTCATTTCTGTAGTCGATAGTCATATTTCCCTCATTTGAGTTAAGTACATGTCTCTCCCTCTCTGCATGTGTCATGTTTAATCGATCGCGAGCTAATTTTTACCCAAACCATATTTCGTAATCTCTGTAGCTAATTAAATAAATATATTGTCTACAGCGAAGTCATCGTTGTCGTGGCGATATCGATTATCGTGATATCTGAATCCTTGATGAGTAATCCGGCCACACAGGCTGTGAGAAGACAAGCAGCTGTTCCTCCTACGAGCGCGCGGAGAATTACCTTCATTCATATAATAACAATCGATAAAATCGTAGTCCATAAGACGGGAGCGGAGTCACTAACTGTTAATTAACTAATTCATTAGCGCAATTACATCCATATCGTCGTTCAATTGCAGAAGCTAATTTAATCGTCAGCAGTGGAAACCACAAAAAATGCTACTGCCTACCTGGGCGAAGTCGGCAGCTCGCTGAGGACACATCGCGATTGAGGCCCCAAGGAGGATTCCCACACTGCCGAAATTGGAGAATCCGCACAGGGCGTATGTGGATAACACAACAGCTCTACCGACAACAACGTTGTCGGGTCGCACAGCCAATACACACGCACACATTTATTTTCGTTAATGTTAGAATATTAAATATTTACGTAGGGCAGTTTGAAAAGGGTTATTATTATTATCATTAGTGTATTTACGGATAAGTTGTTCTTTGTAACATAGGTGAGCACTGAACCAAGAAAACCACGAGAGAACAACCTCTCTTGACTAAAAACAAAGGAGTGAGAGATGTTGTATCTTGCTGATATACATTCTACTTTAGTGATGAAATGCTAAAAAATAAACACCAAAAGCTGTTCACTGCATAGAGTTCTCAACTGGACTAGTAATCAGGTGATTAAACTGTCGAGCTTACCCTCAGCTGTTCTGCCCCTATCTGACCTAGGCCGCAGCCCTTAACCGCTTTAGGTATTACTATGAGGACCTGTCGGGGCCACCTTTGCTTATTCTCTTCCTTACTCGTACCTAGGCAGCCCAATCAAGTGATTAGACTGCCTGTAAACCAACCAATACTCCGAGAAATCATATGGCTACCAAACAGTATGACATGCGTCTTGGTATTATATCCCATTCGAAATTAGAGAAAAGCTTGGACAAATCGGGCCATTAGTTTTATGTTCAGGTTTCAGAATATTTCAGCAATATCAACGACAAGACTCAACTCCCAGCCAAATATCTTATCAAGGTCAACAAATGATGTGGCATATTGTACCTGAATCAAGCTTAAGCGAATGTCGAATATTGAAATGCCACTCAGTTGTTGTATGCAACTTTCAATCAACGTCTACAGAAACATCATGTTAATAGATCGATGTATGGTTACCTTTCCGTTAATGTCTCCTTTATATCGGCAAGTTTCTTATAAGCGATGAATTCGTTTGCAAACGTTTTTAGCCCGAGCAGTTCCCCTACTGCCTCACAATTTTCAGTGGGAACTCCGAGAAGATACGCCATCGGTGTGAACACGTACCCGAAGAGTGTCTGCAGTATATACATACATATGTATATATATACATATATATTAGACATCGTTCAACTTGCGCACTAGCTACAGTAGATGATTCGAATTACATGGGTTAATTACTAGAGTTAGTTCATGTGTGTGGAATAAAAAAAAACGAGTTTCGCAAAACAAAGAACCGAAAATAACTGTAGAACACATATTAATACATAACACTGTGTCGTGCTCAAGAGTGACCCCGTCCCCATATGACTCTACTGCAGACAACAGGGCACTTCGCTACAGTTCACACGCGTGTGACCTTGGAGTGGATGTCACCGACGCCGTAGTTCATCTTAGCCCATCGAATCACACAATTTGTCAAATCTGGCAACGCTGTTGTACATATGACTCCTTGTTGCTTTATGATTAAAGATCCCGATATGTACAAATGGATTGTATTATGTAAACGAATGTACTGTTCCCCTGTATAGGATACCGATCAGGAAAAATGGTTGAATATAATTGACGATAATCAAATTATAATAGATATAACAATAGCTGCTTTAGAGCTAATTGCTGCTTTAGAGCCAATCGGGTTGGGTATAAATATGATTGATCATTTCTTTGATATAACGCCCCCTTTTAAGAAAATAAAAGAGTTTATATTCTGAATATATTCTGAATGTGTACATGTAAATATTTTACAAATGATTATGTAGGTTATATGCAGACTTGACTTTTCATTTTCCGGAGCCTTTCGAAGGTGTACTATGGCAAATAGTGTCGGATCAAATTATTGCTGATATAGACAGTTTGCAACCTAAAGTAACAAATAATCAAAGCTTCATATTGTAAGCCTATACGAATACTAATTCATCATAATACTAAAATTAAACAGTGTTCAACTATATTCGGCAATGAGTTCTTGCGAGCCGTGATAATTTTGATCGCTGTGGTTCATTAGTGATGACAACATTCGTGCTGGCCACTAATTAAGTGTAACGCTAACCTCAAGTGTGAGTCCCTCTATGCCGACGGCAGAGGCAAAGAAATCAAGCGCGGAATTGAAGAACGCGAGAGCAGCCAGGAAGCAAATTAGGTTCGCTGCGATATTGCCTACAATGGATAAGGCGTCACTCGCGCCTTTCGCCGCTGCTTCCAATGCACTGCGTGCTTCACTGGAAAGGGAATTAATCAATTGTTCATAGGCGCAAGACAGACATTGCTTTTTTCTTAATCGTGGTCAGGTTTGCACAAGAATTTTATGCCCTCGTTGGCCACATGAGTAACGCAAATTGGGTGTTCGCACTTGCTTGCACCTGTTCAGACTACGGACGTTGAAAGGGTTCAATCGCAAGTTCACTTGGAGAAGCATATGGGAGTATTGGGTAACTTAAAAAAATATGGCTAACAACACGGAAAATCGTATTTGGAGAGTGGTCAGAAAGGCATGGATCATAATTGTGATCTCATTTCCATCAGGGCCAATCTGAATTTACAGGCTGGAAGAAGCTAAACTTGCATGACACAGGCATGTTACAGCATCACCCATAGGTTAAATTTGTCCAGTTGAACAAGTTTCGCTAATTGGCAATATGATTATATTTCAAATACTCATTGTTATTATGGTGATGATGATTATTATTATTATTACCTTTTTACGACGCCGATTTCCTCAATGCTGGTAGCGCACTGTTCGGTCTCCGGATATAGGAGTTTGGCCATACCAAGTGCTGCGGGTGCGCTCATAAATGAAGCAGTTAGCAGATGCTGGGCCGGTATGCCAAATGAAATGTAGGCTGCCATTACCGAACCAGATACAGTCGAGAAGCCGCCAGTCATAACGGCGTGCAGCTCTGATCGTGTCATCGACGGAAAGAATGGTTTAATCATCATTGGGGCCTCGGCCTATTGTAAAGTTCAGAAACAAACTTGTTTACTAAATCCACGCAAAGCATGGAATAGTTCTGGTTGTCGCAGTCGGTACGGCTCGTTAGCACCCATAAACCAGTGAATAGTAAGTGGGGGGTCATCGAGGGAAGCTATGATATGGCCGCCCTGAATAGGTCTACCGTCGTTTCCAGTTCAGTATACACTTTGCTGGTATGGATCTAACGTCTTGGCAGATCAAATCGATACTTGTTTTATTTTCTCTCAAAAAATTCAGGGAGTATATATATACATTCTTCTGCTTCTTTCCTTCTGCAGCGCCTGTCCCTCGCTGTGCACAGGGGCAATGCCATCGCCTTCCTCGGGACATTGTCCACCTCAGCCCCCCCCCCCCCCCCATAATCCCTAGAACTAATTCCTAACTACTGCCAAACGATGTTACCACTCCAGCGACTATTCAACCCATATATACATGTATACGACGCCAATTAAAAATAATAATCTAATAATGAACTGCGTACAGACCATTCCGAGGAAGATGTTCGCTGAAACACTGACCGACTCAGTGGCCGTCGTTCCAATCGTTGACTGTAGAAAACTTCCAAAGGATAAAATCAACCGCTGCATGACACCATAGAAATACAAGATCTCCACAAAGAAAGCGAAGAAAAACACCACTGGAAGGACCTTGACGAATGAAGCAAACCAAAAAAAATCAAAAAAGAAAACATAAAACAATAGTTGGAGTTAAGAGAAATCTTGGACATATACAGAATTGGAGATTATACTCACGTTCCTTGGAGAGGAAAGATGTCTCGCCTGGGCTTCACAGAATATTCGCTTCATACCTTTCTGAGAGGACTCTCAAGGCGGGAGGCGTCCGATATGAAGTGCCGGCCTGTGTTCCCCAGGGTTCAATTCTCGACCCTACTCTCTGGAACCTGGCCTATGACGGGGTTATGGAGATTCAGTTGGCTACCGGCGTCCAGACGTTGGCTTATGCCGAGGACTTGGCTCTGCTCGTGACAGCCTCCTAACGAGGAGACCCTACAGAGTAGACGTAATGATGCCTTGTCCCTTGTGGCGGGGTGTACGGAAGATCACCACTTGGAACTCGCGCCGGACAAGACGGAGGCTTTATACTTAACAGGAAGGAAGCGGAAAGAAGGGATAAGGCTGCACCTCATGGGTCACCCTACTCTCATTGGGAAGGACGCCAGGTACTTGGGAGTTCAGTATGACACCGGCTTAACAGGCAATGCCCATGTCAGTAAGGTTGCCAAGAACGCCTGGCAGGTCGCGATAAACGTTGCCAGAATACTGCCCAGTGGGCAGCGCATCGGAGGGCACTAGACGAGTGCTTGCTTCGGTGGATGAGTTCATAGCCGTCTCGGACGTACCGAACAGTATCAACCGATGCTCTCCTAGTACTGGCCAAGAAGCTCCCTTGAGATCTCCTGGCCAGCGAAACGCTTTCTGGATGGAGACCTCGATCTTACCACAGCTAGAGGCGCCGCTTTGGCCCGGTGGAGTGAAGACTGGACAAACCCCCTCCTCGCCAGAGGATCAAGTGTGCCTGGACCAGGTACTTAATACCAGATCTTCTGAAATGGTACGGATACGACAGGGGCCAGCTCAGGAACAGGAAATCACGGGACATGGCCAGTTCCAGGTGTACTTGCACAGAATAGGGAAGGCCCCCTCCGAGATATCCGTGATGTGCTCCTCAGGAGCGGTTGATGACGTAGAACATACAACGTATCACTGTGAAGCCCTTAGGGTGGAGAGAGAAGCAGGCACGGCTGAGCTCAAACAAGCCCCTCTTAGCGGGGTTGTGGCCCTCAGGCTTCGTTCCAAGGCAGCATGGGGCAGTACTGTAGAATGGCTGGACTCAATTTTGAGAAAGTAGACGAGGCTCGATGCACGAGGAGGAACAGTTTTGGTCGGATCAGAGAGTACGGGAGTGGCGAGAGACAGGGGGGGAACAATTCGGCTGTGCTGAACTCGACGCCCTCACCCACTGACTGAGTGGAAGACTATATGATCAGCTCAGATGGAACAGTCGAAGCAATGCGCTAAGCATTCCGAGCCACCTAGATGAGGGGGGGTACGCGCGTTTAGTGGGCTTGAAGGTCCAACACTAGCGCTGCAGTTAGGTGGGCCGCTCAGCGCGCATGTGCATCAAGCATTCCCGTAATCTCCAAAAAAAAAGATTATACTCACGTTAAAGAAAAATACCCCGCCGAACTCGAAGAGCTCGTTTGTGCGTCCATTAGTCGCGTGCCCGTCTACGAGATATCCAAACACGAACTTTGCGCCTTCGTTAGCAAAGGCTAAAAATGTCGACACCTGAAGTGACGCATCAGAGCGAGAAACATATGCACGGGTATAGAGTGAGTGAGCGAGTGAGTAAGTGATTGCTCATAGAAAGGACAGCAGTTCCCCAAAGCTCATAACGGAATAGCGTGATATTTTAATAGAAGGGCAAGTAACAGGATTTAAGGAATTATCGTTTGACGGTTTTCTTCGTTGAATGTCCCATTTTTCTTGGCATTGATAGACTTCCACCTCCCTAGATTTGGTCCGACATTTCGATTTAGCCGTTTAACAATGGACACTAATTTATTTGCGGACCGATTATATCATTAACGCAAATTGTATCACACAAATTTCGGGCAATCGAAATTAACATAACAAAACATATCTGTTGCAAGCTCGCATAAGCTCAACCTAAACAGGTCCTAGCGATGCAAATGTTCTTAGCTGAGGTTCAACTAATAGAAGAAAGGACGAACTGTATTAATCAATCCGTCCTGTTAATTAAAATCACCTCATCTTGTGTACATCTTTCAGAAAATGTAACGTCTGCTACATTTGGGGAAGCGAGGAAGATTGAATATATATATATATATATATATACAAGAAGGTCATTAATTTGATTTATTTCTCAAGGAATGATTAACGATAGAGCATAATTTATATATTATAGTATAATGATTTATGTTCTATCGTTAGCCATTCCTTGAGGGATAAATTGAATAATGGCTTTAGATTATATGGATATACAGTAACCTAGTAGTAAAGGTAAGACTATTTTGCTCTATTAAAGAAACTATTAAGTATTGCAGTTATTCAAAGATATCGTTTGATTGACCACCTTATCACCGAGGCAGTTGAGCACCTGTCGACCCGCTTCAATACGCAGAACGAGGATTCCCATTACGAATTGGAGAATCAGAGAAGATTGCACTTGATGCCAGTTCACCTTTAATAACAAACATAAAAGCAATGAAAAAAGATAATGAGCACATCTGTTAGCGCAATTTAACCGCCACACTATAATTACATTGATTTTGCTTGCTCCCAATGGCTTTCCAATGATTGTCTTACTAATGAGATCGAGTCACCGAGGTCAACCGATAGCACGCTCAAGCGCGTTACACAGCATATTTAAAGTTGAGCAACAATCTTTTAGTTGCCTGAGCCCGAGTTTAAGAACAAGCAGAGTAGAACTCAACTGTCATTGTGAAGTCTGCCTTTGAAAGTATCAATAAGCATATTATATATATATATATATATGATACAACTTGTGTTCATGTATCATGCTCGGCCTCGTTCGGCTTCTAGTGTCAGTGATGATTGCTACCTTGGTGCGATTGTTAGAGATAATCCATCCGGCGAAGACGATGACGAGCAAGCCTAGAAGCGAACGCAGCCGCGTCGAATTTCCATGGCTGTCAAACAGCACAAATGCCAACACAACTGTCCACGTCACAGCCCAACAGACAGCAACGCTAAAATGGGGCATTGGAGGTATCATTATTAATTAGTCTACCCACTGAATCATGTCATACAAACAAGCTGGTGTGAGTATTTCGATCGGGACCTGCCTTACGAGGCTATCACGATAGCTTTGCCGAGATGCAGGCCACTTCGCAAGGGTAACAAAGTCTGCTGTAAAAAAAAACTCTTGAAGATGACAAAGTTATAGATTCGAAGATGAGATAGATTAATGAGATAAAGTTTCGGAACTTAGACGTATTGAACTAGCAGTTTGGACACAGGAAATTGAGGAACTTGCACTTGGAGTAATAATGTCACATGTGAAAAACACACTGTCGCTTTCATTGAAAAATGACAATGTGAATCAGGCGCATTTGAAGTATAATTACTAAGACTATAATATAAGTAATGTATAGTAGAATATATAAGTAATGTATGATTAGTGATATTTACAGTTATAATATCATATAATGGGCTAAATTTGCAAGCTTGCCCACTTGGATCTTATTGAAGGAAGGTCTTTCAGTGAGCCGCTAAATATATTCACACTCTTCTTGATCCGGCTGTACAAAGTTACGTTGTAGCCGTTTTAATATGTTCCTATAGGTACACACATGTGCATGTACAGTGCTTAGACGTCATTCAATACTGACCTAAAGTGTTCACCTGTGATCATATCATAGACCTCCTTTGTTTGTTATGATTCCTTATGTTACACCATGATCACCAAGCACGATTTGATCGTATATCAGGGATTGTTCTCAACATTTAGAAAGAAGAGAGTGCCGTCATGACTATTTCATATGCCTATTTGGTGCTTCTATTTAACAGACTTAATGGATAACGATATCGGGCTGGATTTAACAGGGTGCGACTACAACAGTTTACCATTGGGTTTCTTTATTTAAATGCGGCGATCTGATTGGCATCCGCAATAAATTCCACTTTAGACGGACGTGTTAAGGCAGTATTGTTGGAAATAGTCAGAAAGCTCTAGTAAAAAGAATTTGAGAAGGCCATTGCAGAAAACTGTGTCAAATAATGGACACCTGCGGCATGTCATCCCAACTTGAGCTCTTGATTTTGATTTAAGCACTTCGTGTTGATCAAGCTGTCGGCCAAAAAACTAAGCACACCGTACTACAAACAGTTTGGTGTCGGGAGACACTTTTCAACGTTAGTTTAGTATTTAATGAACGCAATCGGGCGCGATCTTTTGCTTGGCTGCGAACGGTTGATAAAACTTGAATTAAATAAAAGAGGTCTGAAGACGACTTCCAGTTCATTAAATGATGAATATCAGGATTTCAGCGGACGAATGAGAATAGATGAAGTTTGAAACATGTTAAAGACGATTGCATCGTATAACAAGTGTATAAAAGATGCGTTTCTTAGAAACCCTTGCACTATTTCGTATTAGCTTAGAATTTGTAATGGCGAGCATTACTCAACTATTAAATTTCGCGCTATCGAAGGCTGGCCGTGGAGTCCCCATGAATCCAAAAACAGCTTAACTATACTTTTTTCTGTTAATAAAAGAACGGATTCTTCCTCATATACAGAACTCATATACTAGAATCTAGAATCGATAGATATCAGCCTTCGTTCTGATATCGTTTCCGCTATGTTCGACCCACTCAACGAGGGTAATTACACCGACACTTAGAATTATGCGAACAAATCGACTCCAGCCAACGATGTCATGTTACACAGGAGAACTTTTTGAGCCTTTTTTTCGACAAAAAATTTAAATCGACCACAAAAACGAACAGAGAAATTTCATAACGTACCAGTGTTTATAGTTGGCGATTGGACTCAGAAATTTGGAAACCTTTCCAAAGGCCTTCTTGATCACTGGTTTAGCCATAGAGAAAATCATGGAGATATAGATGATGACGGTAATCGCTGTCAGGAAACAGATCCCATCGCACCACGTCGGACATTTTGCGTAAGTTAGCACTAGGCCGGTTATCAGGTACGCATTGTAGAGAAGGAACAGCGTCACTAATGCCAAACAATGGATACACAACGGATACGTCGAATGTGTTACAATAGCTATATGCAGAACTAATTTCCTTTATTATGCGCATTTCCCTTTTTTTGAAAAGCGACTATTGAGTTACTGGGCAGCAGACTGGACGCTGGACTTTCGTCTGTGAGGTTCCGGGTTCAATCCTCAGGCGAGGCACAACTTTCGTGAAATGATGAGACACGTAGTTAAAACTAGTTTCACATATTACACAAGTGAACATGTAAACACTTAGTTCTATGGAAGTCCTGTATATTTATATCCTATTTCTCGTTTTTCTCGGTTTGTAAGTCTGTACTTATATGTACATCGACAAATAGGCTGCAAGCCAACATCACTTTACCATATCTCGAGTTGCACCATTGAAATTTAGTTATTCGCTCAGATCGCAAAAGCTCCCACCGTCTGGGACAATAACCGACTCATCAACAAAATCACATATCAACTGTTATCCGTTAACTTGTGCTTTATACGGATGCACATCTACAATAAAGTATAGAAAATAAATATAACACTGAACGTATCAACGAAGTTGGGTCTCGTCCACCACATTTTGTGTTGTTTCCGTTTAGTCGCACTTTTGTCGAGGGAATATCGTTAGCGCAAAGTGCCTTTTACATTAGTCAACTAAAGACGTGAGCGTTGTTTAACAGCGTGAAACTGGCGGTGTCTAACTTCGCCTGGTCCCTCTCCGTCTCCCGCGTCTGGGACACTTCGACGATCTGATTTTGCAGAGAGTTGGGAGTTTTCGATAAAATGTATATTGGTAACTCCTGACGTTCGTCATTGGATCGCCTTGGCGATCGATTCAAACGGCATATATGAGTCGTCCGAGCACCGCCGGCATTATTTTTAAGCGCAGCAAGCTTATGTTTTGAGATGCACGCATGCAATGGTAAGGGTATAGGGTTCCTGAAAAAATGATGTTGCATAATAAATAAAAATATGATTTCATTCATTGATGCCTTTCGCCAGTTGTAAACGTATCCAGACGTTCTCACTTCGACAGTTTCTAATCGAAGTGTGTGTTTTTTTTCAAGAATTTCTATATTCAATGACAATGAACGATGTGCCTCTACGTACAATATAGAATCCAGTGAATTCGCTGTTCATATTTTGGCCCCAAAAGGATCTGTGCGAGTTTTCTCAGGCCAGCAACGACGGCAGACGGCTCAACTGCCTCCGGTGATCGCTCTTCAGTGGTGGCAGCACCCTGTGAACTCCCAATGTCACCCTAATCACATGCAAACACATAGATGCAATGTTATACAGTTGCATATATATTATAAACTATCGTTTTTTGCCACGTTTTGCAAATATAATGAGTAAACTCTCACCATGAAAATGGGACGAAATTCATATGAAAATTATTCTTCTGAACAGGTGTTGATGCCATAAAAGATGTGATGCATGTGAACATTTTCGTACAAGTGTTATCCACCGCCGCTGTCGACGTTGGCGTGTGATACTGAGGGAAACTTCAGACATACGCATCTCCACACAGATAAAATTTCAGTGATTGAACACAACGAGTTTCAATTAATAATATCAATTAATAATAATGTTACACAACTCGTGTGAATAAAAAGAGATTATATATATATATATATATATATGAAAGAAAGAAAGAAGTTACCAGCAACATTTAACTATCGTGACTGGAGTACAAAGAAGTTACATCTATTGCATTGTATTTCCCCAGAATAATTCCTATATCTGCCGACCGTGAACGTGTTCCTAAGATTAATAGCGCGATAATCTATATTAAGTAAAGTTTACACTGTTGAATACAACGAGTAATATATCCAACCTTGATCAAACATATACAGGAGGTGAGCGATCCTGTACGCACTATCGCTGTTCTGCTGTTGTAGCTAATCGTTTCTGGCTAGACTTGAACAGGCAATGACTTCAATACATCTGCACAGATGTTTTGTAATTGGCCTCTTTTTTTTTAATTGCATTTAGTAATAGCTTAACAAGTACTACTACTAATTTTCGACTGAACTCTGCATATTGTTACCAGATGGAGTCCAGGTCAAAGATGGCGATATCTAACGTCTACCTGAATTGATTTCTCACCGGCGGCGCTGAATCGTCGTTTTGTCGATGGCCATCTTCCGGATCATTACGAAAAGCAGGATTCGTTCTTGCTGACATTTCAATGATTCCTTCACGGTAAATATCGTTGCTCATCTTGATGTAACTTGTCAGTGGCCAATCGTGGCAATTTCTTCACTGGACAGTGACTTGAAAATGAAACAAGAATAGGTCATCAGCAGCAGATAGAATTGGTATTATTTTTAGAATTTCATAGAGAATAGCACCAATTCAAAACAAGTTTGGAAAACGCTGCTCTTGCTGGTAAGAACAGTACAGCGAATGGCAAGATCTATGTTTAGCGGTGGAAGCGTAGAATACAACGTGATCAAATGTTCATCTGCAGTCGCAACTAAATAAGAACGAGACATTGAAGAAAATCACAAGTTAACTAAATGGTAGAAAAAACGAGGATACTATGATTGATATTCATACGCGCGATACTAACCAAGTTCATGACACCGTATCAGAGTAGTCCAACCGCCTCTGTGTAACTGAAAGTAGTTGGATCCCTTTAGATCTTATATAGTTGGTCTGTACAAAAAGCCCCAACTGGCAACATTCCACTTTTTATAAAGCCTTGACCCGTGTGATTTTCTTGCTACCATTCTACTCTGCGATCCCAGAAGATGATTTCCAGAAATAGAATTTCCTCGAACTCCAACGAACGAATTTCATTTAAACAAATTGAATGCATGTATGCGCCAGCCAATGTTAGGGCTTTCTTAATCACCCTGTAACTAGAGAAATTGACCACGTAATTCGTGACGCAATGTTATTGTGCCAGGATTTAGAGTTCTGTACAGTATGTCTTAATCATTTGGCGATCGATCACGTCTGTTCCACAAGATAATAAAGATCCCATTGCTGTATCAGACGAATGTGCCGGCACAAATAGTCTGGTTCAATAACGATATCAATTTACTCATTGTCGATGAAATTACTCTGCTAATTACACTTATTCCAATCTGAAGTCTACCCTATCATGAATACTAGATGAACTAATTTCAGATTGATAAACCAAGTCGTCGTTCACTGATAAAAAGTCGACATAGTCACTGCATTTGTTTGAATTATCGTTGCTACTGGCCTTACCTTCAACAAGCAATGCAAATTCTGTTGAAATGGATTTCAAATCCAAAAACTCTATGCACTTGGGCTACGGTGCTAGTAATGCTTGAATGCGATGACTGGAGACAGGTTCTAAAACAGGCGTAGACACTTAGCCAAATTTTGTGCGAAACAGAGCAACTAATTAAGCGGACAGATATATTACGCTGAGATATATTAGATGAGGTAGTGCCGGTTTTTATCTGGTCGCTATCGCTCATGCTTTGCCAGCAGCCATTGACACTATATGATTGGCCGTGTATAGCTGACAGTCCAGTCGTGATCCGGAATATCTAATAATCCCGTCGCATTGTTATCGCTGTTTTAGAGGGAACGTAAACAACGTGGACGTTTTGGTGGTTTCTGTCGGCGGACGTCGCGTGACAGCGTCCATTCGATCATCTAGCTAGTCATACATTTAACCGATTATCGGTGGCTGTCAAGTTTAGTGGTGAAATTAGCTGACAGAACCTGAGTCTTTCATAGCACACCTAACATAGGGTGACAATCGTAGAATCACTAAATAAGTGATTATTGTATTGTCGAACCATCTGTCACAGTAACTCAGATCAAGATCGCAGTTAATGAAATGTTTGTAGATCTTATCAATTTAATCGAAGATGATTTGTGTGCTACGGGATATATTATCGTAGCCACCTCCAATTGTGTTGCCCAGAACCGGAAGAAGGAGCTCTGTGTACACCCACTTGAGGAAGCCCTCCTTCGAGTCGACGATATCTTCAAGTTGCCTCAGGGCTGCAATGATGGCACAGCTCGAAAAACGGACTAACTGCTAGACACAATACTTCCAGAAATTCCCAACGATTTTCGAAACAATTGCCCCAAAAGGTCGCGACTTTGCTATTCAACATTTCGGTCTATGGAAAAAGAGCCAACCGAAAACTAGCTTTAAGAACAAATATACACACACATATATAACACTTGTGGGTCGGTCATTTCTCCGATATTGACTAATTCGTTCGGCGTTTTATTGACAGCGGCATGCAGAACTTTATAATGATTGTTTTCACAGCTTTGAATGCATTGGAGTTGATGTCGGCTCAAATCTCTTCCCCAGATTATTCCCGTTTTCTCATTAGCTATAAGATTCACTCGTCGATTTCATAGAATTTCATTTTGATGTTTTCGGTGTACGTTTACATGTGGAGTGCCTAATAAATTCGATGTATTTATCACGTTTTTCACGTAATTAACAAGCTTTTTCTTTTCGAATGAAATCTCGATCGAAATTCTCAAGTGGTCACTCCCGAAATGTGCGGCAGGTACAATCTTCACTGGAGCATCCTGTCGTTAGACGTGATCTTAGCACGTTCCCGACGCCGGTCGGGTGACTTCGATGGAGGCGTTCAACATCGAGGGTAGCAGAATTCTTCCTCATCTACGGCATCTCCACTCATATTCCCAATTACTCTGACCTATATAAACTGTTTCCTAGTTTCAAGCGTAATAATTTCTATTGCTTCGATGCACACGCTTGCCCCATAGTCGACGACTATCACCAGCACTAGTACATCGTGTTCATTGTTCCGACTGCATCAACTTCTATACTTCCTGCTGCTTCATCGCCAAAAGATCGAGATCGCGACGGGGAGAAGGGATTACATCATTACGAACACAAATAGTACATTAGTATTCTGCGACTCGCTTGCTTCTGACGGCAGTTGGATTCTCTGAAAAACGTCTCAATGTTTTATTGTAACAGACGACGATTTCTTCTGCTAGCCAATCATCGGTGGAAGAAGCAGTATTTAGTTTCTGTGAGACCTCAGCGAGACGGCTATAGGCAATTTCAAATGTGGAAAGAGAGTCAAGAGCTCTGATGAGATTCTCTTTTTGAGGTCCATCGTAAGCATTGATGCAGGTGACCCCAGAAGTTATTAGTTTGTTGGCTCCAAATATCATTGTACATAATTGCTCTCCTTGGTGACGTTGTGCGTCTAGTGATTTGGGGCTGTACCACTTGTGTCAGCGAGCGATCCGGAAATCTTGCTGAGATTAGCTAAGGGGTGAGTCACTATGCTTCATCACAATGACCCGGTTATTGCGTGTCCGTGCAGTTCAAATTATTTCCCGCATTGTTTTTGTATCAGGGCGGCGCCTAAAATACTTCTACATTTTTTGGGAACCGCTTTGCCGATGGAAAACCCCAAGGGGAGGTATCACCTTCACAGGCAGAGATTTAGATAAATCATAAATATACACTTTTACTGGCTCCTCTTGAAATCGTCCGAGAACTCATTTTAATGAAAAGTTCGGCAACGCATTCTGCTCAAGCTGTGCAACACCTTCGGAGATGAGCCTGGATCATATCCTCATACTGTTTTGCTGTGAGTATCATCGACGCAGTTAGCACTTCCGACTTGCCTTGCTCTCGCCGCTTGGCTCGCTACTCTAGGGCCGTTAACCTAAAACTTGTTTCAAATATTCCTTGACATAACAGTTCATCACCAGCTTTTGACAACCGTATCGCGAAGTCACAGAAGATTGGAGTCGGCAACCTCCACGGGAAGAAGGTTAAGGCTGACTGCCTCCCCCCCCCTTTGCTACCTGTGTGATGATAACCTAGGTACACATTTTCATTCATAGCTAACATCCTCTCAGAGTTGAGATTCACCCACTCTTAAGTAAACAACGCAAGATATTGTCAATTTTCCATCAGTCTCTTTGTCACACGTACGACGTTGATAAAGAAAACCATTTGTCGAGGTTACCCTGTTTTCGGGGTACTTTGAAAAATCTTTGTTACTTTGTCCATTGTAGTGGGGAGATTGCTCAGCTGGCCATCGATTGTGTGATTGCTTACGAATGACTCGACATACGGTGTGGGATCTTTCACTTTGAAATAAATGTGGAAAGTGGTAGATTCGTTGAACAGATACCTTTACATATTCCTGGATATTCCTGGAGTTTCCAAATAGTCATTCAATGCTTACCTTGTTTTTTACTGCAAAACAGATCATACATGTTCTCTCGGACACAACTATCATCGCAGCCTTCAGATTCATTTTGTACCAAAATATTTAACACATGCCAGCAGATATTATTGAACTTTTTAAGCCGACCCTACTACTGACCAAACATTTAGCACGACATAAGTAGATGTAGTTTACCTCTATCGTTGACTTGAGTTGTTCTCCGCAAATGTCTCTGTGTATTCTGTATTCGTTATTACTATTCCGTAATGTAGTAACGAATCACTTATCACAAAGGTATACTGGCAAAACTAGAAACCTCACGCCTTGGAAATATTCACTCATCTGACGTAGATACCTCGCACCACGTCCGACTCCACCATCACCACCGACAACAACATCTATCGCTTAATAAGACAGACAGAATTATCGCTGCTGGTGAACTTCTCGCATAGCAGGTTAATCCATTACACCACTTCTAGGCGCTTGCCACAGATTTCCGTAACGAAGCCAAAGGGTGTACGAGGATTAAGTGACGTCCAGGAAAATACGTCGTTAGTGTGACAATAATCTCCAAGGATGAAAGTCAGTACGCAACTGCGCAAACGATCATTGAGTCATGAAACAACGATTTATGTTGAAGCCAACATACGACCTTGCATAGTTTGGATTACCAATAAACAATAAATAGAAAGAAGTGATAGCTGAAACGTGGCTTGAAAATGACGAAACATTAGCAAATGCAAAGGTGTTAGTTAAGAGGCAGTCGGATCCCAACTCGCAGAACATATCCTAATCGACATGATGTAACGCCTGCAAGCTGTCTACGGAGCTAAATGTTAGGTGGCTATATTAGTGGAGTACTTATTTAGTTAACTTAGTAATAATAATAATAATAATAATTCTTCATTATTTATTCACACGGTATTGTGTTATACATACCTGGGTACCTGGTAAAATGCTACAACAGTAAAAACAGTGAAACGTGTTTTGGGGGCTCAGCTCATGTAAACATGGCTATATGTGTTTTTATATAGGGGAGTCCATGGCGACCAAGACAATCAACCGGTTCTCCACAGCAACATTAATGTGGGGAATCTACACACCGCGTCAAAAGGATAGCCCACCCCCATGTTTCTGATTTTTTTTTTTGGCCGTAAGTAGCTCTGCAGTTTCGCTTTCAGTCATTCAAATATATCACATTTCAAGAACATCCCACGAATATTTGGCCATCTAACTCAGATGCAGACATTTGATATTGGAAATTGTCGTTTTGAGGGTGTGTTAAAAGGATAGACCACTTGGTGTTTGTAGAACACAATTAAGTTCTAACATCGTTCTCTTACGATTTTTTTTACAAATTCAGTATTTTGTCGGGCCGCCGCCGTTCTCCAGGACATTAAATCGACTGGGCACAGATTCATAAAATTTACGTATGGGCTTTTGATGCCACTCGGCTACCAAAACTTTTTTAGCTCATGTAGAGTTTAATACTGCTTGTCACCCTTAAAAACAGCTCTAGATAAGACGCTCCACAGGTTTTCTATAATATTAAAGTCTGAAGAGTGTGCGGGCCAGCTAAGTAACTGTATGTCTTGAGTTTCGAAGAACCCCTAGACGATCTTCGCCGCAAAAACTGCGGCGTTATCCTGCTTGTATATGAATCTTTCAGCACAGATCTTCTCGGCAGGGTTCCGAAGTTGATCCTCCAACATAGTGACGTAGACACGACTATTCATTAGCTCGTTTACGACAACCAAATCGGTCTTCCCGTTGTAGCAAATACCGGCCCACATCATCACACCACCACCTCTCGCTTGTCGTCGCCTTAGGAGTTTCTCTTCTTTCCCAATGTCATGGAAGTAATAAGAAGGTCCATCAGGATCGTCGAGATTGAATCTCTCTTCATCAGAAAACAGCACACGTTGCCACTCCTTTGTAAACGAAATTTGCTCACGAGCGAAGCTCAATCTTAGGTCTGTGTCTCAATATTAAAGGAGGTTTTCGTTGAACAAAATGTTCTGATGCCTGAAGATATCTTTGCACGTTTCGGACGTTCGTTTCGACTCCAGCCTCGTCTGCAATTTCGCGACAAGCCAAAGATCTATTAGAGCTTCTTTGGAGGAGGAAGCGTTTTTCACGCGCACTTACTGTCTTGGGTCGTCTTGCTGCCTTTTTGGTCCCGTACTGTTGAGAATCTTTGAGAAAATTCGAAATCACCTTCATGCTTCTTTGCAAAATCCAAGCGATTTCCGATTTTGACTTGTTTTCTTTATTGAGGTTGAAAATAATTTTTTTCTCATCTTCACTAACTTGGCGGCTTCGGCTCATCGTACTTATCGCTGACAAAGGGTCCAGGAAATTTGTACGAGAAAGATCTTACAACTCAGTTGAGTGTCAACTGTCGTCCCACTCGACAAACCTAAGTGGACTACCATTTTGACGCACCCTAAAAAGGACAATTTCCGATATCAAATGTCTACATCTGAGTTAGATAGCCAAATATTCGTGGAATGTTCTTGAAATGTGATATATTCGAATGACTGAAAGCGAAACTGCAGTGCTACTTACGGTTGAGAAAAAAATCAGACACATGGGGCTATCCATTTGACGCGGTGCGTAGGTTACCTCCCAAACGTAAACCTACTGCAAGACGGGTACATTGATCATTAACTAAAGTTCCAATATAAGAGGAGGGAACAGCATTAAGCCACGCCCCCATTCAAGACCTAGTGAGGCCTTCAGCCTGGCTCGTTCCACATCGCTCGAGGCCTGATCAAGGAGAGACTCTAAAACAGATTCTTGAAAACGCTACATCCATTTGCGTTGAATACCCCGATCTTATAATGGTATCTTGGTAGGTTAGGTTGCGTAACAAGTCCATCTCTGGTACAAAGTGCTTCCAGGTATCTCCAGGTACTAGTTTCTTGACCAGATCGAAAATCGAATACATTGACGCGATGACACTGGGTCCAGCTATGGAAGCTGCTTCTGTCAAACCAAGTACACCCATCCCAATATAAAGGCATGCTTGTTTTTGCGCTATCGAAGGAAGTGAATAAAGCTTCTAGCAGAAAATGGCCTCCTTATTAAACACAGACATCTGTGTTCTCTAAGTAAAGGCTTCTTTTCCAGCATAGCTCAAGATTGTGATTTTAAACGTGGTCCAAATCCATAAGATAGTAAGGGACATGCTAGTAGCTTGAGCTTGCCCCTTCCGACTTCTTCACATCCAGGGAAGTGTGTTCCGAACTGCTCGTACTAATGAAGATCCGGCAGAAAGCTCTGCAGATATGGTAAAGAGTTCACTGTTGGCCGGATTTATAAATAGGTCCGAATGAGATTGAAATGGCGAGACTTGCCTAACATCCGCTAAAACCGTCGTAAAAAAATCACGACGTAAAGAGTTGAAAACGTCGCCAAAGTCCAGTTTTACTAAGATGGAACCATAAATTCAGCTTCCATGACACAAGCTGATGAGGTCCCAAAAGTGTAGTAGTTTACCCTCTGAAGGGTCTGTAGGTAACTTTGGTTGCAGGTTTCAGGGGGCGTCGACCATCAGGACCTGCTGCGGAGCTGCGAGGGAACACTGAACGGCGGTTAAAAGGTCTTCAGATACGTATGTTCTTGGAAAACGGATTAGAGCTGATCGAAAACGGAGATTCGCCCTTCCCCGGCGAAACCTCATGGCTTCAGTTGGAGCTGAACCAATACTTTCAAGATTAGAAGTAAACAAAAAGACTTAATTGTCTTCACCGCCAAAGTTCTTATCGTCTGTGAAATTAAAGGTTGAAAATTAATGTTCAGTATGAAGAGGAGGTATAAACATCGTATTGACTTCCAAACACTCGACGAAGACTGCAATAGCTAATGAAATACAGTTAAAACTTGCGACTACTAAAGCCTGTCTTTCAAAACGAAACCCAGAACTGTTCAAAAATTGCCTCAGATGGACAACAAACAACCACCTATGTGATTTGAAGTCAATTTCTAAATTAGAGAAATTTTCAAAACAGAAATACTTCATCGAGACGTGCATCCATAGCAACATAACACACGAGCCGTACATAGCGAGGAGATTAAGAGTTTATTTCTGGTGACTTCAACTGTTCAAGCAGACAAACAATTCGCCCTAAAGCCAGTTTCAAAGTGAATCATTATAAGATTTCCAGCTGAGGCAAATTTGTTGTGATTAAAGATTATCAAATGGTCACTAGATTTGATTCGTCTATTTAACTGAAAGTTGCAAACAGACTAGCGGTCTGCATGGTCATGTGGAAATGACCTCCGCTGTATACCTTTGTTGCAGCATTCGTACGAAGTTACACTTCTGCAGTTTTCCACCTCATCTACGTCTCTAGTTATCGCGATGGAAAATATATCTCTGATAAGAGTATGCATGTTATCAACGTACTTTCCATAAAAAATGACAACCACTCCAGCAGTTAATTTTTCGCAACTTACTGACGAGCTATTTACAGCATGTTATTTACATTTATGACATAGGAATAAGTAGTTTTGCCATCTAATTTATAAGCATATGATATATGCAACGATTTGCGAAATGCGAACACCAAAAACCAATAGCTAACAATTCAACAATGGAAACTTTACAACCTTCCTGGGCCTTCGAGTTAGTCAGTAAAATCGAACGATTTCTCGTTGGCAATAGATGTTTACAGGGATAATTTCCCTCTAAGATAACTTTGATACAGCTTTAAGAGTGGCCAATCGATCTCGTCCGGTAATTTCTCCTTTATATTGCTCAAGGTGGCATTTTCGCCTAATTGAGCCCAGGCGTTTTTCACCAATAGGCACTGGTCGCGGTTAAAACCAAGCCGATCTACATCTATCGGCACCCCATTAGCTAGACAGTCCGTCAGGTGACCAAACACGGTGCCGGGCTTTAATCCGAGCTCTTTCGCAATTTCTGACATCTCCTTATTCTGTGAGAAAAGCATGAACGACCGAATGGATTTCTGTGGAACGTTCGATGGTACCTCGGCTAACGTCAACGTTTTTGCCGTGCCCCTAAACGTGCTGACTTCGTTAGCTAAACAAAATTCTTTCACAGCATCAACAATGCCTTGGCCGAACTTGTCCACCTTATTACCAGACACGCCTGGCAAGTCTCGCAATTCAGCCAGAGTTTTCGGACAATTCTCCGAGACAACCGACAATATTTTATTATCGAAAATGCTCGGCGCTGGACAGTCGTTCTCCATAGCTATATCGTTGCGAATACTTACAAGACGGTCGTATAGCGACCTTTGGCGAGGGTCCATGATTGAGATCGTGTCGGCAACCCGCCGCTCCATAATCGGCACGCCGGAAGGATCACTCACAATTCCGGACATATCCAATGGTCGACCTCTCCTGTCCTCCATGGCCTTTCGCAAGGGTTGAGTCGGAACGAGAAAGAGTGATTTTTTGCTGTTCAACCAGTCCTTTGCTTTATCCGTTAACCCAACGACGGTGATAACATTATTGAAAAATGGTTTAGAGCTACCACCGAAGAATTTTCTGGAGTTCCCATTATCGATCTTGGTCGTGCTCTCGCAAATGAACCCTTCGGAAATCAGCATAGCTCCGAGTGCCTTCCAATAATCCTGGGATTTACTCTCACCTGAGCCATACGATCGCATTTCCTTCATCCAATCTTTTAGTTTAGCACTTTTACTCCCGCTCAAATGGAGCACAAGCATATTCATACCAAATCGTTCGCCCATATCCATGATTGCATCTAGCATCAATCGGGCTTCCGTTGTAAAGTCGGTTTTGGCCAAATTTTGTTTGGAAATGTCAGAAGATCTCTTTAAGTTGGTGTCGCAATTATCGCAACATTTCGGCTTTGTTCGCATCATCGAAGATTCCGAGCAACTGAAATGTGAGATTAGAGCCTTTCGGCGGCACTTTGCCGTCTCAAGAAAGGCCTGCATCTGAGAGATCATATCGCTTTTATATTGTAGAAATTTCGGATCCTTGATGTCGGCTAGCCATCTACGGCATGTCGCCAAGTCCACAGGCTTCCAGAATGCATGACAATAGGACTGCGCGCCATCTCGACCGGCGCGGCCAATCTCCTGATAGTAGCTTTCGATGTCCTTTGGCGCCCCATAGTGAATGACCCTTCGGACGTCTGCCTTGTCGATACCCATTCCAAATGCTACCGTCGCAACAATCACAGATACCCGTTCCAGGGAGAACGCCTCATGAGCAGCTCTCCTATTTGTGGCCGACATGCCCGCGTGGTAAGCAATCGCGTCGATGTTATTCTCTCGTAGAAAGCGACATGTACTTTCTGTTGAATCTCTCGTCGGACAATAGACAACGGTCGTTTCATTGAGACCTATCAGCGGCAGAAGATCGTTTGAGGGCGCGGTACGTGGTCGGACCTCAATGAAAATGTTTGGCCGGTCGAACTGGGTGACGGTAATCCACGGTCGAACAAGACATAGCGATTGCTCAATATCAGCCTGGACTCGTCCAGTAGCCGTAGCCGTTAGGGCCATGAAGGGAATAGTTTTAAGCTTTTTTCGAACGGCACCAAGACAACGATATGCCGAACGAAAATCGTGTCCCCACTGTGAAACACAATGAGCCTCATCAACGGCCACCAGACAGATCCCGACTGACTCGTGTAGCTTGCCCATGAATTCAGTTCGTTCCGAAATGAATTCCGGCGTAACATACAAGATGCGATATTTGCCTTGAAATAATCCTTCTTCAACGGTGTCTTTTTCAGTTTGAGCTGAGCCAAGGAACGTAGCCGGGATGTCCTGTTGTTGCAGTGCACGCACCTGGTCCTCCATCAGCGATATCAACGGTGAAATCACAACAGCCAACTTTTTCAGATAAACCGGCGGGAACTGATAACAAAGGGATTTACCAGATCCCGTTGCCATAACGACGATGTTGTCCTTGTGATCTGTCAAGACAGAATATATAACCTGAAATTACAACAAGTTAGGCAGTGGGCGTTAGATTAACATCGCAAATGCTCCGCTAATTAATATGAGGAAATACACAAGGAATAAAATCAAATAATGAAAATGAATAATAAAATGAGGTGCTATAATAACACTCTTGGCAATTACAAAGCCTTCATAAGAACTCGCTTAATATCAATACGAAAAGTCAATTATGCTCGAAATAAGGGAGATGTATTTTTAGATTTAGAATATAATGTATGCTTAGTGGAAGACAAATAAAAATACATTAATAAATAACCAAGCAAATATTCATTTCGCGATACAAGTGATTGACATATACGCACCACCGTCGGTTGCACTTTGCACAAATTTGTACAACGTTTAGTACAGCCCCCCCCATTAGTTAACACATCTAAATGGATGATTTCTCTAGATAACAAGCTTACCGTTAAACTGCAAGTTACCTAGTGAATACGCTAAAACCATAACTTGTTCGATTCGCAACAAACCGGTGCCATCTAAATGTTATAAGTAAATCACAATTTTATAATGAGCATGTGGCTACAACTGGACTGATTTTCTCAGCTTGTCGAATACCTTCCATTGAGCCTCTCTGAACTCTTCATGGCCAAAATACTCCTTGAGTGTTTTCACATGCATTTTTCGGGGGCCTTCCACCTCTCCAATATCGTTGCATTTGCGCGTGTCCTCTGACGGCTGCTCGTCGTCAAACACGTGTGACTTCTCTGCCTGAAAATTTGCAGAGTTCTGTTAAGTTGAGTGAGACAACTAGACACATGACAGTATTATAATCCTACGCACATCTTAGTAACGCTAAGATGTGGTTCTCAAGCTTCAAAATGTTAACATAGTGCGTAGGCTATCAGTGCCCTAAGCCAACTAAATTTGGTCTATGTGGAGCGCTCGCCTCAACTCTGCGTTTAGGTAGAGCTCGCCTAGTACAAATGAGGAACTTTGGTGAACATAACAGTTAAACTTCTACTTAGATTCAAGCTTATACTGGAATACTTTGCTCAATTCAGTTCACGCAATCTGGTAATAATAATAATAATTAATAATAATAATAATAATTAATCAATAATAATAATAATAATAATAATAATAATAATAATAATAATAATAATAATAATAATAATAATAATAATAATAATAATAATAATAATAAAGAAAATAGAACAATAAGTCCACAGTTGATAACTTACGTTCCAAAAACAGTAACAATATCGAACAATAACCACCCATCACATACATCGTAGATATGCACGGGCTGCCTCTACGCTGTTCTCTTGTAGTTCACACTGATTTCTGTCAAAGTCGCAAAAGGTAGCTGCGTATCTGTTTGCATATATCGAAAAACCTCACCTCATCGCAGATAGCATCAAGTTCATCGTCGTCAAAATCGAAGTCCTCGCTACTGCTGTCAACGCGTCGCTGCGGAGGCTGCTTGTGCGACTTTTTCGTTTGACCCACTTTGCGTTCAGTGTTCCGACCAGCGTCACTATGATCGTGATCGATATCATCATCGCTACAACTGGCTTGCGATATAGGTTGCTTCTTTTTGAATGTCTTTCTTTTCATTACCGATTCTCCCTCTTGATCGTTGTTATTTTCCCCGTCGTCGACAGGAGTGGAATCGATTTCCGCTGCATCCGCCGGAGATCGTCGTTCTTCGCTTTGTGATAGTCGAGTCTTTTTTGCTGTATTGCTCCTGCTTGTAGCATTATGACGTTGGGGATGCTCACCACCTTCGTCGCTGCTGATGAACACTTCAATGGTGCGCTTGGGTCTGCTGACACCAACACCGGAGGCGTTGCTCGGTTGTACAGTTTGCCTCGTCTGCTGAGACTGAAGTAAAAGAAAATCATCAAATTTCTCCAAAGTTCACTTCCAGCCATAGAGACAGGCGGTCTAACTTTTTAACGTGTTTAAGCTTTTTGGCATCAACCCATAATTTTAATACGAATGACGTCTACTAATCGAATGACTTGTGAATTAGATAATATATACTCGTTCAATACAGGTAACAACTCTCTCTCCCTCTCTAAATATATATGTATATATACCGTAAAAGCATTTGTAGCTTGCTAATCTGCTGAATGGATTGTCTGTTTATTTGAATTAAAATTTAAACTGAAATCCTAAGTTCATCATTCAGTTGTTGGAAATCCTCTACTTTTCTTCACATTTGCCGAATTATGGGAGCATTGCTTGAATCAGTTGTTACTGCACGTTCCAGCCATAGACCCGTAATCATAGACCATTAAATCATCTGTGGCATTGAACGATTCGCATCTCACCGAATCTATTGTACTTAGACCTTACCGCCGAAATCTTCTAGACTCAGGTGACTTCCCTGAAGGTGAAGTGAGTCCAGTCCATGCAAAATCTGCATTTTCTGACCTGAATCAGCCCTTTTGCTTTTATTCATATCTTTGCTTCACGATTCATTTATATGTACCAACGCTTACATTGTGTTTGCTTATGTACTTTGCCATAGATCGCACCTCGGCCTTTGGTATAGACATACAGTTTATAGAAAGTGAGCTCAAAAGCATATAATATCACTGAAATGCAATGCTCTACAGAAGCAGACTGCCACTAGACTTATCACCGTCACAGATTTCACTAATCGGACATCTCCAATTTATATACGTTATTCCTAAGTCGATTCACACATTTTGCGAAATGTGTAAACACGGCTTATGAATAGGCACCAGACGAAAAACACACCGATTAAGCAGATATATATATTCTCTAGGTAGTGGATGACAGCAGAAAATTAAGTCATCGTATTTATTTGGTTTCCGTTAACCAGCCCTATTTGATCTATCCTTGTGAATGAAGCAGCCTAACGGCATCTCACAAACCCGAGAAGCACAGGCGGATTTAGGTGGATTTCTTACTCTAGACACTTGATAAAAAACGCCATTACAATGCTGTCTTGGCAACCGCAACAATTGAAGAGGCACACGCTCATTTGTGAGCAGCTGCTCGATGTTGGGGAGGACAACCGGCGCTGCGGGTGTTCGCAGGTGAGATGCGAACACATGGGGTCGGATCGGGTGACCTTCCTTAAGTGAGCGAACGGAAGTTTTGTAGCATAATAAACAAAAAAAGAGAGATAAAACAGTTTCGTCCGTAAAGAGCTATTCCGGATAATAACATGTTTGCTCGCTATATTGAACTTTATTCAGGAATAATGGCAATGATCATACATTACAACGTGTGTGTGTGTGTCTGGTCAAACCAAAACGTACCTGTGTCGGGGTATTGACGCCTTCGAAATCGAAAACCTCCTCCTCAGCAGATTTCAATGAGTCTTTTGCCTGTTGAAGAAATTTGAGTACCTCAGGCGAAGTGCTCCCCCCATTCTTTTCCACTGTCCTTCGGAGAGAGTGAACTAGAAGCTCGATGTCTTTGAGCAGATCACGGACTGACAAAGCCCCCGTCGACATCTGCATATAGGATTATAGGTACAGTAGGTAGCCAGAGTAAGAGAATGAGATATATTTCTGTTATCGATACCGCCATGAACAATCAATCAGAAAAATATTACTCTAGGAGTTGTATTTGGGTCAGGCGTTTTTTTATGAGAACGAACACCTTCATGTTGAAAGCTGAGCCAATTGTTAATTGAAACAACTTCCGTTTCGTTGAGCTTGATAAGCCAGCCTGCACCATTCTTGTTTAACTGGTCAGGCAAGTTTATGAATTTCGTTAATTAGCCAGCATACACTTAATAATGTTTATTTTTAATGTTTTGTACAATATTGACAGTTCTGAATACTAAATATAATATATGTCATTATACTGAATTTTATCGTTACCACCATTAAAAATACATCGTTATGCTCGCACATAATTATTGGAAAGCCTGTCTAAATACTCTAAGATGACTCTCAGCTGTTCCCCAAATGTGACAAGCCGCGGCCGACAAGTAGGGGCCATCTTCGCCAAATTTTTCAACCGTGTCACCCCTGACAAGTACATTCATACATATAAAGAAAGCTAATCAAGAAATTCAAACATCTTCTAAAGCGTCTGTCAGGCGCGTGGCCTAATCAACTGAACACACCAACTCCAACCTGTTATGAGCGAACCCCTTTGTTGCATTCCCCCAACGCCTTAGATATGATTGAATAATCAAAAGCCAAACCTTTATTTGATAGTCTTCTGAATCATAGAACAATCACAGTACTTTAGAACAGCATAAGTCGGTAAAAAAAGCTAAAAATTTGTATAAGGTATTCGAATATTTCTAGCGTCCACAAGTTTCATTTTGGCGCACAAACACGTCCACTCTACTATCGTCGTTCGAGTTAACGTTCGTGTGTTTGTTGACAATCTTCGTCAAATGTTTAGCACAGTCGATGCATGAGTGAGCGGTTCGTCTGCTCAGATGGCGGCGGTGCGAGATCTGTTTAAAATCCTCGCATGGCCTCAAAGTGACATCGGTTTTCTTCACAAAATTTCTCTGATGGAAGAAGGGATGGGAGCGGACACATTTTTAAGTACCACCTTCTGTAAAACCCACATCGATGGATTAATTACTCACTTAATTAGGTTACAAATTCAATATAATTAATCATCTGAAGTTCTGAATTCACAGCAACAGACGTGGAAGACGATCGAGAGATAAACTATGATATTTTGAGTTAGGTTAGGAGTACAAACAAACATAAGTGTTTAAACGAAATAAACCTTTGTCTTGTTTTAGGAGTAAGCGGCTATCCCGTATTATTCGAATTACGTTTTCTGTCAGGCTTTTAAAAGGTGATTCAATCTTAAGTGCCTTGCAACGAATGCTACACTGCTTTACACGTATCATAAGAAATAACCGTCTAATATAGAATACATTTTAGGCACTTTTCCGCGTCATCTTTACTGCGATTTCACTCTTCGTTATAGATACACACGTATCTCTTACCTCCTGAATCCTGCGCACGCCTTTCCTATTCGCTTTCCTTAGCTTTTTGCCCATACGCAAATACATAGAAGTGAACAGTATTTGTAATTCTCATTGATTACATTGGGTCGAACAACTAGAAAGACAAGCATTCTGACATTTCGAATGGTTCTGGGATGCGATGGGCATAAAATTACGACGTATTAATCCTCTTAACATTTTTGCCCAATTTCTCGGTCTTGTCATGTTTAAGGTATACTGCTCATCTCGCCATTGGTTTTCTGAAGCGTCTCTGACTGATGGTCTCCCTATTTATCATGGAGCATCTAATAGCCAGGGAGCCCGTAAAATAGATAGGACCTTTAACCATTGAATGCCAGAATAAAACCACAAACGGCAACGATCTATTATAAAAATGGAGTAAAAATTGCTGAAAGCGATCAAACAAGATGTGCAAGTTAAAGAAAGCCTTAAGGCGTAAAAAGTTCTCGAATACTAATTCCGATACTCTCAAGGTAGAATGCTAACAAGCTAATACCCAATCTTTATTAACAAAAGACATTATTTCAGAAAGGCCATGAACTTGCAGCCGCAAATGTCAAACGAAAAGTTCATATGACGGTGTATAACACACAAACAACCCTACTCCGTATTTCTCTTTAGTCTGTTTAATGATACCTAAATAAAATACAATGTATGATCCTCGGCAAAAAGGGTTTATTATTCTTAATCTGCAGTAATGGCGGCTTGCCGGCGCAAGTGCTTGATAGACATTACGTCCAGTTTCTCCTTGCAGGACACCACCAGATGTTAATGCGATTAACCCTTCTTCTTGGAGACACCCACGGTGCGTCCACGACGACCCGTGGTTTTCGTGTGCTGACCGCGCACCCTGAGGCCCCAGAAGTGACGAAGACCACGGTGGGCACGGATCTTCTTCAGTCGCTCGAGATCTTCACGGAGCTTCGAGTCGAGGTTGTTGGATACTACCTGCGAAAACTTGCCATCGATAATATCCTTCTGCCTGTTCAAGAACCAGTCGGCGATCTTGAACTGACGGGGGTTGTTCAGAATGGTAATGATGGCATTCACCTCCTGCTCTGTCAGCTCTCCGGCCCGTTTGTTCAGGTCGATATCAGCTTTCTTGCAGACGATATTCGCGAAACGACGGCCGACACCCTATAAAGAAAACGACAGGTAACAACAGGACGAATTTCGTGGGAACTCAGTAATTTGCTTATTCTGCAACGAAGGAGGTATGAAACGTTCAGTTGCAATCCCCTATCCCCATTAGGAAAAAAAACATAAAACGCTTTTGTCTTTTTATGGCATCGTACTGATTAAAACTATCACTTTCGTGTCGACTGCGGTCCCAGGTGAATCATTTCGAAGTTTATTTACATAATGCACATGTTGCCAATTAAATTGTCTGACGATCGGCTAAAGCTACTTATAAAGATCCTGAGAAATCCGCGATCTCTTTGTCTTTCACAAAGAAATCGGATAGACTTGTAGTTTGTAAAGGTCGAACAGATCATCAAATATTGGCTCATTTCTCAGTGATCCTTCTGAATAGCTTTACATTGACGATCCTTTCACTCACTTTCACAATACTACCAAGTGTATGGCAAGCCCACGTCACGCTTCGATCTGTCTGAGGAATCTGTTTCTTATATATTTTGAAGGAAATGGCTCTCACCCACATTTCTCATATGGTATCGACATACATACATATATAGATGAACGACGTATGATTCATAAAGTTTTACGTTATGACGATGGGGACGTGCGGGCGAACTCTCTTGGGGCCCAGCAAAATAATATAAGAGAACAATTCGTGACATGTTAACTGAAGGTCCGTGAAAAAGAAACCGCATCCCTAGATTGTGTGCTACATCTAACTTGGTCACGGTGGCCCCTCCTAAGCAGTAGTCATATCTCCTATCTCTACTGCCAAGGTGCATCATGCTACATTTTTGAGATGATATTACAAGTCCCATTTGTTCCGACCAGTGAAGTTCTGTCATTTTCTACGATCCTGATCTGAGATGACAGGCGTTATAATGTTCACGTCATCTGCCCACGCGTACTGCTGGGCGGGTTCCTTGAGAACAGTTTTCACGGAATCTACGAACAGCGTAAACAGAACACTGCCCAGAACCGTTCCCTTGGGTACAGCCAGTGTTTGCATAGCCAGGCTTGAGGAACGAACCGCTGCCCCTCACAACTAAACCCGAACAAAATCAGATCCATCGAACTACACGACGATCTATAGAGCAGGATATATGTTCTTGCAGCCAGTATTTAACAATGTATCAATGTAAGGACATACATCCCTACAAGTTGGCGATAGTGACATCCTTAAAACCAATACAACGTATCCAATAAAAAGCAGGTAGTCACATATCTTTGAGCAAAGACAAAAGCTGGACGGAGTCAAATTCTCGGTTTCTTTTGAGCAGTTGGTTCACGGACACGCAAATATACGACACTCCCAGGCATTTACGGCTTATTGTTTAGAGTAATGAAACAAAGCATCTCGTCGGCTCTGGACAGAGAATACTCTACACATAATGGAAGAGCAGGTTTTATGTTTAAAGACCAAAATGCAAAAAACTGTACATGCATATTAAGCGTGGTCAGACTTTCGATCTGATTCTTGAGACAGAAACCAACTAAGTCATATATGCGCATCCAAAATGTCGCATAGCTGCCCCCGTGGCAGTGAATCGCTGGGGGGGTTCCCATCAGTAGATGGACGGGTATCGTTTCGTTAATGCGATAGCCCACATACCGGGATTACATACACCATATAGAAGCTTATACACGACCCTGATTTCAAAGCACGCACAACCACGTCGCTGACGACGAGCCACATAAAATAATGGCGGCGGCCGTAGTGCTGGTGGCATCGGCGTGTCGTTGGTCAACGATGAACAGCAACCGGTCGTGTCGTCAAGTGCTCAATATGCTCCCACAATTCGATCACAAACAAATTCCTTTAAATGCACGTTTTTTTCTCCTCTTTCAACACATAACGTCCGAACGATGATCACTCGAGAGATTACACTTGGTAAATAGCCCATGGGGTCGAGGTGTGACGGCAGTGCGAATAGGTGGGACAAGCACAGGCCTCCCCGACTTGGGGTTATCACCAGATCCATAATTCGATTCGTTTCTTGGTCGATGTTCGATCCAAATTTACCTTAATCGAGGTGAGGGCGTACATAACTTTCGTCTGGCCATCGATATTCGTGTTGAGAACACGAAGAATGTGTTGAAACTTTTCCGGAACAACGAGACTCATCGTGGACACGTGCTAACACCGCAAGGCCCAACAAGAAAAGGATCCAAGCAAAGGATGAACGCAACCGTCAGACGCCTACGAGCGCCGGGCGGTCCGCCTGGAACAAGCGCGCGAAAATTTAAAACGATGTTCGAAACACAGCTCGAAGCGGCAAGGGTATACAGACCGCCAGAAAAATATGTGAGAGCAAACGGGCGAGTGAGAGAGAGAGAGAGCGAGGATCTCATCCCACTGTAATCGAAGTCATAACAATAAAAATAAGACAACATCTATCTACAACAAGTGGTGGCGGTGGCGGTGGTGCTGCTGCTGCTATCTACAGCGGGAGGGTGCCTGTGTGTGCGTGTGTGTGTGTATCTCGGTAGATCGGGTCTGTCGCCTGTCGTTGTTAAAAATAATGTAAAACACCAACAAGCTATATTCGTCACTGTGTTGTTTTTACCTTGGATACAGTGAAAACTAGCAACATATTTGTGGATCTCTAACTTCAAATCGACAACGATCAGTAAGTAAATGACACCAGAATCAATGGACATGATTGAAGATTGGTGACATGAAGTGGGACGTCAGATGTGGGTGACGTTGTTCTACCATCGGGCTAAAGTCGAACTAGATGATACTATACAACTATGTAGTTAGTTATGACTGGAACAGGCCGAGCTCAATGATAAGAATGATATCCCCTGTTTTCAAGATTGACAAATGTTCTTAAACGCAACATTGACACTACTAGCCCGAGCTGACAAGCTCCTGTGGTGACTTTTGAGTGATGTTGAAGCTGGACTATTTGGTCCATATAAGAGAAGTAAACCCATTTTGGTGTAAATTTTATGAATTCAAAAGGTCGGGGAAAATGGAAAGCATTAACTGTCATTTGCGTTTCGTAGACATCAGAGCGGATCAGAGAGGCATTGATCACTCAGAATTGTAGCAGTCGAAAGCTGTCGGTTTCACATGTGTGCCAATAGTCCAGATAGGAGATTATTCTTTGTGTTTCGTGAATCGACCTTCTTAAAGTGTTGTTATTAGTTCTTAGTTATCTAGAAGTCTCGACTGAGAATGGCGCACATAGAAACAAAGGATGTATTCGTAATTATCCAGTGTCAGCTATTTAGCAAGTAACTTTCGGCGTAGCCATAGTGCTACTAAAATAATATGCAAATTAATATGCACACACACACACACACCTGCTTGATTGACGAATGATTAAGATCTCATTTTTAAAGCAGGGACCATGAACAGTTGAAATCCTGGTATCCGCTATTGCAAAGTTTGTTAGGACTGATCGAAATCAACTTTGCACAACTTGTTTATACCAGTTGGCGGGTTTGTTTATAATATTTCAAACACCTGTATGTCAAATAGCATTTTTAGGAACGTTTCTATCAGTGTTTACTATATTGTCATCAGGTTATTTTATCGTATATGCCGAATATAACCACTCAAGCTTAACTTTCGCCTACCACCTTGAAGCTGCAAGCTATGCCCGACATTAGTCTTGGTTGGACTATATTGCACTTGAGCCCTCTCCAAGAGCCTGCCCCCATTGTGAGTTCTACGAACTGGTGATTAACCACTATTTTTATTATTGGCCACAGCTCGCAGCAGCAGCAGCACGTGTATTTGCTTTAACAGAGCTTACCAAATAATGTTACAAAATAAGAAACATTCCCTCCAGAATCTGTTCGCTGTGCGACTTCAAAATCGCCATGAACAACCAAACAAGCAGCCGACCGGCTTAGCCATCCAGATCGTCCCGGTACAGCTGGACGAACCAAGCGTCATGTCGGTCTAGCTGTGAAGGTGCTGAGTGTCTATAGGACATGCAGTTCAAGTTGGATCTATTATCTCGCCGCACTGTTTCTCATTACTGATGAGTGCCAGTTTCTATTTACGCAGAACGTTTGCAGTGTTGGTAAAAGAAAAAGCTAGACGCAGACTTAGATGCGTAGATAATACGAGTAGTGTCTGCCTGGAAAGTCCGCAAGTAAATGGACCTTTTGTTTCTTTTCTTGTCTGATACTCAACGATTCCGAGTTCCACAATTTGGTGATGACGATTTGCACAAGGGCTAGATTTACCCAGTTCGATGTTAAATGAGGGAACAGCCGGTGTGAAGATAGCCCCCCCCCCATCTGTCCCTTCTTATATCCAGATTACCTCGTCTCTTCATTATGCTACAATAGATTTCTATGAGTACATGCACAGTTACTGGGCTCATGAACACGATTACGGTTGTTAGATTTGGAACTTCAGTGTTATAGGTAAGATTCCGTGTTTATGTTCAGGCCTATTTCTCTATTTACTCTAAATGTTTGGTCTCCGAGACCAATTTTATTAGCTAATTGATTTTACTCTTGGCCCACTATAAATGTGTACGCCACAAAAGTCGACACCAGTGGGCGCCAGAGTGAGTTCCGCCTGGAAATTCTATAATAAGAATATTGATAGGGACCAAATTCAGTATGAAAACAACGCTGTGCGCAAATCGGAGTTAATAAAACTTGTACGTGTACGAATCTAGTTATTCAATTTCAATTATCCAGCTGATATACTATTGAAAGTATTCATTTTCGTTCATGAAACAGCAGCCGATCATATATTATTAACTAGAATTACTAATAGAGGCAGATCAATGTAATACCCGTCAATTGGCTAGCTACAGGTGCCCATATCGTAATACATATTTAGGCATTCTGCACCTTACAATCTAACTGGAACTATTGTGTCAAAGGGTCTACACAAGTGCTCCCTAACAGATTAGGAAATAAACTCTCGAATGCATCTTTTTGATGATCTACGCTACGCTGAACGGTCAGATCAGCAGGTGCATTCAAATGTCTGTCTGTGTTCCACCCATACATTACATGTATATACATTCCCCTTCAGTCAGCAATTCCTTCCCTCAACGAGGTTGTTTCTGCTTCAATGGAGATCTGTTCGAGGCAATAGCGATAGCCTGCCAGTCTCCTACAACGGCAAACTGCAGGCTGCCTTCTAGACAACTTTTAGGTCAGAGGTCGGAGAGAACCGGCTCTCACGTTGAAAGGGGCGGGAAATGGTCTTAGGCAGCAACCTGCGAAGAGACCTTCGGTGCGGTCCGAGATTCTCAGATTGGCTCATTGGCTCGAGTGACTCGTTTTAAGCTTTTCTTTTCTCCGATATTATCCACATTGAAGAGTGACCGAGTGAACTAGTGTCTGCCGCCGTCGCAGCAGCAGGTCACCCGCGTACCGTTTCTCCCCTCTGCTGTATCTTTATCACAAGATCTCATTTTTCAGAAACATTTTATTTTTTATCAAATCCATCAATCATTTCTTTTCTACCGTTATTATTCACAATATTACCGAAATTATTTCCTGTTTAATTCTGCCTATGCTATCTGTGTGTCGTTGGCTGTAAATTGTGCGACGTCAAGAATTGAGCTGTGACAATGCTTAGCTACCTATTGAGTATACTCGGACTGGATGCCGAATGTGTTCGTCAAGTGCTAACCAATGGTAGGTTAGCATCAGTTGTATTTGTTGCAGTCGTCGTCGTCGTCGTGTGCAGTATTGCGATTAATATTTATAATAAACAGTCATTTGTTACAGATGCAACCCCTCTTTGGAGACGTTTTATTCAGCATTCGCACGCAGCTTTACGTGTTGCAGTGCTAAAGATAACTGGTGTAGCGGTCCGGGTCATAGCTGCGGAAAGTACAATACGAAATAGCTCTAACCGATCATGCCTTTTAACTTGATTTCAACAGTCGAATTTTGTTCTAGCGCTTAACACGCTGGGATCTATGGGTTCGCCGACACGACCGAAGGTCGTTTATATAGATACCAATGCCTTGATAAAATATGTTTGCCTACTGCTCGTCGGTGCCAATGCACCGTGTTGTCATTGTCTAGTTATCTTCTTAATAAATATAGAAGAAGCATTAGTCATAGAATTATACGAGCGTTACGTACTGAGTACCAACGAACAAAGATGCAATTCTACATGTCGATATGACCACCTCATGCGGGTGTTACGTCGAAAACATGCTATAGTCTATAGAGAGATTCTTTTCAGAATATTTACTATTACAGATCGTATGTGTACGATTATGAACAATAATCTAACAACAAGTGGGAATTTTCTGTTAGTTGTCTGCTGGTAGTATTTGGCGTTCATGTTTTTGCATATATAGTTAACCTTCATTTAGTCGATCTACTGTTGTCACTCGATTCTGTACCACTCTGCGTCGCTGTAGCCATTTGTGCGGCAACTGTATGGCCCCCGACGTGTTGGCAGTGTGCGGAGGCGTTTATCAGCTGACAACATTTAGCTGAGTTTGACATCATTCTCTCAATATTCTCGCACAAGTACTGAGTAACGCATTGCATTTACAACAAATATATGCAGATATCTGACGATGATTATAACAATACTAGACTGATTCGAGTGAGTTACTAGTGTAGCATAAGATCATATACGTGCTTCGGTCAAATTTCAAACTAGAAAAGTCTTCATGGGGGAACACTGTGAGATTAAGCAAATTGTCTGCTGCCTGCTAAATTATTCTACAATTTTAATTATCGCTTAATTGTTTTGCCGGTCTGCATTTTTTTCTTATATATTCTGTTATCATCAGGTAGCATATGTACAAGGGCATTGTCACTCTTAATACCCCTGACTGTTTTTCTTAAAGAATATCCTGTTTAAACAATCGTATTTTATAAATGAAGAAATGTTTCCTTGGCAGTACCTATCATATATATATATATATATATTAGTGTTTGTTTTCTTGCTGATATTGAATTTTCAGGAGATATGGAGAAAAAGGAGGCAACCGAAGGAGGAGGTGGAGGACGGACTCGTCACCTATCAGAGAGTTCTGAGGGAAGCGAACTTAAACGGACTCGCTCAAGTGATGAACAAACTGATTCCGTGACTGGCGCCGATGGCCGCTCAGAGTCACCCACGCCAGCCTGTATAGCTGCCTCTCCTCCCAGGTGAGAATGCCCCCCCCTAGCTGATTACTATTATCATTTCTACATCTATCATATTGTCCATTCGTTATAGTAAAATGCCCCACGTTGTTGCCGCATGTGTACGGCATTCCATATTACAAATACAGTATTGATAAACATTTTTACACAAATGTCGCCTTGACATATTTTTTGCCATATCACTCTGCAAACATCAACATCGTCAAACTTTACTCTGCATTGTGCCTCGGACTATAGACACCTTTCTCATCTATCGACAATCCGATATCTCGCCAATGCTGAAATTGGATGTTAACGTGTCGTTCTCGTCATTAAATACTCTGACTTAGTCCCGTTAGTCGCCGGGCAACTGTACCAACTAACATAAAAATTTCCTAGATTTTTTTTGCACCGTTTAGCCACTTCATCTTTCATAACGACACCGCTAGTCAAACAGCGGGCATTCGATCCGTTTATAATATTGTAGGACTGCTACTTATTGTAAGCTGCCCTATGGTGGTATCAATGAGAAGAACTGTGATACCAGGTATCGATGATGACTTACGGCGCTCGTCGTGCGTAAGTCACATTATTTATTCTGTGCTGCATTGTGGTTACCATACATATATATTTAAGTACACATTGTTTCCGGGCATTGCCGTCAGCTTAGTTTAGTCCGGGCTCCCGCAACCGTGGTAGGTTGCCGGCGTCTAACAGCGCAACGTTGTTTGGCCATGCGCTGTTAGTGAAGCCCGCACTTACCTCGCTGTGCCGTGCACAGCCGCGTCGGCGGCGGCGGCGGTAACGTTCGAGGTAGCAGTGCACATCTCCACTTGGAGAGTGCGGTTTGCACGACGTCTGGTGGTCGGCGTGTGGACTGCTCATTCATGTGTTTGGTCTCTCCGAGAACGGACAGCTCTGTTGGCGGGAACATCTGTGCAGGCGTGATGTTCTGTTGTTGTGTGTGGATGTGTTTACTACAATATAACCCAATTTACCCACACACACGTATAACATACCGGGCAACCTCCGCTCTAAGCCTTAAACATTTGCTAGAGACGTCAGATGGTATCCATCTCCCGCGTTCACATTAAAATCACTTTGAATTTCGGATAATGGTGTCCTCAGGTGACAGTTAGATTCTCTGATGTATGTCTAGGTTCCTCTGGTTAATCTTTCTGCCACCTAATTTATTGCAATAATAATGATATAAGGAATGGGAGGGGTGTGGGACATAAGTACCTTGCGATTGCAAATTAGTGAATACCCAAATAAATAACAACGATATGGTGCGGGTAAGAGTTGGATTATTGTTTCCTAATTTGTTACACCGTTAAATAAGTGCCATAACTCTTGAATTCGGTGCATTGAGCTAGATCCGTTAAATTAATATCGTAAGAGTATTTATTCGTATAATTTGGGCAACAATTGTACCCCCTAAACGTATATTAATAATTAAGAAAAGTATCACATTCACCAAAACTTTAGACCTCTCTTGAAGAACGCTCCATCGCCCCAGTCTGTAGGCACACCCGAAATGAAATGGCCTTGCTTATTTGTACATCAATTAAAAATCTTTAGATTAGCACTTCTCCTTCACAAGGATCACCTTTCTTGATAATCTCTCGCCCAATGAATGTAGACAGTTCGAAGACAGAACACCTGGTCCTCCTAGAGTTTCGAATGCTACAGATCTAAAGTAATATTCTTTCATTAGTGTAATCTATTTTCTATTGGGATTGTGTTTCTCCGTGATTCATATCAGAAGGTGCTAAAGTATCAGTCACGGTGCATTTTCTTACTACTGGAGAAGGGCATCAAAAACAGAGAATTAGTGCGTTTGCCATCAGAGCTGCAAATATACCTAGGTGTCACTAGTACAAGGTATAAATTGTTTATAAAAGTGAGGTCCATGTGCAGTATGTGAAATCGAAGAACACATTGATTTCTTTTTCAACGGTGACAGGAAACATGTAAAGATGACTAAAACCGGTTTTGAAACAGACAATATGATATAAATAGCATTAACTTCACCAGCCAGATTCACTCCAATACGGTACGAAGCATGGCCACATTTTGTGAAGGATTACAGACACGGGAGTAGGTCAGAGTAGGACGTGAGTTTTCGGGTGATACCATGAAGGGATGCATATAGTAATTTCTTGCTGAAAACTGTCCCGTCTTTGTAGCTGTGCTTCAGAAGACTGGAAGCAGTCGAGTACTTGAAACAGACTAAATAATCCCTGATTTAGGTGTCCCCTTTATTATACTGTCACCTCTCACTCGACTGTATAATTAATAAGGATTAATCAGTGTTAATTTTTGGTTGATTTTCGCAATTGTTCCATGTGCCTCTACAGCTTCGTCAACATGGATAAACTCATGGAGACGGTGCGCCAAGAAGCGGAAAGGCTGCAGCTTGCTCACGAGATTGCTGTAAACGACGACTTTAAGTTAGAACAGGTAATCCATTCGCTATCATAAAGGTTGTGAAACTCTACACTAAAGTGCAATTATAAGTGTTGTGAAGATCATTTAGATTTTAGTGAATTTGCGCAATGTTCACAATATCAACCCTGATATATAATATTCCCCGAGCAGGTTTTCGAATCCATTTCATTTGATGGACTTCTCAATTAACAATCAACAATGCTCTCCCGCTTTCTCCCGAAAGTTGACATGTTTCTGAGAGTTGAATTTATTTTAGCTTTTGTTCGATCATCATTCAACTCGCCCTTGTGCTACAGTCGATATCTCTTTGTGCTCTTCGCTTCATCTAGTATTTGTTATCGAGCCTGGTGGCCTGGTGGTGCATTCGTGTGTGCCTCGGTACAATCGGAGGACACGAACGTAGGTGCACGGGTTCGATCCCCACCGTTGCCCACATTTGCATTTAAAGGGGGACTGTCCGCCTTACGAAGCAATGCCGAAAGCAGTTGTACTGTGGACTTTAAATGTTGGCTGTGAGTCAGCCCGAAAACTTCATTATATTAGTATTTGTTATGTAAAGTTTAATCATTGTTTAAGGTAAATATAGCTTTGTTCTTACCCAACTCATTGGCCTAATTATTCACCCCGTTAACGATAATATGACATTATTTTCTACTAAAGATAACGTAAACTCTAGTATGATTTCGAAATTTCACATAATATCAAATATGTTCTAACATTTCAACATGCCAAGATGAACACCAAAATTGTGAGCTTCTCCGCTGTTTTTATAAAAAAAATTTTAAAAAATCTTATAGTTTTCGTCGTGAATCATACACACAGCTATCAAATGGAGGCCCAACGAGGGTGTTATGATTAATAGGCACTTCGAGATAATTATATTCAAACACCGCCAAAACATAGGAAACAACGTCAAATAATTCGACAACTATCAACTTTGGCGAATAGTTGTTCCAAATTTCCATGCTTAGAATGGCTTAAATCTTACAATTTTCGAAATTAAACGGAAAAATCGAGTGAGTATGATCACTGTGTAGCTCTATGGAGCTATCAATTGGGAATGTCGTGATATCTAATACAATGAATTAATAACCTTAACAACTTATGAGCTTTAATAAACAATGTCATCCAATCAATTTCAGCGTAAAGATCCGCCTGGGGGAGCCAACAGTGCTTATGCCGCTATTCATCAAAACATGGTGAAAGCTTACTGGGACATCATCCAAGAGGATATTAGCAAGGATCCACCAGTCCTTGATATGGTACTCAAGCTTTGTGTGGATATCAGGTACTTATCGACTGGATGATAACATCTTTCGGAAGTAGCATACTTCCAGAAGAATATATAATACAATCACAATTCTAGCAAATGTTGCTTGTACTATATTAGACCCCCTGACACGCTCCAGAGAGACAACGTTATTGTCAATGTTATGCTATCTTATGGTTCCACATTAGATTGGTATATGTCGTCTTCGACGTGCGGAAATTTGATGAATTGGCACTCCGAATCGTTGTCGACAAATCGTGCTGCTGAACTAAAACTTGTAGGCCTATAAATTGCTCCACCCTGTCATTGACATCTGTCACGTATACAATGGGTGCTCAAAATCGCAGACGATTTTTTTTTGCCATAAACCGAAGCCGCCGCATATAGCCGATTCTGTGACATAATAATCGAACGTTGTTTTTTTCTTGGGTGAATTTCTCGAATACAATTTGCGTTTCAGACAAATGCTGCTAGAACTGCTGCTGCCCCATCAAAATACGATGCGTGGCCGAATCGAAGAGCTGTTCGATATCGATCTTTTGAAACAGCGATGTGAACAAGCCAAAAGTATTGACCCTCTTCGCGAATATGGCCCAGCAGTGCTCGATATCATGCAGCGATTGTGCTGTCCCATGCGCGATGAAGAGATTCAAGCTCTCCGCCAAATAGACAACACAGTGGAGATGTTTCAGGGCATCGTTCGTGTACTCGAGGAGATGAAACTTGACTTTGCCAACTTCCTCATCAAACAAATTCGACCTCTCGTTAAGGGAGTGATCCATGATTATGAGAAAGAGAAAATGGGCGATATTGAAGGTGCACAGAAGGTGTTGGGTGTCGAGGATCCACTCGTGAACACCAAGGCGTGGCTTCGACGGGCGTTTGACGATCTCTACTCTATAAACCATCAGAAGCCATCTGGTAAATTTAATTTAGTTACACAGTTAGATTTATATATATATATATATATGTATATATATATATATATATATATATATATACTTTTCCTTTTAATTATATATATATATACGAAGAAAAATAACGAGATAAACGATTACACTGACGACCAATCGAATTAAGCAGAAGCAACGGTTAATTCATAGAATTATTTTTGTTATCGATTACGCAAGGGCAGCACTGGTGGCAATACGTCCAAGTTGAACTGTCATATTACCAAATTAAGAACGGCATGGCCTTTCTGAGCCTTTATTTTTTCCGCTAGCTATTGTGATCTGATATAAAAGGATCGACTCGCTAATGAGTCTAATGGGTATTTTTGTTTCCTCAGGTGGTGCCACCCTGCTGCAAGGCTACATGCAGTTAGTGTTCCAGAACCAATATCTCAACGAGGAGTGGGAACTTCCTGAATCTCTCTTGTTAGATCGGGATCGAATTTTGAAATTGCAACAAGCGTATCTTATTGTTACAATCGCTTCCGCCGTCATAATTATTACTCAAGGCTATGTACCACCAGCATTAGCTGCGTCAAGCGATTTCAAGCGTCGTCTAAAGGAAGCCTGCATCGTCATCTTGAAAGACGTTCAGTGCGCAAGCGAATCAGACGTTCGTGAAGCTCTTCAGGATCTCGCTAATAAAATTGTCCAAGATATTCAACGGGAAACAAATGGCTCGGCGTTAGCGGATGGCCGCGAGGCTCTCCTTCATGGTCAGCTAACAGAGTTGGCTAGTGTCGATCAGCCCGTGCGTAACGTCGTATACGGCCGAGTGGTAGCCTTTGTGTCGGCAATGGTGAAGGCTGGCGGTGGCAAGAACGTCAAGGTCCCACCTGGATTATCAGTCCTCGAAACCGAGCTGACTAAATTGGCAGCGGACTTCATTCAGATTGTGTCTCTCAACAGGGCCACTCACGCTGAGAAGTACAACGCAATTCTGACTGACATCCACGACACGACGATGACGACGACAACAACGAACTAGCACCAATAACAGCTATTGAAAACACCGCCACACTAGTTCGTATATATATATATATATATATACATATCTGCTCGCTAACAAAATAGACCAAATTTACAGATCGTGTAAAAGGAAGTAAAAAGTAATTAAAAATTGTTGCAATTTGTTGTGTTCTTGTCCTTAAACGATTGTACTTTGCATCAGTGTAATGATGCTTATGGCTACTGTAGCGTATGATTCGTTGCAATGGCTTGAGGCAGATCGCCTGCAGAGAAATAGAGATGTTTATTCCTCCATACTGTTGACTGATAATATATAATAATAGTAATATTTAATATAAACGAAATAATTTGCTATAAGCCTCTAATCATCATATATAACGCTGTACTTGCAATTTATCGTTTTTCTAATTTAAATTTTATTGATAATTAAATCATCCATCTTACCTTGTTACACATTACAGGGCAACCTTGATTGAGCATATTAAGATTAATAAAAATATTTATTTGTCAGGTAACATGTTAAAATCACAACTTTTTTTTAAAATTTTATCGAATAATATTCTATTTTGATTTTTTTAAGTATTTGCCCGACTAATTATGATTTTAGTGGTTGACATACGTTTGGAATCGGATGGTTATTGATGAGCAAATCTTAAAATCCTGCGATAATTGGTGAGGCACGGGTCTTGTGCTTCATAGTATAACGCTGAACTTGAAGCTTTGATTGTGTTAGTTCATACAGGTTTGATCTATTACTCAAGGCCACCAGATAGTTTAGATAAGTTGACGCACGATGTTGTAGGGAATGTAATGACCTAAGCTTTCTCGAGCGACAAACATGCGACCCTCTAATTGTCAATAAAAGATGTATAACTTCTAAATACGAAACTGAGACTCGATATTTGATCGTATTGTTCTAGAACAATTGTTTAGTTTTCCTCTTTGCCATTAATATATGTTGAATCCTTCGAAAATAACGTGCATCTATTGTTTTGCGGAGTAATCTGCACGATGGATGTTGTAGTTTGTACCCTTTGTGGTGTAGAGAGCCTCCCCTGATGACGAACATTATCAGTTCTTGCATAAACACGATCGTTTTCTGAAAGTTTATCTTTGGATATTGCGGTATTGCTAGTATATTTTAGGCTTGTGCTGGTATTGTAATACCTCTTGCTCAGCTGAAGAGAATATCAAGAGAATTAATAGGTTTTAGCTCGCCAAGTATCTCGTTACGGTACTGATACATACAAAACGTATACAGTATTACAAAAAAGCCTGTTTTGACGTCAAAACCACTGAAATAGATAATTGTTATGCTGATATTTCCTCCTCCGTGTCAAAGTTATGCTATCTCCGAGAAGAGACCAAGGATAACCAGGCAAACACCATGTTTGCCAGCACGAAAACGCGCGACCCCATCTTTGCGAAGAAGAAAATAAGGGAAGGCGATAAGGTGTATCTCCTGTGGACCCTAAGTTTGTCTCTCATTAAGGGCTGGTTATTCTCAGAAAATACGCTTCCACATGGATTATTTGCATTTAGCTTCTTCTTGACCTATACGAATTAACCATATATAATATTACTTTTCGTAAATAGGGATTTTCCCTCACCGAGCGATGATAAAGAACAACGTATTTTAATCCTAAGTTTAGTCGCCCTAATAGTGACATCTGTTAGGACTCAAATTGTCCCTCTTAGCGCATAACAAGCCCAAATGCGTGCCTATCGAAAGCACGGTATTGTACTGTGGTTATTATTATTATTTGAGGGAGGCACGGTGAGTCGTAAAATCAGAAACACACACTTCATTTCATCAACAATTTTCGTCGACAACTTCCAACAGCAGGACACACCAGTGTGACGCAAACGGGACTGTACGAGGTGGCAGCCTTTCAACTGAACTGTCCACCCTCGGAACAAGTTACTGGCTAATGTAGATAATACATAACAGTAGCGAAACAATACCCTGAGCGAACAGAAAGATTGAGTCTAGAAGGGATGGTTATGTTAGCCTTTATCAGCCCGAAGGGCAATCAGGGTGAGCCGGATGGTATCGAGTGATCTTCCCCTTGTACTCACCAAAATGTCGTCGTGGGACGTGCTGGCTGGTGAAAGAGGCCAGACAAGGTTTCCGAATGGGACTCTGATCTGACCATGGCCCGGAAGGCCATCCTCGATGCCTGGCAGCGAGAGCGGTCGCCCCGAGGGGCGGCAGACGGGTGTTGGTCCACAAGGCTGCTCACGAGTGAGGCCACGCAAGTGCTAACGGGCCACAGGCAGTTGCAGACCCACATGGTCAAGATCGGGACCATGGTGGATACATGTGTACTGTGTGAGTCAGTCAAGGTAGATGATGAGCGTACGATCAACCGATGCGCGACACTCGGTTCGGCCCGGCCGGGGGCTCGAGAGCGGGCCTAGGTCAGTCAGTCCGGGAGCTATATGGTAAATATATAATATCTGGTCAAGTCAGGGACGGCTAGGGGAGAGGGGAGATCAACAACTGTATGGGAGGATGATTAAATTGAACGAGATCAAAGAAAAAGAAAGAAGTTCTCGAGTGAGCCCGAACGTCCCTCTCTACCGCGAGGAGTCTCCCGCGAGGTTCCCTTCAGCGTAACTCTGGGCAGATTTGTGCCGGCCGGCGCATGTGGATTTGCAGGTATTTTTTCTTCAGGCGCGCATTCCCACTTGCTTGGCCCGCGGATTGAGGTGATGGGGCGTCCCCTGACGGAACCCCAACATTGAGGCAGAGAGCAGTCGAGTGGACTCTCGAACCCGGCTATGGCATACTATCGGGGTCAGTTACACATCTCCCCGGACATCGAAGTCATGTTTAGCGTAGCGAGTCCGGGGTAGATATAGACTCTCAACTGAGGATCATTTTGATAGGCACAGGTGTGTTATCATCCCTCTACGACAATTCTGCACTGGATCGGCCCACTTTTCGTAGAGATCGCATTGTTCTCGTGGTGTCCGTGCGTTATGAGCAAAATCCTCCCCCCCAATAAAACCCACTCAACGGAAGATTTATTACTAAACCGTCAACCACATTATGCTTCGAACGTCACCCAGCCGCATGGTGTCCAAATATGTTGACCCACACATATATACCATGTGAAATGTAAAATAGTAAACGGAACCCCACGAAGCATTGTATTCTCTGTATCATACAGCGGGTCATAATACTTAGGAAAAAACTGCTAATCACAATAGCATTTAAATATATTTTCCTGAGAGTTATCAGTGTAGCATGGTTTCTCGAAATACAACTCAGGTCTTTCTCCTCTAACTGTTTCCGTCTGATGGATGAACAGGGGAAAAACTCACGTAATAAAATCCGCAAATGAACACACCGTTTATTATTAGATCACGTCCGATTCTCTCGGACGATACATTACTTTATTTACTGATTTGTTGTTGTTGTTGTCAAAAGAGGGACTAGAGGCATAATATTATTATGCAGTCATATAGATTCAGCATCATGATCAATATCAATGTTATTTAATGTATATATATATATGTGTGTTATTGTAGCTGTCTGTATTTTATGTTAGTTTATCCTTCGTTTCGATTTGTCTGTTTATGTTTGCTTTGTTTCTCAGCCATTTACTGTCCGCCGTGTCCCCATTACTCGGCATAATAATAATAATAATAATAATAATAATAATAATTACCCTTAGTATATAAATTACTGTTAAATAGTAGTGGCGTGCTCTCTGTTGATAGAGATAAATGATACACAAGGGATATAATATTATTTTGTCTTATTTACAAAGATCGTTTCCCCAACATGCATATATATTCGCCAAATATTGACTGCTCATGGGCTGGGAGGGGGTCACAATTCTTGAGGCATCTCATCATTAGAGAGCGCCGTGCTCTATCGACCAAAAGGGAGCGGGCGCCTTTAAGCCTCCGCGTGACAATTTCATATCGATTGCGGTGCCGCCGCAAGGTCGTGTGTGCTCAGCGTCCTAAGTCAGGTGCGACGTTTACCAAGATATAATTAATAAGCGATTATTAATATTATACCAAAAAGTAGAAGAAATAAGTAATTCCACAGTCCACAAAAAAGAATAGCTGCTAGGCTCCACTGTAATGCTGTTTCATTTGCTCCTAGATCGCACAACTATATAGTGTCGATTGGTTAACGAGCATCCGACATGGACAAGCTATTCAGCCAAGATACAGATCAGACAGACGACGACTCGACTGACCCAGGCCAATGAGTCTGACGGGCTCTGGAAATGCATTGATTTCTGGTTATATTATTGAGTCGTTCCCCATGGAGTTTTCATTATTCGAAACAAGGAGAGGCCTTGTAAACACTGAAGAGAGCTCCATACTGGTAGAATGATTAATGAAAACTGCTAAATTAATTACCGCTTACCTACAAATTGCATAGATAGTTTAGCAACGAAAGAAAATTTTCGATTCGAGTGTATACAAGAAAATCAGGCGGATACGCAATGCTCAATATTATTCACGAATTCCTTAAGAGCTGCCAAAAACACAGTGCAATGTGAAGGTATATCGTTAGTATCTATGTAAATATGAGCCATGGGCATGTATAGTTATATGAACTCTGCCCTTAGTGATTTATGGAACATATTCTCGTATTAAAGGGTCTGCGTCCTGAAAATGAACGAATTATGCTAGATCTTATTCGCGACCCCCTGTCTCTGCCCGGCCAAGACAAAAGTCAATTTTAATTCCAGATCATTCGTCTGGCAAGCAGGACCGATCCTGAAGAACATCTTACCCATATCGAAAGCTCTAATTAAGCATTGTTTCACAGTGTTCTAGCAAGTGACGGGTACAAATGGCACTAATATGGGTTCTTTCATTCTACCGGTCTCATTTACAGACTATAAAAGATCAATCAATCCTTGCGGTTGTCGCATTCGTGACTGTCGGCAGCGTAAAGCAACTCTCACTCATGCACGATCGAACAGGCTTCCAAGCTTTAGCTGAGCTAATCTAGTTAAGCCCGCTTATTATTTAGTTGTTCGTTTTAAATCGGGCTAACAGTATGATGTTGCGCTACCACGCGGCAGAGTACGCAAGATAAACCTCGCAGAAGATACGAATACACCTCAGGTTCCCAAGGTCGTTTCTCTTAGTCATTAGAGCAGGGCGCCCCTGATCGTCCTGCCATAGAGGACCATCACTAATGGGACAGTGGACTACCATCACTGGAGGACGGGGAGAGGCAATGGCAATGCAGGATCGCCATTGTCCTCAAAGGAACACTTGTTCAGTTACTACGATTATTCTATATTGTAGTTGCATTTGAACGGTGTGCCAACGGCAATCAATATGCTATCGCTGACGTGGGCTACACCATTGTATAGATATTATAGTCTTGTTTGGTCTCGTTGTTATGACTCAAGTTTTGGCCTTAGTGATTTCGATGATGGAGTGGAACCTAGCCATCTTGACCCGAGCAAATGTAGTATTTGCTAAGAAGACAAACTAATAGCAATAGTTAATTTGCTGTTATGAAACTGTACGGTGTACCACGAAAGAGAAGGGCTCGTATATATATATATATATATATATATATATATGTTTTTTAGATGAAATTCAAAATGCAGCGTTTCAATTATGAAAATATTACTGTTTTTCGGTAAATCGCAGAAGCCCGAGTCTCAACGGCAGGCTCAACAAAAAAAAATACATTATTTCTAGCCTGGGTATTAGCCGTAGCGTTTGGGTGGTTGGTTACAATTTGCAACTGCTGCTGCAGGTTAAAGTCATTTTTCGAAACTTTTTATCACTCCCGTCACCGTTGTCCATTTGGTGGAACACACAGAACATACTCAGAACAGTAAATTCAAAATTGAACTCCAGTGAGATATTATATACTACATATTATTATTATTATTGATCTTTATATTTAATTGTCCACTGATATCGGTCGTTGTATTAATAATCGATTCATCAATGACCAAACTCACTCTGCCAGAGTGAATGAAATGTCATCACCCAGAAGCTGAGTGAAATTGGTGCGATACTCAGTCAAGGTAACGGATGGGGACGTAATATTCTAATTTCTTCCATATTTTACTATTATCTCGAGAGTAGTTATTTTTATAATAATTATAATAATTGCATCATCACCATCGTCATTATTAGTATATATATATATATAGTCACAGAGGTCACATTTATCTCATCGTTCTCTTTCGTGAATGGGTTCTATTCACACCCTTCCGTGGTTACGTTTATTATTACATTATTATTATTATTATGTTGTTGTTGTTATTTATCATGGATTGGCATATCCAGTTGGGTTCAGTTCTAAAACCGCCGTCAAATGGAATGACGAACGCTGACACTCGAGCTCGTCATCGCCACGACCTTTGGATCATCGTGTTCCTTCTGCTGCCGTCTACTGCTGCTCCTGTCCTGGGGTCGCTCTTGAGTGGACAAGTCGTCTAGGATCAATGACAATGACATGTTTGTCACTCGACCGATTTCTTCCTTTGTTTAATATTCTTTAGTATGATGCCATTTGATCCACGGCCGTCGTCTGTCATTTGCTCGCTCTCTCTCTCTCTCCCTCTGTAAGTGTCTGAGCGCTTTATCTCTTTCGGTCAACCTTGTTCACACTTTGTTGTTACTCGATTACCCATTACATGTATTGTCATTTGTTTTGTATTAGATCAGATATAGTGACAATAATAGCAATAGAAGTCCACAATCTTCTGTATAAAGGGTAGTTTGAGAAATAAGAAAATAGGTATACGTTCAATTGATATATATATCAGAATATATATATCAGAATCTCCTCGCACTTCCTCGTCTCATGGCGCAAACGAAATATGTGCTTTTACATAAAGTCACATTTCTATCCTAGAGAAATGTCTAATGAATGATCGTTACTTTTCCAGACAGCCCCCCCCCACGATTGGCCATGGCTTATCTTGCAATGGTTGTGTTCCGTTCATTCAACTAATAAAAGAAGCAGAAATCTAAGGCAGATATTTGTATTATGGCTTGAGCCAAACCTCATCATATATTTAAATACGGAACTTATTTCTAAAAGTATAATTGTATATATATATATATATAAAAGAGGCTCTTATCTTGAGAACTGTCATTATTGGAAATGAATATCAAGAGTGAACTAATTAATCATCGTTAATCATTTTCGCGTCGACGACAATTTATCATTCGTCACGATAAAAGACGGTTTTCATTAGAACCTCAATCACTAAATCCCTGCACTAATGGCTCGCATCACTATAAAACGACAACGCCATAAATCACGCTGATCACTTCTGATCTACCCCACAGTTTCAGATAAGCTAAATAAATACGGTCGCCACGCGAAACAAGTATTGCCGAATAATTATTTGTAAATAAATGCAATTATTGACGTAGTTAAGTTTAAATGTCTACCATAACGCCTTGTCGAACTTGATTAATCCTCCTCATTAATGCAAATTACTGTGGCACACAGATGTGAGAATATTCTCTCGCTTTTCATACAAGAAAATCTGGCCTATATCATCGTGCGGTGTATGCGGCGTGTGAGGACCAAATTGTTGAGAATATGTTCCCTCCCTGTTTTTGTGCATGGGTTTCACATTCGACTAAAATTTCCGACCACTGCTCGTTGCCTGATCGAATACATTTTCTACTATAATACCCAGACGTGCAGATAGGCTATGATCATTTCTACGCATCAGTCAAGGCCCCGCCACTGAGGCTATTTTCTCTCGCTCGAACATTTCCTATGGATTAGAAAGGTGGAATATCGTGACTCAGGTCATTCTCACGATAATCTCAATTGTCATCATCAGTAGCAGCAGCAGCAATGTCAGTGGTGGTCATTGTACTTCAGAGACATGAATGCTTTGGGAATTATCAACTAAACATTTTATTTTTTGCCAACTGTTTGCATCATCCCGAAGAGAAGGCCTGACTGGTGCGCGTTTGTAGATTGTTTCAAGTCACTTGAATGGTATGGCCTATGATTAATTAAAAATAGTACCCAAGTCGTAATAGTTATAGTTGTAATAGTAAGGATAGCAGTAGCACTGATGAGGTACATTTATCTCTATATTATTAAAATTATTATTATTATTATTAATCCATGTATATCTATACGCATGAATCTATCCGCAGACAGACGAAACCCTTGAGTTCCCTCTCGGGATCCATTGAATTTAATTGCAGTTCTGTTGAACTTGACCTGCCACTATTTTACTGCTCGTCTAGACAGGGTGGTATACCAATTCTGATTCTATCATGTTCGTTGCCACTTACTCGACCGCTGTGACCACAATATATAATGAGCTCGGTTTAGAAGAACCGACCTCTCTGCTCTCTCTCTGTCGTCACGACGAAGGAACCCGCTAACAAAAACAACAAATTTGTTATCACGACAGAGTCAGTATTTTTCACCGCAGGTGAGCTCTTTGTTACTAATTAGTAGCATGACCACATATTATTATTATATATTAGTATAATTAATGTTGTTAGAAAAATATAGAGAGACACAATATAGAGAGCAGGGTGATAATTACCGCCTTGCTCCTTTGTTTTCTGTTTCGTTTGATGACGTCACTATTTCAGTGTTACCCATCGGATTTGTTAATTAGTGTTCAGATATTATTAATCTGCCTCTGCGCTGCCTTTGTTGTGAACTAACTCATTTCATCTACGTCAGATAAAACCGTGACACTAACACAAGACTACAATTGGCCACAATCAGTTCGCAGTAATAAATAGGCCAACATGTGGTAGGCATCCTCCCAGGCGCTCCCGTGTCCGACCATTCTCGTTATCTATAGGTCCATATAGGTCTATATCATCGTTGGTGTCATTGTTGCTCTTCCTAGTCGAATTGTATATGTTTACTCTGTTTGTTGTCTTTGGAATAGTGGCTTTCGTCAATGACGATCATCTTCTGTGTATCGTTCATTTCTACAACAGTCCCCCCCCGACTATTGAAGAAGCTCACTCGAAGTCGATCTCACCGTTTCAATACACATCAAGACACGTTATCCAAACTCTCAGCATCATCATCACCATTCGTATCATCATATGCCACTAGGTTGAAGACATCGACAGATCTATACTCTACGCTGTTGGCTGAAGAAGGAAGAGATACTACATATATATATATATATATATATATATAGTCTGTTGTGTAATCGATCGGCTGCTCGACTGATCTGTGTACAGTTGATTCATCTAGCTGACTAGATCCACTTTTGTTCTTAGTCCGATCACTAGAACCCATATCTAGTTAGCTAACTAACAAACTCTATTAAGAACATGCCAGTATGCCGTCATATTAACCACGCCCTGAAATTTTCTCATCCATAAACCTTTCATTCGCAATGACTCATTGAGGTAAGCTTGTTTATGTTGAATTGAAAATCTGAATAATTAGTCGCTTCAATTTGGCGCTAACATGATATATTATTAATTAACCAACTAGGCTTTTGTATATGCTGCATATAAACGATAACGCCGCCATCTGTCGGGCGACAAGGTAAACGTCAACGATATGGCATCTGACGATTATTATTACTATTAGTAATATTATAATTATTATTATTATAATTAACATAAAATTATTTACTACAATAATTTTCCCCTATGGCAACTATTGATTCATACTCATTAGTATTGATTTCCGCACACTGAGAATTCTATCAAAGAGGGTAAACATATAGTTTACAACAAAATGTACAACATTCCCTGCAAGATAATAATAATAATGATAATTATAATAAGGAACTAAAACAAACAAAAAGAGCCAACTTATCTGAGCTAAAACTACTATGGTTTGTTCTCGAGTCTATGGGGACCATCTATCGAAAAATGGTTTATACAGACGACAGCAATATATCGCACTATTCAGTGACCACCCCCGCAGCGCCTCACCCTCCGATATCTTCGCCATCTTCTGTACGAAGAAAGAAGATGATGATATTCTTTTCCAACGGGATAATAGCTGCTATTGTTAACGAACTTAACTCATTGTTGTTGTTGTTACTGTTGCATAGCAGCGCTGTGAGTTTCATCTGTGAGGTGGATTCTGTTGTCGTTGGCTGTTGTTGCGAGTTGTTTATGATTGATTTGTTTGAATAACGGGTGACATCGTTACAGTGCGTCAATCATCGTCATCGTCTGTCATCATTCGTTGAGTGGCTGTCTGCAGTTTCAATGGGCGACTTGTGCCCAAAGGGATGATTTCTCCATTTCTGCCATCGTGTTCGGGGGAGATTTGTCTCTACCCGCTGTTGCTTATTGAGCTTTTAGTTGATTCATTGAGTGTGTTTCGCTCGTTTGTCTGGTGCTATTTGTTCATGTTGGAAAGATGTCTCTTGTTATGTTACAGTAAAGTTATATTAGTATTAGTAGTAATATTATTATTATTCTTCGTATTATTATTATTATTATTATTACTATCATATTCTTGTTCTTTTGTCATGGTGACAATACGGCAATGATTTCATTTTGTATTCTGCCAGTTTCATTCGTTTTTCACGGTTCAATGTTGTTCGTCGGCACTCTCGTCAGTAGAGTCATCGAATCCGGATAGGTCCACATCCTTGAGGTGTCCATGAATTAGCGCATACTCAAGCAGGGCAAGATGACAAAATACATACTGGTCAGGCATTTGAATGGAAAAAGCGCGTTGTGCACGAATTGCTTCAACAGTCCCCCGAACATTGATACGACTCTCCGACTCCAAGCGACGAATGCACGTGTCAAGGGTGATGAAGGTCCCTGAAATCAGCAATATCACAGCCGCAACAACAGTAACAGGAAGGATCATGGTAAAACGCTGGATGGAGACACAATAAATTCGAATGCCAACAGCAGCAACAAAAGTAATTATTGTTTTTGCTTTCTTTTCAATTATAATTGTGAAATGCCGGAGGTATTCTGTGACCTATCAGCTTACCAGTTCGTCCAATCCCGGCCGAGCAGTGTACCACGATTGGTGGCCCCTGTGGAGCCAACGAACTCGACCACAGAGAGTGATTCTCGAGATCACGAACTATGTCGCGTTGTTTTTGAAGACATACATCACGGAATGAGAGCATCGCGAATGCACTTTCGGGAACCCCGTAGTCGGGCCACGACAGGAACTGGAGATGCCAGACTGTGCGCGCCGTTGCCTCAGAATCGATGTCATCACCGTCATCGGAAGAGTCTCGCAGACTCAGCTGCAACTCGGATACCTGTGGTAGAAAACAATTGTGATTGTCACACACACAATTTAGTATCTCCTGCCTCAAAATGTCAATGTAAATATAATGAATAACTCTTAATTGGAAAGTTGTAACGTTTGCTTATTTTCTAAATCGGCCTTTACATCAAGAATATTCGTGGGATGTAGGAAATGCGGGATTTGTTGTTAAGTTCACTAAGTAACAAACCCTATGCTATTTCTCCCTACAAAGTCCGGCACCACCCTTGCATTACGTCTAGTTCTAGCACACACACTAGACTGCGTTCACGACGGTCAACAACTCCATATAGAGCAAACAAAAAAGATAACACACGTCCGTCAGTCAGTTATCTATTGACGGGCACGTCACCTACCTGATAATCGCCAGCGGCCTCCACGCCCTGGTTCGCTATGCGGAACCGTCCATGTTCATGCTCTTCACCCTCTGCAGGCGGCCAATATTGACCGCACTTCGTCCGCGACCTCTCGACACAGCGCGTTGTCATTACGATGACTCCACATTTCTCCTCCCAAATCATCTTCCAGAAATCACCGAATGTGCGTGGCAGTGGACCCTGCGTCGAGATGAAAGCCCTCGAACCGGCGTATCCATCAACAAAGTTAGCATTGATATAGTCGGTTGATCCCATCAGGGCGGCCGAGTGAATCATGTCATCGTCAGCAGCTTCCGCGGACTCGCTTTCACACCCACCGCCTTGTGCGGCTGGCTCACGGGCAGCCACCGGCAGGCGAACGCGCGAGTGATCTAGACACAGGACGTCTGTGTAGCGATTTTTGCATTGGTTCATCTTGTCGCGTGCGGCCTCGAACGTGCCGGCAGGTGGTCTTGATTTAATTTCAGCGTACTCTCGGCAGAGACCTTTGCGGCCCTTCTTCTGAAGATCAAGAATAAACTCCTCCATGCTGAGATCTCGCGGTGGCTCGAGTGCTGGTGGCGTCTGTGCCTGAGCCGATGGTGGGGGAGGCACGATTCCCGCAGGTACATGCTGTACATGCGGGACGCCACTGACCACCGATGCTGCGCCAATGCTCGCGGGGCCACCACCCGGTGGCACAGGAGGCAACGGGATCCCAGGAGGTGCCCCCCTGGTCCAACAGCCACCGGCTGCGACAGGGCCTGTCGTTGCAGCAGCCAACAACATCGAGTTGGCACTGACCAGTGAGCTATCATCGCCCTCCTCCTCCTCTGGGGCCTCTTCACGTTCCGGCGTCACCGTATGATTTTGTTGTCCATTCAACTCCGAGCTCTGATCTGCTCTCGTTGCAGCAGCCTGACCATTGTTGCCATTTGTCTGCTGTTGCCCATTGTGCTCGACAGCGGCCACGAGAGATCTGTGAGAGTCTGAATGTCCACCGTTAAGCAAACTCGGCTGCTCTTGACAACCATTTTCCCCAGAAGCAGAAATTGATTTGCTTGTGTTCTTGCTGTTGTTCAGATCTCCTGCGATATTCAAACCATTTCTTTTCGCTGCCGTGTTGACCGCTCCTAGAAGTTCGTCGCATGAATCTCCGCTACCAGCATGGCCTTCTCTGTCGCGTTTGCTCGCTAAGCAGTTGTTCTCGTCCATGAACGATGTCGAATCTCCTTTATCTACTCGTTCCCGTTCGCTGGCATCATCAGTCTGATGGTGATGGTGGTGGTGCTCGTCGAGATCGATCAGATCTTGCTTGTTTTCCAGTTGCAATAGCATTAGTGAGTTGTTGCTGTTGATTTGCCGCAAACGCCCATTCGATAACTGCTGATTGTGAACCTGTGTGACCAGAGAAAAACCAACAAGAAAAAATACAGTTAGCGATAATATATATAAAGAACAAAGCAACAACAACAAATCCAGATAAATTTTACTAACGAATCAAACTACATCATAACACACTGTACTTTAAAGTAGGAACGCCATCAAAAATGTTGATCTGTGCTGTATTGTCCCGCTGCCGTTCGATGTCTCGTCAATTATACATATTACTAATCACAAAGAGCCAATCCTAAAGAGTTTTGTGTATATCAAGGGCCGCCCCCGCCGCCGCTCAAACGTTATGATTTGCAGTACAGTCAGCAGCCAATTTTACACTTGTGTGTTCTCGATATCGCGGTGACGATACATACTGATAGACACAATAACACTACGAGTGGCACCTCACGATACTTGTAAGCTTGCCGGGTGTGTAAACCCCTTTTGTGTAGGTGCATATTATATATTATATATATATATTATATATTACAGTAATATTTTCATAATTGAAACGCTGCATTTTGAACTTCATCTAAAAAACATATATATATATATATATATATATTTACCTTTAGGCAGTGCAGTAACCAGGCATGATGATCGTGCGGTGGTTGGGTGCCACCTAACTCAAGTGGAAGTGACGATGGTGGAATGTGTTGCACGAGCTGAGCTTGACTTACGATCATCACCTGGAGCGAAATTACGAAATTATCACCATAACGAGCGGTACACCGTGTCACACATTGTAATATCATCAAGATACGATTTCAGCAGCACACCTCTTTAATGACTCTGAAACTAAGTATTGGTTTTTTACTAAAGCATATCGTTCATGTAATGTATTATTTTGCTAATGCTTACAAATATAATTCTCCCGAAATTAGACAATGGCCAGAATATGACTGCCTCTTTTGTTCCACCACCCATTATTATTATTTTCTCATTATCATAAGTACATTAACTCAAATTTAACCTACTCACCCTGTCTCTGAGTTTCTCACGAACGAAAAGTCTGAGAATCTTAAACGGAGCCCGGAACCAGAGGGGCGCACTCACTATGAGCACCTTCTTCAGCCGCGCCGGGTAAGCGCCCTTGAGCAGCTGCAGAATCTTCTGACACAATTCATAGTCGAAATGCTCATACCTGTCAACAAACGAACATCAGCTCAAATTGAAAACACACTCGAGTTTGCACTATCCAATTAACGATAGTGTATTTACTGCAACAAGTGCCAGTTCACTGAACAACTGCCACCTAGGTTCCATAAGGTTTCAGGTTGCGCAATTTTTGTCAACGTCCACTGATTCCTCCGAGCGAACCTTAATGGTTCCACAGCCAAGCTGTTTACGTCACTGCACATAGGTTGTTATTCAATTGTATGTTCTGGTAGACAAATTGCAATTAGTAGGTCTTTTGTTCGTGTTAGCCATACCTTGATCCGGCCATGTTATAGACAAAAACAATGCCATCTCTCTGCGTGAGCGGATTCTCGAGGGCCACGTCAAGCTGATAAACCACACCCGCCAATGTGGTCCGGTGCGTTGAGCCTGACGGGCTGTGCCGGCCTGCGGTGAACATAGTGATTGCGGCTCCCTACAATTTCCACCGAAAATAAAAACAATTATTACGACGCACACACAAACGAAGAGCATGTAACATTTAGTTACCTAGTTGAGTTTCGTGCTGTGGCGTGATACGTACTCACGTCGCATTGATGCACAAGACACTTGGTTAAGAACTAAAACAGTTTGGCAAATGTAGGAAATATTATGTCTACTCGGCCCAACCGACTGATATCGTTTATTAGAACCGATCTAGCACGTTTGCAAACAAGTTTCATGAACATGTAAAATCATTCGGAAAATTCTAATTATGAATATTACTAGTTTTTGCATTGATGCAATTGTTGATTAAATGGGATTGACGACTCTTAGAGCCATAGATGAGTCGGATGGCTCAACACGAGGAAGGACGGATGCCATTCCCGGATGCAAAATCTGGGGTCGGCCATATTCGAGCTCGCCATTATGTGTTATGTGCACAAATTGTTTCAACCTTTGACGAAGCTCATTCGTTTTATTAATGAGTATATACAAATGAAAATAGAAGCCAAAATTGAGTTAGCTTTGGTTGCGGATATACTAGCTTCGCAGAAACGCGCAAGGAATTTTATATATTTCAATACAATTCCTGATATAGCATGCACCGCACTTAATAATATATAATATTTGCAGTAATGACCACCCATTGAGTTGGGTGAGACGTACTCGTTGCCAGTTCCCTATGGCCAGTTGGGTTTATGTTGCACCTTTGGTCTACAATATTTTTACATCTGGGTTCTCACATAAGCTCGTCATTGGGCTCTATGGAAGCATTTTACTCTTAATGACCCGCTTGCAGAGCGACACGAGGAGACCCTGTATAAAAATAGCATTGCCGCAACCTTGCGTTAAGCAGTCAAATACCCGACGCTCGCCTCCGTCTGATCTCTCTCCCTCTCTACCTACCTATCTCTCGCTAACGTCTGGTGAACGAAATATCCTGGCTAACCCAGGCTTGATGCTGGCAATACTGACAACACACCTTGTAGATAGGTCCCCGCCCGTCATTCTACAATAGTCTAGTTGGTAGAGCAGCAGCAGCAGCAAGAACGCACCGCATTGCTTTGGTGGTAATAGCTGCTGATGGTAGCAATAGTTAGATGGCTAGCCGGTGTCAACTCGCTCACAATCTCAGATGGCCTCTGCGACCAACAACAATAGCATCCAATTACCTTCGACTCTACAAATCCGGTTACCATTTTCCTGCCATTTTGACGAACATTCGCCCTTCTAACATTTAGACCAGTACATTTTACGACAGCATTTGAATATGATAATGTACAACTTTCTTAAACGCTATCGCCACGCTTAATTCAGTATCTCAAGCACACGACATTATTCCATAGCCAAATATACATATATGTGTTCTTAGGAAAGCATTATAAAGAGAAACCAACTTTTAAGTTGAGCTACGTCTACAGTTGGACAAAAGCAGTTTCCAGTTACGAAAAGGATAGATATACACTTGCAGTAGAGTTACATATTACCCACAGCTAAGATTACATGCCTCCTCCACCTGTTCTTTATAGTGGAACGATGTAGACAAGGACAGGGAAGCGACCAGCATAACAGAGTACGTTATTGATTGACTACCTTCGTCAGGGATAAAATCCTCGTTTGGACGGTATCTGACGGTGACTGATATTAGTTTAACTTTTTCATATATGTTAGTCGTCATGGCGTAATGCAACCTGGCTTTGCAGAAGGTTAATTAGCAGAGCGAACCGAGAATAAGGGTAGATATGCATCACTAGCTAAAGAATACTTTTTCAGACGCTTAATCCTCGAGACATTGTGAGGGCGAGGTGCTCGATCGTCTTCTAATCTATTTATTACAATTTGAGAGGAAAATACTTCAACCAGCTTTACGGGAACAACGCATCTAGGTGAGTTCTCGATGCAGCGGTAGTCCTCTTTCACCATATCGAGGTGGTAACAATATTGCTCAGGATTTTGAGTACAATGAGGTATTGGAGAAGTTGGTCGACCTTCTTCTGGATGTCCTTCTGGACATATCAGGCCCATTTTTAGGACACTCACGGCGTATACAATTGTAACACATTTAGTGTATATTATAATAGTAATAAATAAGAAAAGAGGCGATTGTTTGCCATGATGAAGTTTGAAAGCAAAGGCGATTAGCTGCCGCATCAATATCCATCGCGATGACAGTTCCAAAGTGGCGTGAATAGCCAACAACGTCAACAGTCGTATTTACTGTTCGATTGCCGTGCGCAGGCGGACCCAATCCGCTTATAACAGATAGGTAGACATCTGCCCATATCTGGTTGACCCGTCTGTGTCAGTGAAGACGAAACGCCTCCAGGCAGTTGATACACGAACAGTGATGCCCGCTCACCTCCTTTACCTCAGAGGCATTCTGTTCAATACAGCAGCAGTAGCTATAGTATTATTGTTGCTGCTGCTGTCGCTGTATCTCGCTGTTTCTATGCTAAGGCAAATAGGCCCATTTGTCGAACTCGAATTAAAGCGGTAGGATCGATACGATTCGCTATTATCTACCAACAGTTTCACGATTTTAACAAGTCCATCCGTGTAACAATTTGATATGTAAATTATCGATATGTAGAGCGGAATTACAATACGCCGCCGGACGGAACGAAATCGCAAACTCGCGTCTTGTTTTCTTTAAATTACAAAACAAAGTTCCATGTTTACGGTTGTTCAAATTAGTTTGATCATTCCAAATGTCAATACAGTAATAACCGGTGTTCCGCCGTATCTATGCACTGGAGTTCGCGAATTCGATATGATTCGAGTAACGAGCTTATCTCGACGACATTCGAAACGCTCATTATTCGACCTTATTTCTCAACATATATATATAGCCACCGAAATTGATAGATTGATAGGTATTGATTGCATTGGACGAAAAAGCACCTGTTGGTCTCTCCATGGCAAAACAGTGAATTTCGCGGTGTCTAGTTCCTCTCTGAGGGGGCTCGATGTCGGCTGAAACGCGGTGAGGCCCTCGCGGCGTCGTACGGCCTCATGCTGTCGAAGCAGTTCGACGGCGCGGTCCACGGAGAACTTTCGCGCTGCCAAAAATTTGACGGCTGCTGAGCGAGGTACTGATGGGCAGTGGGTCTGAAACGCCAGCACCGTCTAAACAAACGAAAGACAACAAAGCATATTAGAGTCGAAACTCATATAAAGTACTTCTACAGATCCTCCTCGCGACAGGAGTGTTTCTGTGAATGTCTCTCGTTTATGGCAATCAATAACAATAACAATGATTAGAAAAATAGCACATAATAGACCTAAGTGGCGTGTTTATGTGGTATGTAATATCGAAGTATGTATATGCGGTGTGTAATATCGATTCTGAAAATTTTGATCACACGAATACATAAAGCGGTTCGGATGATAAAATAAACAAAAAAAATTAGGAGGAGAATTTTTGAAAACATAATTTTTAAACATCTATTTAATTTTTGCTCCTTTTTGTGCAGTTCTAAGCTTCGAATATTTGTGTAGTTATTTTTTTTCGTCTTAGCATCAACAAGCTGAGCGCTGGACTCGTTAACGCTCAGTAAGTAATTCAGCATTTGTACGACTTTGTTTAGGGGATATTCCGCCAGTGAATCAAATCAGTATCGAATTAGCACGGAGAGTGGGGCATAAGCTCATGAACGATTAACCTCTTGCGGATAAACAGATTCGAGATAAGCCCCGATGAGATAACTGTCATCGAAAAGCAACGTATTAAACCCATACACAATGGGGATCAGTTAAGTAGGCTCAGCTCCAATTAAAAAGCAACACCTACGGGGTGAATAAAAAAGACTGAAAGTATATAAGTGTAGTAATATATAGAAACAACGAACTAACTCAAAGGAACTAGCTTTGGTAGAAACCAAGCCGACGAGGCCACATCTCAAACAATTATTGACGCCTGCAAGACGCAGTTCCCCGAATAAACTTCGTCGTGATTGACCTTCCCAGGGTTTAACTTGACCGAGATCAGATGGAAATGTTCCTACTATTGCACATTTGCATTTAAAGGGGTCCATCTTACGCTTGCGAAGCAATGCGAATCCAATACAGCAATAGAGTTTAAGACTGGGCGTCAGCCTGGACAACATTTGTTTTAGACGGAACGGTATAAACTCCATAGGTTACACAGCTCTATGGTCAGCCAGGCTTATTGACTTCGCAGTATAACAATATCGCTAGTATTAGCGTCTACTGTCGAGTCATACAGGGTGTTCGGGTATTACATCACCCTATGCTAAACTAAGCAAAGTTGAACGCAAAAGCTCAAGAGAAAATTCCACAAAAAATTATACCAGTGAACATTTTCGAGGACTTGTAGGAATTTTCGCACGGTTTACTGTACTCTAAAAATTTTATATTCTTCATTATTTCTCTTCTATTTTAATTTTGTAGTACATGCTGCTATCTGAGTATGTGTCTACACTGAAATGAAAGAACAAACACCCATGGTAGGTTATTACCGAAATATTGGTTAGTTGCCCGTAGAATAGCGTACACTTTCCGAACACCCCGTGCGAGTGAATTCGCTGAAGTCAAGAGCTACAATAATGACGGCCCCTCTAGGAAAAGGTGTGTATGTGCCGGAACTAGCTGTACGTGGTCCACACCTTAGCAAAATATTCGGATCGCTGACACGTGCTGCGTTGCGCGGCGACAGGTTCAAAGAAACACAGCGCCTGTGTACATGAGACACGGCATGACGTCAACTTTCTGGACGGAAATCTACTCAATGAATACTTTCACTCAGAAAAGATTCGAGTGAGAAGACAGGCGAATCCAATCACTGTGGAGCTAATTGCATAGTGTAGCGCAGATTCGATATATTAATAACATAATGTGTGGACATTGTAAGGTAAAGGGTCATTAAAACTTAGGCGATGTGTCAAATTCGAACAGCTATGACAAAACGAAGGTACAGAACACCTGTATCAGCAGGCTAAATTCGAACGTTCATTCCTCATGAAGGGACATTAGCAACTAGCCACATTTTGTGCTGGAAAGGGTCCCAGATTGATGCACTTTTCAATAATTGTATCACTAATAATAATGATAAGTGTATCATCCCGGTCGCGACAATCATTGGAGTATCAAATTGGTTCCATTATACAGTAATACAACTGGCATAAATAATCAGTTCTAAGCCATAGACATTTTCATGGTAGTGAAAACGGAGTGCTGGTCCGTGATGCTTTTACTACATCATGTGGACGCTCATTTCAAAGTTTAACATAATAATTCACTCCTCGATTCGACAAGGTAGAATCAAGGGTAAATTTTTTGGAAATCGGATTAACTTACCCGGCGATACTGTCCACTATGTTTTATGAAGACCTTTTAAGGTAACAGTTTAGGGTGTAAATTGCACTCACTTTCAAATAAGTCATCTATGCAATCAGTATCAGCTGAGCAACGTATGGTGGTAATAATGTCACAAACGTTGCTGCCACATCTGGAATACTTTGAGTGAGAATTTCCCAAGTTGTAGATTTTCGATAAACACAGATAAGATATCATATAATAATGTCTGTGTCCTACATAATGTTTGCTTGTTTAGTCTGTTCCTAGAGCACGGTATAAAAACTACGATCGTCAACGTCATCCGCAAAACACAGAAAGGGGTCTCCTTGGAAAAAGTCCAATCCTTAGTTCAGCATTTGTCTCAAATGTATAATCATGAGTCATTGTTATACAATCCGCTTTGTGGAAATGCTGACGAAAACAATGGCCACGATTCCATCTCGAATGGCCAGGACTGTTCGCTACTCTTAAAACCTTCTTCATTATATCTGTACAAGCTATTGACATTTAGTAAGAGCATTCATTGCCAATGCTACAAAATCATCTGCGAGTTCTCTAGAAATGATATCCCTACACTAAATCCGGTGCCCGTCAGACTTGTGTGTCTGCGGTTTGCCACGCATGAGACGAGCACATGCACAATTGCGAACCAACCCGAACAACATGGTCAGATTTAAATTCTTAATAACTTCGATCATCGTCTTACTTGAATAGCATGTCTTGTGGGCAGTGATTTGACATTGACTATTAATTAGACTTGTGAATGAAATATTCTTTGTCAGACAATCCTGGTCGGTAACGGAATACACGGATTGACTACGAAGCAACACCTTCAAGAGGTCGTTTGCCTCTGAAGTCCATCCAAATCTCGCCCGCTGTCCTCCGAAAGCTTACCGAAGTTTACACTTTCTAACTCGTCACGTAGTCGATTGGCCATATCCGTATTATTCAACCAGGCGACAATCAGGCAACCAGTCCACCGTCTGTGCCCAATCAATATGTCGGCATCAACTACTACTACTACCACGCTAAGATTATGTATCCTGTTCTCCAAAAGGAACACCCACTGAAGCAATGTTTTGCTTAAACAAACTAATATACCTACACTAACCAATATCATCATATTTACCTCTTCTTCGTAGCTACTGAGATCCTCCGCTTCGCGCTGCTGAGGCGACTGGTCATTCTCCAACTGGTGATGATGATGTGGTGATTGTTGCTGCTGCTGCTGCATAATTTGTTGTTGTTGTTGTTGTTGTTGTTGCTGCATTTGCCTCTGCAGCGACGACTGTTCCCCCAGGTCAGCCGTCTGGAGCTGCTCCTCGTAATCACCCTTGTGGCTATTCTCTCCGCTTGGCTTCATTGTGCTATTTCCTTAATGTTTCTTCTTGTCGACGCCGTCGTTCCTGGCAACTAATAACAATATCGATTATTAATCGATCGGTTTATGTTTCTTTTTTGATTAGTTGCTATTATTTTAGCGAACCCTCTTTTCTCTACGGGTACTGTTGTCCTCTTGTTGACGACAAAGCTAATCTCTCATCATTATCATCGTTGTCGCTACCATCGTTGTACAGAGTAAGTTCCTGTATGCCGCTAGAGAGCAGCACTGCGAGTGCTGGGGACTAGGACAGTTTCAATAAAGTGAGCCAACTCTACGTTTGCTGCTGCTGCTGTTGGCTTGATTGATTGATTAATTGATCGGTGAAGTTTCGATATATCATTACTTCTAATATGATTGTTAGAACTATCGGTAATATCTTATTGTCCTCGTTACACCATCGATGATGGCGACGACTACAATCTTTACTTTTATATTCTCTTTCTGCTGTTGTTGTTGTAGTTGTTGCTTATGGCCTGTTTGTCCTCTTGTTTAGAGGCATTCGTCTACGTTCGGTGCTTTGCCGATGTTAACGCGTACAGTGGCAGTACTGTACTATTAGTGTCCATTCAAATCTACACCGTGCGGACGTTATATATTCCTGTGGCGTCCCATATATATATATATATATATACACATGCACACACGCAACCACGTGCACAAAACCACGTGCCGTACGTATTCCATACGACACTCGTTTTAGTCTTTAGTTCAAGCTTCGGCAAAGCTACTGCTGCATTTGATTCATCGTTTAGACAGATCAGCTGTTTGCCGTTTGCCTTTTAAAGTTTCTAACGTTCAGTGTGTACGTGACTGGTTTGAACGTCAAATGTGCCACCTTCCTTGTGCGATTGTTACTTGGGATTCACTTCCTACTTCTTGGCATGTTCTGGCCAGACGGCTTCTTTCAAATAGAGATCTCTTCGTTTAAATAAAGTTCTGGCCATGCGGTTTGCACGCTCTTTTCATGCCTAGAACTGTTAGTGTCCTCGAGGGGCCATTGCGGCTGTAGAACAGCAAGCGGTCCTCGTGGTGTTGCAACTGTGGCCGTGAGTGATATACATTGACCGTTCACTCTGTAAGATTAGCCACATGTCTGCTTGGGTACAATTATCAATTTCCGGTGATTGAATTAATTGGGTGTGATAATCGTTTGCATATCATTGAATAAATTAATGAACAATCGAATACATCTCGTAATTAACAAAAGGTGTTTTTACTTTCTTCAGCTATTCATGGTCATCCTCTTCTATACGCTATAGTCACTGATTATTGATAGAAACTGCCTTTTCGTTGATCTTATTTTGTGACATTTGGCGCCCAACGGGTTTTTTCTCTGTAGCTCAAAGCTGTTTTAATAGTTGTGCTTAATGTAATTTCCTTTCATCATGAACAAGCTCATACAGCAAGGAGCTATGGTAGGGCCCTTTTTTTGTTACTAATCAAACTAAAGTAGTTGTTGAATTATTAAGCAAAAAAGAGGACAAGGAGCACAAATGGGATTAAGAACTAATACCATATTAGCATTAGAGAGAATTCAAACAACACTTCAGCAGCTCGATGAACAAATTAGTGAATTAATAGACCCTAGTGAACCAATCGAAATACTTGAGAAGAGCATCGAGATCGGGGGGAGAGAGAATTATGAACCAGCGTTTGACTTAGTTAAGGCTGATTTAATAGTACCAAAAAAGAAAATGTTTCCCGAAACGGGCACTGAGACAGACTGCCAAGCTCCCTTGGTAGAAATGGTTAGAGTACTCATTGAGGTGCAAACCACTAAAGCGGAAGATATAGAGATCAATGATACGAATAACCAGACGTTAACTAGAAGTCATGGGCGTCTTATATTAATGCAGGACAGCAAGGATGCGACGGCAATTCATTTGCTGAGAATGACATCACCGATGTTCAATGGCAATGTCATTCAACTGTTAGATTGTGAAAACCTATTGACCAGTGTTTTCAGTGAAGGCACAACTACTAAGAGTTGTGAAACAAGAAATTATCTTAAGTAATGGGGTGCCAACGGGGACAATAGAGCGCGTCGTCGAAAATATCACTGCTGAAGGAATAATTCCATCACCACGCAACAAATTAAGGGCGAAGTTCCCGAAGGCTGATTTCCAATTGGCAGAAATAGACAATGGTCCAAGCTACATCTTATTGAACGCTATTGATTCGTTCAAGATGGCAACAAGACGTGTACGAGTGTATAGATAATAACACAGTCGTATTGAATACTGGGCATGGTTATATGGGCATAAGTCAAACAGAGCCAGGCCAGTATAAACGTTTACTTGGAACAGTCGCAGTTCCAAATATGGACAAGTTTTGGGATTTTGAGTCCCTCGGTGTGGCACCAATTGAGCTAGAGCAGAAGAACTGTTTAGAAGAAACAATAAAGAAGTTCTTGACTAATCGAGCACAGTTGTCAAATGGCCATTATCAAGTAAAGCGCGAATTTGAAAGATAATGTAGCCATTGTTAAATAAAAATAGGAGCATAGGTGTCTAGGCAGTTAAAGGCTCTGGCTAGGAGACTATCGACGAGCGAGCAGCTGAAGAAAAATTACGTGAAGGGGATCAAGAGATTCTTCGAGGACGGCTTCGCTGAAAGAACGCCGGAAGATCAACAAGCGCAGTACTTTATGTCGCATTTTTCAGTAATCCATCCACAAAAGGCTGCCTATAAGGTACGACAAGGTCTCCGTGAGAGACGAGTTGCAACAATCGACGTGAAGAAGCCAGTGGGTTACTCAGTGGGAAGCTCTGTGGATAGGTCGTATGCTGTTGCTGCTGCTGCTGGTGGGTGAATCAACGGGGTGGCCAGATGGGCCATAGAACAGCGCGCGAGCCCCCCCTGACTCAACGTCATCGCGGTTAGAGCAACGAGGGACGACGAAGAGTTTCACGGTATCACTAAATGAAGATTTTCACGTTGACTCTCAGCCAACTCCATGGTACTACTTTTTAGCAATGCTTCGGTACTCCACGGTGTCACTACGACTAGAGCTACTACTACTACTACCACATATACGCACAGCATCGATATTAGCAACAACAAAATCACGAATGCAACAACAACAACAGAGTAACAACAAGGGCATCAGCAGTAATAGTGACAAAGACCACGAGTACTATGAAAAAAAACGGCATAGCATCAAGCAACAGCGGCGATAGTGGAAGTAAAACCTGCTAAAGTAGCAATCTCCGTAGGCGGCAGTGTGGACGTGACAGATTCGATTCATCGGGTTAGACCAACAGCAACGACAGCTGAAGTACTGGCAGCAGCAGCAGCAGAGCTAAAATTGCATCCGCTCTCGATACGAAAATATTAAGCAAATAGGCAAAAAAGCGGGTGTTGGCGTCTCTCCGAAAAGCAACTGCCGAACTAACTGAGTCGTCCTCCCGCCGTATGTTATCATCTCGAATTGTGGCAGAGTAACACTGTTGCTGTCACCTTCGCCGTTCTGGCTTTCATTTGATCTGCAGAGGAATCAGCTGCTGTTTGCTAGGTCCAAACAACAGTCAAACCATCAGTGAACTAATTGCTCTAAACGACCTGAACTAACTCAATCTAACAGTTGCATTGCCCGCAACCGATTTACTCATCGCATCATCATTTGGTATCCGAATTACGCATATATAGAAGACGATACAATTAGCCTTGCCCCCTTTGTAAGATACATCCACCGACGTCTACACTACCACTACTATTGCTATTAATTTCATTTCTTACAACAACAACATCAGAAACTCATTGAAACGAATATTAGATTACTATAATATCTATGTCTTTGTGTATGTGTGTCTTGGAAGCACCAGACAGCAGCTCGGTAACCCCTCTGTTTTACGAAGAACAACAATACAAGAGAGCTTCTAAGGAGGCGGCGGCGGCACCAGCAGCATGAGCCATCTCGCTGCTGTACACATGTTACTTTACCTAAAAGCTTGAGTTCAAGTATCCCTCGGAGTCAATCGCGGGCTGTAGCGAGCCAGCCAGTCATTCATAGAAATATCGATTTTGCAACGACACGCAGCCGAACGAAAACTCACTGCCCACCTGGCTGTAGCGTACACAAGGGGATCTTGTCTGAAGATCGCACCACTGGTACAGGCATACAAGAAATTATCTAAAGACAAGAAACAATTTCATTAAGATCACGATTGGACCACAGAAGAAGTGAGGGACAACAACAACATTGCGAGACAAGCATAGAAATATGCACTCTAAAAGTGTACACTTGGCATAGTGTCTTGTGTAGAGGCTGGCCAAGGGTTTACAGATCACAAATACGATTATATTTCTTGAGCTGAGTAAACGCCACGAGGCTGCGACACCCTTCGTCTCATCGTCCTCGCTGTCCTCGTACCTATTAAAGGCTAAATGTCTCAAAATAAGATCGACAGAAAGGTATTTAGTTTCTATCAATAACCAGTAACTATAGCGTATGGAAGAAGAGGATCATGAATAGCTGAAGAAAGTCAAAATACCTATGTTAATTACGAGATGTATTACATTGTTCATTAATTTATTCAATGATATTCAAACGATTATCAAACTCAATTAATTCAATTACCGGAAATTAATAATTGTAACCAAGCAGACACGTGGCTCATCTTACAGAGTGAACGGTCAATGTATATCACTCACGGCCACAGTTGCAACACCACGAGGACCGCTTGCTTTTCTACAGCCGCAATGGCCCCTCGAGAAGGGAGAATAAGGTGGACTCGGCGATGAACAGGATATTGCTTGGGAGTTCAACGTCCCCACAGCCCCACGATGGAGAGGGTTTTTCGAAAAACGAGTGTGTGTCGTAAAGAGGTACATGAGGAAATCTATTGATTCCCTCAAATTAAAGCTAATCGATTTTATCACAGTTACTCAAGAGATAGCGACTGTAGTAAACCAACGATCGATCACGCGGACCCTGACGGATATTAAGAAGCTAAGAGCGTCGACACCAGCCATGTTCATCTCACCTCGTCTTCCATTAAATACCCCCCTCCGGGGCTCATTAATAATGTTTATTTGCACACACACTCAACATGAGTAATAAACGAATAATAATAATCATTAATAATGTAGGGGATACGCCAGAATGCTTGACAAAATTATGAAGACAACGAGAGAGGCTACTTAACAGGTTCTGGAAAAGGTGGCATGAAGGGCACCTCTTAATGTTCAGAATTGCGGTACGACGAAGTGGTACTGAAAATACAATATTACAAGTAGACGATATTCTTATTTTGAAGCAGGACTCAACTTCAAGAGCTTTTTGGAAGCTTAGCAGGATCGCGGAAGTTAGTTAATAGAAGTAGGACATTTAAAGCGAGTAGTGGACGCTATGTCGTTAGGGCTGGACAATTGTTAGCTAAGTTACCGCTAATTAAGGGTACTCAGGTGTAGAATGTACTCTGATAAATTTCAGTGTTGCATCTTGAAAGGGTTTTCTACGATTCTCTTTCAATTAGAGACAAATGCCGAGATGTGTAAAGATTTAACGTTCATCGTTTAGACAAATCAGCTGTTTGGCGTTTGCCTTTTAAAGTTTCTAACGTTCAGTGTGTACGTGACTGGTTTGAACGTCAAATGTGCCACCTTCCTTGTGCGATTGTTACTTGGGATTCACTTCCTACTTCTTGGCATGTTCTGGCCATGCGGTTTGCACGCTCTTTTCATGCTTAGAATTGTTAGTGTCCTCGAGCTGCCATTGCGGCTGTAGAAAAGCAAGCGGTCCTCGTGGTGTTGCAACTGTGACCGTGAGTGATATACATTAACCGTTCACTCTGTAAGATTAGCCACGTGTCTGCTTGGTTACAATTAATAATTTCCGGTAATTGAAATAATTGAGATTGATAATCGTTTGAATAGCATTGAATATATTAATGAACAATTTGAATACATCTCGTAATTAACAAAAGGTGTTTTCACTTTGTTCAGATATTCCTGGTCCTCCTCTTCCATACGCTACAGTCACTGGTTCTTCATAGAAACTAAATACCTTTCCGTCGATCTTATTTTGTGTCATTTAGCCCTTAATAGGTACGAGGACAGCGAGGACGGTGATGACAACGGTGAGACGAAGAGTGTCGCAGCCTCGTGGCAGTTTACTCTACTCAAGAAATATAGTCGCATTTGTGATCTGTAAACCCTTGGCCAGCTTCTACACAAGAAGCTTTGCAAAATGTACACTTTTAGAATGCTCTTAATGAAATTGTTTCTTGTCTTTAGATGATTTCTTGTATGCTTATACGAGTGGTGCGGTCTTCAGACAAGATCCCCTTGTGTACGCTAAAGCCAGGTGGGCAGTGAGTTTTCGTTCGGCTGCGTGTCGCTGCAAAATCGATATTTCTATGAATGACTGGCTGGCTCGCTACAGCCCGCGATTGACTTCGAGGGATACTTGAACTCAAGCTTATAGGTAAAGTAAGATGTGTACAGCAGCGAGATGGCTCATGCTGCTGGTGCCGCCGCCGCCTCCTTAGAAGCCCTCTTGTATTGTTGTTCTTCGTAAAACAGAGGGGTTACCGAGCTGCTGTCTGGTGCTCTCAAGACACACATACACAAAAACATAGATATTATTGTAATCTAATATTCGTTTCAATGAGTTTCTGATGTTGTTGTTGTAAGAAATGAAATTAATAGCAATAGTAGTGGTAGTGTAGACGTCGGTGGATGTATCTTACAAAGGGGGCAAGGCTAAATGTATCGTCTTCTGTATATGCGTAATTCGGATACCAAATGATGATGCGATGAGTAAATCGCTTGCGGGCAATGCAACTGTTAGATTGAGTTAGTTCAGTTCGTTTAGAGCAATTAGTTCACTGATGGTTTGACTGTTGTTTGGACCTAGCAAACAGCAGCTGATTCCTCTGCAGATCAAATGAAAGCCAGAACGGCGAAGGTGACAGCAACAGTGTTACTCTGCCACAATTCGAGATGATAACATACGGCGGGAGTACGACTCAGTTAGTTCGGCAGTTGCTTTTCGGAGAGACGCCAACACCCGCTTTTTTGCCTATTTGCTTAATATTTTCGTATCGAGAGCGGATGCAATTTTAGCTCTGCTGCTGCTGCCAGTACTTCAGCTGTCGTTGCTGTTGGTCTAACCCGATGAATCGAATCTGTCACGTCCACACTGCCGCCTACGGACATTTCTGCTGATACTGCTGATTCGACTGTTCATTCTGCTAAGGTCTATCAGTGCTGTTGCTTCTGATTCCAACGCGAAGGTAATAATGCTTTCAGTATCACAACTACTAATTAGTATAATAATAATCCCGGCAGCAGCAGGAATCTCAGATCTGATGACGTTGATTTGTATATATCGAGGTGATGACAGACGGTGACAGTGATGACTGACTATGGTGTCAATGGCAACAATAGAAATTGGGTGATTGTTGTCGACAGAACAGCAGAGTCGACGTGAGCAGCTGCTGGTGCCGTTCTCGCTGCTCTGCCAATTGATATTTATCCACTTCACCTCGGCCATCAGCGGCTAATATAATGTTTTTTTGTCGATAATAATGACGATACTACTGGAGCATATTTTACTTCCACTATCGCCGCTGTTGCTTGATGCTATGCCGTTTTTTTTCATAGTACTCGTGGTCTTTGTCACTATTACTGCTGATGCCCTTGTTGTTACTCTGTTGTTGTTGTTGTTGTTGCATTCGTGATTTTGTTGTTGCTAATATCGATGCTGTGCGTATATGTGGTAGTAGTAGTAGTAGTAGCTCTAGTCGTAGTGACACCGTGGAGTACCGAAGCATTGCTAAAAAGTAGTACCATGGAGTTGGCTGAGAGTCAACGTGAAAATCTTCATTTAGTGATACCGTGAAACTCTTCGTCGTCCCTCGTTGCTCTAACCGCGATGACGTTGAGTCAGGGGGGGCTCGCGCGCTGTTCTATGGCCCATCTGGCCACCCCGTTGATTCACCCACCAGCAGCAGCAGCAACAGCATACGACCTATCCACAGAGTCTCCCATTGGATAACGTCGCTTCTTCCCGTCGATCGTGGCAACTCGTCGATCACATAGACCTCACCCAGCACGAAGTCCACTCACGCGGCTTATGTAACTACCACCGCCACTGCCACCTTCATCCTACTAACACGATATTCGTCATAAACACACACACACACAGCGAAAGACATCACACACACTCACTGAGAGACCGAAGATTGACTGACTGTGTAGCCGGTGCCGGTGCTATCCCGAACGATTCACAACGAACTCGACGACGTCACTCTTCCGTGGTTGCGTCCTGTTCACGCTGGCTGTTCATACACTCATATATATATATATATATATATGTTATGGCCACTAGACGTCGTACACTGACGGACGAACGGTAAGCGGCGGTTTTTTCACCATCATTTCGTATTTAATCGAGGGACGACTATAAAATTCTATCATCACCCCACGATTGTTTCATCACCACCATCACCAGCAGCAGCAGCAGCAGCAGATCTACCATTTCTGCAAGGGCAGCGCCTGAGCTTCTTCTTCCACCACCACCGACAACAACAGTAACAACAACACAATCATCATCGTCGTTGATGCCTCTGCTAGTGACTCCCGACTCCAGCTGCTTATAGCTCCTGCTTCTAATAATAGTCCAGTGATGCTTTTTTGTTCAGTTGTTGTTGTTGTTGTCGCTGTCGCTGTTGTTGTTATCGTTGTACCAGTTTTGTACAAGTCGCACTCGTGAGTGGCTTCTATTATTGGCGGATGGACGGACGAAGGGTTGGTGGGTGTATGGGTCGTTGTTTGGATGGGAGGGAGTCCTGCCACAGCTGCCGATGCTGTTGCGCTACTGCTGCTGCTGCTGCTCTTGATAGTAGTAGCAGTTGTAAGTGTAGTGCTGGTGCTGCTGTTCAGGGACAGACGAAACCTAACAAACGATTCTCGGCCAGCGACGACGACTGTTTGCTCTGCTGCTGCTGCTGCTACCACTACTACGCTTGTGTTAGTGTCGCTGGCTTCTGGAGCAGCAGGAAAAACAGGGTTCTGGCTGTTCGGTTCATCCGCTTGCCCGCAAACTCACTATCCGAGTGGCAGATAGATATGGACAAGGGTAGAGAAATCAACCGACTCCCACCAGCCAAGCGACCAACAAGAAGCAGCCGCTCACTGGTGTGTACTCCTGCTCAGTTCACTCACTCCCTTTCTTTTCTACCTTCCTTCTTTTCTTTGTGTTCCGCTGCTGCATTCACACACGAATACAACCACAACCAGCCAATACCACTACTCTTGCCGCAGCTGCTGTGGTGGCGGTGGCGGTGGCGGCGGCAGCGATGGCGACTGCTGCTGCTGCGAGGAGGAGCAGCCGTATGTGAGTAGTCTTCTGCTGCCACTCCTGTTGGCTACCCCGTCCTTCCGCTGTTACCGCTGAACTTCGTCGTTGTCATCGTCGACTTCCTTTCCTCGTAGGTGCTCCTTTCCCTTTACTGTGGTGTCTATTGTCAGCCCGCAAAGAGTGGAAAAGTCGGTCTACTCCGAACGGAGCCAGCAGCGGTGGCGCTTGCTCGCTGGCTGGAACCGCAGCGCCTCTTACACTCAACGCTGCTATGAGCCACCAGTCGAACCTCGCTCTCTCTCTCTCTCTCGTCCGGCTTCCTCACTCGCACACGAACGAACGAAGTAATGAATGGATGGATGGGTCGGTCTCGGGCTACGCGTGCGGGCGATTGCACGGCCATATTGGTGCACAACGCGGGTGGATCTTCGCGGTAAGATCAGGGAAGGACATTAGGGAAATGCTTAGAAAAATGATTTAATAGCAATTCGGGCCAATTCCATGGTGGGAGAATGGGCAAATCACGCCACCTCGACGATATCCGAGCGCGTAGCTGATTCGGACAAAATGTGGTTTTATTTATTTTATGGGATTAACAAGGAAACAGCAATTGAATAAAAGATACAGAAACAAGGATGCATTAATTAGCTTATACACGGTTTCCACAATCGTTTCCTATATTGAGTACGAGTATACATGTAAAACTCGCATTGCGAGCTAATGCTTAGTTATTGATAGTGCAGATATCTTTTGAGAGTAGAATTTTCATTAAAAAAACATAAACTTGTTAGAAGCTCTAGGTCGTGTCTGTATAGCCGGAATATGACGTGTGTCCCAATTCTGGTCTTCCTCAAATAAACCCGTCAGTATTATACAATTACAGCAAGTCAAATCTACTCTGTTTCAACTGGTAACATTGGTGCGGCTCCGGATGGGTGTTAACCTAGACCGAGGGCTCTTATTGTGAAACCTTCGGGCATAACCATGATCGTCTCAACATGACAACGAACCCGTAAAATGTTAACCATTAATCACAACGTTTTTTTTTCGTGACTGGTCCCTGGCTATTCTCCCATACATTGTCGGTTCTTACCTACGAACAATTACCACGTTAACTGTCGGGAGGAAAATCCTGAACACATGCTAGAGTGAACTACCGCACCAATGTCGAGGAAAGCATGACCGCCAATGGCTGCAGCCGAGCAGCGAGCATGGAACTCGCCAAGAGTGTGCACGCTCTTTGCAAATTTCGTTGGAAATCTCACAACGAGATGAATTTTCAAAACGTAATATACCTCCAGGACAGTGACCCCGAACATCGGGCGAAACGATCTCAAATATGAGTTTAGGATGACGGTACCGAATGACTACCAGCCTTATAATGGTCTCGGCAGTCGTCCAGCTGAACGCCATCATCTACATCTGGGGGTGAATCGTCTCATTAGCAATGCCAAAAGATGTTCATGAGCTGTGAGCAGCCGTAGTTAAAAATGGAGTGAAATATCGCATAGATTTAGGGCTGTGTACAGGACGTAACAACAACTCGCGATGTGTGTGGCCCCGTATCGAATCGTTCGACCTGTTTTTGAATGTACTTCGAATTGGTGGCATAGTCTGTCTTCAAAATATACAGAGCAAATCATTCATCAGGTTGGCAACATTGTGGGTGGTTATAAATATATTTGTAATCATTCTAGACGATGGTATATTTTTACCTATATTTACGTTATTAAGTATTAATCAAATTAAAATTGCGAGGTCTAGATTGATCCCCCAAACATCGCTATCATCGCGCTGATTACGGAGAAGCACATTGTCTCGCCTCAAGGGCGGTTCAGTTAATTCTATATTTGGCTGTCTCACATATAGCACCGTCCAAGACTAAACCGTATGTGAGTGTTAAGTTCGACTTAGTACCGGTCTTAGATGTAACACAAGTGGGTCTTATACAAGTATATATATATATATATATATATATATATATATATATATATATTATTTTTTTATATATATATATATATATATATACTTATACAAGTATATATATATATATATATATATATATATTATTTTTTTAGAGCTAGGGAAGGAAACGCTAAGAGCACATTCTCTGATAAATACCCCCAAAGCGAGTAAATCACTTTTGAAAGACAAATAATCGTAAACCGCTCCACGTCGCCCGTCATTAGCAAACTCATCATAATCATCATTTATTGCATCGTATATGGATTCCCCGTAGATATTGTGTAACGACATTTACATGCACTATTTCACCTTTGGGACTTTTCTCCGCACTTATTCTATATTATCCTTGGACGTATTACAACAGGCAATGTTCGGGGGAAATCTTCACTCATCCCTGATTCTACGACAGGTTCTGAGCCTGCTCCATTTATCTAAATGGTGTCTGTATGTACTATCGATGTTGGTGTCACTGCCGTGACGGGAGCAGCGTTGATCTCATTCAGCCGAATAAAAACGCCGTTCTCACATATGTCTGCGTGACAATATTGCACTGCATGCATGCAATAACACATCCGCCGTGTATATACCAATGATTGACAATAATATCGGGTATCCCGATGATCCTTTCATATTTCATACTATGATCCCAGCACCAGCGGCATCACCAGTGGCTTGCACTCCGTGATCACTGACAGACACCCACTCACTGGCTGACTCCGTGAGTGTCTGAGTTAGTTATGGGCCTTAAAGTGGAGAGGGAATACACTTCTTCCTCGTAAGTTTGTATTTGTTGACAAACACACGTTCCGTCTGTCTGTGTGTCTGTCTCTTTGTTTGTGTTCGCTGTTGAGTTGTTTCGAATTCGCGTAAATTGGTTATTATTGCTAGTGCTGTCGATGGCGGTGTATTCAATTGCAACAAGTTTTGTGAAATTGTGAATAATGTGATATTGGAGCGTCAAATTCGTCTCTTTAACTTCGACCAAACACAACTTCAGGGTAACTACTGATCTTTGCCCGACGCACTGTTTACAACTTGCGTTGAAACATACGTGCATGAATACAACCTCGATTATTATTCAACGTTTCGAGCCACCGAGGAGACCTCAGAAATAAGTTAACAAACGAAGCAGATATTTCTATCAGCTTCTCTTAAATGCAGCTCCTTGAAGCGTGGCTCACATTTGACTACATGCTAATGACAGCGGTCGGGTGGCTTTTCGTCATGATTTCGGGCGGACTGAACCGTTGTTGATTTATTTGTCTCTTAACCACTCACATCAATTGATACGACTAGCCGATTGATCTAGAGATTGATGCTCGAATATACTTGAATCTGGCCAATGTCTCGTGATATATTGACTTACCAGAGTACAGATTATATTGGAAAGACGTTGCCACCCACTGGCTAGAGAGACCACAATATTTGTCAATCTATCCTCATTTGAGCTGTATGGTTCTATTTAGCAAATATTACTTAATTATAAATTTCTCCACAGTACAAAAAAGCAGAACAAGAATAAAGATGACCTTGCCATAAAGCCTTTCTGCATGTCGTTGCTCATACAACAGAAAACCAAATTTGACACAAAAGTGATATCTCATCATTAGTAGTAGGACTGTCACTTATGGCACGTTGAAGCTTGTATTAAGCTCTTGCCCATGGCATACGCAAATTACGATGCAGCGAATTTCCTAATTCACTCATAATGAAGACCACAGTTGGTTGACTTATTGCCTTAGGTAAAAGTAAGGGAAAGTGTGTCATTTGGAACTTAGCTTCATACCTCGAGAAGTTGCCATGAATAGCCGGGGCTCAATTACAGAACTTTGAGTTCTTAGTGAATCGCGGGACAGAGAACACTGGTTCCACCTCCTTTTTCATCGTTGGATCACAAAAGAAAGAGCGAGCAGAATAGCCGTCTTACTTTTTTGTTTTACTTAGGCTATAGCTGAACGCCAACGGGGCAAACGAAATTAAAAAACAAACAAAACATTAAACAAGTTGACGTGTACGTTTTGCAGCACGATGTCAGGTGTCATCGGAGGCGGAGTGGGAGCCAGTAGTGGTATTGGTATCATCGGTAGTGTTGGGGCGGGCGGCGGCGGCGGCGCTGCTTCCGCTTCTAATAATGAAGAAGAAGGACCCTTTGAGGTGGAGTATCTGAAAAACCTTCCACCTTGTCATCCTCATTTAGTTGAGGCTATCGTAACGCAGATCAAGAGTCAGGGCCTATTCGACGAATTTCGCAAGACGTGTCTCGCTGACATTGATACCAAAGTAAGAAAATTACTTACGCACGGACACACACACTTATTTATATATATATATATGTGCTTGACCTACAGAAACGGTAGTTTTGAAAGTTTACTGTCTTGTTGATTTTCTATATATTTTCTCCATTTGAATTTTCGCTCGTTGTTCTCTACTTCACCATCTCAATCTTCGTGCAATTTTTTTATGTCGAAAATGAACATTGATACGGAGTTATGTCTCGTTTAATCTGTTATCTTTCAGTTTAATTTGTTTCCTGACGACTATAACGAATGCATAGAAAACGCTGATTTTCACCACCCAACTTATCAGAAGAATAATAATAGAACACTATTATTTACTATTCATCGTTACATCATCATCATCGTCATGATAGATTTGTATGAGTTACGCTGTGTTCTATTTGTAGCCTTCATACCTAAACCTGAAACAACGCGTCGAGGGCTATGTTAGCGCGTTTCTTAAGCGTCAACAATGGAACAGTGTCCTTCAGAAGAACCAACTTCGGGAAACGCTCCGCAAAGATATCAATGAGTGAGTATATATATATATATATATATAGAGCGAGAGAGAGAGTCGGTAAAAGGTATGATCATTGCTCAATCTAAATAAAAGTAAATAATAGTTCATAGTATCATATATCATCTCAATAATGATAAAACCATCCATCCTATCTATTCCATACCTGTCGATTCGATTGAATCCGTTTCAGATCGGGCCTACTAAAGAGTGGTCTTGATCATCTCGTAGACCAGTTGGTGTTTTCACGAGTGGAGCGTTTTATCCGGCCAAAAGTGCAGGCAGAAATAGCCGATTTTCTTGGCATAACGGAAACACCGCCACCTCCGATGACACCAGGTCACCATGGGCTGCCTGTTACTGTACATCTACCCAACTTCTCAGTACCACCACCCAATTATGGTGCGTTATCTTTATGAGTTTATATACGAAACAGATCCTTATTCACTCACACTTGAATTCTACAATATAAACGAATTACTCATATTTTAAAGGGTTAATTGTGATTTGGTATTCTTTTCTCTATCGTCATTTTGTTACTGTTGTGGCCTTCTTGCCGTCTTTAATTTCCTATTGATTGGTATGGGTTTTAGCGAAGCTATGACCATTCAAGGCTGAGGCCATACCTTGATGTGACTGTCTCATTTTCACACCTCATGTATAACATGGCAGTAAACATTTTTTGAACTTGATGTTAGCGAATGAATTGCATGCTATAATGTATCTACCTTCTGGAGTTAGGTACGCCAGAAAGGTAGACTGTGCGAAATATCCCTCCCTCTGCGCGAGTGTCGGAAGTCAGCATTTGTCCAAAGTATGGCAGATCGTTTATTAAAAGTTCAACGCTTTGTATAGTTTGGGTACTCTGCCAATCGAAACGGTATGTGTATGATACCAATCTTAATACATGAAACTAGTTGAACAAATAAAGGGTCGAGGAATAAGAAATTCGTTTGGTTCAAACTTGAGTTCGCGCTTGCTACCACACGCAATGACTGACATGTCCGCCAAAGGTTTCACCTATTCTTAATATTATTTCTATTCTCGCCAACCTCATGGCTTATTGTGGCAGTTCGTTTGGATATAATTAATACATAATATATATATATATATATACATTTTATATGATCATCACAATTTGAAAAATTTCAATGAGGAGAGCCATGATCTTATGATGTTCATTTCAGTTTGTCCACCACCAGGACTGCCTCCTCTCCCACCGGTGCCGCCTCCACCCGACGTCGCTGGATTAATGATGATGAGCCAGGGTAGAGTGGGAGATGAAGCAACCCTCAACAGCGATCGAAGTTGTCTTGAACCGGAAAGTGCAGCTATCGACTCACGTCCACCGGAACCGCCTTCACCCCATGGGAGTGACTATTCCGTTGGTAAGTATTAGAGGTATTATTACAGCTGCCACATTATTAACCGCTCGAGAAGAACGTCACTGTATTGATTATATATATATATATTTTTTTTAATTGTTTTCTGAGCTGACCCTCAGCTGTTCCCCTATCTGACAGGCCTCAGCTCTTAACCTGTTAGGTATTACTATGAGGGCTTGTCGGGGCCACCTTTGCTTATTCTCTTCCTTCCTCGTACCTGGCGAGAATCTTCAGATAAAGAAAGATGATAAAGAACTCCAAAGATTCTACGCGTCTGACAGGATTTGAACCCGTAGATATATATATATATATATATACATATATGAGAGCCAGAGACTAAGTCCTAGTTTCACTTCAGATATGTCTGACTGTAGTATGGTCGGACGAGACGAGGTGATTGGTGATTTGGGTGACTTTATCGGCTCGGCACGTGCTCCTGCTCCCGTGATGACTTCAGCGAATTCCGGCGGCGTCCACTATTCTCAATACTCTTCACTAATAGGGACGGGTGAAGAGGAAACGGAAGTTATCCAGGAGTCAATGGTGGTACTAATCGAAGGAGAAGATATTTCCAATAGTCCACTCTCGAATGATTTTCTTGAAGACGATGTCGATGAGGTGGACGACGACGACACGCCGCCAGCAGCAGCAGTAAACGCAATCGGAGATCCCACTCAGCCATCCGTTGTCAACCAGAGCACGAGGGATGACCAGAATGAGGTCGAGTCTAATAGCCGCCTGTCCAGTGCCATGGTGATGATCAACGAACAAGATGAGCAGCTCTTTGTAGCTGGCGCCACGAATCAGGAGACGATTGAATCGACTACGAATCCAGCTCAGAGTGATTTACCTACATCTGCAGGAATAGCACCGATCGCATCATCGGCGTCTACCAATGAGGAGCTTGAATTCGAACTGGACAATGGAAAACGAGGGAGAGATTCAACATCTGAGGCCTTGTCCGATGGAGGTGAAAGCGTCCTGACGGCAGCTGAGGAGGAAGGTGAAGCTACACCAGTTGAAGATGAGCCAGACAATGAGGCCACACCGTTGTCACCTCCGTCGAAGTGAGTGTCACATTGGGCTTTTGGAAGTGGCTAACTCTAATAGACTGAATGTACACATAGGCGAAATCGGACGATTGCCAACGATTTCGAAGCAGTAATTTACGCACTTTGTTTGATTATCTGAGATGATTCCGCATCAACATTTTACTAAGACGACTTGGAATGCTCACTTCTTTCTCACTTGTAGTAAACGAAGCCTTAATCCAAGGCCATTTTCGCGTAGTGGCGATGAGAGCGGCGGCGAGGCGCGGACAGACTTTCGAGGCCTTTTTCCCGTTGGGAACACGATTGAATCTCCCCGAGAACCAGCTCCACCTGGTGTGGATGATTCTCACGATGTGATGCCACCAAGCCCGTACACAGATGCCAACAATACAGCAGATGACAGCCGAATGGTCATTGATGAGGTAAGTCGCTATAATAATAATAATAATGATAATAATAATAATAATAATAATAATGTGTAAGAATTAGGAAGCCGTTCGATGATCAAGCGAATGACAGATCACCAACAGATTTTCGTTCTTCAGGGAACTGTTGCCTCGTCGTCAATGATCCAAAATAGGGTTATGGAAGAGGATGACATGGAATTGGTATCAGATGAAGAACTCAACGATGTTGAAGGGGAAGGTGACACGGTTGGCGATGTCACGCCGACTGTTGACGAGCAGGAACAACAACAACAGCAACAACAGCAGCAGCAGCAGCAACCACAGCAGCAGCAGCAGGAAGCGGTAGATAGCGCAGAAACAGAAACAAGCTGTCACATGACAGCACCAGAGGTGGATGAGGCGGAGACAGTGGCAGCAGCAGCAAGAAATCCAAACGCTACAAATAGTGGTGTATCTGATGATTTGGACTCATCAGGACAGATATCGGCGTGTAGCAGGGTCGTTCGTAGCAACACGGACATTGAAACGGAAGGAGTGGAAATGCGGTGAGTTGCTCCCTGTAAAAACATTGAACCGATATGGAGAACAATATTAAATGCTCAATCCTTCTAAGGATTTCTACGGAAACCAATTATCAAGCTAAAGGTAGCCCATTGAAAACGGTTTCATGCTTAGTACTACTGGGCGTACACCGAGACAGACATGGCCCCAACATTCCAAGGGATCGATCGGTTTAAATTATAGTATTAATAACAATAACAATGGATGACAATTAATGGATGTTAATAGCTGGTCTAACGATAACTATGGTTCGCAGATGACGGCATTTATGATCGATTTTTTATTGTGAATATAATGATTGATGGATGTTTCAACAATCAGCGACGATACAGTATACTCACTGGGGCGAACGATTGGAGAATTCTTGGGTCGAAATTGGTTCTATAATTGAAGGTGTTTTCTTTTTTTCCAGAGGACCTGCGGAGATAGCTGAATCCGAGACAATTGCCAAAATCGACTTAGCTTATACGGACGAACCAAGATCTTTCACCCCGACCCGACCTATTAGACCTCCGTCGTCAGCAAGTGATGAGTCCATGAAACCGATGGAAGCTAGGGGGACCACACCCCCGTTGCCTCTCTCGCCCCAAAAATCGCAAGAAGAGATTTCTGACGAGAAATCCGAGCACACTTTTCCTCAGTCGGCGCGAACAGATGATCCGACGCTACCGCACCCGCCCCAGAGTTCCTCGCATATCGTGGAAGATCCCGTGGTGTCGACTCCGCCCACTGTACCGCCTGAATCTGGACACGCCGTTGATGGTAGTCCAACCTCTGGACCGTCTTCACCCGCTCGACAGGAAGAAGTCAAAGACAAGGATAAGGCTGAACAAGGCTGCCGTGATTCTGTTGGACTAAGTCTTGGCCTTGGTGAGGAAGTTGTGTCCTCATCCGAGGATAGTATAGGTGCAGCTACTGAGGATGACGGCAGCATCCGAACGCCGATAGCTCCTCCGCCACAACCAGTGGAAGAAGATACTCGTCCTCCGGGAACTTCTGACCTCGATTCCAACGGTATTTGCGATATGTCTTAATCCACAACTTATCTTTTACACGTTCAATGCCCTCTGCGAGATTTGGCCCTAGCTACTCCATTCGTGTGTCGAACACGCCAATAAGAAAAGTAAAATTAAAATTTAAATACTCTAAACTTTTCCGCTACGTGCATTTTTCAGAAGATGTTCGGTTGTCTGGCGAAGAGCGGAGTGTGACACCGGTCGAGGATGAGCCATGTGTGGAACCGACTGAGAGCACAACAGTGAAAACGAACGAGACTGCCGACCGGCCCCACGAAGAAGCTGTAGAGTCTGGCAAGGATGACCCCGTAACTGAAGATGGATTACGAGCGAAGACCAGCATTGAGCCATCCGCGTGTCCTGAGCCGAGTAGTGAGATGCCCGTCGCTCCTGTCCCGTCGCCTAAAAATGATGAAAACGCTGAAAATGAAGATTTGGGCAAGTGTGCCAACATCGTGGAAGACCACCACCAGGACACAGTGACCCGACCAGTGACTCCATCCCAGGATGAAAATGAAGACAAAGCCTCGGCGCATTGTAGCGGCGATGTTGAGGGTAAAACGAGTCAGAAGGAAAATACTGACTTGATAACGATGGATGGAAATTTGAGCACAAGCTCAAGTCACCACAAAACAAGCGGCAGCAGTAGTCACCGTTCCAGGTGGGTGATCAATAGATGTTCATCTAATGCCACTGAGTGTAGCATGTTCCGAAAATCAACATACGGGATCAAACAAAATCTAGAATTGTTTTTCATTTATACCCGGGATAGTTTTGTTGTTGTTAGAAACACTTCTTTTCTCGGCGGTGTGTGACTTCAGCTGTTCCGGCATTTTTGCAGCCATAAAGTCTCTCTCTCTCTCCCCCGCCCCTTTTTCTTCTACTTTTCCAATTCGTTAGCGCTCGCAGCGGACGCCAGTCACGGGGTCAGTCCTCGTCATCGACGTCCGCTGTGTCGTCCCGAAGGAGCAGTGGACACCGTAGCGAAAACAAGGATAAAGAAATCAGAGAACGAACCTCTGATCGACAAGAGAAGACGAAACGAATCAGTAGCAGCGGCAGCAGTGCGGACCACAAGGACAGGGATAATCGAGACAGAGATAGCAGCCATCGCTCTCACAAGGATAGAGATAACAGGGAGAGCAAACGAGATGGTGAAAAGGACAACAAGGATCGCGAAAATAATAACAGTACAAGTGGTGGTGCTGCTGGTGGTAGCAGTAAGATGAAAGACAAAGATCGATCAGAGAGGGGCAGGGACAGCCGCGAGTCGAAGGAGTCTCGGCGAGACCACAAGGATCATAAAGATGGGAGAAAGCAGAAGCACAGTACTTCGTCTTCATCTTCGTCCAGACATCATCACCATCATGAATCATCGCGACTACATCGGGACTCCGATCGAGGGAGAAGTCGACGACACCACGATGACGATAGGGACAGGTAATGAGCCAAATTATAGTGACATCCCGTAATCAACTAATGAGTGTGATACATTAAGGTTGCACGGGAAATTGTCAGATAATGTTTTACGTATTTCAATGTTTTAGTTGTTAGAGAGGCACATGCGTAAGGCACGACTTTCACCGACAAAGCCTTGAACTGTAGCGGCTTGGAGCATTCACTGGAACTGTTGTGATATTACTTCGCGTCACGCTTTGCAGGAATCGACCATACCCTCCCGAACCATCCTCGCTTGCCCCTGCAAGCGGGCCTCTACTCTTAGTAGCCCGGCAGTGTAGAACCGTGTATTCCACGTTATCTTGTGTCTTTTCTATATTTTGCATACACGTTTGCAATTGCCCATGGCCTCTAATCAACTGGGTGGAATGGTGCGACAATTCCCTTGCCCTTGTGCGCCACTTCCTGAAGTATGGGATCAGGCGATTTCTTCATAACGCCCGCCAGAACTTTTGCAAGGTGGAGGCTTCTGTCGAACGCACTCTCCGCAGTTCGTCAGCTAGCAGATCGCATGGTAACATTCTTGCCAAGACTAAGGTCGCATCTGTTGATACAGTCCTTTATGCGTTGCCGACCTCAGCACCTATCTATTTGCCCTGCTCCTTAGTACCATGTCTATCCAGACTGGAGAAGCATACAGGTAGACCGATTTCGCCACAGATGCAAGAACGCCACTTACCCCTTCCGATGGCCCCCAATTCTCGGCATTGACCTTTCAAGGCTGCGTGCTGTTATTCCTACTCTCCCTGTAGCATACTGTATATTTGGAGTACCGATCAATCCCTTGTCCAGGATAACCCCGAAATACTTGGCCCCCCTCATAATTTCTATATCTCTGCCCAGGGTGAGTTCCACCTTCCTGCACGTCTACCTACCCGTGATATGTAAAGCCTCACTTGTTAATATCTTCAGATGACGGTTCTTCATCCATGTCTCGGTGGGGTATAGTGTGTCATTTGCCCAGATTTCAAAGGACTCTCGGCTCTAGATGTGATCATCAGTAGGTCATCCGCGTTCACTACGCACTCCGCCTCTTGTCGACATTATAGCAGTTCGAAAACGCCATACAATGCACTAGGCGATACCAGGAGGGGGTCACGGTGTTGCATTAGAATGTTCCCACAAATGGTTCACTGATGAGCGTCTTAGATTACTGGACAGGAGAGGCATACGGCCTGAGTTCAAATCGTGCCAGACGCGGGGTATCTTTGGATTTCTTTATCATCTTTCTTTATCTATGGATTCTTGCCAGGTACGACATGGTTGATAATAAAGCAAAGATGGCTTCGACATGTCCTCGTAGTAAAACCTAAAGGTTCAGATCCGAAGCCTGTCACATGGGGGAACAGCTGAGGGTAAGCTTAAAATATGTCTTTTTATCACACGCCAGGTTCCAAAGAATTGATCCCTTGACGGTGCCATAGGGAACTCCTGCTGAGATCTCCACTTTTTCCTGCCCGGTGTGCTCTTATTTGTCACTGAAGTATGAGGAAATGATTTTCCTCAAGTAGTGCGAAGTGCCCTTGATCTCCAGCGCTTGCAGAGTCGTCTCCCAGTTGACTGAGTTGCGTCTCTGAGAATGTTTTTTTTTCGATAACTTTCTCCAACCGTGCTATTTATTATTAGGTACTTATGATTTTCGTGTTTAGCAAGCAAATTGGCCTGAAGATCGAGGGGCTTCCGGACTGGCACTGGGTCTGCCTTCGTATTGCTCCAGGTCTATTGAACCCTTTTGGCTGGCGGTTGTGCTTGTACCCTTGCGGGCCCATGCTCTTAAGTACGTCCCCCGAAGTCATATGCGTTTTCAGCGGACTTCCGCTATGTCCTTGTTCCACCAATGGGTCGTCCTGCGTCCGCCGACCAAATTTGGAAATCAAATGGTGCTCTCGCATGACATTTGTAGCTCGTCCACTTCTTTTTTCGTCTCTTCCTCTGTATTTTAGTATTTAGTTTATGAATCTGGTAGTTCCAGTTGGAGCTGGGATAAAAAGTTATTGTCGAAATTCAATGTGCCTATGGCCACTCAGGCTGACCCCGTCGGCAACTGGCGTCAAACCATGTATGAGAGCTACGGGCTCTCAACTTGCGTACGAATTATCTAACGACCTCTATTAGCTATTTATTTAATAAACGAACTTACCTGTTGAGTTCTTAAGTGTTATTATATATATACTTGAGCGAAGGGAGAACCTATCTCCGACTTCATCAAGTGATTTTAAAAAACTATGCCAATGTTTGCCCATTCCTTCATGTATACTACCAGAACTACTTTCTTTACCGAAAATGTGCTTCTATTATTCTCATATTCGATAATAGCTGATGCCGTTGGCTGTTGCGTTTCCTTTCAGAAAAAGGGGCTCAGAATCTGATAAATCAAAACATGAAGGCTCGAGTCGCAGGGAGCGATCAGAGACAGAAGACAACAACAAGTGCCGGAGGTTGGTGATAGCATAAAGCTCATACGATAAATTCACATCGAAGTATTGATTCGTTCTTGTCCTGGCAGCTAACTCTGGCAGTCTACTCTACCTAGTGTTGGATTCAGTAATATTCGACTTTTCGACACAGCTTGCGAGTTCGAGGTGACAATAGCTATCTATTATGATGCCCTTTATGTAACTACTGTCGCTCATCTGACCTTTGGCTGTAAACTGAAATTTCAGCGATCACTCGAAGACTTCCAAGAACTCTGCCTCTGAAGAGAAACACGTTCCGACAAGCAAGGAACTGCACGATGCGGCACTACGAGTGAAAGATACCAAAACTGCGAGAAAGTCAGATCGCGAGAGAATCTCATCTTCCACTGCCGATGTTCCGACATCAAAGGAGGAGGCCATTCTCGAAAGAACCGGAGTACTTAGCGACGATGAAGCGATTAGCGATGCGGGAATTGAGAGTTTGATAGGCAACAGCGACAAAGCGAAGGTGTCCCCAAGTGACCAAAACGATGAGTCCCTCGTAGCCGCAGAGAAGCTCGGTGGTGAACAGATGTCAACAAATACAGCGTCATTAATTGGGCAAGAGAATGAGCGATTACGAATTAGCGAGGATTCTAAAACATCGGATACCGTCGAACGGGACCAAGCAGATGACAATGAGGCGAACAAGAGCGAGAGCACGAAGTGTGAAGTAACCGGAAATGCCGAACTTTCCTCGGAAACTCCACCCGAAGAGGGACGTGTCAAAGGGAAAACGAAACAAGGACAAGATAACGTAAAGATAGGCGTCGCCGATGATAGGGTCAAATCGAGAAAGCGAATTAGCGAGGCTAGCGAGGTTCGGCCCGATGAGGCGACATCTCCAAAGAAACAGAGAAACCCTAATGAAGTTGTTCATTTTGATGAGATAGCAAACGCTGTCGACACTTCAGAGGATAGGGAGGACCAACTTGTGATAAATGAAACTGAAGATCTGCCGCCTGACGACGATGAGTCTCGAGACCTCGAGATTGACCTTGAGGCACCTGCGCCTTCGAGGAAGCGTCGCAGAAAAACGTCGCTAGAGACCACAGGAGCGGGCGGAAGTCGATCCAAACGAGGTCGAAAAGCATCCATTGCCTCTCCAGATAAGGGGCGAACACAGCAACAGGATATTAGCAATATCACCTCCAAAGGTTTGTTGCGTACAAGTCAACAGTGAGGTTCGTTTAAGTTTTAAACCAGATGAAAGTTGTTCTTATCTTCTTCGCTGCGCGAGATATTCGAGATGTTGCAATGCAATAGCACATGGATGCGAGAGAGACAGATAGATTGTACTATGTATGTGCGTTTTGATTCACTTGCTCTGTGCTTATATCGGTTTTCACGTTGGCGGTCGTTTATCGTTACAGGCGAATCACCAGCTCCGACGGCAACGCCAGCTCCGGGTGGTGCCGCCAAAAAAGGTCGACGAAGGTCATCAGCGACCTCCGGTGGGCAGTTAAACCAAACTCAGTCGGGCGGTTCACAGAAGAACACTACGGCGCCATCGGTGGTGGAACGATTACCACCGCCCATAGAGGGGACACCTGATCCACCAGTGTCATCCCGAGGTCGTCAGAGGAAAATTAACCCTAAATACATTGACGATGGCGACGTGGCCGCTATGTTCTATCGCAAGAAACGATAATGATGGGCCTTACGTACATCAACGAAAGGATTATTGAGAATAGACATTAGGACACATATCATGAATTGTGTTACCTTTCCATCATTATATTCATCTTAAATGACCATCTAGCGTTTCTCGTATACCAGCCCTCTCTCCAAGTGACTCATGTATATCAGATTTCACGTATTTAAGCCATTTCGGAAATTTGTTTATCTAGCTCAAATGAAGTATATGATTGTACATACTAAGTAAGGTATAAAATATAGAAGAAACAAAAAAAAAACATGAAATAAGATCTATTGATTAATCACTGTAAAGATAATAATCCGTGTTTTCAATTTGCTTGTCAACATCAACAACGATCGATGCAAATCGCTAGGTAGGATTTCGATGATATCAACCCCAAATGATTGTGTTAGACCCTACGATGAGTCGCCATATAGCTTTGTCGAGGAATAGTCAGATACAGTGACATCCATCCCGGCCGTTCTTATCCGTCTTATCTTGCCAGCTATCCGGTATGAAAGGGCTATAAATATTGTACAGTGCAGAAGAGACTATTTGGGGCAGACCGTAACTGCTTATACATTGCATCTTTCTTATATTGTACGTTGCAGTTGTTTGTACTAGGATACGTAGATACACTCAGCAGTCGCCCTATTGCAACTTCCGCTGCGCTTACACATGCAACTATACTACTTTGATGAAGTTATCATACAGAGGTGCTAAAAAGAAAAAGTTATATGCAGAACAGTGATCATCTAGACTGGACTGACAAAGTGAGCGAAGTTCTATAAGCGGGGGCAAATACGCTAAACTTGATCGTTTGCTTATCATTATTATTGTTTATTATTGGAAGAGAGGACCAATAATTGTGCCTGGACCATATGTGTAAACAATATTTGGGTATATTAGTAAGTATGCCTATGAGCCAAAGGCTGCTCGGTGAAGGAAAGCTGTAGTATCCATTGATCACTGTAAGTTGATACAACATATGTGACCAACCGCCGTGAGCCTCTGGCCATGGCCATCTCTCAATGACCACCTACTCATTGAATGTCCTTCTAAATTATATTGCATTAAGAAACGTCTCAATTATAAATTAACCGTTTGATTGCGGTTGGAATCCGATTTCTGTACCACACTCCAGGAACTCTTAGGTTAGATGTTTTCGAATAGGCCAAGTTGAAAATCCAGAGATCAAATGATTGCGTAAACAGTGAATTCAAAAAGAGGGTCAATTTTCTACACATTTCTGTTATCTGAAGCGAAAATCTGGTACGCCCTCAATTAGAGCAGCCTGCATTAGGGATAGAGTGTCATTCATGCCCAGATACTTTGGTTGACTTCAAAGGAAAATCCCAATATGAGAAGGAAATCTGTTACCCCTCATATTAGCGCTTATCCTCTAAAGGGGTGAAGATATTCACAATTCATACAATTAATTAGTCACTATTTCACGCGATTTAATTACCATCACCCAAACAATGTATCTGTAAAATCTATCGGTGCACACCCTAAAATACATTAATTTCGCCCGTCTAACATTTACAGACGATTTCCCACGTGAAAGGATTCTACATCAAGAAATATAATAACATGGTGTAGTCATTGCATTTCGTGTAACGTAATCAATCAACATCACTATGTAAACGTCGTGGAATGAAATTGCTATTCACGTATAATCCGCCGTATTCTAGTTGATCAAATGAAGACCAGCGCTGTGATCGGACTTTTCTTGCGATGTTTATTTCTTAGCAACAGCAGTGTATATAGAAACACCTGGATACATAAATACGTGCCGTTTTCTCGCCATCCATATCTCGCTCTAATGAATCGCCGGCGACCCGTCAAGGGGGGTCACCGGAGACCTCCAGACGTTTGATTCACCCCGCTATTACTCCTCGGATTGAATCTTGTTCAATTTTTCCACCAAACGACCCCAGCCCAGCTCCCATCACTTCCCGGGAGATTTATTTGATGTCACCATCTTCCACTCATAGAAGACTATCCGCTATCGCCTGTCTCCCTGTCGAAGCGAAGAATAAACAATGTGACAATGTCGCTTGTATGATTGGTTTGATGGATCGTTATTCAACCGGTCCATTGGCAAAACAGGTATATTTTGTCACGTCCGCATCTTCTTTCGTCTATTTAATGTTTATTACATACAAACACCTACTAGGGAAATAGACTTTATTCTCTAGAATATACACGCACACGCATACACACAAGCATACTCAGAGACGTTCTCTCGATCCAATCATGAATCAATCAATCAATCAGGCAGCCAATTTTCAAAAACTGCCTCCATTGTCCCATTTATACTGCCGCCGTCATCATATGACAATAATAATAATATTTAATAATATCTACGGTACCAGCCGACGACGTTACAAATAAGTGTGAACTGTTTTGAGTTTCGATATTCCGTGTGATTATCCATTGTGTTGTATAATATCGTATCGAATGTCGTTTATCAAAGGGTGCCCACCTCGCGATCAACGCTCTCCGTCTTGTTACAAGAATTCACTGTCGGGGCAGCGTAGCATCGACGGAACTTGGCCTACGTAATAATAATACAATATAGAATATAGAAAACGTCTAGGTCGATTTAATGAATCACAAATGAAATTCGATTTACTGCTACGCATTCATGTCCTCAATTCACATTCATTGAAAGGCCAGTAACGTAGGCTAGTTTCACTCAATAGGACAAGCTCGGTGGAAGCAGCGCGTAAAAACCAACAGATTATAGCGTCCAGCTTCCCCCACGTCCGAAATCGTGTGAGGAAATCAAACAAGCGCAAAATCTAGCTAAGGAATATAAGATATAGGCGACACAAATCCACTTTTGTTCGTCAATTTCACTCACTTGGCACCGAATGACGACAACTGAGCAGAATCATATACTATGCGATAACACACACAATCGATAAAACGACACTAATAATAATAATGATGTTATTAGCTACAAGACTCAAAACGAGTAGGAGATCTACTTGAAACTCAATGCACTAGAGTAAGCGATGTGTCCAACGACTATTTTTTTCCCGTTGAACGCACGATTGAGCCACAATCGAATACATTCTGCATATGACATCTCGTTGCATATTGACATTTCGTCAGGTTCGCTCATCGAATTTGGCTACAAAGTAGGCCGGTGTGTAGAACAAAACAGCGTTAGTTATTCCCTCGCAAACTGTTCCAATTAATTCTGAACAACCTTATTCCTCATTATGATACATCACCCCTCATTTTTACGCCTGACAGAAAACGTCGTTGGCCTTCGGAAAGCCCTTGACAACAGTTTCTCATTATTCTCTCGTAAAGTTTCACGCCCGCTTTCTTTTGAGTTCACTGATGCTAGAATATATATTCCGTGAGCAGAGGAAGTTGTCTTGAGTTCATAATAGCTGGGTAGTACTCATGCAGCAAGCGAATGTTCTCCTGCATGTTTGTATTGATGTATATATATATATATATATATATATATATATATAGCGATGTATGTCGTGGGCCGGAAGAACGACCTATATTCTGCCGTAGTCGAAAGTACAAAGTTAAAAAACACACATGACATGTACACGCATAGTGTTATCCTATGATGATGATGATGATATCATTCCCTCAAGCTGACGTTTATACTTGAAATTCATAACATATATTATGAGCGGGAGCGCCATGTCGATAAGACGGAGTTATAACAAAACAAAGTTAGCTTTCATTAAAGTCTTCGTATTGCCGGAAACGTTCTGTACAAATTGACCAATATGCAACAGGGAGGGACGATGACCGAAGCGAGTTCACGAAGAGAGTTTTCTTCAAACGGCCCAAATTATTCTGAACTGTGTTGCACCATAGAGACATAGGCAGAACAAACTAAGATAGTGAGGTCGTAGTGGTTTGCAGTATTCTTGATGTGCTCAATCGTGCGGCAGGAAAACTTGCTCGGGTACCACTCACTCGAGCTCGACACCCTATAGAGCATATACTACTCATGCTACTTCTTCTACTTTATAATAATAATAGTATTTATTAGTATAAGAGCCCGAAAAGTAAGCCACACGCACAATGACGTTGGCGAAATGATCGGCAACGCCCCTTAATGAACTAGTCCATAATTATTTTGCTGACTTAGTCTGCGATACACTGATGATAGTGTGCCCCTGCGAATAATCTGCTGGTACGTATATACGTGTGTCTATATGTGTGTGTGTTGTTCACTTGAACGAAGCATCGTTAACATGAAAATAAAACGCTCACTCAATCGTTCAAGCGCCCGCACATCTATTCCTGCTAGAGTGGTACTACTACCAACATACGTTTGATGAGAAATCACTTATTAATTATAATGATGATTATTATTATTAAGGAGTCGATTAACTCTCTGTACAAAGGTAGGGCGCTGCCAGCACCAACCCCACCAACAGCACTGCAAATGACGGCCCAGATCCTCTCTCTCCCTCTCTCGCTGTCTCTCCGTCGTTCTCTTGTTTGCTCTTTAACACATCACCGCCTTCAATCAGTCTATGTATTATATATGTTATTCCTTATACTCCCTCATATATATATATATCTCACCTTAGAAATATTTCGACACTAACTATCTATATCCTAAGTACAAGTTCAATTTCAACAAGTGTGGAATCACTAGTAGACCTCACTTGGAAACGTTTAGCTGCTTTGCCTTGATTGATTCATCCCAGCATTGTTCAAGGAGCTAGAAGGTTTCTATTTGTTTGCCGCACGTTACAGAGTGATGGACAAAACATTGGCGTGTTAAGAACATTGGAAGTTCTGAAATTGATTCTGCTGGGCGAAACTAGGATAGCTCGATCGTTTGAAACTTCGAATGATGATGCTAATGATACGGCCAATGATGTGCGTTCGTGTTTTCATGTTAGCGACGGGTGAACACTGATTGAATTGATCCCACAATTGTCGATTATTAGTTAGCCTCGTTTCGTCAATCCGTGTTGTCCAATAATCCTACCGTCGTAGTTGTTTGCTGAATAACCTGATTGAATCAAACGACCTTCTCTCCTTCTCGCCAAGCGACGGTCGTGATTGCGTGTCCCAGGTTGTCCGTGGTGATTCAAAATTCGTGCTCTCTCATTCAGACAGCCTCCCGATGGCGGTAGCTTGTTTATCTTTCACAATATATATATATATATATCTATATATTTATATATATATTTACAAAACATCACGGCACTGTTGATTAGGCGCTACCGAATTCACCTGATAAGTAATTAACGCATTCAGACCCGAATCATGCCCCTCGTTAAGGTAGGCTTAGGGGTAAGTGCCACAGTTCGCTGTCCTAACTAATAATTGGTCGGCTGTGGTCACGAGTCCTCGTCTGACGTTCGATTGAATCCCCCGTGAAATGTATTGGACGGCCTCGAATTGAGCGTGAAGTGCCCCCCTGGTTAGTTTGTCGTTTTGCCTAAATGGCCATCTCCTGATGGTGGTGCTGCTGCCTCTGGTTCGGCTATTCGTGCTATCCTTGTAGCAACACAATCGAGATCAAGCGGCTCCTCATTTGCCTCCGTCTGAAAGAAGGCCATTCAAGATAAATATATGATGAATAAACAATTATTCAATTAACGCATTCAATTATTTATTACTTCATTCCTCATAATCGCTAAATGTGTGTGTCCTACCTCAGACCGATTCTTGTCCCTTAACCAACATCCGTACACTGATCAAGTCGACGATAATCAATCAAGCACACACAGTATATATATAGCAATCTCGTAAGTAGGTTAACTTAACGTCAACTATATAGCTCTCAGAGGATATGATCAGCGTAAGGATGCCTGAGGATGCCAGTTAGCCAAGCTTCGTCACTTGCAATAACGAGAATGTTTAACTGAGTTCGCACCTGCTCTTGCGCGTATCGGCGAATTTCGTCACCCGTCGAGTGATGAAATCGCGATGCTTCTGACTTGAACAGGATCCGCAGCAGTTCCTCGTTCTCTTCTGCTTCGTGTCCGTCTTCGTCCTGATGTTGTTGAAGGCCGCAGGGTGCGTCGTCCTCAGGGTGGTCGTCATGGCTTTGATCGGCGTCGTCATGGTCATCGTCTTGATCGGGGCAAACGCACATGCTGCATAAGGACGCCAGCAGATCTCGAGTTCCGTGTGGCTATTCCCACTGGTGAGGCGATGGCGGAAGCTCCGAAGGGTGTGCAACTGTTGAGCTGTATAAGGATCAATAGGGACACATAAATGGACATTAATGGACGTACGAGGTTAGGACATGAGTCAGGTGAAGACCGAAGTGAGCTTTCTCGTAAATCAATACATGTAATCCTCTCAATTCTAGGACATATGCCGTTGATTTAAGTCTGTGATAAACCCTGAGAAGCATTAATGTAAAAGTTGTGCTTACCTCGCGAATGATTTAAAAGCTGTCGATTGCGGGTTTATACACAGGGGGACATGGTTCGATGATGCACATCGCTCGGAGATGAATTTATGGAGTTTTTCTGAAATAGGCAACAACAACAACAACAGCAACATGATAGAGGCATAATTATTATATAGGAGCCGCTTCATCTACATCAAGCATTGACATCTGTCCATTATTCAAATATATGCCTTGGCTGGTCGCTATTTACTGCGATTGGAACAATTAACACTGGGGGAAGTAAAAATGATAATTGGAGAATATATCCGTGTTTCCTTTTCTGGATGAGCCCACCTTGAACTAATCAATGTGTAGACACTATGTATATAGATTAGATAGTTGACAACTCTCTACTGAACACCCAGTAATGAAGACTTTCATTTAAAAAATAGCCAATCCTCGAAGAATGGAAAAGCTCGTACAAACAGCTAGACTAACCTTTAACTTGCATGACAGTTTTCAGCTCGTTCTCGGGCGTGTCATCAAACTTCATACTGGCCACAGGCTCGAATTCGCGTGCGTAATGCCGCAAGCCACAATGTGCAGCCGACGTCGATGTAGGGGTGGACGAAACACAACAGCGACACATACACGAGTGGTATCGTAGCCTACCCTCATCTAGATATGGATGTGCTAACGCGTCAGCAGCGCTGATGCGCCGCGCCGGATTGAAGACCAACATCTGACAGAGTAGGTGGACAGCATCAGGTGTTGCCTAGGAGAAATAACAACGAGCAACAACAGGTTAGATCAGATGATACTCTACAGGTGGATCGATTTCCGCTCCACGAAATAGTGTTGTACAGAAAACTTAAATCAAATGCAGCCCAGACAGAGATCGTGTGGTCTTCGGGGTGACTAAAGCAGATTTGCACTGTAGCGTGCACTGTTTGCGAAACATGAATAATGCAATATTTGTTACAATATATACGGCATACATGTGCACTCATGATCGTACATTTGTTTTCGTTCATGTTTCGTAAGCAAGGCAGGAATAGTATTCTTGGGTCACCCAGGCTGGTAGAATTTATCATCTGTTACGGGCTGGCTACCTGAGTTCCAAGCGTGTAAAGGGCTGACAATGATGGCGGTTTGGCAGGCCGTCGCAACATATGCGCTCGAGCACCTTCACATGCGTACGAAGCTAGTTCTGCGATCTCCTGGTGAGTACTCGTTGATGGGGTGCCTAACAAATCGGTGATCATCTCCAACTGCGCGATGGGAGTTGGTGCCTAAAGCAGCAGCAGCAACAACCACAACAATCAGTCAATTGTATCATTAGCTACAATCAGTGGTTGCACAATTTCCTCCTGATATACAATATGATAATAGTTGTTAATGAAATCAGTGAAAGAAAAATTCGATCGACGCAGTAGTAAACGCGTTCTACTTCGTTGCCATTGTGCGACTCCGTTGCAGTTTCTCCTTACGCAGTTGCCCTCTATTAAACTCGTTGTCTCTCTCTCTCCTGGTCCAAACAGAAATGCAGCAGATCGCCTGCGTCAGTCGTAGACTGACAATACGACGTAGATATGGCTATGGTGGTATACAAACCTGAAACAGGATGCGTCGACCGAGCAGTTCAGCAAAGATGCATCCCACTGACCACATATCAACAGTGTAGCCGTAGTGACGCGCTCCCATTAAAAGTTCCGGCGCGCGATAGTACTGTGTTACAACCTGAAAAAAAAGCCAACACCGAGACAAATTCACAGGTCAGAGGAAGCTCGAGACCAGCCATTTCTAATATATCATTCGATTAGTTGAGCATTTGTTAGAAATAATAGCAAAAAAAAAAGCTGCAATTAAATTAAGCCCAAGCTGAGACGGCTATTTGCTTGTTAATTTTTCGAATAGACATCTGTGAACGAGATCATGTGAAGTCTGTTCACCTAAATATCAAACATATAAATAGCTATCCTCAAACAGACGCGAGTCGGCGCGTTACTATTTAATCTGCATAAGCAATTTCGTACGAATGTGTAATAATATTATCAGCTATATCTCTCTTGGCTCCCTTTCTGCACATGCTCAATGTGATTGCGATATTGATAGTCATTATCGTCGTCTATCGCGAATGGTAGACAATAGAGCTTAGGGCTCATCTCGAATTCTCGATCTATCCACATTGTCGCCTACGAGCGCATGTGCGAATGCTGTTACTTGTACATTCTAGAAATAAGCCACTACGCGCATGGCACGGGTGCAGCGATCAGGCAGGCTACCTATTTCGCAGCGTGATAATCAGCGATTGCGTAGTTCAGCCCGCTTTGGTTGCATTGTTCGTTTGGCACGCAACTGGAAAGGCAGTATTTTACTGGGGGTCAGGGTTGATGTGAGGCCATCGACACTGACGCACTTCGCTGTCGAGTCTACGTACCAACTCTGATTAGCACAGCCCGATTGTGCTGACCTGCCACGAGGGTGATTGTCAACTGTTGGTGATTGTGTTACTTGTTTAGTCTCTACATCGTGGTGTACGTACAGAGCGAAAGGTTCAGCAGAGATCAGCGGAAGATGTTCATTAATTACTCCACTCATTTCGTCTCCGTCATTCATCCGTTTGCCAATCACGAACTTAAGCAACGACGAGCAATGCACGAATGAACAGATATTCATTTCACTTGGCCAAACAGACTCAGGACCAAACAGCATCACTGATCAATTTCTGCGTTGCCATTGCACTATAGAGGGCAGATGGTGAGTGACCGCTGTTGCCACAGACCACCAACGAACGCAGAACAATGACAGAACGCTACGTATATGTATGTTCATTACGCAAGCGTTTCATAAGCTAAAGAACGTACTTCGAGCATTAGCGATGCTGGACAATTTATCTCCTCAGGCGGTCAGCGGGAATTTGCCAACCAATCAACCCTAGTAGGTGCGTTGATTTTCCTACTTTGTCTAAAACAAAAATCGTTCAATGGTAGCCAATGCCGCGTTCAGGGTCCCCGATACCACACAGAGTAGCATCCAAACTCTACTTTATGTAGTGATAATAACCGTTCATAGCGTTATACTATTGACGATAACAATAATTATTACTATTATTATTATTATACTTAAATGCCTGATAAGGCGTATGCTAATCAGATATATGTTCGTATTATGAATAATCACTCTACCTCCTGCGTCATATTCCGCCGTTGGTCGGGTTCCACGCATCTGGCTAGACCGAAGTCGCAAATCTTCAGCACACAGTTTGAGTTGACGAGCAGATTTCCAGGCTTCACGTCACGATGCAAAATTCCTGCACTGTGTAGGTACTTAAGGCCGCGCAAAATCTGATATAGGAAGACCTATTGGCACACGACACCAAATAAATGACCGTAGCATTGTTAATGGTGAATCAACTTGATGCATCATATCTTACTCTGCAATAAGCCAGAGATCACTTTTGACTTATGGCTAATTATCAATTCATGTTACTACCGTCAGCGTGGGGTAGACTAACATCTACCAAAGTTCTCACTGAAACAGGTATATTTTACAGCGACTTGTGTCACTTACCTTGACATGATCAGTTGTAAGGACTTGACCGGAAACAATTATCTTATGCAAATCGCTCTGCATTAGCTCCGTTGTTACGTAACTAAAAATCAAAAACAGTTCACATAGAAGTTTCATAAGAATTAACAAACAGACAATTAACACCTAACAACAATAACAACAACAATTAGTGCTAAGCGATTTCGACCATTTCACAGGTCTCGAAATATTGATTGATCAATTAAATAATTAATTTTTAGGAGCAGGTAACAACGCTCAAATGATCGTGATGATCTTGAATATTGTGTATGTGTACCCTGTTGCTTACATTTCTTGGAAGAAGTCAATATGAGGTGGCTGGAGTATGTCTAGCGCCTGAAGAACGTTGTCATGCTGAAGTGAACAAAGCATCCGCACTTCACGGAATACCCGGCGACACGAGACCATATTTTGGAAGACATTTGGCATCTTCTTGAGAGCAACTCGTGCTCCGTCTCGGGGGTCTGTTACCGACCTGCAAAGCAATAAAATTCATATGTAACCGTAAAATTCATATGCTGAACGAATGCGAGCGCGCACAAAATAAAGTGTAAACAAACAAACGCAAACGACACAATAATAATAGCCCCAGCAAATCAATCAACTGCCAGCGTCTCGCTATGCGCAACTACGACGCACATGCGCATAATCAAATGCACCACGAACCCGAAAACCCGGGTGGTTCGGTTTCTCATATTATATATATATATATATATATATATATATGTTTGTTATATATTTAGTCATTCGCGAAACAATAGCGCTCAGAGCGAGGGTGGAACCGAGGATTACTCCAACTCAATTGCTTAACTTACACAACACGCAGCTATATTGCAAGTTGTTTTTGGTTGTATACCAAAATGTATTATTATTATTAGTGTCCATCCACATCAGATATGAACAGATAAAAGAATTTGCAGGCCTTTGCGGTGCCCATGAACGGTGCCAATGAATGAAGTAACGATCGTCAGTTTTGTGATTATGTTCTCGTCTCACTATGATAGAATTTAAATAGTAAATAGCCGCCACGTTGAGGCTCATCCACCGAGGTTTTGGGTTATATTACACTTCATTTATAATAAATATATGTATAATAAAGTAATTTAGAGTATAATAGCATATATCACCTTTATAAAATATATGGATGACAGTCAATAGCTACACCTCATCAATCAAACGTATTACGAGACAAAACGTTTGGTTTCGAGTCTTTTCATTAGTAGCAGTAGTAGTAGAGCTGATAAATTAAATTACTTTTTGTTTAAAAAAAAAAAGTAGTAGTCGAGCTGATAAATCCGCTAACAGCATAAATTATTGCATTTATTTTTAGTGCAGAAAACGCCTGGCCAGAAAAGGCAATCGATCGCGGTGTCGTCCAAAATAGACCAAATGAAGCCAAATAGCTAAGGGTGGACGTCTATGCAAATCACCAGCGGCGCGGCCCTCGCTGTTTCGCGAGACTCAAATTGCAACACAGAAGAAGCATCCCTCTTTGACGGTCCTCTGGCGTCACTCTTGTGAAGCAAGCTTCAATGTTTTGCGCTTCGTTTATATACTGCAGCCGCCTCTCTGGCCATGTACATTTATAGAAATACAGAGTTCCAACCTTGCGTTAGTGACAGCAGACGTTCTCTCCCGTCCCGCGGCAGCAGCAGCACCAGACATTGCTTCCCTGCTGCAAAGCCAACCAACGACCCAAGCAGCCGCAATGTCTGCGGAGGTTAAAAGTAGCCGTTGACACGCTACTGTTAAAGTCGCAGTGCTGCTAGTGCCGTTCATACAACGACCGCTGCTCTGCTGCGGTTACTGTTGCTGGTCCCGCGGGAGGCAGCTTACCTTCCCCGCGCGAATGAATTGACTACGCCAATGTAATAGCCCTGTGTGGTCGCTCTCGCTTGAGCGAGGCCATCGCAGGTCAGTAGGAAGAGCATGTCTGTATATCGGTCTGGCTGGCAGGCACCTCAGCAGCCTGGCCTGCCCTGGCCTGACTAACTAAGGCCACACTCATACAGATTGCATTGTACGAAGATAAAGCTGCTCATTCGACCAGTTTGATTTCGCATCGTATCATATATGAATTAGTTCTTCGAATTCCACGGACAGCCGAGTTCTCTGGTGAACTGGCCGAACGGACAACTCAAAATCAGAAGTACGCGATATAGACCGTTCACAACCTGAATATTTCATAATTACCATAAGAATTATTAGCACCTAAGCTGGTGCATCTGCTCAAACCTATATATATATATTTGTTATACATATACATACGGTGTACATTTCGTGGTCTCCTCGGAATCTATTCGAAATGCGGCTTACTGCAATGTTACGACTGCATTTCGTTCATGGACGGCTTAATTTGAAAAACATCTTGTTAGTCTTAAGAAGCCAAAAACCAAATATGTACTGCAACAAATTTTTGCTGAAGTCGACGACATCGAGTAGCTCAGTCCACAATTCAATTCGTCACCTCCAAATCGAACACCACCATCACTGTTGTTGTGTTGTCACACAAAAGATGACGATAACCGGTCTCGATTGACCGTTACTACATTCACCCATTGATTTTATTGTTGTTAACCACACAACAACAATCGTCTATTGCTTTGGGTCTATTATTAGATTTTTGCTCGGACGATTTGCACGCACCTGTCTAATTAAATTGAATTCAAGAGCCTCTTATATTAAACTCGAATAAAACATATCAGATAAAATATATATATATATATATATATATATATCTTTTACTCGAGTAGCCAAATCTATATATATATATATATAGATTCGGCTAATTGTCACTGCATGAAGGGCTACGTGGATAAGGTTCTAGCTGAAACAGCCCCGCGATGCGAGATACACATACGCGATTTGTATAAAAAATAAATACATTTAATTGCCTAAGATTAAGGCAAATAGGCAACATTTTCTGAATTTTTTATCTTTGTAATTGGAAATCATGATATCCTGACACTTGACGGTGAACGGCCGCCAGTGCGCTCTAATGCCCTCACACCATCATCATTGCTGAGGTATTCTCCGAACGGCGAGATGCAGTCAATGGCCGACAGTCTCTGAAGCGCAGTTACCCTGCGAAGGCACTTAGTTGCCTACATAGTAAATGGTCATCCAGCCCGAATAAGGAGATGCGCCGAATTCCGCAACTCAGTTTCAAGCAACGATTTAGCAGGCAGGGACCTTTCCCAAATTTGGTCTGTCCAGCCATCATTCTCCCATCTGAAGGTACTCGGTTACTACCGTTCGAATGAGGAAACATACGAACGTGTGGAAAGATAGACCACGAGTTGATGATGAGCATCAATGAAAACAGTATCTCCCTTGTATTATGTACGCACAAGTATTATTATTATTATTGTTATTATGTAATGTATATATGAACAATGACCGCGTATAGACAATAATAGTGTTAGGGGCTCACACATGAGAAGAGTGACCGTGGCAGGCATCCCCGTGATGCAGAATTTATCTGAGGTTTTTATATTATTGATTCTAGACTCTGGTTCCCCACCGATCGTAAACTATAGTTCAGAAGTAGAATTGCTGCTTAGTTGTACGTTGTATACACTATTCCGCTGTGGTTATCCTGTTATCCAGGAGTCCAGTGATCCAACTCAAATACGATAAGTAATCTCATCACATTTGCACAGTTTGGTTCTTTGTTAGGTAGCTCTGTACGCGGCTTTTTCCACAGCGACATGTTATTACATATGTCCTTATTAATCAGCACGAGAACATCTCATTTGTCCGCACTGAAGTAGACAACGCAGTCCTGAAATTGAATGGTGGTCTCTCTATATGCTGTTTATATTATTAAGAACATCTGCATGTCGCTTGGTCTGGGACACAGATATGCACAACGCAGCACTTCGTCAACACTTCGTCCCTACTCGATGCAAATAGAGATCGAATTTATTATGGGAAACAAAATATTAACGTCGCTCGAGTTATATAAATATAACGAAGTAAGTGTACGCTTGAAAACTGGATCACAAGACTCCAGTTTGGATGATGGTGTGTCTTATTCGATTATATCTCCAATGAGCTTACAGTGACGGGTCTATCAGTTGCTCTTTATACATTACTAAGTGCAATCGTGGTTAGAAAAATTCCTCCATAACAAATAACGCGATAGTAATCGTCTGTGCGCTGCAAAAATTCAGAGGAAATTACCGACATAGACGACACCACACACTCTGCCACAAAGTCTACTGTTTATAAGATTGTATTAATCTTCCCACGATCGATTCGAATGCGCCCGGTCATAATTACCTATCGGTAACCAGCATGAAAACCCTCCACTCTCTATTAACGATTGCATATTGAATCCCCTATTTCATTGATAAACCGTTTTGCTGTGGTAATTGAATAAATCTTCCGAGGGAGAGAGAGAGAGAGAGAGCATCAGGCAGCGGTGGGAAGCCGATATGAAAGAGCGTGGCGGTTAGACTCTTTGACAGTGAACGACACCTCAAATCTAGCAGCTGGTTCGGAACGAACAACTCGATACAGCAGCTACTGGGAACGCAACATTCCTAGGAATAGTTCCTATAAACACCTTGAAGGCAAATAGTGCCGTGTTCATCGTGCACCAATTTCGAATCGGAATAAAGTCGAGCTTCTACAATACAAGAGCCACTGAATCTCGTCTACGTAAGCCAACAAAAGGCCCTTATAACATACGCTTACAATACAATTTCTGCTCAAGGCACAACTCCCTCCAGACGAAGAAAAGAAAGCAGATGTTGAAAATGTGCAGGTCAAACCCATTACAAAAAATGACGCTCAAGCGACCGTCGGAAATCATAGAAAAGGCGCACACTTCTTCTAAATGAGATGGCATCAGCTCACACAAAACTCTGATCGAGAAAAAAATAAGGTGGAATTATCCGAGGGTCGTGGTTCGGCAATACCAGCCTTGCCGCTGGTTCTTTATTGATTCAGATTCGTATTGGATTATATCCAGCGTATGGTAAACTATCGTTCGGCAGGAACGGCTACTCAGGTGTACGTTGTAGGCATTGTCCCATTGCCCAGCTGCACGAATTCAATTCGATCACTTGAAAACTTAAAATAAATAATCCACTGTTGTCCTTGTTCTCCCATTGCTACTTACCCTCTACAATTTGGACTACACGTAGAAATAATTACATCAATGAATGAAAATACCAACAATAGTGACCTATGGATGAACAAAACTAGTCATAGAGCTTTAGATGCAAACATGCAAAGTCTAACTATAGTGATAAAGCTGATGCTCAGTTGTCGAAAAGGTCGAGTAACCTCCACAAGCGAATGTAGTGCGGACAGCAAAATGCTAGTCGACTACTTACTCGTTCGAACTAAGCAAAAGGGTAGGAAGAAGGGGAGCCAAATCAAATACATCAGAATTAAACTTTGTCAGTACACAAAAAATCAGATCGCAAACAGGACCTACGTAACCGGAGAGACAATCAGGAATCGAATTTAATATATATATATATATATATATATATATATATTATATTATTTTATATATATATATATATATATATATATATATATATATATATATATATATATATATATATATATATATATATATATATATATATATAGATATATTGGGTAGAAAAATGGGTCCCTCATTAACTCGGTCCGGCCAACTGAAAATGCGTGAGGGGTGTTCGCGAGACAATTTGAAGATATATAGGCAGCAATAGAGTCGTCTAGAGCATACCGTCGCAGTGGACAAGACATGGGTCAACCTGTATAGGGGACCAGAAAATGATCAAGTGAAACAGTGGCTACAGGTGAACAGGCAATGGCGGTAGCAGTAGCAAATAGATTCGAGCCTAAAGTAATGGTAGCACTTGACATGGATTTCAACGGAATTTGCTACTACGAGATTTTGGGCCCGAAAGAAAAAATGGACTCGCTATCTCCAGTTCTTCAAGAGACTCATGAATATTTGGCATGGCAATAGGAAGCACCGAGTGTGGCTGCTCGATGACAATGCTATGGCACATCTTAGCGATGAAATTACGTCCTGGCTTAAGGCCAACAAGATTAAGCGATGGCATCCCCCGCCCCCATTCTCCCGATTTAAGCCCGTGTGACTATGGTTGCTTAGATCGATTAAAGAGGGCTATAGGTGGCAAAATGTATGCAAACATCGATTTACTCCGCGAGGCCTTAAATAACGAAGTTATAATAGTTTCAATAGAAATGGTGCATACCTAGCCGTCAGAAGGCTGCTAGAACTCTGGGACCAGTGTATAAATAAACGAAGTGCATACCTCTAGTTCATACTAAAAAATCTTTGTTTTGACTTACTTAGTTTTGCCGATATTGAAATTTATGTGTCTCATTATTTTTGGGTCCCCCAAATATGTAGTAGGATATGATGATAGATCGTAGGTAGTGTTCATTAGTCTCAGGACGAAACAACCAAAACAAATTGGCAGCGATGTACAGTGGTGTGTAAGTGGTTAATCCTCAATTTTTCTCTAACACCAAATGACTAATTAAAACATTTTCTACTCAGCGGTAGTGGTATATTCACGGGTAGTAGTTGATGAGATATTTCCAACCGAAAATCAAAACGAACAACAGATAGCACTGTTGTAGTTCTCCATTCGCGGGCACAGATCTCCTGTTCAAACAGGTTGATCACTGAAAATCGTCTCTGTTTAGCCTTTGTACTACTTGTAAAAAGATGCCTTGCGTGAGTGCTCCAATCGACATAGCTTGGAGTTATACAGGATTCTTAAATAATCCTTACACACACCGAGTATAGATCATATGGGGTCTGATTTTTGTCCAACAGAACGCTCCCCCTTGTATGAGTTTCTAAAGCCCCTAAAATCACTGTCTCTTTCATTTGTCGTCTGTCGAATCACCTCTATTCATTCATCTCTACTCTCTCTCTCTCTCTCTTGCTCTATCTACAAACATCGCTGAGTGCTTTTCGCCATCTCTCCTGTTTACCTACGGGAACAGGAAATAACTGAAGGGGATCCGCGAGGCTGTCGATGATAGCCTTCTTCTCCAAAATGTGAAACCCATAAGCGTGTCACATACGACCGTGTTTTGCCTCCTCGTTTATCCCAAGAATCTATCTCGCCATTATCGTCGGCTTGTTAATGGCATATCTATCTATCATACATATATATAAATATATATATTTTTTACCAGTTATCATATTAAATTATCATCATTACTAGCGCAGTCACCGAGCTAGTTACATGTGCTCACTCGCTCTACCAGATGGCGCTTGCAAAGGTAGCGGGAGTGATGATATTTACAAGCGGCAGCGGCTGCAGCAGCAGCAGCAACGGGACGAGTTAGGATTTTTCGTAGAGAAGAAGCATGCGAACGCTGGCTGGTAGATTCTTGTCCTTCTAGTTCATCCATCATCATTATCATCATCGTCATCATTCATCGTAGTTATTATCAACATCATTGAATCGTATGATGCCTCGACCAATGATGTCGACGGATCTGATAGAAGGGATCGTTCCCAAGCTCAGAGAGAGAGAGAGAGAGAGAGAGGGTACAGCTTCCAAAGGTTGACGGGCTGATAGCAGTAGCTGGTAGTCAGTCGAAGCAGGACCACGCACTGACTGCTGTTGCTGTTGTCGGCTGACGGGGAGTATCACCGACCCTCGATTGGCAGCTCCTGCGGTGAGGTTGTTCGGAGCAGGAGAGCACAGTAGAAATAGCCGAAGCCTGAGACAGCTTAGATATGCCATGGTTGGCTGGTCGTTTGGTACCAGTCTCTCTCTGGCTCTCTGAATCTCTCTCTCTCTCTTTGTCTCCCTTCGAGTTTCTTGTTGCATCCATCTCACTGCTGCGGACGACAACACACACGCTTTGCCTGAACCCTCCTTCACCTCGATCAGAGATCGGATTGCCTGTTGAGCTGCTGGATCGAGATTCTCGCTGAGTTGTTGTTGCTGCTGCTGTTGCTACTGTTGTCGCCGCCCAAATGCTGCCATCAGCGGTAGAACTTCAAGAACGCACATAGAAGAAACAGCGAAATTCAAGAATCCTTATTCTTTGAGGACTTGTCGTCGCTTCCATTGCATGCGACGATAGTCGCTTGCTGGTTCCACATTCACCAGATTCGATTCCTCATCTCTCTCTCATTTCTCTATGCATCTCTTCTGGTTTGGCGGCTGGGCCACTGATTCAAGCTAATATCGAGTCAAAGCCAAAATCGCCACCAGCAGCAAAAGAGAGAAATGCGCGAAGTCTTCGCTCAACGCAGGAATCCTCTACCTCTATAACCTAACCTAGCGGCTTCATGAACGGACCATGCGAGGCTCGAAAACGATGAACGGGTAGTTTTATTGGAGAAATGCCCAAGCATAAGCTATCGCAGATTACGGGCAGCAAAAATTTCTTGCTCGGCAAAATGTGAACGCAATCAGACGAACGAATATATGTACCACTACTTCTATCCGTGCTGCTTGAAATGTACTGCGGTTTTTTTGCAAACGACAGGTTAATTTATAATTTAAGCGTTCTTCTGACTTACATATTACTTCAGATATGTCAGTTAACGTTGGATAATAGTTTGGTTAATGCTGGTCATCTAGAAACTGACATTTTGATTCAATGTACAACCATGTTTTACGCGGTTACTCCGTCAACGTTACACTGAACCCGTTCAGCTTTATGAGAGCTATCCAGGTAAGCAAGCCATTATAGACAACCTTTCGCTCATGCTCATCTATATACCTCAACTTGGTGGTGAAGTGCGCCTCTGTGTACTACAGTCAGGATGGACAATGTACGATCGAATGAGAGCGAAGAAGGAAGACAGAGAGTGGGAGGCGCCGCATGGACTCAGCTGCTTCAACAAATAACACTCACTTTTATAATCCATATGTTTGTTATTTATTTCGACGCGCAGTAAGGGATCCGCGCAGTGTTTTGACTTGGTACCTGCTTTGACGTTGTTGCTTCTGCAACCTGTCGGAACTAGAACGAATTCGAGCGAAATTCGCCCCCTTCGGCCTACGGATATCGAAAAAGGCGAAAGCAGCCTCTAAAATGAGATCGTTTTCACGAATGAGTTAATAACTCCAATTTCGCTCGTGTGGCCATTGCGGTTCAATCATTATCGAAGAATTGACTAATACAGATGTATCGCAATGGTTAATAAGTCTCTGTTGCACTTCGGGGAATGGCGTCAACTGAGCAGTTAAGAAGTTGGAATTGGATTGACCAGCCTAAATCATCCCCATGACACATTCCGAGTCTTCGTCGGAACATGAACTCGGCAATTCATTGCACACTATAATCTCATTTAGTTAACTCAACGCAGTCTGCTAATCAATATAGGCATTTCCCAGAACAAGATCGAGTCAACCGCGTCACTTCTAAACGCTCAACGATATTCAGCAACGAACCCGTTCGCCAGAAACATTACTCAGGTTATTTAGATTTGCCACGGTTGAGATGAGCTGCTTGCTACCAGTTCAGTAGCTTTGTTCTCTCACCCCTATAGAGGATCAGTCATCGGCATATATGGGCTTGCCGAGCAACAATAACGAACGCCTATCTCAGGTGACTCTACGATATTTGCCGGGGCCAAGGCACACCACGTTAGTGGCTCAGAGCCTGTTTGCCAGCATAGCCAGCGATCAACGATCACTGCGAGGTCGATTCAGCCGACGAGAGTCGTCAGTTGTTCACACTGTTCAAAACCTCACCTCTTTCACAGCCGCCGGCCGACCATTGTCACGGCAGTGCCGATACTATAAACGACTCAGTAAATAACCAGATGCAGTAGCAGCAACAGCAACATTGCATCAAGAAGAACAAGAAGATGAAGAAGAACAACGAGAAATAGAGAATGATGAGAGAGAGAGAAAGATAGCGAAATGGTTCCTGAGTCTGCACGTGTAGGTAATGGTGGCCAGCAGCTTCTTGAACAGTCAGATGTGTCAGATTATGTCTCGCGTGAGCACTACACAGCATCATTCGCTACCCGGCCACTCTTTAGGTCAGCAGTGAATATGCAAGCGGTGGGGTGAGACTGGCGCCCTCTCTCGATCTGAATCTCTTCCTTCTTCACCTTGATTTCCTGAATCGCCAGCTGGCCACGGGCCGCTTTCGGCTAGACCTTGGCCATGGCAAGCGATCGAGTTGACAGCGGTCGCTTGATTCACGAATGTTTGCAACGCAGACGTCAGGGTCAAGCTAGATGTCTCTCGTCTGCCAACCCATTCCGCGCAAGTCTTGAGCGTGACGAAGTAGCCTGTTTTTGCACAGGGCCAACTCTAATAACAATCCTGCAACAGGAACAACGTTGTGTATTCGTGTTCCCAGCAGACAATATTGATTGTGTAGGAAGATACGATTGAATATCGGTCATCAATTTGTAGGGTAACATTGCAACAAAGGAGTGATTTCTCTTGTTGAAATAACGGAAATTGACATTCGTAATTTCGCTTAAGTGACGTATCCTGAGGTACAATACACAAATATAGAAGCGATAGGGGCGGCGCTTGCTTTATTTTCCATACGTAGCCAGTGGGATCTCTGACTTGTCACATTTATAGGATTCTTTCAATGATTTTTAGGGAAGGCCAATGCCAGACATCTCCACTCGATGCTTTCCGGCTGGGAGTTCTATTTGTAAGTAGGATATCACCCTGGACACTCGTTGAATAGATATTTCGACTAAACATTTACCTCGCACCACTTTCACTGTGTTTGACAGGTCTGTACCATCAAGGCAACGAAAACTGATTGCACATTGTATTGTACACAAACAAGCTGCAAGCAGTATAACCATCAAAAGACAACGAGACTTGTATTATATTGAACACATAATTTGCATGTACCCAGCACGGGTTCCAGCCGATTGTACCTCTTTCAAATAAATAAATAAGGACCTTGACTATGGGCTTAGCCCAGATACCACCTAACATATATTCGAGACCATTGTACACTTGCTTATTTGTTTTGTTTAAGCCACACATGATAATCGAAATATTAGCCAAAAACGGCATGAATGTATCTATATTTTTAAATTCGAATCACGCTGTACGAGACCGACGTTCGAGATCCAGCTGGTTTTTGAAGCAGGCGCCTTATAGCACGGACCAAGTAATGGTTCCTTTACTACGGCTAATACTTCCCAATGCGAATAAATAAATAAGATTTCGTTTAGAAGCTTAAGAAGTATGTCCCACTTGATCGTTTTGACAAATATATTTAAACTTGTGTATTTCCAGTGGCTCGTCACTAACCAGCCTTGGACTCATCGATGATTCATCCTGTGCTTGCACAGATTGAGTGAAGATTAGCAAACAATTCACAGTGACATTACAGTAAGGTTACAAAGAGCTTACTATATAACGACTTTCCAAAGCCCATTTAAATAGTTCCTTATGTTTCTCGGTTTGTTGTACCTGGGAACCGATTGAAATCGAAACCAAAGCAATACATCGCCACAACAACAAAAAATGAGACCGCCACCGTCAACGATTATAAGCTCCAGCGAGCGGATCGCGAGATTTTAACAATGAACGCTTCATCCTATGAGAAGATATATATCACGAAAATCGCATCGCCACAATGCTTACCATACGACTCCAAATGCGCCATATCCTATCGGTCGTTCAGGTTGCTGAGACAACTGTTGCTGTTGAGTGGAATTGTTGCTAATGCTGCTGCTGCTGCTGTTACTGTTGCTACTGGTGTTCGAGTTTGTATTGCTTGAGCTTGTCGTGTTTGAAACTCCAGTCGGGTGTCCAGTGAGGGCAGCGACTGCTGACGTTACAGCACTTTCTGAGGCCGGCAAAAGGTTGTTGCCATTTGAAACACACGAAGATACACCTCCAGCTAGTCCAGATGTGTGATGGTGACGATACTGAAGCTGGTGCTGTTGCTGGAGATGTTGTTGATGCTGCTCGGGATGTTGTGACAAAGCCGTATGTTGTTGTTGCTGTTGCTGTTGGTAGAATTGCTGATGTTGGGAGGCCGTCAGAATCGCTGCGGTCGCGGCGTTTAAAGCCGCCTGAGAGGTTCCAACAGCGAACATTTTTGCTTTGTATATATGCGGATAAAATTCTGATGCTGCCGACACACGCTGCGGCTTGCTTGTTTCACCGATGTCCGGCTATTCTATTCGATGTAAGTCTATAACGGCGATCAGCAGTTTACAATGCAGTAGCAAATGTCAAACCACTGTTGCGTGCAAGTCTTGTGTACGGTGATAATTTGTGGCTGTTTCATTGCAGTGAATCAATCATTGATGTCGGCCTTGATGATCTCCTTAGACAGTGACTGCTATATACTTGATATTCATATTGTATCTCCCTTAATCATTCGCTCACTGTTAGAGATAGTGGCTGAGACTTCGATGACTTAGATGATATTCGACCCGGGGAGGGGGGTTGTCGTCATAGCAGAAGTTGTAGTTACAGTTGTTGAAATCCTCTGCGAAGGGCCGCGGGTGGATGCTAGCATAAGACAATCAACAGATTGATCGACTATGCGCGTCTACAAATCCCACTTCGGTTGCTGCTGCTGCCGCGGCGGTGGGCTGCACGCGACAGCCGTGAACATTACCGACGGCTCAGTATAAAAAGAACGCGAATCCTTCTTAGCGCATGACTTTTTCTCATTCCTCGCTGCTGACATTAACAAACACTCGACGGTAGGAAACCACACGATCCGGGACGTTCCGTTGAAATGCCAAACACAATTATGATGATCGCCATGAAGCAACACAAAGGCAGGATGTGATGAACAACTACAGTTTAGCACAAATTAATGATATCGGTGTTTCGGCTCCTGTATGTTGAATATGGCCGAACTCAAACGAAGACTCGTGGGACGAAGTGTCTATTTAGTCTCTGCTGAAAACGGTACAACAGCAGTGAACGTTGGTGGCTGCACAAATATCAGCAAGAACATTCGCTCTCGAATCGAGAAGAAGAACAAGAACCAGCAGCAGCAACAGCAGCAGCAGCAACAAGCACGGCACTCGACTTTAGTGCAATTCTTTGCATTCGAGCGATTCCACACCGGTGGCCAACAGATAGAAGACACGGACGCGGACACCGACATTCACACGAATGGAAGAACGTAACACGGACCCTATCGTTGTTAACTGCTGCTCAGTTGGGTACCATTGCTTTTGTAGCAATGCTCCTACTAGTCGATGAGAAGAGACAGACTGTGGTGGCCACACGCTCAGACGCGGCCCCCAGCTGCAGCTGTACCACCCGCCTCTCGTCCGCTAGCTGCTAGCACCAGCACCAACTAACAACAGCCCAATACTAACACCACCACCACCACCACCAACATAGCAGATACAGCCATAGCCGCTACTATGAAAGTGAACACTACTATGATGGAATGAGTGGCTTCTCTCTCTCTCTCGTTCTCTCTCTCCTTTCTCTCTATCTCTACTGATGCTGCGGCGGCGACGCGAACAGCAGCGGCGGCGGCGGCAGCAGCAGCAGCAGCAATGTAAGCGCCCCCTATCGGCTGTGTTTCTGGCCAAAAGCGCCATGCGGTTGTGGCGTTTGAAAACTCGAGGAGCGCGCCGCTTTGAAATAATGGTCCGATGTGAACCACTCGCGTATAGCATTTTGTACACTGTTGTATTGTAAGAGAAGCCAATTAGGCGGGATCAACAAGTCGGAGTGGAAGGTAACAAAAAGAAAGATACATCATCTTAGAGGAGAATGTTGAAACGTGACCCTAACAGGGAAATAATGGAAAGATATTCGGAGGTCTCATTTTGTGGCTGGTTCCCAGCCCCTTCTACTCACCATCACTGTTCTCGGTACTTATCCATATCATGACTGGATTACAACAGGAAATATCGGAAGGAAAATCCGCGCCTTCCTGAAGCCAGCCGAGGAGGGATTCGGATGGTAAGACCTGGCAGCCTGTTAAGAGATATCTGGTAGCAAAGTTCAAGCCGTTGGTGCAAACTCTTACCAGAGAAGCTCAATATCGAGTGTGGAGACAGCATAAAGAAAGAGAACTTTAGAAGAAGAGAAATTTAGATGGATCAGACACTTCGGCATGAAGTGTGTTTCTTACCTAAGTCCTTCAATATGACGGGAGTACTGCTGCTTATTATCGGTTACTAAGTTCTAAAGTCTGTGTCTCCGCATGCGCTAGTCAGCACGGGGTTAATGGACTGACTTCATATCATATGTAGTAGTAGAGGTCTAATGCGGGAACTTAAGCGTTGTAATATTTCGCAGTTCCGTCAATAAAGAAATAATTGAATTGAATTGAATGCTTCTTGCATTGTTTCTCCTTCTCGGACCCACTTCTTAATCACTTTCAGTACCCAGATTTCAGTGACAATTTTGATATCTAAAAGGAGATCTTTGACAAAATGGCGTGCCCTCGTTGTTCTTTGACATCGTACGCTTTCGGGTTCAACTTGATTGTTGTATGAGTTCGTCTTAACGTTTAATAGACACCAAACAATACACAATTAAGCTTATTAACATGGCCTAGCAAATTACATATAGGTAATATAAATTCGCGAGGTTGACACAATTGTGATGCTGTGTTATACGATCGGGCAACACAACAAGTACCCCTCTTGTACCGACCACACCACGCGTATGCCCACCAGAATTATTTCGCCCTTCTTCTCTGAACGATGTGGCGTATCACAGAGAAATACTTTTGGATAGATTCCGGTTTTCTAGAACCTGAAAGTGATTTCTCGAAAGCACGTCGTTCTCAAGATCAAGTTGTTCTATCAGGATAAGCCTATCCACAGATGTTGATTGAAATCGTGAAGTCTTCGTGGATGTTCTATGCACAACGCATATATATATATATATATATATATATATATATATATGGACAGTCATGCTCAAGCACTTCTTTCACCCTATCTCGATATGCTCCCAATGATAGAGGCGCTCCGGAAGAAACCCACTACTGTTTTGCTTCTTTTCCCAAATTAGTTAACCCCAACTGGGTCCATTATTCCGTCTCGGCACTGCAATTTATCAGTTACGCGAATGCTAATCTATGACCCTTTCAAAGTTATCCTGTTTTTCCATTGCGGTTATTCCGTTCAGGCAGAACAGCCATCAACGTACAATATACCTAAATAAATTTTCCGGACTGACACACAGCCAACATTTAACTCAGTCCAAGGTACAACTGCTTTCGGCCTAAGGCTTCATAAGACGGACAACCCCTTGAAAATGCAAATGTGCAACGGGCGGGGATCGAACCCGTACACTTACGTGTCTCCTCCGATTGCAAGGCGCACACTAATGCACCAGCAGGCCACCGGGCTCGACGCACCAATATACCTGAATAAATCCTACGTCACTTTCATCGAGTTCGACAATATCCGCAACATTCACATTGATATTTCTTTGATATTCATATAACACAGCATATTTCGATTCCATTGTAGAAAAGCGAGAAATTAATTTCTTTATAAATTTTGTCTATTTTGTAAAGCTCATGAACTTTTACCGATGAGTACTTTACGGTCTTCAACGCTCGTCGCAACAACAATCCAAAACATATTAGATATTCCTTCGTTGCCATTATCTTCTATGGTGGAGCCAAAAATGAATTCTCCTCAACCATCGAGCAAACCAGTTCGTTGTTGTTCCTGGGAAATTCGTGAGAGCGTTCCACACCTAAAGTTTTGATTTCCCAGTTGCTTGCCAACAGAGAATACTAATGGGACAGGGCGGGAATAGATTAAATTCGCGTCTTGTTAAAAACAAAGCTAATTAGGGAGGTGAAAAACTCATATCATTTTGAGAATGAAGAAAATCTGCTTAGGGTCTATGTCCGTATTTAATGAAGGTAAAAAAAACGTTAAACTGAAATCCACTCCGTAACGGCAGCACAGCCCATCATTAAGAATCATTGGCGGACGTAACCTTTATCCAAATATCATTTTCTCAATCATTGATCTTTCATTATAGTCCTGCTAGAAAGGTGGCATTTACCGAAGCATTCGGCCGTGAAGAACAATGCCTTACGCGGTGATTACCTATTATACTGAGTAATCTGTTACTCCGTTCTACACAACGAAAGTAAGGAGTAGAGTTTACAGAATCGATTATCTAAAATGAACGTGAAGTCCTAAACGTCAAGTAACTTGTGAAGATCGATATCGAACAAGCTCGAAGAGAACTGGAGTTTAGGATGTTTTGTAAGATTCATCTGAGAAGACACTCATTCTCGCTATAATCGGTAGAAATGTTCTAGTTGGCCAGCGCCGAAGCGTTAAGAAAACTCGTACATCAACTAAAAGTCAATCATAGGCGATAGGGCTTGACAATCACACAAAAGCTTAAAGACCTGGATGAAGTGAATTGGCCGATAAGCTGGTGATTATCAATTATCTCTGAATCGTGGCTATCCAAAGACACGGTCACCTCAGCAGAGCTAAGTAATGGAGGTATCTTTGAAGTGTTTCGCAAAGACAGATCTACGCGTGGAGGAGGAGTATTACTGCTAATCAATAAGGATCTTCCCAGTGCCGAGGTTGATATGCTCATGACGACATCCGAAATTGTCGCATGTGACTTATATTCTCACACAGAACAATCAGAATGATATCAGTCTATTTCTCGCTGACAGGGACATCCGCGGAACTGGTACATCGCATGAAACTACTTACTGAAGAACTCTCTAAACTTGCTGAGACAGAGCACACAGTCGTTATAGCAGGTGATTTCAATCAGCCACAAATAAATTGGGAGACGTTTGATAAGCCGGGAGCTAGCGACGAACCCACGAAAGAAAGTCTTCTACTGGAATTCTGTGCAACACACGGACTGACGCAACTTGTAATCGATCCTACCAGACGCGTTGGAACCTCATCGACAATTCTGGACATTGTCCTATGCAGTGATGATTCTGTTTCAGAGGTCAAGGTTCTGCCGAATCCCCTACAATCAGATCACCACATTGTTCAATTCTCTCTTACAAGCAGGTCTGAGACCACCGTACCACAGTCCCCGGGCCTTAATTATGCAAGAGGAAACTTTTGTCGAATGAAATGGGAATTGGACCACACAAATTGGATGTCCTTTTTTGCAGAATGCGAAAGCGTGGATGAGATGTACAACGTACTCGCACAGCACATTCGTGAACTGATAGTAAAACATACTCCAATACGAATGAACCACGTACATCCAACGACTGCACAAGTACGGAAGCTCCACGACTCCCTCAACGAAGCTACAGACGAAGGGACGATTGAATTTCTTCAGAAAGAAATAGCCAAGGTGTCGAAACGGGAGCGAATCATAAGAGAACATGCCATCCTCCGCAACCCCAGCAACAAGGCCATCCATAACTATGTACGTAGACGGATCGTGATTAACGATACTCTCAGCTCACTACAGCGCAGCGATGGCACTTTTACCACTGACGACAAAGAAAAGGCCGAGATATTAAAAAGGCATTTCGAAGCAACGTACCCAAGCAACGATGAGCTGAAGCAACGTCAAAGCAGAGAACCACCCGCTCTGCCAGAAGGACCCCTAAGGCTCACTGTTCACGACGTAGATGTAAGTGCGGAAAACATTCACCGTCACCTACGAAAACTACAGTCGAAGTTAAGTTCCACACCAGACGACATACCATCCTACGTGATGAAGAAACTGGGGCTATCGGTCTGTGTCCCTCTCTCTTGGGTCTTTAGAAAGTCTGTCGATAATGCCACGATTCCAGATGTTTTCCGCTCAGCAATAGTATGTCCAGTACATAAGAAAGGCTCTAAGACCGATCCCAGAAACAAGAGGCCGGTTTCGCTAACAGTTATAGCATGCAAACTTCTGGAAAGCATCATATCTAAGGCTATCTACGACAATGCCAATGCGCAAGGCCTCATCAGTGAAACCCAATATGCATATAGGCCCGGATACAGCACGGTGCTCCAGCTGATAGACACACAATTCGATTGGGCCCGCGAAATCAACGCGTCGCGCTGTTTTGACGCCATCTTCTTCGACTTCAAATCGGCGTTTGAAAGAGTCACACATACAAAACTAATTGCTATGCTTCCACGCTTCGGAGTCGGCAAAATTCTAGTTGACTGGATCACTGATTTCCCTCGAAATAGAACCTTTCGAGTTCGAGTCAATGGACAGTATTCGGAAGAAACAAGCGTCACATCAGGGTGCCCTCAAGGAACCATTCTGGGACCCTTAATGTATATAATGTATATAAACTCTCTTACATATGCTCTCCCTCCCTCTGTATCTGTTAAAGTCTATGCTGACGATATTAAAATATACGCCCCCGTAGATACGCCTCAGCAGAGATCGGTGCTACAAAAAGCACTATACGATTTTTATGAATGGGCAGGGCAGCTAGATCTCATGCTTTCGATCGAGAAATGCGCCGTGCTGCATTTTGGACACGGAAATACTAAACAAAAGTACTCCATTGGTAGCATAGAACTTAAACCACAAAAATCTATTAGAGATCTAGGTATAATCACATCAACTAGTCTAAAATACTCTGAACATACTGCGGACGTTGCTCTTAAAGCTAGTCAGAGAAGCAATTGGATAATGCGCACGTTCACAATTGCCGATCCAAATCTATACGTACTACTGTTCAGAACCTACGTCGAACCTGTGATAACTTATGCTGGGCCGGTCTGGCACCCAGGTCTCAAGAAAGATCAGGATCTTTTAACGAAAGTGTATAAAAAGTTTATAAGACGAGTGGCATATAAATGTAAATGTGACAAAGAGAACGTAAATATTGTAGATGCCGTCCAGCGTCTTAACGCCCTAGATAAAGTCTTGCTTCAAAAAATGATGTTGAATCAACCGACGATGGCTGCAAAAATATTTGATATTGTCGAAACTACGACAAGATCCAGAAGGAATATACTCCCAAAATTTATAGCCACGAAAAAATGTGTAAATGATTTATTCCCCTGGAGACTATCACGCGCACATCACGGGCACGCAACGTGCCAAAATTGAAAATGCACATAAGCGAGACTTGTAGCAATTATATATTATACCTTTGAATAAAGTGTTTGTTATTATTATTATTATTATTATTATTATCGATAATATCTAATAAATAATGCCGTTATCTTGAATTCGTAGTAAGATAAACCCGCAATGTAATAATACAAAATAAACCAGTGGCATTTCCCATTCGGATTTAAGAGCGCAACAACTGAGCAGCAGAAATGCTGAAAATAAAAGTAGTGAAGAGAAAATGGGAACGACAAACTTGGATTCATTATTTGTGAATAAACAAATATAAAATGATTACAGAGCGCTAACAAAATCCCTAATCTCAATAAACTAAGTAAAAATATAAAAAAATAGCGACAGAGACCAAATGGCGAAAAGAAATGCAGCGAATGGGCTCTCTACAACAATAATATATATATATATATATATATATATATATATATATATATATATTAACAGCAGAGCAGGGATGCTAAATATTAAAACAGTGAGTCAAAGCAATCGTAGCAAGATCCTCTGAACCGATCATACCGGGAAGAGGGGTAGCCATAATAATAGATAATGGAAGGGGATCAATAAAACAAAAAGAAGACTATGCAATATGTATACAAACAGAATCATAGGATAAGCTAGCTGTATAGAATATCGTAGCCTACCAGTCAGCGCGGTGGCTTGGACGGCTGAGTCTCTGGCTGTAAAAAGCCAGAGGCCGCAGGTTCAAATCCCGTTGCTTGACATATAGAAGAACTTAAGCATTGTATGTAGTTCCTTTAATAAATCAATAAAGCTTTACCTTTACCAATAATATCAATAAAAACACCAGCAGCGTCAACGTGTATTCCACACGAGACACACCTCTAATATTGTAAGGTGACTCCACGAGGAATGGAAAGTAAAATTAACTTGTGAGAATGACAACCTGATATGCAGATGCCAGAAATATGTTGTTGGGTTTTTGAACAGGCTGTTCTCGTATTTGACACAGTCCTTAGGAAATCAAACCTATATATATAATGATTATGACGTTCCATAGAAAACTTCCTTATCACCCACACTGTAGCTTATATATATATATGTATATATATATTACGCATAATATTGTGTAGTTGTGTGTGTCGACGTCGTCGTTTCAATCCCCGATGCCTGGGCAAGACTTTCCAGTGGGGGCTGCTTTAGCCGCAATCCGTAAAGACAGTTTTAATCCAGTCGTCTGTATAAAAATAGCATTAAAATAACAGCTTTATTTTGTTCGACTACCTGACTACTCTATAATGAAAACGCATTCGCGGTAACTAAAATATGGTGGTGGTGTATTCCGTTGTTTTTTGTTGGCCGCTCGCTCCACAGAAGCAGATTTGATTCAACAAGTGCAGGGCTTGTCTGCACATTTGTCACTACCAATGCTGTTGTCACGACTCTAATCGCGCCTCGCTACATAAATCTAGCTAGATAATTTCAACTCAGTCGTCCGTACGAGCGTATAACCAGCTTCCGAATGGACAGTGAATCCTATCCGAGTGGCGAAATTTATAAATTGCATATGCTTGTTGGTATGTCTGCTTCTGTGGCATTTTTGCAGCCCAATCTATTTTGCATTTGTATCGTTCACAGGCCCGCTGCTGGTCCATCCTTGGATCCTCGACTCTCCTGCTCTTTTCTATTATCCTGGAAGAAGGATACAATTGTTTATACTCCTCTTGTTGAGGCGCCTAAGTGTTTAATTGATGATTTTAAAATCGTTATCATCTTTCTACCAACAGAAACTAAAAGTAATACCATAACTAGATGAACATTTAATAATCGCATTCTATTGTCTATCACCATTCTGATTATCATAATCCGCATCATACTACCTTAAGGTGCTTCTCGACGATATTTCGTATGTGCGCTACGGACTGATGTTCCATTGAATAGGAATCGTTGGAGGGAACACAGTCCTGAGGTCGATATGGAGGCTGAATGCGGACCGAGCTCATCACGATAATGTCTTTATCCTGCCACGTGACTTCTTCGATGCTATCAAGAATAGGGAGGATCACAAGACACAAATCTTAGGCATTGAAACATCGTTCCAGTAATCGACTAACCAGCTCTTCGAGCAGGCTCAGCAGACAATGTTCAGTACAGTATTGTGCATTATATTCGGTGACTCGTGGACTCCTTTTGGCAAGGCACAAAATGAATCTTACGTTTTTCGAATGGCAAGGAAAAGGCCTAGGCCATCATAGGAGACGCCCTTCGCGATTGCTGATGCCATCTTTCGGCGTTCGTCCACGTGTTTCTTCATACGGGTTTTGACCTAAAATACGTAATCGACACGTTAGTTGATACGGAAAGTTATCGATCGAGCAGACAGACCCTTCAGTTTATTTTCTCTAAAGGAATGCTAAAACGTACGTTAAAACGTAAAACGCACGTATCCCAACTAGTATACGTGTCTGAAACAACAGAATGTTTCCAAAAATGTAGACAACAACAATTGCCAGTAAATGCGCGAATGACCCAGAGGGTGAAGAAGGTGATGATGGCGTTCCGTCTGGGCTACAATTTGTAGCTATCAGCAGCTATGGCCGGCTGCTTACACATGTATCCTGCTCATCACGAAGTAACAACTGAGAGACTATTCATAATAAGGCATTTATTGGCATATTTCGATTACCTTTTCGATGTTAACCTGTGGAGGAGGTAGAGGTGGACTGTTGTTTGTGGGTGCCTCCCTTTCGACAATCATCTTACTCACATACAACAAGTTCACTAAACGGACGTCCGTTGTCTTGCGTTGATTATCGCCACCCCCTGAGATACTTTCTGTGGGATCGCAAAAACAAATTGAATTTGATTAGAAATCAAATTAAATAAATCCATCGAACTCCTACACCCTCCCCTCTCCCGCGTTAACAACAAATAACAGTAAGCCATTTTGCTGTGAAAAACTGCGATTTCTCGTTTGACCACCGGCTTGTTCAGGAGACTTGTACAGTGTAAAGAACGTAGACCACATATAAGCGATATTTGTCCTTTTGTTTTATCCCTGGGGCGCAACAGAATGCCTCCAAGATGTCATCTTCAACGGATGCTGCATAAACACACCCGTAGTATTGTATCAGTCACGGGACGATCGAGATGAAGTTTATAGAATATCTAATTTTGCGTTGGATTGCTATCCTACTGCATTTCCGGTACAGATTTTCGCTGTACGACTTCCAGTTTATTTGTTATTTAAGCATTGCAGGTGTCACACCCAAGATTACTGTCAAAATTTGAATAAAATACCTGGTGTGACTAGTGTTGTAAACGTTGGGATTTATTTTGCAAATACTTTCGAAAAATATTAAAAATTAGATTTTTTTCCAGAAAGATTGGAAAAATCCAAAAAAAAACGGGAAATATCAGATCTTAAAGGGTGCTCGTCGGGAAATTCCTTAATTGGCAATGATAAAGGAAAATTTAAATTAAATATTGAAAATTGGTAGAAGGGTGAAAATGTCAGTGATAGGTTTTTGTTGGATAAAAATAATCGGGGCCTCCGAATGCTATAATTAACATAAAGCGCTCGCCATGGCCGTAAACCTCACCAAAAAATAAACAACCTGAACTTACACAAACCGTTTTAGTAAATCGAAAATTGAGCGAAAGGACCTCATTGGCGTTTTTCAGGCCTTCCGTGCCTTAATTGATATGGTCCGAAAAATGGTTAACTTTAGGTGTAGGGACATTAATCGCAAAATTTTCAACTGGTGAAAACACGTAGCAAAATTAAACACCCTTAAATAGGCCTTCATGTTAAGGAATTTCCAAAAAATTACCATTTCTGATAGAAAAATAACATTTACCATGATAGGCTTATCAATAGCAAAGTAGACCACAAAATATAAAAAGAAGTAGCAATTAGTCAAACAACATCCCTACATAGAACCTTAAGTATCCGATCGACCGCCATTTTGACCTCAAACACACAAATAACCGAAATACGCTTCTCCCCGTCAGCTACACACACATACCCAACATGGCACCATCCTCCAAATACAAAAACCCAAATTAGCCTCCGAAAGAATGTTAGTTATATATATATATATATATATATATATGACACCTGCAGAAATTGAAATCTCCAAGTCGTCGCAACTTGTAAGCTACAAATCACACAGTAAATGCAACGTTTGATATTACGCTCTATGGGAGCTGACCAAAGATCAGTGTCCAAAGCCAGGAACAGGTGTGTTGAATTAGCGAGTAGGCAGGGGCGTTGTGTTTCACCAGGGCAACGCTAGACCATCAAGTTTCTTTGATAGTCCAACAAAAAAAACAGTGTTTTAGCCTACCCACCATGTAACACAGACCCTGCAGCTTCAGATGGTCACCTGTTTCGGGAGCTACAAAACAATTTGAATAATCAAATCTTCCGTTCCCTGAACATAAACAAGAAAACATTCCGGATCATTTATTTGTCCATCGATAACAGAACTTCTATGAAAGAGGGATAGGGGAGCTCGTGGAGGGGTGGCATGAAGTCATCGGGTAAATTTCAATGGCGAAACATTTACTAATGTTTCGCTTTTGAAATTCACCGATTTTTCTCCGCCGAACTTACGCATCAAACCAATAGAAGCTCCATTGTTCTGTGAATAACACAATTCAACACGTTGAACAATCACTTAATCTCTGCGTGAAAATGGCAACTGAAAGCCATTTTGTTGCATCCCATATAAAATGTAGCCTATAAATATAGCCGAACTTGTTACATTAAGCAAATTGTTAGCGAGAGCTAGGGAAATCACGAGAGATTGCGGTTTTCCATCAATGGTGTAAAATAAAACCAACAATATAACCTGGGAAAAAATTGGTGTTTGGGCCTGTAGATTTTTTGAAATAATTTATATTATAGGACAGATAGATAGGAGGACACAAATAATTACAATCTGTTTTAAGCAATTTCTCCGTCGAACGAGTTCGTATTCTATCGGGCACCTCTATTCAACTGTTCCCGAACGATGGCCAAAAATTATTTTCGATGGTTAGAAGAATGACAAACGAAAAACGGTTATTTTTCCAACGTTGCCGACTACTTGCTTATATGAACATTGGACGCAGCCCTGGCAAAAGGGATTTCCCTGGTTACTCAAATTATGATAAGCCAGTATAAGCGACATGTAAAATATAAGAAATAAAATCTCCCATATACATGAAGATATGAATAAATTACAGATACACCACAACGCTCTATATGTATGCCATTGTGATCCCTCATAATTGCTTGTCCTTTATATTCTTCAGAAGAAACGTTATCAACAAAATTAAAGAGGGTTTTCAAATCGAAATAGATTTACCGCCGGTCGCCGAATATGGCAACAGCGAATTTTGAATTAAAAGATCTAAGATATGATACGGTTATTAAACGGTATATGAATAGCCATTCACTCTTTGGTATATAACATTGTCATACAGATATTGATGTGGCCCACGGTCAGGGGCATCCTAAGGTGAGCTAAGGACAGCAGCACTAGGAACTAGGCAATTTGGACTGGACTGCGCGTTGATATTTAAGAACCCGGTCGAAAATTCTCATGAAAATTCCCATACCGTCTGTACTCAATACACGGAGTGCACTCAACCCATGCCTGGAAACTGTGTCTATTTTGATAACGATCAAGAAGATTAAAAGCTGCATTTTATCTTCGGCAATTTCTATGTTTCAGTAGCTGAAACATGTCATGTCTGTCGCTACCTAGTAATGACGTTTCAGTGTGGAACGAGCTACTTACTAAGTAATAGTGCCTTGTGTGTATCATCGAACGCAATTACTTCACCGTTGAACCGCTCGTTGAAAGCGCTCTCGATAGACACAACGCAGCCTATCTGGAAAACCTTCATATAAATATTCCAATGATTATTATTCAACCAAATAATTGACTAAGTTCAGGCTGGATCCATAACCAATTGGCATTAAATGAAAGTAGGTGGGAATACACTCGAACGGCTCGTTACGGAGACAGCTTACAAGCGATCAAAGCACAACGGTACAGGGTATAGCGAATATAACATTCCAGCCAAACCGTTAATGGAAATAAGCTGTGACTAATGAGATGATCTTAAAATGTTAATGTTTTAAAGAAACAGACAAAAAAAACATTTACCAACCTCAGGGACAACATCGGGAAGAACCATTGCGTTGTTGCTGCTACTGCTGCTGCTGCTGCTGATATTACCACCACCCCGACCTGTACTTGAACTTGAGACAGTTGCTGGGGTCGCTGTCGCTCCTACTGTCGTGCTTCTGTTGCTGTTGTTGCTGTCACCGCATGAGCCACAAGAAGCCCCGGACATCGCTGGCTACACGAGTTAAACATATGGGCCCCACAGAAATGTATCATGCAGGTTAATTACTATCGCACGCGTCGGATACGCATAGAAGTACTTTAAGGATTAAGAAATATATATAAATATAACCTTGATTCTGCTGGCTTGTCGACTTGTGTTCACGGTTCAAATCACCAACAGTGCCTAACGTAATTGTTTGATGTGTACTTTAAACAAAAGCGACTTACAATACGCTCTTACGAGACGATGATAGTGTCGAATGAAGAGCTTTTAACAAATATTCATGACCCATGATCGAAAAGATATGATAGTAAGTGTTCATTCATTATCGACATATTGACATATTCGACAGGCCAAAGTCCAATGATAATAAATGGAACATTTCTATAACTTAGCGAACCTCAGTTAGTTTTAGCAAAAATTGTCATTTCAAGCACATCGAAAAAGCTCACAAATATTCGCCAGATCAATATTTCTAAGGCTTGAAAGCCAGTGTAACGCAATTCCACAGCGGCACGGACAATATCGTAGTCTAACACTATTTCAAGGGGTAGCGATACAAGATATAACGAATTACATAGAAGGCAGTCGTTTTTAACCGATCATTGTTGTTCTGTTATTCAAGTGAGTATATATTTTATCGCCGCTACACCATAATGGTCGCCAGACTTCCGAAAGCGCTTCGACCCGATTGCGCCCTGCGGAACGCGAACTTCGTGACAGTGCATCTCCGGAGTTATCCCATTGGATAAGTGAAGAAGGTGTAGAAACATATGAATTTGCACCAGCGCGCGAAGTTGAGTAGCTGCGACTAATCTTGTTTCTCCTATAGACTACGGATGTAAATTTACATTTCCACACGAGTGACTCAATCAGTCAATCTGATTGTCGAAGACGGAGATGAGATGCTATAACACACACACCACTGTCACTACTCCCCGGTCTTGTAGTTTCCAAACGTGCGATTAAAAAAAGCGAATGTCTCGCCACCTTAAGCAAAAACAGAAGCAATTCAATTTTATGAAAGCTCGATTCATGATGACCTATTACTCGTTACAGTAATTAGCGGCAGTGAGTGACGAAACCAAGCTCGCGAGAGCTAATTTGGTTTTAGATGACAGTGCGGTTCTAGGGGACAATTTCTGAAGACGAAACAACTTCGAAAGAGGTACCTTCATTTACAATACGTTGACCTTACTGTTCACGAAGCCGTCACACGTAATAGTAGGATATTCTCCAAGACGAAAATGAATTATCACGGTGCTATCACTTAGACGAGTTCATCTCGCATTTCGCAAGTGACACAAATATCCCTTTCAAGAGCTTATTCCTTAAACGAATCATTTCTAACCGTAGACAGACGTATTTTATTGATAGCACCTATTTCCTACTCAATTGAATCCGTGCTCAATTAACAACCTAATGGCTAGCATACGCAAATGTCAATGTATCGATCATACAGTTGTGTTAGGCAGGGTCGTGAGTTATAAAGGACACCATTCAAGGTTTTGAGGATTGCTGCAAATACCCAAATGAAGATCCATCCTATGAGCACCATAGATGACATAATAAGATGAATCAAATACGTCATTAGAAACATTAGAAAAACAACACGGCCCTCCCCCCGGGCGGCGATGAGGAGAAATCGTGTAAAAATGAACACAGACCTCCACCGTTATACAATAGTAGCACTTTTGCTTGAGGTCTACACATGTGGTAGAATCGTCGATACGACAAAAAAAACAAGGCGGACACGCACAGCCGGAAAGCACAAATTTCTATCAGACATACCTACTCACTATGGGCAAATACACTGATGGACAGGAGACGTTGTCGAAATTTCACCGGGAAGGAACACGCTGGTCACTGGGCACGCTTCATCTCTCCCTCTCTCTCTCTCTCTGGGTCTCTCCCATTTGCAGCTGCCACTTTTGTTATAGTGCTTTATCATCACTCAAGTAGATTATATATATATATATAAATCTATTGTCATTACTACGACGATGGTAGTGACGATGATGGTAATTAGTATTCTTCTTCTTCTTCTAGTATACATGAATCACCAACTACAGCAATTAATGCAACAATCATTTACTTACCCACTGGCGCCGACTTGGCCTGATCTCAGCTCACCAACAGGGCAGATCCTGCTCTGTTTGCTGCACACCAGACTTAACCAGATTGAACTGTAGTAGATAGATAACGCCAGTGGACACACGAGAGAACGAATAGCGACAACCCGAAGACAACTGTCCCTGTGGATGCTGTCGGTGCTGTTCTTCGTTCCACTGTTGTTGCCTTGGCTTCCTCGATTGGTGGACACGGTTCCTGTGGGTGCTTCGTTTCGCCTGCTACATCTATCAATCGCCCAGCCACCGTCAGACAACAGCAGTAGCCACTTCGAGGCAACAAGGGACTCACCGTCACCACAGCCGCAGTCACCATCACCAGCGCAGACGACGAATTGACACAACAACAATACCTATACACAAAGAGGAATGAACGCATTCGGCGGAGAGGGACTGACAAGTGCATCGGGGGGCAGTTTAGGCAACGCCATGAAAGGTTGTGCAAACTTTGTCGTATGGGTGCGAACGTCATAGCAAGCGAGATCCTCGGATTGATTGCTCTCGCTATTTCAAGGGGTCCGTCGTCATACGGCGTTGTATCTTCACAATTTGTTAATATTCTATCATCATGTTATAGATGTACAACGAGCTTTGGGATACCGATAGGCAACAGAAACAATGGTGTCATATCATACTTATCTGTATGCGTGGAAGCGAGCGATAGTATCATTTTTGTCCGCGACATCATCATTATCGCGTAAATAAAAGTGCCACTACTGGCGAACACAGCAGCATAATAGGGGTTCATTAGAAATCCCAATTCATGTGGGATGTCCAGAACTCGAATCATAATATATACACTACGTACATTGAAGAACAAATATATTAATAAGGAACGGAGTACATTCCAAAATGCGTCAGATACAAGTCGGTTGAACAACCATTTAATTTCAAAAAGTATCTTTGTTAACCACAAGCATTTCACATGCACATGCTGCGGATCTAAACGCTTGATTCCGCCGACTGTCTACATATACTCTTGGCCATCCCATCTCTTAGTAGCCGAGAGGCATCTGCGGCCAATCCGTTGAATACGGCCACACGCAAACTATCGTCCTGTGTGTCTAACGACTTTGTTCTCAGGTCACCGAGAAATCTATCAATGAGCGGCGCGAGGGATATCTGAATAATGTAAACCTTTCCCTAGAATCCAATTGGCTTTCGGTGCCGAATCGTATTGTTAGTCAGCCCTAGTCTTCAAGTACTTTTTTATCCTCGAACCTATAACTTGGATCAGGTGCCTGGAACTATTTTCATAATACTTTGGGCACTTGGTTATAAGTTTTCAAGTACTTGCGGTGAAGCATATTGGTTAATACAATAGATTGTCAAGGTCGAGCACCAAAGCGGTCTTGCCATCTCTCCGCCATTAAAACCTCTTTCACTTTGAATTACCCCATGTCTTGATGCATATGCTTTAACTAGATCTCTGTCATATCATTTTAAGCAAGTTAGCTTAGTATATTGTAAACTGTAAGGGCCTAGGTTTTTTGGTCGGAGACTAACATCTCATCGGCCTGCATTATATTGTAACCGGAAAATAAAATGTACTATTTGGAGCACATTTTAGTAACAATATATATATATATATATAAATGTTGAAAATAATTATTTTTCATACCTTTTGCGTTATCTGACGAGAAAACGACCCTTTACTGAAAATGGTATATCTGTGACAAACCATTGTTTGTTACGTTTGCTACACACAGGGATTTCTTCAAGTTGACGGATGTCAAGAAGTTAATTGTGCCTGTTCCAGCAAAGCGGTCACTCTTATAAACAACAAGGAAGAGATGATTTTTTTGTATGGTCTTTCTTAAAACTTATAATGAAAAGCAGATAAATGAGCGTAAGTTACAGATGAGTGCAAGTAACAAAAAGTTCCCAAAAGAACACAAATATACCGAAAGAAATATCTCTGGGCTTTCCGAATGCTCTTGGGATCGGATGAGTAAGGTGAACATCGAGTTACGGCCGGCACTCAATTCCTTTACTAATCACTTTCAACGTAGATTAGCGAAATAAGACAACACTTGCTAATATGAGATTCGAAAATTAGCCGACATCAGTGCGTCGATTTGGATCTTTCCACGCTGTGTCCGTATAGGAATTATATTTTTAATCATATAGAGGCGAGGAGCTGTTCAGTGTCAAGCTTTTTGTTCGCGGCAAGCGAATAATCCTGTAGATTTTACGTATCAATATATCGAAACGGGTCAGGCCGCAGCCCCTTTATCGGACATCAAGCCCTTTCGAGAACGCTATGAGAACCACAGCCAATGAGGTCTAGGCTGTTGGATTTGCTGCGCTCTAATGGCATTCCGGGTGAAGCGCGAAATGGGAACATCGGAAGCTCTAAAGCCTAAGGATTTTGCGCAGCTTTAAATGACAGCCACAGGAATCAGTGCAGGAACGGAAAAGCCACGGTCAAAGACCTCCCCCCCCGCCCATACATCCCGCAGTTGTTACTATTGTTTCTGACGGGTGTGCTTTCCCAATATATCTTTCTCTCTCTGTCTCGCACTCTTCCTCTCGCTCGCACCGCAAGGGACTCTCTCGCAGTTGATATTAACCTACTGTCCATGCACTTAATAGTGTATAGCTATCGTTATCGTCTTCATTGTCTTCCTCAGCCGTCGTCTGCAACCGCTGTCTGTCTGTGTATCTCAAGTCGATCCGCTTATTCTTTCCCATTCGCGTCCCTGTTCTCATTCTCTCTCTTTGGATGTCTCGCTCTGCTAGGCTTGTGGGCGAGGGAGTGATTGATTGATTGATTGATGACTATCTGTGTGTCTGTGCTTGCAGGTGTCTTGGTTTTACTACTCCTTCCACCATATTCGTGCGCGCGAGTGACCTGCGTGTGTCTGTGTGTGTTGCATCTGTGTCTGGTCTGGTTTGTATATAGTACCTATAGCAGTAGTAGCAGCAGAAGCACAGCAGTGGCTGTAGACAACAGCAGCAGCAGCAGCACCTCGCGATGTGAAGAGGAAGAACACTGGTGGTTGATGGCTAGCACAGCACCAGCAGCAAGAGCCGCCGCCGCCGCAGCAGCAGCAGCAGCAGCAACATCGTTGTTGTGGGCTCCTTCGTTCAATCGTTGACGCTGTTTGCCAAAATGTCGCGTCCTTTTACTGAACACCGTTTTTTGTCGTCGTCATCATCCTGTCATGTGTAACACCACGGTGTTTCTCGTTTCATCGGAACGCGTACGGAAATTAACCAAGCCGTGTTGACGTACGTACTGCAAGCGTCAACGTCGTTGGGTTTCTGTGTAATTCTGCCGTCGACCAATCATACTACTAATACGAATAATAATAATAATAACAACAGCGACAAGAAGATTACATTGCACCTTCAAGTGTGTTTTCCATAGCCAGCCGTTGCTTAGACGAATCTCAGCTGTTGTTTTCACCAGTGGACTAGGCTGCGCTGAGCTGGATAAGAAGGACTATCGAAGACATTCAAACGTCAGGTAAATGTAACTGCGTCCCCGAGCGAGCCAAACCGAGCACCAGCCTCATGTGGCTGGTCAATGTGCTACTGCTGCGTCCTCCTCTCTAACAGTGGCCGACTACTGCAGCTATCGATTGAATAAAATCGAAAATCAAGCAGGAAAATGGACGCTACTCTGTATTGTTCTTTATTTGGGTGCTGACTCGTCGAAGAGTACTACACTGGAATACAGTAGCAAAGGCTACGAAGAACGACGACTGTCGAACAACGGCAACAAACAAACGAGCCCCAACTCAAATCCGACTCAATCCCCGACCATCCCCATTAATTCATTGTTATGTTTGTTGCTGCCCCTGCTGTTGTTGCTGCTGCTGCTGCTGAATAGAGAGAGAGAGAGAGAGAGAGAGCTCAGGGTCGACTCAATGGTACTCTACTCAACTGACTGATTGCAACCGAGTTAGGTTGAACCTATCATATTGTGTGCCCGGTGTGATTTGGTGCAATGAGCTGCTGGGTTAATCCCCCTGCTGAATTGTATCGTCATCGTCAATATTACTATTATTATTAGGAGAAGTAAATATATATATATCAAGCATCACACACCAACTCCGAAGCAGCCAATACAATAGACCCTGTTTTATCAGTAACAGTATAAATAGCCCTATGTAATAATAATCATCCCAAAGCAATTTTCGAGAACTTCATCATCAGATGAACGAACGATTAAGCGGCAATTCTACTGGAGGTCACCGCCGTTGAACAACCCGTGCTGATAGTCTCAGTATAAACAAAGCAGTGTATTATTATTATTATTATTGTTTTTCGGGGGGGGGTAACCTGGTCGGGGTGCGGGTTTTGGGGGGTGTGCTCATAAAACGGCGATGTCGGTGAGTGGTGCCAGTGACTGTAGTGATGGAGGCTCGGCCGTGTCGTTACAGCAGCAACAGAGTCCGCATGGTGCTATTTCCTCGTCGACATCGAATGCGATCTCTACGGCGGGTGCACTTACAGCTGCTGCGACTGATACAGCGACGACAGCGACGAGTAACACAGATACCGACGGAGAAACAGCTGTAGTGGCCGTTGCTGTGGCCGTGCCATCAACGGTAACAACACTGGGCTCAGCGGGTTCAAGTGCTGCCTCGGGGGCAGGCGGCGGTGGCGGCTGTGGAGCAGGCGGCGGGAGTGCAGGGGCCATTTCACTTCGAAACATGGCTGAGTTGGACGCTATCATGGTGCTCGAGATAGACGAAGAAGAGCTGCTTCAGCAGCAGGTGCCTGATGAGACGTCGTGCATTGTACCCGAACCTGTCATCATTCGTGGAGCTGGAAACATGACTGTGTAAGTTCTATATATATATATATATATATATATACATACATACATACATACATATGTACAAGGAACCTCCAGATTTTATTTAGTTAACAAGTCCAAAATTTCTCCTTAAAGGCTACAGTCTTTCTCGTCATCTTCGTGATCCTTTTTAACAATTTTGGCGATCTCGTTTCCGGGAATTTAATTTTATGTAATTTGACGTCTGCTGGATTGGAACTGATTCTTGAGGTCGGCTTTCTTCATAGACCTCCAAGGAGGTAGCTCCCTGCTCAAGTAATTTACTTTGAACTGCAAGCTGAATTTAATAATAGTTGAATATAATTGCTGCCCAGACTGTCATTAGCAATAGGGCATCTGCCATATTATTTTTCCTATTGAACTAAGTGGGTGACACTCGGGCAGCTGAAACCAACCGTTGAATCTAAGCAGGGAGTATAGCTTTTGGATGTTTTTACAGCATTTACACGGCTCATACCCTCGCATAGTTTTATTTCTTGTATTAGAAAGGCTAAAGCTGTTGCATGACGAAGGTTAGCGATAGAGACATTGGACCAAGCCGTTGGCTAACACCTCCACGGGTTTCGGCTGCACAACCTTTTTCCTCGTCAATTGCTGTACGACGCGCGCACAGCTGACACAATTCAGGGTCTCTTATGTTTTCTTTAATATAGAATGAAGACGACCACGACTGCAAGCATGAAACGGTCACGACCGAATGCTGAAGACCTTTCATATAATATAAGTATTGAGTATGACGATTGCAGCACAAAAACAAAGTAATAATGAGTGTGGATATCCCAAAAACTTCTTCATAGTTATTACTACCCACGTATTGTACATTGTTCAACAGCTGTTGAATCCCTTCAGCCTTTTTATTAGTGGAAAAAATACTGATTGAAACCTGAAATGAATCTTCTCTTGGAGTGACATCATCAGAAGGAGAGGCCTGGCAACTCCGCTGAACTGGCCCGATTCGTAACAGTATATAAGGATTCCGAGCCCACCAATTAAACACTTATTTAGCCTTTAAGCTAAATCAGGCCTTCGTATTTTCTCTTAATATCAGTGTCAATTTTCCCTGTATACGTAAGCTGCTTCATATTCCATCGCAAGAGCTCCTGCGACAATGTAACAATAACAACTTTTATAAACTAGTCCCTCCGTCTAGAGGGAAAATTGATCAGATCTTTGTATTCTACATAAAAATGAACTCACTTAGTAGTTCTCTACAAATGTGTACTCATCCGAGATATGGTCGTTAAGATATGGACTTTAGATTGCGGTTCATGTATTCTTCTCATATCGGACGCTTCTCGATACTTGTGCGTATGGCATCAGGACGAGAAATATCGGGAGGAAAAGCCTTATTTTCCTGAGGCCACACCAGGATTTGAACCTGGGACCTGGGTTCAATCCCACTACCAGTCTGTCCATGCAAGTTGTCCCACCTAGGTGCTGATAAGTTTCCTGCTCAGTCATTACGGTGACTAGTTGTTGATATGGCTATATATTCGTTAAACCACACGCATCAGTATAAGCGGTGCCGTGGACGTTAAATGTTGGCTGAGCGTTAACACGAAAAAGTTTCGTTTTTTTCATCAGCACAAGTTGCTGTTTTTCGAACACCCCGTACTGGAGATATTTCATTCACTGTTCGAATTGCCCCTACATTTGGAAGTTCTTGTTTGTGCAAGATGCCCGAATCAGCGGTGGAGATAGATCACAACACACTGGTCCTCCCATGTACCGAAAAGATATTCATGCTGAAATTATAACTGAGAATGATTATAATTTTTGAAATTCAGAACTCGTATAAACATATATGATATTTATCTGACCCATACCTAATATGATTCCCTTTGTTTTTTTTTTGCTTTTATGCGTCATTAGTACCCTAAATATTGTTAGAAAAATTGTGGTTGGTCCGGATTTTGAACGATACGACACCACATGATAATTAATGTTGGCTAGATCCCTGTACACGTGCTCATCGTAGACGTAGGTCGACCTGAAGGTAGTTCTGTTCTCTACCTGTTACGTATCAATGATGTAACTGAAGATGAGGAATTTGTATTGTAGGGTAGTGACGAGTGTTCTCAAACAGGTTCGAATGGTTGTATTTCTTCCCGTTTACAGATTCGGTTTGAGTAACAAATTCGACACGGAGTTCCCTTCTCAATTATCAGCCAAGGTAAACGTCGTCTATTATCGGCCGCTCGCACCCTAAGGCGTCATGAACGTGGCCGGTCCTTTAGGCATATTGAGTGAATCAATTTTGTCTTTGAGTCGGTAGCTGTATTATCGTCTCCTTTGTATTGTGTTTAAGTGGCATGGCCACTAATCAAGGCTAAGTTTGTTGGCACCCGATCGCTTATTGCCCTTAATTAGTTATTAAGCTCAATAGTACCGATTGATGTGACTTTTACTCTTTTAAATGTTTCAGGTTGCGCCCGAAGAGTTCAAGGCGACCTTATCCAGGGTTAATTCAATTCTTCGTAAAACTCTTCCAGTAAGTCTCGCTAAGACCACAGAGGACGTCGAGAAGCTTGACGTGGGTCCAAATCACTATTTAGATTTATACAAATGCCCAATTTTTTTCTATTGATATCACAAACACGTATGTGTTATATACGGGATGAATCAAAAGTCACCTGATAAGTGACCTTTGGCCCAACACTGACACTGTCCAATAGTCACTGGGAGATTTAACAAGTGACTTTTTTTTACTGTAAAAGGCTGTGTAAAAGGCTTAACTCTGGAAAGATTGGATTTCTTTTCGGTGTTACATGTATCATTTATATAACTTACGTTCTGCTGGTCTTCCGTAATCTCGATGAAACTAGATCATTCAGTACCGACCGAAATCAGTCAACAAAATCTATCTTTATTTGTCGTGTTCCTTTTTCTATTGCAAAAGCCAGGCCAAGGCTTTATTCTGCGGGTTCACTTATGTATGTGTATTAACATGCAAAGATCTAGCGGAGGATATAGGCTAGATCGATAGGGACGAGTAAATTTCCTGGACTGACTCACAGCGAACATTTAACGTCGACGGTACAACTGCTTTCGGGTTTGCTTGGACCATGTGGGTTAAGTCACGTTAGGTACGCATATGCTTCTGAACTTTGGTGTCTTTTGGATTCGTGGAGGTTTTTACCGATAGAATTTAAATTTGTAGCGCTACTTGATTCAGGTATTAAAGTAGTCTTTTCGCATTAACCGTCACATCACTAGAATTATGACCACACGAAATATCCAGGTCTAGTTTCTATCAGATTGTGCCTTTGGTATCATGCTAAACGCAGCTAAGCTGTAATACAAAGTGTTCGTGAAGTTACGCAATCCTATTGGAGAGCAACCAAGGTCCCATGGCATCGAAGGTAATTGTCTTTGCAGTTGTCCATCTTTCCCTAAATGAATCTACACGAAGATATGTAGTAACGCGTGTAAACAAAAGATAAAGACAGGAAGAAAACCATACAAGTTATAGTTGCACAGTACTCATTGGACTTTGGTTTAGAATGGCTTGAACTAGTGGTGGGATCTTAATCATAGTTTGCCATCCTCTAAGAAATCTTCTCTAGACCTTCTTCTCCTGTAGTGTTTTTAAATACACGCTACGATCGAAATATTCATTGAGATTGTACATACAACAGTAAGCTTTGGTATTAGCTTTCATTATATTGAGTAAAAATAGCCTGAGTCATATTTCCACTGTTGCTCTTCATATAAATTGTAACGACCATGTTACCCTAGCATACAATGGTGACTAAATGATATCGCCGACAATTGTATCCACACAGGTATGGCTTGGACGTCCCATCTTGATGACCAACTCTAAAATAGATGCGTTGTGTGATTAGTTAAAATAATCTAATTTAAAATATCGCTAATTTTCTCGTCAAACGGAGGTCCTGTTGCAGTTAGTTCCCTTAGCACCAAATCGCGAAGAGCATGGAGAGCGCTTGAGAGAATAGTCCGTAATGCTTAATAAAAAGACGACAGTTACTTTAGTTTTGAGACATTAATAGTACGCTATTCGTGTTTACTAGTCAAGATTAGTTGTCTTGACCAACGACAATTAAATCGTAGTCATTATGACACTGAAATATCATTATGGTGATACCCGAAGGTCGAAATCGTGTTGAGCTTCAGCCATTTAGGGTTCCACAAAGCTGTGTCCAAGATAACCCCAAGTGGTGTTCTCTCAAAAACTATAGAAACGTTATAAGTCACTGTTACATTAAAAGTTAGTGGAGTCTTTGGAGAGAATAAAACACAGGTGTAATTATTTCCTGCTACGTTAACGGTCGTTTGTGACCCTTGCATTGGTACATCCATCTTGCCCTAACTCATGTTTCATGCTAGGTGGCCTTAAAAGGATTTTTTTATAGACTTGGTACAACCGTGTCCCCGAGACTATTGCTCAATCGTCTGATTAAACTCAAGTCGAACCTTGGACAAGCGTGATATTGAACAGATTTCTTCATCCAGTTAATCTTCTTCGTCCACTGCTGACGTCCTGTATTGTGTTCCACAGGTAAGTGTCAAGTGGCTATTTTGTGGTTGCCTCTGTTGCTGCTGTACGCTGGGCTGTTCATTGTGGCCAGTGGTCTGTCTATCGAAGAGGACACGTCATTGCATAGAGAAATTGCTGGACTGGGAAAACTCGCATCTCTACAACAAACTCGGCCTGCGGTGGAGGCTCGCCAAACAACGCTGTGATAGTTCTTCCATGCTAGAATATGTACGTGGCGTATCTATTATCTAGATGTGGTATTTCTTCTAGCTTCGAAAACGTCAAAACCAGGCTAAGCTGACTAACTGATCGGGTTCCTTGAAACAAACATTATTATCCGTAATAAAACCTGACGGAAACCTAGAGTTGTCGTAAGGGAGACTTCGTTATGGGGGCTTTATCACCCAAATTCCGCACGTCGCTAAAGGATTTTGTAGAAATTTGATGAAAAATAATGCAATCATTTTCGATCGTGTTTGTCCTGTCACTATTGCAGGTTCTTTTGATAGAATTTATTCCCAAGCTGGTGATCCACAAACCGGACTGAACAACATTTACGGGGTCATCTTGTGGGATCGCGGTAAGTTGTCAAGATGATCTGAGTCTTGCCTTTGTTTTTCTGTATTTGATTATGTGAAGGGATAACAAGAAACGCGTAGGCGTCGCCCGACCCGTTGACTAAGACTTCAGCCTTTAAGGCTGCTTTGACATGAAATGCAGCAGTGTAATGGAGGGGAGTGTCTCATCGAGTTTATACACAATGCTTCAAAATTGAACCAACGAATTTTCCAGAGGTCACAGATCAGTGCCGAAAATGTAACCATGTTCGACAAGTGTGTGTGTGCGTGCGTGCCAAAAGTTGATGACAGAAACTTCGTACGCGGTCGAGTAAAAGCTACTGCGAGCGCAGAGCGCCTGACGATCATCAAGCGCAATACTGTTTAACTTTTCGGTAAAGATTTTGATGAAATGGACGCACGAAAACCGATCGCTGAATTTTGCTAGTTAACGACGAAAAGCTGAAGCGTGACGTCTTCTAACCCCCCCCCCCCCGTTCGATGTTTGTGAGTAGTGTCTCTCTTGGACGCAGATGTTTCTATAATGGAAACCTTTTGGAAAAATACGACTTTTCTCTACACGGTCATGTTCTGACTTTCTTAACCGAATTAGTGGTTCCCACGCTACAAGAGTAAAAATAATAACTTAATAATAACAGACAGCAATTATTACGATTATCAAGAAAAATATTCCTGAGTGACATCTGTCGACAGGGACATGATATTACAATTGCATAACTTTCGGAGTCCCGCAATGAGCGATGCCTCCAAGCCCACTGAAAAAACACCTCCTCTTCCGAGATCTGGCATCTATTGAAGTTCTCACTGTGAATATTGAAACATCCTATGTATGCTATAATAGTATTTAAACCTTGTAACAATATAACATACTATATACAATTGCTCGATACAGCGAAGTTACATGAATGGCCCATCCGCCAAGTGAGCTCTATGTCATATAAACATGATGTTATATGCAGATATAATACTTGTCTGTATTATTCTGCCCACACATCCGAACGCCAATCTACTACAGGTAACGTACATATAATCTATTTATTTACGACGAGAAAAGCATCGTTGTATGAAGTTGCAGCTCTTTTTATCTCGAACACTCCGACTTTGTGCCTATGTTATTATATTATAGGATCGCCGAGGCAGGATAACGGCACCAAATTCATGGATGATGACGGTGCTTCTGATGCTGATGGATTGTGTAGAGTATGTGTTCCCTCGTTACGCCTCTAGTTGGGGAGAATGGTGGGAGGGATGCTGCATCAGAGTCTGTAATAATAATAATAATATTAATAATGAAAAAACAAATAATAATAATAAGATAAGAGATCTGCCTACATCTACCAGCACCACTGTGTCAATGTACCACCTCCCTCATTTGGTCTCTTCTCCGTTTCGCCTTCAAAAGTCGATGGGGCAAGGCACCGAAACTAGTCGACTGAAACACAAGGTGTGTATACATAGATGTTGCCAATTATTTTTTCCTCACCCGAAATGAGTTGACAGAGTGTCATTATCCGTTGGCTTCCTCGTATTTCCCCAGCGTGCAACGTAACCTCCACTATTTAGATCTGAGTTGATGAGCCCGCCAAGTTGAACCAAACGAAACCTTTAACTCACTTTCCACGTTTTTTTTTTGCAGAGTCCAATTTTGAGTTTGCATGGAAGCCTCGTGAGGAAGACAGTCAAGGCGGTTCGGGACGCGCTCCAGCAACTGAGCGGTACTGCTCATCGAGCGAATGTCGTGGCCCCGCCGTTGGCAGTTGCTCTTTCGTTAAAAACAAGAGGAAGTCGTGAAACTGAGATTTACGAATGATGATTAGTCGTTAATTTTGCGTTTTCGTCAACTTCTTTCATAATAACAATAATATTAGCGCATAAAAACGAGGATATAATAATAGTAATAGTGATAAGAAGTAGGAAACGAGGTAATTCAACATTCACAGAGGCTAACCAGCAAATGCAGGGAGAGGGAATCACAGGCGGCTTTGGCGTCCAGAATAAGGATAACGGTTCAGTACTCAATCTCAACTACTGAACTGGTGGCAAATTAGTTAATAATAACAGATATGACGCGATGGGTATGTTAGATTTTGCTGCCGATAGGAGACCTGGTTGTTGTCCGTCGAATAGAGAGCGGGTGGGAGAACGGGGTTGAAGAACACAAGTACATGTGGAAACGTATATTGTAGGTATATTTTGGGTTGAAGAAAAGTGCTGTGTCGATGAGCTGTGTGTATATTTTGAGGCTGAATAATTGACTCGTTGACGAATAAAATAAACAAAGCCATGCTGAAGTAGCAGCATGAAGTGTATATAGTATTTTGTAGGCCAAAAATATTGTCCTGCTAATTAACGGTATGAGTCGGTGGGATAGAGCGCCTTTCGACAAATGAGAGAAGAAAGAAAATAAAGAATTGCAAAACAACTACACGATTAAATATTCATTATTTATGTGTACTGAGATAATAAAGCAATTTCCGAATTAAGCGAAACATGTCCTTGATTATGGTAAGGGCTTATATATATATATTATATATATATATATATATATATTAAGCTGACCCAAAAAATGACACTCCTAGAGTCTTGTGCTGTATTCTTATTCTTGGCCGGTTTGAATTCAAATTTGGCTTGTAGTGAGAGACAACTGGCGTGTGTCAGGTTTGTATTTCAAGAGAATAAATCTCCAGCTGAAATCCATCGAAGGTTGGTTAGTGTGCACGACCATAATGCCCTGAGTCGACGACAGGTGTGCCATTGGTGTGCGCAGTTTAGGCAAGGCGACTGGGACATTAATGAACATCGAGGGCGCCCATCTCTTCGCGAATCTCGATTCGACGAACGGATCGAAAACGCTTTTGAGGAAACTAGAGCTTGGTCATTGAGGACTTTGTCGGCTAAAATTGGCGTGCCTCGTGAAACATGTCGTCGAATTATTAAAGATGAGCTGAGGATGCAGAAATAAAGTGCAAAAGGGGTCCCTCAATAACTTGGTCCTGGCCACCTGAAAATGCACGAGGAGTGTTCGCGAGACAATTTGAAGATATATAGGCAGCAATAGAGTCACTTACACCATACCGTTGCAGTGGAAGAGACATGGGTCAGCCTGCATATGAGACCGGAAAAAGATCAAGTGAAACAGTGGCTACGTACCGGTAGCAGTACCAAATAGATTCGAGCATGAAGTAATGGTAGCGCTTGACATGGATTTCAGCGGAATTTGTTACTACGAGACTTTGGGCTCAAAAGAAAAAATGGATTCGGCTCGATATTTCGAGTTCTTGAAGGGACTCATGAATAATTGGCATGGAGATAGGAAGCACTGACTGTGGGTGCTCGATGACAATGCTAGTGTACATGCGATGAAATTACGTCCAGGCTTAAGGCCAACAAGATTGAGTGGTGGCGTCACCCCCCTATTCTCCCAATTTAAACCCATGTGACTATGCTTGCTTCCATCAATTAAAGAGGGCTATAGCTGGTCAAAAGTATGCAAACATCGATTTGCTCCGAGAGGCCTTAAATAACGAAGTTATAAATGGGATTGAAATAGTACATACCTAGCCGTCAGAAGGCTGAATCCCAGAACTCTCGGATCAGTGTATAAATAAAAGAGGTGCATACCTCTCATAAAAAAATCTTTGTTTTAACTCACTTAGTTTAGGCGATATTGGAATTTATGTGTGTAATTTTTTTGGGGGCACGCCTAATATATATATATATTAAGGACATAATCAACCCTATTTATAAATGAGTACATTCAACAGTGTAACGCGAATTGAACGTGCAATTTGATTTTGTTATGACAGTGAGATTCGTGGAAGTCCCTCGTTGTTTCCAGATTCATTGAATTTTTGTTTGATTTCTTAATATGTTCGTCTTTATAATAACTACGCTCACCCCATAAAAATCGACCGGTTTGCTTTTAAGTCACAGATCCTTCTCCCATCAGACATTTCTCGGTACTTACTTACGTATGGCATTACTTAGAGGAATATCGATCGACATCGAGGAATATGGCATTACTTCGAGGAATATCGATCGAAATCCACACCTCCCTGAGGCCATGGTGGGATTTGAACCTGGTACATATCCCACTACAGATCGATTTATCTAACTTTAGGTGTCCTTAGGTGATGTACTTTGTCTACTGGCATAACCTACTTGGGTCCTTCCTCTTTTTCGTCTACTTAGCGGAGCTCCGGGTGTTTGTGTGCTACGTAGCCTCTCGACTACGTAGGTGACACCACTCGATTTGTGTTTTCGAGCCTCGTCTTTAACTTTCGCAGATATTCGAGCATCCTTTGCCTTCAGCGGGGCTCTATATTTGTGAATACTACTAAGAACGCGTATCGTATATTATAATAAATAGCCAGTTGACCAACAACAACAGCAACACCGTGAAATGCAGGGTTGCATTTTCTTATCCGCATGATAAGTACGAGGACAGTTTCAGGCCATCCCATTCTAGATTACAGGATCGTCCTCGCCTGTGGCCCTATGCGACAAGCGATCTATGAACACTCCAGAGCGTCCATGAGAGTTTCATGAGCCTTTATATGAGATTTCAGGCTAAAACATAAGCACCAAGTGGACGGAAGTGTCTATTTTCGGTGACTGGAGTATTGTCGCATTCCCGTTTTGTCAATGCATCTATTTTAGCGTTTTAGTGGGAAATCCCACAAATTTGGAAAACCATTTCGACGAACCTTGTGGTCGCTGAGGTTTAGCCTCCGAGGCTGAGTCCCTGTGGTGGAGAAGATATAAAAATGTTGGAACCCTTCACGCATAATATATATTGAAACAGACTAATCGGAAACCAGATACATGTAGCAAATCATATAAAAAGGCTGGCCGTGTCTCGTCCTGAGCACAGTCGTTATAGAAGGAAGGGAGCGCCGTACTGTCTTATCCATGTTGCAGCGAAACTAGCGAGCCAGAGGATTGCTGGGTTGCTAGCAGTATCCGAGATGAGCCGCGAGTGAAATTTAAGGGGGTATGAGTTTAGTGGGTAGGTTCGCCATGGCATGAGGCCGGAGTTAGTCCCCCAATGCATTGACAAATACTGTCTGGTCCCGAGACTTGATAATGCGTTGTCCGTCACCGAAAAAATGGTATCGATATGAAGAATCAAGCTTGTAGAAGTTTAGGGCACTGTAGAAGAGGTGGTGTATGGGATACAATAGCCAGAGACGCTGTTGATATGGGCTGACTATGTTCTGATGACGCTGAGGCGAGTGAAGGCTCAATATGACCGACTGTCCGAATTAGGCCAACGATATGAAAAAGTATATGCATAATCCCACTCCGAATATGTATTTAATGTATTGTGGAGGATAGAAAAATGCTTACTAACAACACCACCCCTTCACATATTTGTAGAATTTGAATTCAAGAAAGCTACGCGCAAGTATACTGCACACGATATACACATTGGCGTCATTCAATTCAAGCGCTTCAACATGTGGCCTTCCTTCTCTAGCCACTGCGGAAGACCTCGGCGTAGTCTCTCCCCACCTGCGCTGCTGGGTGGTTTCGTTGCCTTGTACCCTCTCTCGTCCTTGCCCCATTAAATGAGAACTATGGAGGACCCCTCTGCGGGCCCTTGCGGAGCCTGGGTGAGACCTCTCTCTCTCTCACCCACCCGCCGCCCTGTTAGTTAGAATCGAGCCCTTTCGCCAGCCAGCCAGCCAACCAGACACTCTCCCACTGTAGAACTTCCCCAGAAGATCTCCCCACCCGGGTGGCCACCGAACCGCCATATAGTATATACATATAACCTTATCCTTGGGGGTGCCCTAACTGCAATGCTGCGCACATACCACCTGCATGAATTTTGGCTAGCCGAGCACGAGCAAATGTAGAAGTGTTTAGTTAATTCCTTTTCAGGAACGTTAATATGGCAGGTTAGGCACGTTAATATGACCGGATACAGCACACTGAGCAATGATGTAGGAAATGCTGAGGGGGCCCTGTCCGTGCAGACAACACAGCTCTTCTACTTCCAGCCAGTTGGAGTCGGCAACCCACAGCATGGGGCCACACACGCCCACTGTCGACAGCGGGACGGCATTCACATTTGTGGCGACCGCCGACCAGCGACTCCTCGTTCACTCATCTGCCTCACCTCGCCTTGTCTCTGCTTACCCTCAGCTAGAGATACTCTCATCTATTTGTTTGCTATCTCTTTCTGAATACTCACTCACTCACCCTCAGACCAAGATCACCCATGAAGAAATGACTTCGTGGCTGAGTAGCCATGCACTGCATTGTGTGCATGTTGATAATCTCTCGCCGTATCTCTTTGGTTAAATGAGTGAAGTGGAAAGTGAATTAACTGATGTTATTCCACTGGAGCGCTGACGTTATACATCTCGTCCGTATCGTCGCTATTTCGACATGCAAATATCACGCCATGGGCAAGTCCTGTACCAACATGGATTTTGGAGCTGAGAGGTTTAAGGCTAGATCCAATTGTGTAGAAGACTCAAGCTGTTAATACTTGAAAAATGAGCCTAAGTTAGGGTAGGCGTTCACAAAGTCCAATTGGATTTTTTTTGCAATACGAAGGAAATATCTTGAAACGTAACGGCGCCGAGTTCTACAAATATCCCAGGATTTAAAAAAAGGGGTTTGAAGAAAAACAAAAGTAAAAAAAAGTGTCGGAAGCTGCCATGCTCTTTTTAGCGGAGTTTAGCTCAGCAACAACTCGCAAATGGACAACAACCGCTCTGAACTACGCTTATATAATGAAGATAGAGATATCTGGAGCATGAGCCTTCTTCGGGAACGCTTGAATTATGCCCTTAATGGAGAAATTGTTTTCAACTTCTACACATCTGTGCGATGCACATAAATTGAAGTTCACAAAGAAAATAATAGCCCCGTCGTTCACCCTTTTCTGGAAAAGAAGTTTAGTGGAAAAAATAACTTGCCTACGGAAAGCGTAAGGCTTGAATGTGATGTTGAAATACGTAGAACGTATAACACTTCGCTAATTCTCCGTAGTGTTTGTTAAACGCTGCCTACACCGAGGCCTATCTGTTAACGAGAGGTTATCACACTAGCCCAAAAACGGTGTCATTTCCCATTGACTCCTACATATATATATATATATGTATATTATTATTATTTTTTAAAGCTTGAGGGATAAAATCTTCAAAAAGACACCACAGCTTCACACGCGGCAGGAGAGACCCTGCGGGACCGCAGGACGACGTAGCCAGCCAGAAGATGAACCTGGGATAGAACAAAGGTAGTTTAGGGTAGACGGATGGTTACACACCCATTTGTCAGCCTACTGATGGCTACTAGCCGGTCCCTGCAAGTCTTGTGCCCTATATATATATATTACTATTCTGTATAACTACCCATTTAAAGAGTAGCAATGTATATTTCGACTAGCCACCTCGATAATAAGTCAGCTCGCTCCACACCTAAAGCTTTTAAGCTACTTGAAATTGTGATACACAAAATTTGTGGTCGGACATCTAAAAAAAACCAGAACAGTCTGGTTACACTGCTCACCATATTGCCCATCGAGAAACTGCTGGTTCACAATAGGTTGCCAATTTGGGTTTCGCAACAAGGGACATTCCCAACAGAGGCGATCGAACACATGACGGAAGTTTTGTCGAAGGTGGGGCGGCTGCCCTGTCTTAACTACCAGAGCATATACGAAATAGTAACTGGTCAGATTTCAGATCTTTTTATTTGTAAAGCATCGAGTTAGTTGAAATAGTAGTAGCATTTGGAGTTTCCCTTCGGCGGTTCTGGATAATGTTCACGAAAGGTTTCGCTCAGTGAGAAGAAAGAATATTGCTCGATGAAGGTAATTGAATTCAAGTTGACTCCATTGCGGCTGACCTTGTTATGGGTTTATCCCGCTGTGGAAGTTGGTCTCCCTTCATATCACTGGGACAGAATTGATCGGATTAGGGCTCTTGCTTCTAGTTGGCCTCAATACGATCTCAATTACGTTTAGCCTGGTCGAGTCCGATCTCCGTTGACTCTTAGTCGCTCAGGCTCATTCCGCCTTGAAGTTGATCCCAACTGAGGTCACCAACGTTGAATAAACTGATCAGCACAAATTGTCACACAGGATAATCATAGCGTAACAGCGACAGTTGTCCGGAGATTGGATCGAGAGGGGGGGATTCCGCTAGAGTCATGAAGACCACTTGATACAAATCAACCCTGATTATCACATTTAAGTTGCCGCTTAGGCGTTTGTTGAATTATCTCTATGGAGCACCTGGAAGTGTCCAACTCCATTGTAAAATGAAAGTAAAATGTTGTGCAGCTCATTACCAAATGGTACCAAATGTAAGATTAGTCCGCGAATGAAGACGAACCCTAAAATATATCCATCTATTTGCCTTCTTTCGATTTGCATTTTTAGTATACAATGAGGATCTTCAACAAAATGGTTCCTAGTCGACACCAAACTGCTAGCCTGAAAGTCTTCATGAATGATTCTGTGAAGCTTCGATAGCCCATCCGATTGGTGGACCTATGAGATCGAATCAGAGTTGCCGAGAAAATCTGCTTAGTGTTACATTTAAACACTGCCGCCAATTCAGTTACTAAGGGGCCATTTGCCTTGCCTCAAACATAGAAGGAGTTAATGCTAAAAATCGAGAGAAAGGGAGTGAATGATCATTCCCTGCTTTCACACGTGAATGACAATGTGTAGCTTCTACAAAAACCTACGAACACGTAATTTCTAGATGCACCCAGTACTGGGAGTCTCTTCTTCGACTCCAAGTCCAAGTGATCTTCCCTCGTTGGTTGCAAGGAAAGGGATTTGGCGTAAAGGGCCCACGACTATAGCCTAAGCCCATAGGACGACCGTAGGGAGGGGAAAGAGTTGGGATGTTGGATGCTTTGCGGGGGCCGCATTGAGGGCGGTGAGAGTATGATGAGGGCCCCGGGAACTGCCCTCTCTCCTCCCATCGCGGGTGGGCTCCCTTTCTCTCGGCGGGCGGCTAACCTCTTTCCTTCGTTCGGTCTATATGAGCCATGTCTAGATTGCGGACCCTCACATCTCTCACCCTGTGTACTACTGCCGTTCATGTGCTTGTGTCGAATTGGTATGTCCGAGACACAGCGAAGCTGTTCATTTGTCGTTCTGGACTCTTCGATGTGGAACTAGCCGATATGGGCATATATATCTCTATACAATTTGGCTCTTCCGCTCGAGGGTGGATGCCCTCGGGCCCGAGCCCTCTCCATTTGCCACCCCGCCAACAACCCGGCAGCGGCGGCTGCTTCCGCCGCCGTCGCCGCCGGTTGCCGCTGCCACCCGCAGTGGCCGCTCGCTAATACAGGGCCCCCGAAAGGGACAAAGGACTTGGGAGGGCCTGTCGGGGCCCCGCTGCGTGGATAACACCACCCAAACCTAGACCAAGCCTAAACCCGGCAGGCGCGGATAACATCACTTACAAACGGTACTGCCACCACTACCACCATCACCACGACTACCACTCCACGCACTGCGCAGGATGGTCCAACCTTGAAGTTTCAATTAAGTTTCTAGTCTCTCCTCGTTTCCTCTCGTTCTGTGTCCTCGGTAGCTGTTACAAGTTCAGCTAACCTGCTGTGCTCCGCGGTTATGTTCCAGCCTACGACGGTTAACCAAGAAGTCCATCTGGCATCATTGCAGCAGTCGTGGTTTCAGAGGCGAACGTTCAAGTGGCCAGCAGCCTGTAATCAATCTTGATTCGATTTCGTTCGATTTCACATAACGAGGACCGGCTGTACTCGCTGAGATCCATCGTTTCGTTGCTTGATCTCGCCTTTTTCTACGCCGTGTCTCGTCGAACCAGCTGGATTACATCATTTACCTGTGGCGGCACCCGGAAGAATCCGTGTTGGTTGGAGTATGGTCCCGTACAGCAGACGAAGCTGTGGATATGCCTCGGGTAACGCGAATAACTTGCGCTGTTGCGCCAATATGCCATTTGAAGCTATAGAAAATACGGCACATCAGTTTAACTAGGTGTCGTGAGAACATCGTCGACGATGTTCTAACAACGAAGAATGCTCCGATTATGGAGAGTCAATATTTGAAGATGGAGGTGGTCCGCGCGGAGCTTCAGATACGATTTCTACCACCGGCACGACTTCGACAAACGGTGAGTAGAGCGAAATTTCAACTTCTAAAATAAAGCGTCACCATCATTGTCATACATTCTACCCACTGATTGCTATTGTCTATCGAATATCTTCAGAATATCCAATTCCAATAAATAGGGGGAAATACGCAGTTCTCTCCTTGAGTGCAATGGTCGCACTGGGCAGAGCTTCCATTCAGAAATGCGTAGAACTGATCCCGAGAAAAATATGCACAGAAAAACAGTGGAAACAGTAAACACATAGAAAAACATAACACCCGTGAGGTGCAGCATGTCACATGAAACATATGTCCTATGGAAAAAAAAAGAGTCCGCGCGGTCTCCATCCACATTGACGGCTAATTAAAGCTATAAAAATGCTCGGTACAAACGAGAGAGGATTGATGGGATGATAAGGATCAATGCACTGCGTCCAAGTTTGAATTGATTAACAAGACATCGTAGCATTGCGAGGAGGGGATACACTTACTTAAGAGTTCATTTAAGCATGCGCATACGTTGTACTGAGATTTGAATTAACAAGCCGACAAGCTTAGCAACAATAAACAATGATTTATCAATAAGCGAATATATGAATTAGTAATCTTTGTTATTTCATCGCCCCCGCAGACGTAGGCTTTATACATATATGTACGTATGTATATGGCGCATCCGTCTATTTATACAACAAAATAAGCAAAACGAGATTTATCATGATGTAATATATCTGTCCACGTACGACCTGCGTAGGAATATTGTGTGCCAATTGGACATTGTGTGGGTTGATGAAATTTCATTCAGTGGTTTTACCGATTGGTCTCAACCGAGGATTCGGTTGGGAATAATTTTTCATAAAATGCTCGTTCACCTCTTACATTTGCAGCATCTAGTTTGTTTATTTAGGGCAAATGGCGGACTAGCTGAACGTTGCCGTCAGTAGTGGGTATGTTTCAGTAAAAACAAAGCGAGACGAGAAAGCATTTGTTCACTTCAAGGTCTGTAGCGATCTGAGAGATTGTCTACCTCCGAGTTTCATACGGACGAGTGGATTCTACGCTACGGTGCTCCAGTTGTTCAGTTCTATTGAACTAATGATACTATCCTAGTTCAACTGTGTTACTCACTTCGAGGCTATTTTACTTATTTTTACCATTGGCCCATTGTGCTTTATAATTGCTTTATAATTTATGAAATAATATTGCGGTGTCGAGGACAATATGTTACATGAAAGGGGCGAGTTGCAATGGGAGAGCAGCGGCAGGATGCACACAGGACATGAATGGGATTACTGTTACGTTACAGTACGACAGCAGAACCCCTGCAGCTGCGTAACGACAGTGTTCGCTAAGGGAGAAATCTGGTTGAGAATCAATCAGCTTTGCAGCGTCGAGGGGTCACCCGAGGAGATCACTTAAAATGACCATATCAGATGACAAATGAAACCCTATTTGTGCACGCGTAGAAAAATTGACCCAAATCTACTTAGTATTACTCACTCCCAGAATAATCATAATAATAATAATAATTACAATTATTATTGTTTTTATTATTTCGTTGGAAATACTAAAATATGGGAGTAGGCCAGTTTGCTTTGGAATCGAATAAAATTCAATCTTCTAATTCGATTCGAATTGCCGCCAATAACCGGGTGTCATGGTGGCCCAAGGTCTCGAATAGAGTTATCACAATTAAAATAGGTTGATTAGGGGTCCTCATTATTCTATACACCATAATACAGCACGACACACCTATCCTTCAATTGACCAATAATGAAAATAGGTACTACATATCATCAATTAATTTGTTCATCCGCCATGTTTTATCATCCAAAATTTGTCAAACAAGCCATTTGTGAGTGGATTGCATGGGATCGAAGGTCGCATAGACGAGACAGGAATGAAAAATCGGCCGAAAACGTTTTGAAAACTGTGTTTTACTATAAAAATGGAGTTATTCAAATCGACTACTTTGAGACTGGCACAACGATCACAGGACAATATTACGCTGAACTTTTCGATCGTTCCCAGCAACGTAGTCACTTGGAATCGGAAGAGGAAGAAGGTGCTGTTCGAGGAGGATAACGCGCCTGCCCACAAGTCACATCGAACGATGGCTAAACTGGCAGAGTTGGGCTTCGAAATTGTCGAAAACCCACCTTATTCTCCAGATCTAACCCGCCGTATAGGAGTATCTTGAGTCTATGGAGACAATGTTTTAGAATAAATGAATCAATATTTTTTCCTAAAGGATTGTTTTTATTTCTATACAGTAAACGTGTTATTGACAAACCTACGCATTATGGTTCCATGTTAAAAATACCGTTGTACTTTTGAGTATGAGGTATTATAATAATTTCGAACATCTTGATAGACAATACGCGTAACTCGAAACATTTTGGATGACAAAACATGGCTAAAGAACCAACTATATTGAAGATATCGTGTAATTATTATCTGAATTATTAGTGAATTAAAAGAGAAATGTGTCGTGCTGTGTCTTGAAGATCATCGTGTATACATAATAATTTACGAGGATTCCTAACCAACATATTTAAATTTTGAGCCAGATTCGAGAGTTTGAGGGCACAGTGACACCGGAACTGACTCTCATTTGACACAAAATATTATTGACATTACACGTATATAGTGGATAAGTAAATGTAAAATAAACCTCTTCAGTGGTCTGTAATTCACCTTCAGTGGTTTCATTGTCAATAGTCTATTGCTATGAAGTTCAGAGGCCGTTTCTTAACAAAAAACATCGAGGCGATTGAGCGTGAGCAGTATATATCTCTTGGGTGGGTCAGATGCGAGGCCAAGAGCAACATAATATATTTAGCATTCAATGTTCATCAACGCAGCCAGCCTGTCATTCAATAGGCACTTACAATTAAACAGAACTTCTACATATTTCAATATCAGACCGAACAACTTGCGAAGTGTTCGACGAATATTGATTATGGCAATCGCCGGGACGGATCAAATAAATTACGTGGGTTAATTTCTGCTCGATTGTTTAGAGGGCAGATTTACTACGTCCAATTTTATTAATTAAGCAGTAATGATAATAATAATAATAATAATCATAATAACATAATAATAAATATGCTCTCGGCGTCGCGATAATTTACCCGATTACTACTCACTAGTACTGAGGTCTATTCTGCGTATTGACCAAAAAGGTATAATGTAATCTTGCAATAATTGTAACTGAGTGATGGATGAAGTAGTATTTGAACAAAAAAAAGACATCGTAATATATTGCTGTGACGAATGATATATAGTATGTGTATACGTGACGATACTTAAATGCAAACATTGTATTTTACTACATTGGATAGATAGGTACCAGAAAAATCAATTTAATTAATGCTCCACGACATATGTTCGTCACTCTCGTGCAAATAGTGTCATCCAAATGGGCCACGGCATACAGCAGATGTGTGATCCAAATCCTGTACATTTGGGTTTCTGTCCAGCGTTTCTTATGGTTATCATATATTATATATTATAAATTCGTTATTAATTATTATTATTATTATATATTATAAATTCGTTTCATCCGGGTGGATACTGCTTCGCCGAAATAGCCTCAATACAAATTGGATTCGATTTTCGACAATTTGTCGCTAGATTGACAGGTCAGTCGTTTCGGTCTCGGACGAGACAATTGGTCTTTGCTGTTAACCGTATTTTAAATAGCTATAGAACAAAGAACCTGAATTCAACAATGATTTGTGCAAGATTCAAGAAAGCAGAAAAAGACGAAGCACAATAACGCCAACGCGTGTCGAGTATGGACAGTGAGTGCTTTAATATAATACGTCACTAATGTCCATATCCACTCCGCTGAGCTTTTTCCTTGGTACACAAACAAGCAAACGTATGCATGTATGTATATATGCGTGCATAATATGACAATACAACAACATGATAAAACAAGATGGACGGGATGACAGCTGTTATTGTAGTTGGTTGTCACATCGTGGGGCATCGATTCCGTCGAAATTGAGACGAATCTCAGTACTCGGGACGAAATAACGACTTAGCCATCGCGGGTAGAAATTTCGTAGACATTTTTTGCTTTTGTTGTTGTTGTTGTTGTGGTGGTGGTGGTGTATTGCCGGGCGTGACCTGTTTTTTTTTTGAGAGACAGAGGAGGAAATTTTCTTCAAACGCACGGACACCACTAGAGCCACCTCGAATCTCCATGAGAGTGGGCCGGGCGTGACCTATCTCGAAAGTACGGTATGTATTAGTGGTATAATCAAATATTGTCTATGGGTTACTTCTCAGCTTTCAATAGTAGCTCTATACAGTCTAATGATTAATAAACCCCTAATAATATGTAAGCAAGCTTCGACGGCAGCGTCATTCACCGCTTGGTGACGCTGCTGCTTAGGTCAATGTAAGTCTTCGGTGCCACCCCTCTCCTCGACGTTATTTGCTATGATGAAAATGCTCTCACAGTTCCAGTACTGGTGGTACAGCAAAAAAAAACAGAGGAATATTATGAGCTCGAAACTTGTTATGAGTAATATTAAGATATAGTTTATAGATACATACAGTGTAATGGATATACTCGCGAAGGGGAAGTCTCTGTGAAGACCTCTGTGTCTGACCTGATGCATGGACACTCGAACCTTAACAGGCGTTAACGCTACAGCAAACATGGTTACATCGTGTGACACATCTCGCCTTCTGTATCTAGATTGAGATTTGTCGCAATTACTCAGTGAAGGCCATTTGGCCAGGCGTTTTATCAGGGAAATGTTGAGTTTACGCGAAAACTCATGTGCGCATAGAACGGAGTGATGTTGCACCAACAGGTGGTATTACAAGATACTGGATTACTTCAAGCTTCATGTGCAAATGACTTGATCTAGTGTGTTCGGCTTATAAGTAAAGACATAGTTTTTGTCATTTTCTGAATAATTTCTGAATATGTGCACGATGGCTACTTCGACATTGTAAGTGTTTTCGGCTGATCGCCTCAATTTTCCATTGAACAGGTCCAGTGCGCCTGCGAAATAATTAGTCTATATCTTGGAGACGCATTCGATGTTCTCTCGTGGGTTTATAGACATCCACCTTGAGAAAAATCTGTAGCAGTTGGTCTGGCTAGATTGTTCACAAGCGTTCTTAGGGGATCGACATGGTAGCTAAGGGCTTGCAGAAAAAAATCAATTAGACCACTTCTGTTTGCTTCTTTTGCAAGAAGATCAGATTATTTTAGTCCCCTATTGTTTGGCTGGTTTGTAGTTATTTTTTTTCGAAATGGCCAGTCGCGGTGTTCCGCGCGTCGTATCTGAGAAAACGTCGATTGCGAAAATATGCGGAGAAGACCATCATATATAGCAAGCATCAGAAATGTCAAACTATGTATATTTCAGGTCCGAATATCTAATGGTTCCTTTGAGCCGAGTGGAGGCAACATCCAATTCTGAAAATTCCGGCACTGAGACCGTAACTTGTTTGCTCAGTCTGGGAGTATAACCTTCGACTACTTTTTTTCGAGGGCTTCCTCTTGTATTCATCCTACATACTATTATAAGATAGATCTAACCGCTGGTCAATTAACGCCTCGATGATGGCAAAACATTGAATTCTATGGTGTTGTTCTAAATTCCAGCAGAACACCGAAGAGTGGACCAAAGTTACCCTCCAATAGTGCCATTTTCGGATACGGAGGCAGTGTCATCTGTTTTCAGTCCGTCTCATTCTTCATCCTCTACTCGTCTTGCTAACTTATCCGGCCCGAGAGTAACCCATACACTGAAACCCTTATTCGGGATAACGAGGTCGTCGCTTGCGAGTAGAACACGCATCAACCTCTTGCACGGAGCTGATCAAGGAACAGATCCTTTGTCAAAAGCGATGTAGCGTTTTTCACCAGGAGAACACCCAGTATAAACTAGCAAAGGCTTTCTATACGTGATCCGTTCGAAGTGCGATGTATTTGAAGTTCGTCGTCTAAGGCCGGTTAACAATTGTTCCCAACACCTCACCGTGATGAAATCAATGAATTTCGCCATCGTCACCTAGGGGATATTTTTATTCACTGGCCTCCGATCCTTCTCCCATCAGACAGTAATTTTCTTTGTTTGAGACATATTTAAAGGTTTTTTTTAACCCATGGCTGACCCTTAGTCTATGTCATCTCTCTTGAGTTTACTCCCCCCGGCATCTTCAGCCACTTGACAGTACCACGAGGTTCGTCCAGGGGCGGACTCAGGGGATATATTGGCCCGTCTCAATACCTTCTACCGGCCTCAAATTGGGGCATATGTCTCACCTTGTACCTTACATGAGTTGATCCCTATTATAGATAAGAGGTGACAGGTTTCAGTCCTCCCAGAGTGCGATGGAAAACCTCTCTCCCTGGAGTATCCATCTCCTTGATCACGGAACGTTGACGTAGTTCGACCCAAGGACGTCGTTGTGAACAGAAATAGCACTCACTTCGCATTCAATGCTTTTCTCTATTTAACGCCTGTGATAGTGAGACGTCAGTGATTCCATCTCTGCATTGTTCTTCGGCTGTGGTGTATCCTTCCCAACTGTTAACACGTTTGCCTGCAGACGTTCTTCCCAATTTTCCATCAGACGTCTCTCCCTATAGTGTTGTTTGGAGTAATAATACAGGTATAGATGTTTTACAATTTCCGGATGTTGGACTCAAATACGACGTGTGACGCGACGGAAAGAACTGTGCACCCTCCATTTGCACTTAAACGATTGTACAATACATATTTGTTGAATCTCGAATTCGAAACCGTGTTTAGATTTGGTGGGGACCTGCTTGCCTGGGCTGTTTCGTTGACTACAGGATGAAGATGCAGCTGAGCGATTCACTCACAATTAGTGAATGAGCTCCGGCTGCTAGCTTTACTGCTCTCGACTTTCAAATCATGAGACAGCCAATGACAGATTTGAAGCTAACTCAGTTGGACGACGAACGGCGACTATAGACGATTGCTGCAGTTTACGTAGAACTAATGTACAAATGTTGACGTGAGTGAGGAGATGATCTCGTGAAGCAGAATCTCGTGTTGGCCAGCTGCAAATTCAGCGAATACTTTATCAATCACTCTAGTGGATCCTACAAAAATTCTGTTACCCGATGAATTTCTTTTCCTGAAGGAACTTATGTATGCGGGTCATTCTATGCCATTCGGTGGTGGAGTATAGACCCCGCGATGCGGGAAATCTAGAAAGGCCACGTACATAGCTCTTTGCTTACATAAATTCAAATAAATGCATGCTGAGAGACGCAGCGTATATGTATATATATATATATATATATATATATATATATATATATATATATGTTTATGCGGTTTGCGTAACACAAATGATATTTCATAACATTCGTTACGGAATCAACTAATTAAATAGCAGATACACAGGTATTATTTAAGTAGCGTCGGGCATAAATAGCCAGACCGACGCGACCATTCATGAGGTATCTTAACAACTCGGTTAACTCATTTCGCTCTCATAATTGTTTCAATACTGTTGAATAGTCGATTGAAATGGCTCATATTTTTACATAATTTAGTAAATATGCAATTATATCATCGCAGGCATCCAATAAATGATCTATAATCAGTGTATAGCAAATGGTACATGATTCGATATGACATTTCCAAGCTTCACCATTGTATAATTGCTATATTATATTCACTTGGCTGTGAATTTTTTATTTAATGGGTCCTTATTTAAGCCCCGTCAATCATAGACATTGTCAAAGGCACTTTATGTTTCTTCGTATGACCTTCATGGTTGACTCTCGATCTTCGGGCGAAGCTTCAGAAAGGGAGTTCATCATGTACTTTAACTGCAAATGTTTGCATTTCTGCAATGTCTTTCCATACATGTAAATTTTTCGGGCTGACTTTCAGCCTGAGATATTTAACGTCCACGGAACCGTTTTCAGCATTGCTTCAATGGGCGGACCCCTTGAATGTAAATGTGCAACGGTGGAAATCGAACTCGTGTGTGCACCTACGTCCGTCTCCTCCGATTGCAAGGCAGGGGCTCACGAATGCGCCAACCAAACCACCCCCCGGGGGTTCAACGCCAACCTTTCCATGCGCTTAATAAGTTTTCATCCCATCGCAGCGTAGCTCGATAGTAAGTCGATCGATCACCTTCTGATGTGTGAATTCAACCTAAAAGCAGACCGAATACCAAAATATATTACACTATTGTATTAGGATTCAGCTATGTAGAGTAAATTTGTTGTGATTTAAAGAGCTGAGGGGTCGTCGAGAGGTCTGCTCTGTAGGCAAATCACCTTACCGTACTAAATGATTCGAGGATTTACATTCTCATAAGTGGGGTTGCATATAATCGTAAATGACGCGTAAGAAGTCTGAAAGGAACTATAGTCCTTGTGACAGGTCACTTGCTGGAAACCTCTATTTGCGGCACCTGGTACTATTGTAGGTGTTCGAATGTTTAAACCTTTGCAATTTCGTAATTTCTACTAATTTCGTAAAGCCTTTAGTGGTTCGGTAGTTGCAAATGCTGCGGGCGATGCAATTGACGTACGCCACAATACACGCCTCGAGGCGTCACAATGCCGAGGTCTTCTTTGACTAACACATCCACGAACGCGAATCCATTGTCGAACAAAGAGCTTATCATCGCCGCGACACAATTCCCGATTAGACAATTGGACTCAACATTCACTTAGGCCATCAATATGCCCTGCTGCACCTTATGGATAAAGAACGCTCTCGAATAAGCGAACTACGGAGCTGTACAACTGATCAGCGTAGTATTACGTAAGGCTTCGCCCCTAGCATAAAAGCAAATAACTGTTTTCACCAGTATTTTTGAAGATAGCCCTCAGTCGTTCCAATATGTAGCAGGCCTCAAAACCATGTTTGTGTATTACTTCAATAAGGACCTATAGGGGTCACCTTTATAAATTGGTATTTTACTACATCGTCAAAAATTTCACCGTTGTTTTTAAGGCCAAAAAAATAACTAGCAAAGTCGTGGCCTGTGCAATTGGGAAATTGGATACCTGCCAAACTCTTTGCCTTACTACAAGCGCTGCTTTGCGCTCGGGTTTAGTCACAATGTCGAAAGGAATCAAAGGCAGCATTCAAGTTGGAATTTCCGTGAAGATCTAAAGTCATGTGGTGTGGCTTGGGGGACATATTAACTGTGACGAACGGAGTTCGCCGAAGATATGAAGTTTGTTTATATTTTGAATTTGCCGCCATTATATGTATTGTTGTTAAAATGCGAATTATGTGAATTGAGTAATTATTGGCCTTTTTCATATACATACATATATATCGATTATTGTTATTTGTTGATGAACATTAAATTATATTATATCGTTTATGATTCAAATAAATATGTGAACTTCAGGACAGGTGGCGCCCCCTATTAGCAGGCAAGTTCCTCACTGTTAAAATAGAAAGGACGATCAGGAGAACACAACACTTCAAGAGATCAGGTCTCCCTTTCAAGACCTCCCTGCGGGGTTTCTCCTCTTGACTTGTCCGTTAAGCCGCTTGTCCTGTTAGTTCTCCAAATCGTCGACGAGTAGTTGACAAAACCGACAGTGTATTCACTTAGAGTTACTTGACAAGCAGGTTGGTTTGCTATATTAACATTAACCGGGAATAGATACATGACATTAATAAACATAACAGTCTCTTCAGAGGGGTGGCAGTGACCCCCTATTCGTTATACCTTCAGAGTTCGATAGACTGGCTCGTCGATAGACCAGGTAAATTTTTAGGATCGTGGAATTGCCAAAAAAAAAGTTAGAGGCCTGAAGCTAAACATCAGAAAGAGTTGAGAATCAACCACGTCCATCCAATGGGATCTAGTCACAAGCAATGATTGATGATTACCGTATAGACAGATTCCTTCTTTTGATTCGCTGACAACCCTTTGAAAAGGCTAACCGGAGTGGGGTTCGTTCAGCAGGTCGGAGAAGACCCCCATTCTTTAACCTGCCAACCTACTTTTGGGCAGTACTTTCAGCTACGTTTGACGAAAACTGTGAAGTAGTTGTCCAGATGACTACTAGAACACTTTCACGTATACAGCAGAAATGCCCCGGATAATTTCGGCAGCTCTCTGTCCTCAACGAAAGTTGAATGAAGAAATCATTAGTTGAATAAATGTATGTTATCTGTCATTTGGACTGCGTAATATTTTTGAGAGTCCACACGGCGGCGAAAAGATTTTGTTCACCGCAGGACCCGGTCACGATATACTTGAAATACAAAGAAAATGCTTTGCAATGGCTGACGAAATTTAGCTAGCAACAGCTGAATATTGAGCAAGGAAAATTACTAAGGGCAACCGCACGAATCCATTGAACAGCGTGGTATATAATCGACCACAGCAGTACTCTCTGGTGAAGAGACGTATTTACTCATTCCGCGCATGACGTAGAATAAGGAACACAAGCAGGATGGCTTGACAATACGCGCAGACGTCTATTAGCACCGAGTTTTAACCACATTAAGCTGGATGAGAGAGAGGCACTCACATACAACCGTCATTCGGATGGGTGGAGCGGTTTTACCATATATATAGTATCGTATTTTCGCGGCGGGAGCAGAAACATTGCGTTGGAGGAGACGTGTCTAGACTGAATTTACCTACGAATTCAGGTACTTAATTTTGACTTTCATGGTTTAACCCGGTCCCAAGATCGTATAAGGGTCCCGCTTGAATCCCAGTAGATGTGCTAAAGGCCCTCTTCCAGGAGACGCTTTGAAGTTTTCAAACGGATGCTGGAAAAAATCTGCCGAGAGGGACGATATCCACCTGAGTGGAAAAAAGTTTTTCCGGCACTCATCAGGGAACCTACCGATCACGGAGCGATCCGCCCAATCTGTCTCTTGGATACGATTGGGAAGGCACCATCGGCTTCGCAATCCAGATGTCGAAAGGGGAGCTCTACTGAAGTTGCCATAGACAGAGTGCTGCACGTGGCCGAAAGGCAGAAAAGTAGAAACCAGTGGTCAATGGAACTTTGCATAGTGATTTTACTAATATAGATATGGATAAACGCACTCGAAACACTACGAAATAATCCATGACCGCTAAGGTTCCCCAGGCCCTATACTATGCCCTCTATTCTCCGATATTGCATACAAGGACGTGGCAGAGATCGACAGACAGGAAAGAGTTCAGTTAAAGATTGACCCTCAGAAGGAGTCGGAGGAATTAATGGAGATGCCCGAGCCGTAACTAGCTTCAGAAAATGCGAAGCAGTACTGCTTACCAAAAACACACACCATGAAGACGTCACCATACACTATATCGATATGAAGCGGGCGGTGCGATAACGTAGGTGGCCGCGAACGCGGCGGAGGTCGTCTATGATCTAACGAAAATCATGCAGAAAATACGGCGGGCCAACATGTACGAAATGGGCACAGTGGACGAGTCGACCGTGCTGTACGCGGCGCCGAAATTGAAGCCGAAAGAGAAGATTCAGTACTAGCAAAGGCAGAGGGTAATATGAGCAGTGAGGGCATAAAGAACTGTGGAAACGCTAGTGGTGATTACCCTAGCTCGACTCGTATCCCGGCCAAAACCAATTGAGGACAGCAATCAACCAGCGGACTCAAAAAGGCACTGGATCAGCGATCTCATACCTGTCCGATCCAAGTGGTTCGACGCCCGAACCCGGCCCCACTCACGATAGCTGGTAAGATCAAAGGAGAACAGAAATTGATACAGTCTACCACTACCATAATAACGGGTAGATACAGAGAGAAAATATGATAAAAAAAAAAAGAAAAGAGCATAGACTAGCCATAGAGGGTTAAGAAAGACAAATGCAATAAAACCTGATCAGTCAGTGAACGATGTCCAAAATCGGAAATTCGACTGACCCAAAAAATCACGCAATCTTACTCCACTGCATCCCGCCGTCGAAATTATCGCTGAAAACAGTCCTGTTGTAAACGTGAACGAAAGGCTAACTGATTCATAACTGATTATGTTTAGTAGGTACGGGTCACACACCCCCAGGCTAATTCCAAAGCGGAAGGACAAGTGTGAGTAGGTTACACATCGCATGTTATCGTTAGCTTCCTATGACAAAACTAGCACTTAAATGTTAAAGATATGAGGTTGTATGCTCGGCGGGAACATTTGAAATAATGAATAATAAAGACTATTCCCTAGGAGCTTGAAATGAATGTTAATTACCACAATTTATGGATATTGACTTGAAAGGATGAAAGATGGCTGCGCATGCCGATATGTTCGAGTCATATGTCTTAAAATATGGTCATTATCATTTTAGTTGAATGTTGTGGCGATACTCAATAACAATGAGCCGTAGTTGTATTAGGGTTGGATATTCCAAAGGTTGGAATCTATTAATCGTTGCCAGGCCTAGAATGGAATAAATCTGTGGCTCAGTTGATAAAAAGAATATTCAATAGATAGATGGGGCGTAATGGTCTGAAACGATAGTCAAACTTTAATGCGTTAATGTTCAGCATTAAGAAAAGCAAGTAATACACCAACTACATGTAGGCTCATGTAGGATCGAATCCGATATGAGATCGTTGTTATGGAAGAACCGCTATCACGAGGGTCAGATGGAGCACACAATGTGGCGAGGACGAAGAGTCCAAAGTGGTTAGTCTTGTTCTTAATGAATAGGCGACTGTTTATATGAGGCTGATATGTGAATGTGTAATACTTGGTAAAGAGGTGCAGGTGAAATGCGAAATAAGTGCAGGCTACTATAGGGTGTGCAGCGGCACAAGTCAGGCAGGGCATATCCCGGCGACCGGAGACGCGTTGTATTTGCTTAATCGAATAAGGTAACTTATTCGGAGACAATAGCAAATTATCTTTGAATCATTAAAAATGAATACCGGGACGTTCTACAAACCCGCGGTCCGTCAAGAGACCAATAAATAAGTAATAATTCTCATGAACGATCAAACCTGTTCCAATGCGGTATCGCCTTGACGTTTTGACCAGGTGCGACAACAGTGGTGCTCAGATTCAGATCGACGAGTGACGTCGCTCGCACGAATAGTGATCGATGGCCACTGAATTTGTCGTGGGCATTAAAAGGCACCTCGACCCTCATTAAAGGGTTGATGAGGGCTTAACCGTCAGTATGTGCATGTGGCGGACAATTTGTGCTCAGGGAAATCTTGACGAATGACTCCGTCTAGTTGTAAGTTGAGGCATGAAGAGATGCACATGATCGGAAGCAGAGGTTGGCGACATCTCTCAAGTTTGTTAACTTGGACGGCAGAATAATGATAGCGGTAAATCTATTTGTGTGTAGGGATGTTTTTTAACTTCTAATTTTAGCACGTTGACACCATTTGAACCAGCATCTGTGAACGCCACGGGCTAGGCGCAGAATTTAGTCCACTGGCCTAACATTAACGTACCTGGCAAGAAGTAAGTAAGGTTAAGAGCTGAGGCCTGTCAGATAGGGGATGGTCAGCTAAGGTGCAGCTCGAAAAGCAGTTTTTGGGTCGAACATTAACGTCCGATTGCGATTGATGCTGAGCCATAGGAATTGTTGACGTGAGGTCCTGTCACCGGCTTCGTTTTCATCTAAGAAACTTTCACAATCGGAAATTATATTACCTTAATATTTATTCGTAAGGCTAAGCTAGATCATATTAACAAAGCAAGCTCCTTTTCAAGAGTCTGTACATTCAACCTGCTTTCTCTAGATGTTACCTACTTCAAATATTGATATATGAGCGTCTCAAACTCAAAGGTGATTTGGCTATCGCCGATCGAACTGAATTGAATCGCTCACCGCCATTATAAGCGGCTATGCCCTCGTGACGAACTTCGCCATCTGTGAGGACTATTTGGTCTTATCGATACATTAGATGGAGTAATTGTCCTTCAAGATTGCAGTGGCGCTTTGAAGTGGTTTGCTGAGTACATTTAATTAAATCTACTGAATTACCTGTGTTCATTTAAACACACTGTAGTTTTTATACATTATTACATCGCTGTATTGGTAGTTAATTAGTTGAGGCGCCACCTGTACAGCCTTGGATATGGATCTCTGACGAGTAAAAAAGCACGTTTCCCTGGTATAAAAGGGATTTTCGATTAATGAGTGAATGAATAGATGAAGCGACTTCCCCCTCCCCCTCCGCGGTTGCTAATATTGAGTTAATGAAATTGAGGAAATAAAGACCACGTATATATAAGGGGACGGTTAGCCGGGTTGCGCAAGCCATTCAACTGGGCAGAGTGTTCACAGAGGCTGGAATCAGGCAGAGAGGGGCCAACAGAGTCCTTCCGTTGCTGCTGGTTGTCGGTGGCTACGTTGGCTGTGTGTCTGTTCAGTTCAACAACTGGCATCATCCAGAAAGTCAGTCAGTCAGCCAGCCAGTCCGCGAGCAAGCAGGCGGTAAGAGAGCGGACAGAACGCTAGCATCAGCAACCGTTGGCAAGAGGGCGATTGCGGGGTGTCAACGCCGACGACGACGATGACTGCTCTGTCGGTCTGTCTGTGTGTATGTGTGTGTCTCTATTGAGTTGGATGGAGGAAAGTGGAAAGAAGGTGGATGAATGTTGGTGGGGTGGGTGGTTCGTTGGGTGGTCCGTTGTTGACGCGCGGTAGCCTGCCACTTACGTAGTAGTGGGAATATTATATCGGTGGACACCAACGTTGTTGTTGTTGTCGTAGTCGTCGAGAGCGACGGCGATGACAAACTCGATTGGCAGTTGGCTAGAAAGTAATCATCGTGGTAGGAGCAGCACAAGGACGCTGCTGGTGGTGGTGGTGGTGGTGCTTTTGTGTCCATGAAGGAAAACCACAGGAGAAATCGCCGAAGGGATGGATGGATGGACGGACGGATCAATCGATTGAACTCGCTCAAGAAAAGCGCCACACTGCTACTCTTCGATATACTCATTTTCATCAGACGATAAAGGCGATCACAATGATGGCGTTGTCGCCACTATGGTCGGTTGACGTCCGTCATCGTCACCGCTGCAGCGGACAGGATGACAATGTCCGCGCGCGCGGATGCACATAGATGACTACAAGGACGATGATTATGACGATGATGAGAAATCGGCGGTGGCGGTGGCGGCGGCGGCGGCGGCAGGAGGCGGTGGTGGAGCGGTGTCTCGGTAGAGGCCGAATGGTGGAGCCGCCTTGGGCTAAAGAACTCGACTAGACCGACATCGACGGTAACAGTCATCGCTTGCTACTACTACTACTACTGCCGCTGTTGAACATCAGAAGAGCGGTATCCGAGCGGTCTATCGATGGCGCTGCTGTTGCGCCGGTGGCGTCCACTCTTTCACTGGTGGTGGAGAAATGGCTCGAGAGATGTGAAAGCCGAGCACGGAGGAGGGAAAATTCACCACCCAACAGCAGCAGCAGCGGTGATGATGGTGGTGGTGGTCGTGGCAGCGGCGACCCTGTTACCACTGTTGCTGTCCCTGGTAGAACCGTGGCCTGTGGAGGGGCGGCCTAGCTATAATACCACCGTTGTTGTTGCTGCTGCCGCCAACAGACGAACAACAACAGCAACAACAACAACGACATCGCCACCACGAGCGACTGTGGCAGAGGGGCAGTGGTAGTCGCTGGGCGCCAACGACGAGTGGTGGTTGTGCCACCCAGCAACACCAGCGCCAGCAGCAGCAGCAGCAGCAGCAATAGTAGTCGTTGTAGAAGTAGTAGTACTTGTAGTACCTGTGAGATGGCTATTGCTTGTACTGGAAGATTGTAATAGTCCAGTGGTCGTCGTCGTCATCGTTGTTGTTGCTGTTGTTAGGGGTGGGAGCTGGTTGATTCGAGAGTTGGCTGGTTGATGCCGTGAAGCGGTAGTGTTGATCCGGATACTGTTGCCACTCCTACACACGGCTACACTGCCGCTGCTGCTGCTGCTGGTGTTCTCTGTCTGTCTGTCCCTCGAGAGAGAGAGAGAGAGAGACAAGTGAGAGAGAAAGGGAGAGAGAGAGAGTAGCTGAGGAAATGTTCTACTAGGGAGACTCTCTCTCTCTATCTCTTACTTTCTTTTTGCCGTTCGTTCATATGCGTTTAGTTGGGAGGTGGTAGCTGCAGTGGTTCGTGGTGACAGCGGATGACCGAACCACCACCACCAGCAGCAGCAGCACAATCCAACGACGACTGCGATGGCGCACTCATAAAGCCTCCCACAACCTCTGACGCTGCTGTGACAACGACACAGCAACAACAACAACAACGGGAACGACAGCAACGATTGGGACGACGACGACGACAGCAACAACAGCAACGATGATAACAGGCAGCTCCAGGAGGCAACTGAGACCGCAGCAACAACAGCGATGGTGGGGCGATTAACAGACGGCGGCGACTGCAGCAACCACCAGCCATTAGCTAGCTAGCTGCTACAACAGCAACAGCAGCAGCAGCAGCATCAGCAATCGAAGCCGATAGAGGGTGGGAGGGAGAGAGAGAGAGCGAACCGATGAAAGGACACCATTGGCAACTGGAATAGCACCAACGGCCCTCCTCTAATAGCAGCATCAGCAGCAGCAGCACTCTGCTGCTGCTGCTGTTACGGGCAGTGGTAGAGCTGCTGTAGTAAGGTGGTTTGTTTGGCTATTTTGCCTGACTGCCTGGTTGGTTTGCTCGGCGGGTGATTGCTTGCTTGCTTGCTTGCTTGGTTGGGTGGGTGGGTGTATGTCCATTCAGTTGTTCTTCTCTATCTGATGTTGATTTTGATCCTGATGATGGTAGTGGCGGTGACGGCCACTACGGAGGAGGAGATCCCCTCGAGTCACCACCACAAATAGCGCCGTCGTGACGACGGCTCTCGCTGGTTGCTGCTGCTACTGTTAGTAGTTGTTTGTAGTAGTGGCGGTGGTTGTGGTTGTGCTGGTGCTGCTGATGCCGCTACAACAAACCACGAGCATAACATTGGCAACTCGACGAAAAGCGAGGAAAGATATCACACAAACACAAGGAACGGTATAACAGTACCACTACAATATTGCGGATTATTATCATTATTATACTGCTGCTGCTTCTTCTGCTCGTGATTATGATGATGATGGTACTAGCCGGGCCTAGTCTGTTCAAGCCTATCCTTTGTATACGTGCAGTGCTCTAAGGCCAGTTACTTCGGTCGAAACGCGCGAGGATGAGATCGTCGACGAGGAACTACGATTTCTAGTGCCGATAATGCTCATGATGATGCTCGTCCCACCTGTTGTTGTTATTGTGTGAAGTGTTAGTTCGATTTTTGTACGTTGACTGCTCCGCGTGTTCCAGTGTAGTCACCCCCCCCTAGTTTGTACGTATTGGTCCAGTGCAGATTATCGGGCAATGACCAGTCATACCACCACCGCCACCACCGCCATGATAATGATGTTGGTGATGGGTAGTAACTCAGCGATGATCATGGTGACGATCACTGTTCTGTTCGAGTGATGTGAAAGAATATGATGATGATGATAATGTGAAGTGATTGTAGTGTCGATTCGCGCTGTGTGTCGATCAAGCTATCACTCGTTCGAATGCCGATGTTTGTAAGAGACCGACTCACATGGATAGTTCATGGTCTGTTCAGTAGGGTTCATCGAAAGAAGTCGAACAGCCAACAGAGGGCACAGTGGCACCGGACGAAGATGCAGAAATGGTGACAACAATGAGAGAACGTTGAACACATGTTTATCTGATAAGTCTCGTGTACTTCAGCTGAGTGACGATTACTCCCAACACCATAGGAGGGATACAACAGCGGTCCACAAAGCGATGAAAACTGATAACGGCAAAGCAGAAAACATGAGAAGAAGTTCTGCCGTCCAACTCCAACTCTCGCGGTTTGCTCGGCGGATATGAAAGCGTTTATTGTGATAATATGCATTCAAAACGGAATATATATATATGAGAGTGAACGCAGGAAGCTCCTTGGCATGATGTAGGATACATAACGAGATTTTCAAATTGTTCCGCAAAGCACAAAGAAAACAAATGAAGGTCCTCCCGCGCATGGTTCCGCACTGCCCAAGCCGCCTACTCCCGTCCAACCTGTTACATCTCAATGGAATATACCGACGTGTAAGTGAATTGCGCACGGGGCTGTTTAATAGACTGATTATTAATGAACAAAAACTCACCATTGACGTTTTAAGTGGCCGAATACAAACAGTAATTAGCAAAGCAGTGACACGCGTGGCTCATGTTAATATCACCGTCTGTTTCGTCTCGAAGCAGGCGACCTATTATATTAGATCGATTTTAAAGCAATTTTTATGCTCGTCTCGACTTTCAGTTATTATGAATTTCATTTATTACGGATCCAGATGACTAATATTCGGACGGACTTAATAGGGGTTGCTTTTGCGTCAAATGAAAAGCGCACTCAACGGTCAACAATCGAATTTATGTGCGATTTGTATAACGGCCCATTCTTGGCTGATACACTCTAAACAAAGAAGACGCTTATTGGGAGCTTCTCGGCTAATTGTCGGAGCCGTCACGTGGTTGCAGTCATTTTCGTAGGCATCACACTCTAATTAGGTGTGATGCGGTGCTGGCTTACACTGCCATTCAAAATGGTGATTCGCTTAAAACAGAAATTATTGCATTCAGTCCAATACTACCATGATATTCATCAAGTTTCGAAAATATATATATGTATATAACATATATATATCGTAGACGCGTTGTCCTACAAGCTCGACCCTGAGATCTGATCCGTGTGTGATCATTCTCGATGGCGGCCGATTCAACGAAAGGCGGATAGCCTTCTCCCTTGAAGGAGCATTCACTCGGTTCAACGCGCCGTTTCAAGTTACCTCATTAATGGGGCACCTCCGATTGAATGGTCAGATGTATCAGCGAAGAGTTCACGTTCTGATCAGCAAGTGCCAATCGATTTTCAAGTTCTTTATACTTCCGGTATTCACGACATCAAATCGTCTATATGAAAGAAAATGAATAATTAGCCCATGCGATGCGATAAATGAGAATGAAGTATATATTTATTCAAACATACAATAATTAGGAATTATTTGTAGGGATTCTTGGGGGGCGGGGATTAGCTGGGGACCGTGGCCGAGGCCGACATTGTCCCGAGGAAGTCGATGGCATTGCCTCTCTGCCTCACAACGAGGGACAGGCGTTGGAGAAGGAAAGATCCTGCGCGCTTGTCCCCGGTGGTGCGGGGAGTGAAGTACATACCCGTACACTGATTACGACTCTTCCTTGATGATACGTGAGACTCTTCCCGTTGTTATAAACCTCCCAAGGCGATTCACGGCCGCATATTGGGTAGTTAGCTAAAAATTGAAGTATCTCACAATTAAACATCACAGTATACTCTCGGCGGAGGCTGTCCATGTCGCGATGAGGGTCTCGAACCAGCGGCCTCTGGCATAATGTGAATTACGTGGTGATCGCCTGTAGAGTGTGGTCCTTGAGTTTCAAATGAATGGTTTCGGATGATTTGTCTGCTCGCAATGCAATGGAACAAAAATAGCATGCACCTTATGAATTCAGCGGAAATATTCATAATGAACACGGACTATGAGTGATGTGACAGGTAGAGCCTAACGATAGCAGAACCGACGTGCATTCGAGCACCCACTGGGTACTATTTTCGACCGGTAAAGAGGAACGTTTAGGAAACCCGAAAATATTTCGAATGGTTTACATTCGATGTTATTGTAAGCCCATTCGTCTAAATGTGATTTGTATGCGTAGAATGAAAGGCTGACATATTAGATTAAGCCTCTTGAGGTCTATAATCAAATTGATTTAAATCGAGTTTACGAGTTATTATTTTTTTATTCCCTGTGAATTAGATCTATTTTTGACTAAATCATGCTCCAAAGGTTCGAAATCATTCTCTATGAGGAATTTTTTCGTGGTGCCTTTGTTCCTAATAATGTATACAGACAGTGGAGTTCTATGACCTGCCACAGCACAGTGAAGCAGTCTTAGTAGTCTGCCTGCTTTTTTTAATACTGCAACGGCACCTCGTCACCCCATTCCATCTGTGTTCAAATAGAACACACTATCAGCTTATAGAAAATATGAATTATCAACCAAGTGTTCTAGGACTGCAAGCGCTCAGTACGAATAATCTCATTATTGGTGCTGTTGCTACCTATGTTTAACACAACGTTGACAAAGTCCTTAAGCCTTTTGGGGTTCGACGAAATTTTGAAGGAACAAATTTCTCTCTGTTTCACCCTCGCTGCTATGGATGGGGGGGCGGTGTGTTCATTGACGGTGCCATCCGCCGGCGCTGATTCTGTGCCTCTACCACATTTCGGTAGGCAGACTAATTAACTCATTAGCCCCATTGTTGCAAATCCACCTATCGCTCATCTTTCATAAGGATTCTTTCCAAAGCAGGGCGTTCTGATATTTTTTTGATATTTGATAGATACATACTACACGGAACCACAGTATATCATCGTGCATTTGACAAGAATTCGTTCGAGCATACAGGGCGAGGAATGGCAAATGTAGGCTTGCCCTTTTTGAAAAACTAGGCCTAACGTTGAAGCCGAATTGCGAAGTATATATTATAGTTTAGCTATTTTAGGGTAAGTTGATTTTAAGAAGCGTTTCTTGGCTGCGTAATAGCGCTTACGTACTCCACTTTCACTGACCATAAAATTTAATAAGTGTCCAAGTTGTTTTTCTCTCTTAACGTTGATTACAATCGGTGTCCAGCTCCTACTGAGTGCAAAGCTGAATTTTGTGCTCTTCAGCGTTGCGTTTAGCCTGATTTGTCCCAAAAAAAACCGCAAAACTGTGTGATTTCGATAAAACTCGGTAGCTGTGACGGGCACTATGTAAATAGAAGTGGTTGCATGTAACGACATACCACATTGTACTCAATAGGTGTTGAACAGCTAAGAAACAAACGAATCTGACGGAATTCGTGGAGCAGATTGTAAATGAAAGTTACTCACATTATATAGTTGTTAATATACACCTGAAATGTTTTCGTTGAGATCAATAGACTTATTCCAACTTAGCCAAACATCACCGTGCAAATGTCGATACTTTATCTTATACTTTACGGAAGGTGCCCCCAGATCATTGCCAAAAGTAACTAAGTGTAGCTCTGTTATGAGCCCACACAACGAACTAGCCGCATGAGGCTATATATGCACTCGCGTGGTTCCTGTAGCGAAAAATTGACATATCGGCGCCATGTGTTTTTGTGTTCGGTTTCAACGTTACATGTTAAAACGTGTTCAGCTGCATTTATTTTGATGTCCCGTGAAAAGCTCTAAAACGTGAAAGGTTATTTACTATGAATAATAAGTGGTAATCATCGTTGACCGACAGACACATTCAAAAGCATTATCTTCATATTATATTTGCATATCAATGGCTATATATCCCACCGCTACTTCAAGTTTAAGCCTATTTTTCTCAACTATAAGCCTATTTTTTTGCGAAAAGCATACTTCTACGTTCTCCCCTACACCGTGGATGTTCGTGAGTCGAAACAAAATGAGGTCCACCTTGGCTCTCTCTCTCTCTCTCTCAAACTGTCCTTTTCGCTATTTGAGCTGTCTTGTTGTGTGGATGCTTGATTACAAGGGAAGTGTCGTAAGAAACAATTTCGTTACTAATCTAACAGGGGCAGATGTTTAGTTTGTTACATTTTTTCAGTGATGTTAGGGAGTGCGTTCATCTCGTCCGCAGATATTGGCCCGATGAATAATAATTTGTTTGTAAGATAGCTCAAGCTGTGTGAGGGATAAGTAGAATCATTTTTCAGGAGTGAAGGTATTTTTTTGTTCGGATCTCCGAAATGATAAAGACTATTCATTTTACTGTTCATTCTTATGATGCGGTTCTTGCAGCTTAGTTACCCTGCGATTTACTGCGATGCTACACAATACAACGTAACACAAAGCTCCCTTCGACCGCTTGTACCGTGTCCCTGTGTAGTCCAACTGCGCCACTTACGTATAACGAGGATCGTCGATGCTAAACATAGATAAATAAATATGAAAAACTCTATTGCGTGAATGTCGCTTGGCTGGAAGTCGAGAGGTCGGCCGACTTCGAAATTGTGGCCGGGCTGAAAGCCTTGACGCTGTCTGTCTGTGGGTGTTAGGGAAGGACGTCGCCGCCAGGATTCGGCCGGGGGTGCGGCGGAGGGCCGGGGTGTCGTAGTTGTAGGCTAGGGGCTCTAGGCCGCTCCAGGAGGGATTTGGGAGCGATGGCCGACTCTCAGGGCGATACCAGGCCCTGTTTCTGGGGTAAATTGTGGCCTGACAGAGGGGCCTGAAAATGGTGGGCCGGGTGGGGAGAGGTAAAACTGGTGGAAAGGACAAACCTTAGCAAGAGCACAAGAGCCTTCGAGTCGCACGGCCCTACAACACGAACGATGAGGCTGTGTGTGTGTATGGAAAAGGGAAAGGCGGTAAGAGCCGCCAGGCTCATGGCTCTGTCCAAGCTCTTAGACTTTAGCTGGCAGCTAGCTATTCCCCCAGCGAGCTCCAGACCGATCCGCCAACGAACAAACCAACCAACCAACTCACTTACTCTGCTGATGGCCACGTGGCGAGGCAACCCCTCTAAGGGCCTGATGAGATGCGAAGGGCACACAGACAGGCCCTCCCCTACCCAACTGTTTTCCCGGACTCGGCCCAAAACCCGACCCTCTTGGGGGACAGACGCGAGAGAAGGGTCCACGACGACGGGGAGAAGGGCGGAGAGCCTAAAATCAAGGGAAAGGGGCCTAGGAACAGCGGCCTGGGAGGCGGCACAGTAGAAGTAAGACTTGAGTAGGGAAGTGTGGACGGACCTCAAACAGGATCTCGGACGAGGAAAGGGAAAGATGGTGGGCGGCATACGGAATAGTCTCTCTCGGCCTGTCTCATGGGCGCGCGTGTGTGTCTGTGTGTTGGTTCGCTGCCGGTTCGGCGGTGATAGTGGCTACGGTGATGCTACGGTGAGTTCGGGTGCTAGGGACGTACCAAACAGCTAAGGAGAAGATGTAGGTGGATGAGAGAGAGAGAGAGAGAGAAAGAGAGTGCGCAGGAAATGAAGGCAAGCAGGGAGGGAGAAGAAATTGCTTAGGGTGGGTGGATGGACGAAGCTGAGGGTAAAGGCATTTCGGGAGGGGAGACGGGGGGTGGGGTTCGAAGGGAAGAGATATGACAGCGGAAGGCTCAGCACACGCAGGGAATATAGGGCAACACTGAAAGTCTACCTACCAAGCCACCTATACAGATAGATCAGATGGGATGGTAACGCGCGAGCGTTGGCTCGTGGGGTGGCCAGCTGAGATCTCGGTGGAGGATGATGTGAGTGAGTTGGATGTGCAGGTCGAATGTGAAGCGCCTTGCACAGCGCTGTATGAATGCAAGCGCGAAGCTTTGAGGCCATTTGCGTGAAAATATTTCTGATTACCGTCGTCGGTTCAACTCGAAGTCTTTATAATAATACTTCTCGTTGGTATATATATATATATAAATTTATATATGTATCGTCTATAATAGCGTGGATCATGATTTCGGGAAACTAGCCCAGGGGACCGACCACAGCAGATAATATCAGAAGTCGAATTTATCTCGCATGTCCGCTGGAAACTACTCGTCTTCTGGGGCTCTTGAAAGATACTCTTTATTATTTTGCATGTGATAGGCTAATTGGTAGTCAACAATTTCCATAAGATAGTACTGTACGCATCGATGGAGTAGTATCTGAACGATCCAAATGTAATAGTTTGATCTCCATGTACACAACATAGTCATACCTTTAGTAGAACAGGTAAACATTATTGACTGCTTTTCAGCTTTGGTTAAATCGAGTCTTGTCTTGAGCCGTATTATCTGTGAACACTCGCATTCAGTTCAGCAGAAATCACTAATCAATCATCTGAAGGCTGCTTACATCAGTGACGGATGTCAAAGCTGAATGTCGATTACTGAAGTAATTATTATTATTATTATTCTGCGAATAAGTTTGCGTTGATACTATCTGTTCACTGACATCGAGTTTCAAATCTGGCTTGCTTTCAGGTGTCCGTTACTACGATGATTTGACCACGGTCGTCTTGTTAGAGGCGTACTGAGCCAAATTGTTGATAATATAAATTATCTAGTCAAATTGTAGTTAGCCTAATTGGAATGCTCGTTGATGAGGATCATTACGCCTGGTCGCTTATATCATCCCCAGCACCGCGTTGAGATCTAAATCCTTGTCAAACGCGAACAAGCAACTCATCGCTAGAAGGCAGGTTCTGTAGACTCATCTACGGAAAAAGGATAGTGTCGTCATCATTATCATCTTTACTATTAACTACATCAAGGAAGGATCGAGAACTATCAACAAATACCGTATCACTGTTATCGTCTCGTTGATGTTGTTATGGTCGCGCGGAGCTCCACCGCCCACCGCTCTCCTGCTGTCGCAGCGAAATCATTGGTTATTGGAATTACTGATAATGTACCGCGCGCAATTTGTTACGACGAACGTACTAGAAGTGCGTAGCAAGGAACACAAACGAACATTTGTCGTAATTGAAAAATTTACTTCCAAGACTGAACATACTTAATCAAATTACTGAACTAGCACAGAAATTCGAATCGGAGAAAGGTGGCTGTTAACGCTCAAGAGCACTGACTGTCCCCTTCTGAGAAGAAAACCAATGAAATATCTTCGGGCAATAGCAGAAAGTTTCTTATCGAGCAATATTTGATTCGTTGAATCAACGGATAGACTGGCCACTGTCAAATCGGGCTGTGCTTTGGACGAACGCTTACGAGTGTTGTAGATACGCTAGCTTAACGCAACTTGAATTTAACTAAGGAAATTACATTTATTGAGACGCATAAAAGAGCGCTTTTTCATCGACAACGAAACTGCAAGCGTCGTGGGGGGACGCCTCGGATCAAGTCATACATCTCGCTGTCGCTTGAAGCCATTGTTAAAATCTACCACTCGGCAGTCGGTGTCGCGATATAGCCAAATATGATCACATCAAAAGAAAGCCAAAATCAAATTGATCAGTATTCGCTGAAGATAGAGAGTTCGTGTCAAATTGTCAAAAAGCGACGAAACTGCGCGAGTCCAACAGAGAATAATCAACGACGAAGATTTACCGCGTTATAATAACGTTGGGTTCAACGGTAGAAAATTACCTTTAGTGACGAGACTCGTCGCTGGAAACCCAAACACCCGCTGTTTCCGTCATCATATCGACATGGACCCGTCGAAACTCAACTTGGTCGTTGCGACCGCTGCACTACAGGTGGGTTGTACTATCACTATTCATCGGCTATGTAAGTAACCGCCAGTGGAGTGTGATGATGGTGCTACCGGGGTAGCAAGTGACCGTAACGTAACTACGTGCAAATGTATAAAGGCGCCTCGGCCGATGTTTTTATTGTGTTTGATGCGAATCTCCTGTTGATTCTTCTAATAAGATCGAAGTTCGTGATTTCTTATGGCGTGACTATCGCAAAAGTAGATTTAAAAAATCCGTTTGCCGCTTATATTCAATGTTATATCTAATATATTGTATGTAGCGCAAACAAGTCCTTAATCTTCGTCATTTTACTAGAAAATAGCCGAAAAAGCGTGCGAGCAGGTCTAAGTCGATTTTAATACAGGCTACCAGCCTAGGTACATTAGTAGTTCGAGCCTGGGAAAACATTCATAATGCCGATGTTTTTTCTTAATTTAAGAAAAAAAATGTCTATTTTCTCAACGAGAAGTGGACCTAGCCCTCTTTGAACTTCATATGCAGCTAGAATTAAATCCGTCCGATGGTCCAGTATGAATGAGCAACGACGGATACTGGAAGATCTCTTTAAACAGCAGTCTCCTCCATTTGCGCATTTGAAATTTTGCAGGGGATGGGTTACAGCCCAGAACGGTTACGTCAACTTTTCGAGAGTTCGCGACTCCTCGTCAAAGAGCAGCCGAGGGAGGCAGCGAATGATCCGGGATATTTTGAAGGTGAGTACACCTCCTTCAGACTATAACAGACAGATGTCCGTAGGGATGAGATGCCGCTATTGTTTGCGATTAACTACTAGTGACGAATATTTGATGCTATATACAATATTGTGCACTCACCCGAATGCCCTACAACTGAAGCATATTTGTTATATTTGGATTTTATTGTCGCGACAAAATTCTAACGTCACATGAACATGTGTTGCCACGTTAAATGCATTTTATAGGTCCGGGCCGTTTATCGGTCGACGGCTCCTCTGTAGCACGATACGGTCCCGCGCTTGACCAATTTAAATGTGTGTATTGCGGTGTTACCGGAGGAGTCACCCGCACAGCGGAACATTACCTGACAGAACATGTCGATCTCGCCAGTCGAGCTGCTGCGGCCGGTAGTACAGGTTCTTCCATAACAACAGGTTCAAGTGGACAACATTTTAGATGTCCGAAGTGTACCTACACATCAGACTGGCCCAGGTATAAGCGTCGTCCACATAATTAGTGCAATTACACCACCCACGTGATACATACAACACACATGATAGGGGGTCCCGTAAGGTAAAGGCACGTCTATTGGCCATAGGGTCACCCCGTCTCTAAAGCACAATTTTGTGTTGATGTCTGTGTGAAGTATCTAAGGAACATTAACAATATATTTATCACAATGATGCTTATGAAGACGAAATCAGAAGCTCTCTGGTGTATCACTATCCTCATAGTGTCTACGAGTTTCACTTAACCCGTGCAAGGTAGCCCATTGGGTTAATGCTACATCAGACAAGTCTGGTGGAGATTATGGAGTGGACTAAGAAATCTGACGTGGGGCTCTCACAGGCATTTCCCCCCGTTAATGAATCAAACTAAAACAATACCGTAAAAAAGCGAAATCCATCTACCACAAACGTGCGATACAATAATGGTGAAATTATTCCCTTGTGTTTGATCTATATGATACAGGTGCGTGCGAATGCACCTCAACAAACAGCACGGACTTACTGATATACCATCTTCACTTTGGGCTGAGACGAACCCATTACTGGGAGAGACGATCAGACTTCTCGAGGAGCTCAAAAGCTTGGTCAGCTCATACATAGTTACTAGTGGATATTCAAGTTATACACACTCCCCCTCGACAGCGTCATTGGCCGACGTCTCTACCCGACTCGCCTGTCACGATCTAGCGAAGTTGGGCACAAACATCGTTGCCAATCTTGGCAATTTGGCCAACCTGCATAGCCACCTGGCCAGAACTGACTCGTCCGTCGTCTCGAATAACGTAGCCAGCGTCTCCGTGCCAACACTTGGAGGCGTTAGCACATCGTCGGCATCTGTGACCACCAACACATATGGTAAATTATTTCGGGGGATCAAACTGGATCATCTGGTTGAGCAAACGATCTTAGTACAAAAGGAATAATATCGGAAACGTCTATGATCGGATGAGAGACAGAAGTGGTTTCTATGCATTATATGTATGTCAAGTTTACGTTTGTCTCCCACGTTAATCTCGTATCTTTTGGGTCCCGGCCCAAAAATAAGAGAAAGAAAATTAACAAGTTAATCTTGTATCCATTCTTCGCCCAGTTCGCCCAGCCATTTCTCTCGTCACCTGCAACAGCACCTCCGGATTCAGCAACAGCAGCAGCAGCAGCAATTTGCAGTCGTCGTCAACACAGGACCTAACGAAGCTGAACAGCCCGACGGTCATAGTGAAGAGCTCCCTTGGTAACCCGTCGGGGAGCAGCTCCAACAACAAAACATTACTAACAACCAGCTCGGGCTCACCAACTCTAGCTGCATCGACCCTCATCGCGGTATCCAACAGCACCCAAAGTGGTGGCAGCAGCAATACAAGCACCACTAATAGTATAACGGCATCTGCGTCCGGAGCTAACACAACCATTGTTAAAAAGAGGTAGACATACACACGAAGGCAGACGGCAGCCATACAAGGCAGAATCCTATATTATGCAACGGATTCATATTACACATCACACACACACACTCACATCTATTGTATCTATCTATTTTAGTTAATGTTATTGTATATATTAGTATTATGTACTACTCTAGTTTATATGATATATATATATACATGTGTGTGTTAATATGTGCATATTATATATATATATATATATATAATATGTATGTGCGTTCTATGTGAAGCGCATCGTTACTCTAGGTACGCCTATATCCCGCCGAGCTGGCTCTTGTTTAGCAAATCATCGATTTTAATTATCTCTCCCTATACAGATACACATGTGAGCAATGCGCATACTCGACGGATCGTCGTGATCTCTATAATCGGCACGAAAATATCCATAAAGAGGACAAGCCGTTCAACTGTTACGTCTGTCACAAGGTCTGTATTCTCAAGGAATCAATGTAAAAAAAAACATATATCCTGGTTATCATTTTAACCAGGATATATGTACCCTGTCATGTTTCATTATCATCGTTATCAATGTAATTTTGCTACTCATGAAATCTACTCAAAGTTGACATTCCCGTGGTGGGTATTTCTCGTACGTTCCACCGACCCCCTTGACACCTAATAATAATAATTACTTTGGCCTGTGGACACCTTTCAGCTGTTCAACCGCGCGGATCACGTCAAGAAGCACTTTCTGCGCATTCATAAGGGGAGGCCGTATAACGTAGCCCTTATCCGCCGTCGGGGAACTAATAATTCTGTCTCGAACAGCAACAATAGCAACAATAACAACAACAACAACAGCAGCAACAACCAGCTATCACTGGTACCCTGCCTCACTGCGGTGAGCAGTGCGGCTACGCCGCTTTCTGCTCAGGTAGACCCGAAGTTGAGCCAAGCTAATAATACTCACCACAGTTTTTTGTCATCGTCCATCGTTGCACCCCAGGCTTCAACCAGTGTATCAAGTATCAATAATAATATAATCAGCAGCAGCAGCAGTGGTAGTAGTAGCCTAATTAGTGACGGGACGCCAAGATCGACGTCTGCGTTAATCACACCATTGGCCACGTCGCTTGCCACCAGTTTAGCTGCTAATGCGAACGTGAACAGCGCAGCAGCGGCTGCAATTCTGGCGGCGGCGGCGGCGGCGGCTGCGGCGACCGGAACAACCAGAAAGGCTAGCACACCACCATCAACATCAACGTCATCAACATTAACGCCATCAACATCACCACTTGCTGTTAGCCTAGCAAATGATACCATGGGTGTGTTGGGAGGTGTGTCCTCGTTCACACCATTGGCAGCACTGGCTTTAGCCCATCAACGAGCTACAGCGGCGACGGCCCAGGCGGCTACCACGATCCTCAGCTCGGCGACAACGTCCGGGACGAGTCCTGGCCTCACGGCCACGTTGACCACCCTCACGGCACTTGGCCGCGTCGGGGCCGCAGCTGCGAGCGCCGCCCAGGCCGCCCAGGCCGCCCAAGCGGCTCAGGCATCGCTGAGCATCGCGCAGCTGCTCCAGCCAGACGGCAATGGTAATAGCAAATTACTAAAAATTGTAATCAAAATATGCAATAAAAATGGAGAAAAAAAAAATTATGTATATATCTATATATATATATATGTGGCGAGATCACGGTTACTCATTGCCCAGGCCAGACTATCTATGACAGCCAGCTAGCATGACATTCACATATAATATATGACGGGATGATTACTTTTCCTTCCGAGTTTCGCCCCCTTTGGTCGTGTGAGTTTCCATTGTGGATTATGTTTTTAAATAGCTGAGATATACCATCTAAGATCATTTTGCTGAATGGACCAGTTTTGCTCATGATTACGAATGAATGTTGAAAATTCAATATGACGAAATGCCAGACAACAGTCACAAGTATAGTCCGCCTACGGCGGCACGCTGTTATGTTGATGGGTTCGTCTTTTCTCTGATTATTGATGTCTATGACGTCCATTGACTGGCTACTTGTGTCTCAAAGTGCTGGAGAATTCATCCGTTATGCAGCGTTCTACTGATGGCTTTCGGCTTCTGGCTGATGACCTTCGTCGATGTCGCTCTCAAAAGTGCTATACGGATAGCACTTTTGAGAGCGACACCGACGCAAGGCCACCATCTTTACTAATAAAAATAAGATAATAATAATAATTAGAATAATCAATCAGACGCAGCAGCCGCCCAGATGCGAGCTACCCACGTACATCAATGTATTGTAGTAATCCGTCGTAGTTGCCTGTGCGGTGTTTACAAATTCATACACAATGACAGCTATCGTCATATAGTTTGTGCAGACATATATGTGGCTGAAAAAATTGGCCGGAATTATTCGTTAGTTTAAGCTCCCATGGGCGATGTGCGGCACTCGCACGCACCCCGTGCACATGCACTCGATGTGTGAACTTTGAGCATGTTGAATAATAGTATCATCTTTATTATCTTTACAGTAAACTCTGGCTTATCGGCGTCGATTCCGCTTGTCGTGCCGATAGGCCCGATAACGCCGGCGGTCGGAACAATTCACGATACTTCAAGTCTCGTATGCCAGTCAGCAGCAACGAACGCCAACCTTGTAAAGCAGGAGGATGTCGTTAGCTACTCAGCGTCATCGGCACCAGTCGCTGACGGCATCGTCGAGGCTAATGCCAACGTGGACCAAAAGATCGTGAACCAGGAACATCGAGGTCACATCATCGGGAACGATGTTGGTATTGTTGTCAACGGCTTGGCACGATCGCCTCCCGTAATCCTCGAGGCTGTTGTGTCCCCAACTGGAAGCCACCAGCGGAGTCAGCCAATTGTGAAACGCAAGGCAGACTCTGTCTCGCTCTTGACCTCCCCTTTAACAGCGAAAGGCGAAGTGCTTGTTGAGACATCGGCAGCGTCTCCAAGTCCTCTCAGCCCAGCCTATAGCGTTACCAGCTGTAGAGCGACAGCCTTGGACTTGGAAACATCGCAAGTCACGTCTCCCGTAATCCGCGGCCGTGGTAACAGCAACAAATCAGACGGCCCGCAACACGCAATCGAAACGTCGCAGGTGCAGATATCTCACGGATGTCCTCTAGGGTCAAGCACCGTTGTTGGAGTTCAGCAAAAGTCAAATAATCACTCGAGTAATGTCGTTCAGTCTCAAGGGAGCATAGTTATTATCAACAATGTAGCTGACGAGCCACGCGAGGGAATTAGTCAAATCGATAACAGTTCGCCAAAATTCAAGGAAGAAGACGACCTTATCGATGAGGAGAACGACCTTGAAGAGAAGGAAGAAATAAAGTTCATTACCTCGGCGAACCTCAGTGAACCCTCTGCTCAATGCTCTGCCAGCGGCAGCGATGCGAGTTCCGCCATTGACGTCACTTCGGAACCTCGGATAATGAACACGGCCTCAAAGGGTCACTCCGTTACCCCTCTTCTATCGACCACCACCAGCCGCAGGGTCAACCCTCGTCGCTCAACCCGAACGTCCTCAGCGACTGCAACAGCCACTGTTGCAGCAGTAATTATGACAACACCATTGCTATTATCAGCAGCACCATCATCATCCGCCGTATCTCATAATGTGCCACAACAGCTAACAAATGGTGGGTATCTAAGCAGCCGAAGAATGACACATTTCGTTGTTGTAGGCTGCATGTCATAAGCTGGTGGTATATTTATGTTATTGGACACGTATATTAATCTGATACAGAATATACTCCACAAATGTGTGCTCGTTGTAACGATTTGTTGAAATGTAGGGGGTGCCTTAAGTTCATCGAACACCCGTGTAAAGCCGACCTCAAGTGATGTACAGCTTATGCCTAACCCGCAGTATCTGGAATCGTAAACTATATACAATAATAATAATAATAATAGAATAGGCCCTCTTCTTTTGGGGTAGTAACAATTAATGAATGTTATAAAAACGATTAGCGAAACAGTCTTGCTGCTTTCGAGGTCGTTGTGGTCATTTGTTGTACAAATATCGACCTGGTCTAACGGGTTTGGCCGTCCTCTTTTTTGGTTTGCGGCCGCATGTTAAATTTGAATAAATATATAGATAAGCAAAATTCAGCATTAGCGGTAAAACTTCCATCGATACGAACGCGGCAGCGTTCCGCTCAGCACCAGCAGCGCTCAGAAACCGATTACGATCAACAGCAATCAAGTGAAGATAAATCTCACCTCGCGAGTGTCACCCCAAAAAGCAATCACGGCATCACCTCAACGACATCCGCCACCAATAGATCAACCCCAGCGGGCGTTAATTCATCGAAGGCTTGCAACAGGTTGGCCACGTCCTCATCGAGAACAACAGAAAACACCAGGTATGATAATATCAGAGGCTGTCTTGCATACTGCACTGCGTATACGGCCTTCGTTTGCGTGATAAACGAGCGAGCTGGCTACCCATGATCCGACACTGGTGACTGTTCACAGCTACGATCAGAATCAATGAATTAATTCGTAACTTACTACTGACTTTGTAAACATTCGCATTTGCTAGATAGATCTCACCTGGTATACGAGAATATGTCATAATTGCATGGGAATAGAGTGTCTTTACTACGAGCGTCCTGGTGCAATTGTAGAATGCCAACTTTATGACACGGGTATAAAGGAGAAGAATCGTAAAGTGCATTAATCAAGATAAAAAAAACATATGTAGAAACAAGATGGGTTAATTACTCAGCCAATTAAGAGCAAATAGAAGAATTTCAATATTTTATCTCTCATTATTTGCCGTCATTATTTGCTGTCGTTATTTTCACCAGGATTTCATCGGGTCTAGAAGTGACGGTGGTTCTTCCGCCACCACCCAAGCTCACCCCAAAGCCGATCGACCAATCGACGGACGAACTGTCTCTACCTAGTGGCGCCGACAGTCACAAAACAGGGCCGACCAAGGCCAGAGCTAACGACAAACAGGTGTCCCTATCAAGCTCACCAATAGATGATTCGGTAGGAGGCAGTACTTGTCCTCCTTTGTCGTGTTCCGGAGCGACAGCAGGCACTGCAAAAAAGCGCGAGGCGGCTGTCCTTGATCCGAGTCAGGTACTATCAGACAATCAGGTGCAGGACAGGATTAGCTTGGCTGTACATGTCTCGTATTTAACTTATTCACATATATTTGATAACCGTTTGCTTCACAACAACTTATTCAACATCCGTACTGGGGATTAGCACTTTTGCAAAACGTCCCTTCTATTTATTAACACTATTTAACCTCAGGTAGAGTACGAAGTATTTGGCACACAGATGTACCATGTTCATTGCTTCTCGTAGATAGAACAAGATTCAAGCTTGACAAAATAATCTGATACCTTAATAAGCGTATATAACCGCATTCAGGGCAATTTGCCAGTGGACTGTGCCGTAGATGTTTACTAAATGCCTTGTGTATATTTCATTGAATAGTCTATACACACACACACACACGCGCAGGTTTGTACAGCACGGCGAGCCAATCGTTCCAAATCACGTGGCATGGATAATTAAATCCATCGCTTAGTTGGTTTTGGCCAAAGCCTCGGGTTCTGGTTCGTTGAAATGCCCATAGTGAGATTTCGCCTTGAAATCACCATCATTCAGTTCCCATACCGTTGTGCAAATATTTATTCGGCGCTAACTACAACCCTTTCTGTAGTTGTTGTCACGACGATTAGAGTTAAGGCAAAACGATCCATATGTGACCTCATCGTGTTTCATTCTTCCATTTCATGTCATCGTCGTTGTTGTTATCATCGCCGCCCTCATCTCAGGTAAAAGAGTACATGTGCGATCAATGTCCCTGGCGCGGGGTAGATGGCTGGGGTCTGCGTCGCCATATGAACACTCACCTAAAGCCGTTCCGCTGTCAACTTTGCGATTATCGAGCTGCTCGCTCTGAGCGTTTGGGAGCTCATGTGCTCCGTGTCCATGGCAAGCATCTCTGCGCGAAGTGCGAGAACCTCTCATTTCCCGACGCTACAGCTCTTGATCATCACGTGCGCACCGCCCAGTAAGTGTCCATAAGTATTGTAGTAAGTAATGTCAGAAGCTGTGATGCATTTCTCACCTGCAGCTGTGCTGATGGCTTCTCTATAGATTGATATAAGGTGAAATGCATTTACGGGACCGCCGGCATGGGCAATATTGCCGATTACGTCATGGGAACCGATTTCAAATACGATATGTAACACGGAATATTCAATATATTACGGGTAGGAAGTATGATTATATTTTCGCTGATCAAAACGAACTGAATTATTTGAAAATAGTACTGAGTGTTGGCTGCCGATCAAACACTGTCCTCAGTCGTTCGCTGATAATCCGACGGACGGCGTGCTTGCCCTACCATCATCAGCATGCGCATTGTCTATGAACGGTTGGATGTTTTCTTCATTGTAACAGGATGAAATTGTCTCATTTCAGCCGTTCGACGAACCAATATACGCGTCCACTACCAAATGGAAGCTCGCCCGATTTGAGCATTAATGCCACTGCGGTGTCTGGAGGGGGAAATACTCCAGGCGAGAATAGCAGGTCAAGATCGAGTGCAATCAACCGAAGTCCACTGGGCGATTCAAATCCTGAGGTGAACATTGACGATGATAGTGGCGAGGGAGGTCTATTGGTTGATGACCGTTACGAGGAGAATAGTAATCAAAAGGACAGCGGTAACGACAACCTGACGGAGACCGATTTTCCTCATAATCGAAATGCGAACCTGAGCAGCGAGTTAAATAGTCGCGAGGCAAATACTGCAGCAATGGCAGGAGGAGGAGGAGGAGCAGCAGCAGCAGATCAGAATGTTATACCGCTTTCAAGGAAAACAACAGATCGCCCGGAGGATTTACGCGGCACTGGTTGTCGGGAATGTCCTTCGGGACAAATCAATGGAACCAGCGCAAACATGGCCGACTCCTCGTCAATCACTGCTGGCTGTTCGGCCTCAAAAGGCGCGATCTTATCGGAGATTCGACAGCCTGAATTAGCCTACCCTAGTAATAAGCGGTATGTGGAACAGGTCCCCCAGTGCCATAAGGAAAACGAGGAAGATGTTGATGATGATGCTGATGCGATATCGAGTCCGGCAGATGTTCTTCAGCTGGTTGATGATCGTGATGTCGATGAGGGTGTGGACACCTTCCTCTGTCCCTGGTGCATCCTGAGTTTCGCCGATGAACTCTCGTTAGCGTACCACCTGGAAACACGACATCCGGGAGCGCCCATTGGAACTGGAACCTTCATCGAAGCACAGTCGTCAGTCGAACTTGACTCAACTGGCGATTCGGCGCAGTCATCACGGACTAAACAGCGGCCACACCGTCGTCTATCTATTCCCGCCTTTCCATATCAGTGTACCATCTGCGGATTCAAGTACGTAATCAGTCCATCCCATCTCGTTCCCACGAATTCATATATACAATATACATGCAGGATTTACCTTTAACCTCTTAACAAAAAAAAAACATATATATATACAATAGTAATATATACGTAGGCTTGTGACATCTGGAGAACGTAACCGTTACTTGTATTTTGAGTTCGTTGCGTTGAGCACAGTGACCAGTAATTGCGCAGAGAACAAACATGAGCCTGATGATAGCGAGAGAGGCCACTCACTCATTTGTTACATCATCTCAGCTGCTAATTATATGTGGTATTTGATTCTTCAGATGTTTCACACAGGGCACAATAATGGAGCATATGCGGATACATTCAGGCCAATTGGCAAGATGTCGGGCAGAGGTTGAGAGCTGTGAACACACAAAAACAGAAAATGGACAGACGATGCAGAAGGAGTCCAAACGAAAGGTAGAAAAATCATATCATCTTACTGTCAAGGGGTGGACCGACTCCGCAGCGGATGCAACGATATATATATTAATGATTATTTAAAGAATATGTAATTGAACGAAAATTACAAAGCATGCCCGACGCATAGTATCTTAGCTCAAGGTTGATTCTTCTAACCTATTTTGGTCTTTTTATGTGAAAGAAAGATAACTTAAGCCCGGCATTACCGACAATTAGCAATAGAACGAGCTTACCAACAAGCAGCGTTGTTGTACATTTAAGATCGGTGATCCCGCAAGCGTTACACCGGCGGCGAAGGCGACACGGTGTGGCTTCATCTCGCCATTTGATTCGGAACTAACCCGGCACGTAGTCAACTTGCATTTAGAAGGCCTGGGCGGATATGGCCAATACGGATCTGGTTATTCATCGTTGGAGGGTGACGATAACGGCAAAGGGATATCGGTGGCAGGGACCTCGGGGGTGGCCTCGATCACAGGGGGCTCATGTTCAGCACAAGCACGCTGTGCTCACTGCGGTGCGGCAATTAACCGAAGTGAAGATTTGATGCGGCATGTCAAAGAAGAACACCATATTGCTCCACTCGAATGTAGACTCTGCCGAAAGGTTAGCTGGCAAGTTTTGCAATAATTATATAATATATAGTATAGACAGTGCTCGTATGGAATAATGCCATGAGAACTGATTGAACTCACCAATGAAATTAGCTGACCAACCAATTCAACTCAATCATCAGATTGAGTTGAATGACCATTTCGCTGATGGACAGGGGAACTGTTTGTGAGTGAGACGACTTTTACGTTAAACGTCATCATTTTTTGCGCCTCAAATATTACCGTGTTTTATTTCAGCAGAATATCATACGAATATATTGTAACAGGGTTCTGGTCATTCATCTATTATATTACGTAGCCATAAATATGCCCAGCTTTATACATCCAGGTTTCAATGGGGGCTTAACGATAGTTAGTGCCGATTGTTCAATGATACTGATCCACTGACGATTGATTTCGTTACCTGATTACTATTTTTGAATACTGCTGTTGTAGGCGTTTTTGGAATTCTTCCCGGAATTCTACGGTCGAATCTGTCCGTCTACGGCTCCCACAGCTGATCAATACACTCACATCCCAGCTCATCTACTTCTTCATCACTCGTCAACAATGGTAGGTCTCCCACAGAGGCAGCATCCAACGACCCGCCGGTCAAACACCGTTGGCGATTGCAACCGCCACAAGCGATCGTCAGACGATCTCGAAGCACAAACGGAAGCCGAGGTTAACTCAGATGATGCTATTGGTACATCCGCTATTGGTACCTCAAGCGATGACAGATACCTAACTAATGAAGATGAAGACGATGATAAAACGGAAAATCGCGGCAGGCTTCGAATCGAGATGACACGACGAGGACATAATGTTGCAAGGTGTGTGTCTGATCGCTGTTCTTTCTCTATTTTTTTTCCACCTTTTAATCCCTCCGTGTATATATATACTGTGTATAAAAAACATTGAGTATTGTTCTATTAAAGCGTTAATGAATCAGCTGTATAAAATGTGTATCTGTGACTAATTAGTGTGAAATTTCCGATACATCCTGGGCTATATTGCGGCACCGTTCACGAGTTATAGAGTAGCTGCAGTTAACTGTTTCATATATATATATATATATATATATGCAAAATGAGTTGTATAAAATGAACCTAGCCAATTAGTTACTTATAATTGGTTTTCATAACTGATTGAACAGCGATGGCAAAAGCAGCGGAAACAATGGCCATGACGATGGTGACGACGATGATGGTAACAACAACAACAGTACGAATCCGCGCGGGTTCCTGTCGCGCCTCTTGACATCGGTATATCGTCAACTCGCTGAACACAGATCGCTTGATGCCACCACGGCTTCGATTATACTCAATACAATTCACAAGCTGAACGACCATCATCGTAAAAGAAAAAAACAACATCATGCGTCCGGCAATAATGACAACAATGCCTCCCACGAGGTTTCAAATGATAGCGACCTCAACGTGAATCTGCTACAGAGGCCACTCAACGGTGATGCGATCACTACCGCCATTAGCACCACCACCATTTGTCCAATCGAAAAAAATAACAACAACAACAACAATAGCAAAAGGCAGCAGCAGCAGCATCAAATCACTGATGAATCAAGAGACAAATCAGAAACAGAACAACAGCAGAACAATAGCAAGAATGCAACGACAGCATCAGCGAAAACAAGAATTGAACTACAGAGGATCACCCGGCGAACGGAGGCAAAAAGTATTATCATTGGGAAGAAATTGTCATCAACGAAAAAAAGCACCCACCGCCAACCGGCGTCCAAAACACCCCAAGCAATCGCTTCACCTCCTCCGCCGCCACCGCCGCCGCCGCCATCACTAGTACCGTCATCGGCGTCGGCTTTCAGTGGTGCACAATCAACAAACAGACCTTGGAAGAACAAAATCCACAATAGCAACTGTGAGGGAGGTCGACTGATACCTGCCACCTCAGCGGCCACCGTAAAGAAGAAACACAAGGTAACTATGTTTCAAGATCATTTCAGCAGCAGCTCAGCCCCTTGATGTTTGCCTTTCATCGGCATACGACTGTAGTTGTGTCAGTGATATATATATATATATATATATATATATATATATATATATATATATATTGATTAGACTCTCTGGTTCGTAAAATGTCATTGAAATATGTCAGATCATGCAGTAGCAAAATGCTCTGCTCTGCTATTTGTCGTTAGATTATTCGGTAGCTTGCTATCAACTGCCCTTCTCTATATATTAAGCTGTATGACGACGATGTTGTTCCCGTAGTCATGTATGCTAGCATTGTGTGGAACCCTTAGATAGTCTTGAGGGTATCGATATTCGATGGTCTTGAGGCATCGATATTGTACTGATGCAAAATATGCAGAATAGATGTCAACGGCAAGTTGAGTTTAAATGACCATCTCCCACGACACAGTCTACAAATAATTAGCGTCTATGGCCGACAGACTAAGACTGCCCGATGTTAAACATTTGGAAAGGACGATGATAAGAAAGAAGAGAATCACATCTCACAAACTGTTTGAGTTAACTCGAGTCCACCTCGGACCTCGTGTTCCGCTACAAAATCACCGACAAAACCGAACAGGTTCCATAATTGACTCTTCAAGTGGAGGGTGTCCAGGTTTTTAAATGGAAATTAGTATTGGCATATGTAATATGAACCACCTGTATAAGTCCACCTTCAACTATTTCGAAGGAATAAAAGAGTTCTTTCTAACAAAGAACTGATCGATATTAAAGACAGCGCTCAGCATCCTGCATTCACGTCACAATGATTGGCATAATATTCTCCGGAGACTAGCTTTGCGCCCTTGAAGCTATCCAAGAATTAGTATTATAATGAGTGTTTTCCTGTAAATGATATCGTATGACAACGTACCGACTTCTCATTGCCGTTGCATGCTAAACAAACACGAAACATGATCAGAGACCGAGGATTTTTGCCTACTTCGCTTCTGACGGTTCTATCTCATTATAATCGTTCTCTATTGGACGCAGTTAACGGACGTCTCATCGATTGGACGAGTCGACGAAGGCAGAGACCAAAAACGTCTTTGTTCTCAGGTTCGCTGGCTTCCATTAAACAGCCTGAGGAGGAAACTATTACGCTGCGCACGCTGTCCAAACCCAAACATCTCGCTACGAACTCCCGGCGCAAAAAGGGTGAGCAAATATATATACTTGAAAAAACCACCTACGCGACTTGCATTTTAGTGACCATTAGCCATGTATAATAGCCAACTATGGAACATTTATCTTTATTTTGAGTTATATGCTTTGTTCACATCGACGAATCATGAATAAGCAAATAATAACTAGCCATCCTCTCTTCTGTTGTTTCGCATACGAAGCGAAACATGAAGATGTTTAGGTTATCATTAAAAACATTGCTATTTGTATTATGTCTGTATTGTGCCGTCGAAGTTTGCGCACGAAACGGTGTTCAAATTTCGTCTAAGTATATGATGATGATGTAGACAACGAGGCATTTCTCTCTCGAATTGTCAATTAAAAAAAGGGTCCGAAATCATGATTTTAATCATTGTTGTCTATACGGCGACAATTGCCAAGCTTGACATTACCGGCATGCTCTATGACGTTTTTAGGTACACGTTCTAGTCAAACACGGTGTACGTCCAGCCGTGGCCCTTAAGCAATCGACCAGCACCACCGCGGATCTTCCCGCTAATTCACGGATCTTGACAACGACAGCCGTCGCGAACTTGCCAAGACCTTCAGGTAACATTAGCAGCCAAACAGAACGCTGTGCTGGCAGCAAGAGGCGAAAACGAACTGCCACAAAAAGGACAAATGGAAAAGCTTCATCAATAAACGATCCTGGCACCTGGCAAAAACTAAGGCCCAACACAAGGACAGTGGGTCAGCCACTGCTCAGACGATCGGACACCAGCAGATCGGGAACATCGCGGCAAACTGAGCGTTCGTCCGCCCGTAGCTCAGGGCCGAGTCTTAGAAGTCGTAAAAAATAACGATTCTATCATCGTAGATATATCTATTATATATATGTAACCCCTCAGGGTGTTTGAGTGGCAAAGTGGCTCGAAACTTGACGAAGGCGGACATAATTTCAGTGACCTGTGAAATAATCGGCCCCCGCTATTCCGTCGACCCGAACGCAGTGAACCTCATCTCCTGCTGAAAAGCTATATTTACTATTGTAGAATAGAAAGAGAGCATTCTCCCTTCTCACCATTGAGTTCGTCACTTCGACTGACGAAAGATCAGTGGTCAGCGGTTGACAAGTTTTGATACATCTTGATCGCTGTTGATGTGATCCCGTCCTGCGATTATGTTGCCTTGTTACCAGTTGACGGTCGGACTCTTTTTTGATGGACACAAATGCAAATATCACACATACATATACAGTTATACAACAACCACAACAATAACAACGACAACACCACCACCAGCAACAACAACAACAACAACAACAACAACACGACCACGAACCTCGTCCTCAACTCTGTTGAGCAACACAGGGATGCATACAGAGAGAAAGAACTCATTGACTATTGACTGTTATCGCCATCTATCATTACTATTATACACTACTCTATATTACAAAGTTAGTATTATTCCTATTACTATTATGAATGGTCCTTGTCTTAAGAGACAGTTAAGTTTAGCAAGACCCCTGCTACCCGTGTACCCTCCACGAAACGGGAGAACTGCTCATGGGCGATATACATAAATATATAGCGATTCTCTCCGGGTGATGGACATTACCCCTATCCTGAAAGGGATAATGATCCGTATCCTACCAAGGACATCATTTCGACTCGCTCGCAAAAAGGAACGTAATGTCCATTGTGCTATACAACCTATAATGTAACGAGCGTGCATCGATTATAGTCTAAAAACAGAAACTAGCATAATTAATCTTAAGCTAAATATGTGTACTGTTAATACATATATAAACACAAGTTCACCATTAACAACAGCAGCAACAACAACATATGGATAAGAACAATAACGGTAATATGTAGAGACCAATTTACCAGGTGGCGAGACACATCGTCTCACGACACCAACATTGTACGTATAACGAATGTTAGGGCTGTTGCAAGGTGGGCGAATGTCGGACAGTTTTCTCAAAAACGTCCACTATTCAGTGGGACGTAGTTCAAACGATTGTGGATGAATCTTCGACACTGGCGCTGGTCGATTTCCTTCGATTGGCCTGACGTCGTAGCAAATACACTCAATGGACCTACATCTTTGAAAGTAAAACTCTTTGAAAGCGTTCCGCACGACGAATGAATTTCTCAATTAATCAAATTATGATAATTGTTGTCTCTACCGATTACAATTGTAGGTTCAGGTCCAAATGCCAGCGGACGAAGAGATTTATAGAAAAGATTTATTATTTATTCACCCGTTGACAACAACAACAGCAGCAGTTGTTGTTGTTGTGTTATTTATACTATAATCATGTGGTTAATATTAAAGCAATCACAGAATACGAGTGTCAAACGAGTTATCGCGCTTTTTTTTTAGTTCATATTGCGCATATTGTTTTTTGTACCAGCTCTCACTTATCAGATTGTAACTCGATATACATATGTGCATAATATATATATATACAACACATCTTCACCCCGTTAGAGACTAGGCCTTCAGCAAGCACTGCTAATAGCTGAATTAATTGAAGGGCCAAATTGGCCCTAACGCCGTGGCATTATAAGTTACATGTTACCTAGAACGTGCTATATATGCTATGATAGAATATATATATATATATGATGCTGATACCCGCATACCATCGTGTGCCACGATGTCAACCTAATTAATTAGCTCACCATCCAGGCTATCGGTAGAATTTTGGCTCACATTTGGGAGAACGGTGCAAATGCTGACGTGAAATAGTTGGATCTGGGGAGGGAGATGGATGGCTAAACAGAACGAAGGCAAATCATACAAATGTCCACTGAAATGACCAAGCTGAGCTGACGACTAATTAGCCGTTACATTCAAATGGCCTCCCTATTCCCAAGCGCAACGAAGCCAATCCGAAGACTTTGAAAAAGGACTTTTTCAATTGAGACTTGACTTTGGGTCGAATTTTGAATGAAAGTGTCGAATTTTCATCATTGACCAAAATTGGGAGCCCACTCTAATCTAGTCCGCCAATGTTTTACCAACATTATGTAGTAGGGCAAACGCAAATATTCGTTATATATATATATATATATATATATATATATATATACATACATGTTTTTAAGGAAGACTTTTTTTACTCAAATATTTTATAAGTATCATAACTGCTTGTGTAAATAGGTGTGTTTATGTAGACGCGAGTGCTGAGTAAACAGCAACAACTACCTACCATTGCATAACATCAAACGGTGGACGACGGGGAGAGTCAGTCTAATTATGACATAATACTAATTTCGTCGTATGGTGCGTATGAATACCCCTATGCGTAAGAATGCCTTTTCATAGTGGCCAGCGGGTGGGTGTTAATCATTACTGCTTTCTGCAATTTAGTTTTTTTTTCGAGATCATACAATTCATAATCCCCCACCTATACATGGAACTGAGTTATAAAATCGAACTCCAAGCTTCATAATATTACTACTATTGCAATAGTATTATAGGCATTATTGCTCTGAGGGGAAACCATAATGCTTTCATTCATTGATGCCTTGTGAACAGCACCAGGCTCCATAGGACAGAGAACACGCAAGTGCATTCTCTTCGATGAACGTTATGTTGCGTAACAGAGTGTTCTGCCTGGCTAAACTTCGTTGCGCTCTAACCGAATATATATTAGCAGATGACAAATGATTTAGAGCAGCCACAATCAGCTTATGAAGTTCGATGATGATGCTGCTGCTGATAATGGCGGTGAGGTGCGCTGTATCGTTAGTCGAGCGAATAACATAGGCGGAAGTCCCTTTTTCGACTTGCTCGAATGTTGTCATTTACTATTGATCGATCGATCGATTGACTGATATCTAATAAAGATATCATATGTTTCGCCACTACACAACATCTTCTAATTACAAACAAATTATTCCCATGTATGTATTTCATGGTTTAACTCATTAAAACACTTAATATGGTGGTAATGACATTTCTGCTTTACCAACACTGAAACCTTTTTGTACACCTTTTTTTCTCAACTGGCCCTTAGCTTGTGTAAACTTTCTTCATAAACCTATGATTTCCTCCGTTCTCGATTTATCTGGCCATTCCACAACCAACCTATGTGAGCCATAGGCAGGGCAGTTTTAACTATACTATCCCAGCCAAACCGCGATCTCTGGCAATCGAACCGGCGACCACAAATCTTTATTCTGCTGTTCGTGGTTTCCATGGTGGCAATCGCACTCAAACGTATGCGCAAGATTAGCCACTCAGGCCGCACCGCCACTCGCTGAAACGTCCTTGTAGAAATTCACCTGCTATGGGCAATACTGTCTGTGACTCGATCTGTTATTATTATTATTATGACTGTCATGGCGTTCGATACCGTAGTATAATCAACGATATACACAGTTCTCTCTCTGATCTTAAATACTCACACACTAACCGCGCGTCCTTAGACTCTCTCGAATTATCAGATAAGCTATATCGCTAAATTACGATACAAAAACCGTACTCGAAATTATGTGTAACCACATTTACATTCATGCACATACAAACGAGTAAAGCCATAATGCTATTAATTATGCCACCCTGTTAAATAACCATATTAATAGTATATCTGTTAGTTGCTGTCTGCGAACATAAATGACTGAGTGAGTAAATGAATCTACGAACAAGCGACCGATTTATTATTGCCTTTAAACCACTCTGAAAAATAAAGGCTAGAGTTTAGATAAGAACAATAATAATAGTATTAATAAAGATAATAAAACTAATGATCTAATTACAATTGTTAATATGCCTCAATAAAGCAAGTTGTTGCTAAACATATAGTCAAATGTATAATTGTGCAACTCATATTTATCGACGATGAATAAGTTAAAAATCTCTAAAGTCCAAATACCAAAAATATAAAAATTAACAATCACTATCATTTCTATAGAGGATTATTTGTTATTATTATTATTATTATTATTATTATATACGAATCTGAGTATTTGAATCGGCTTTAATAGTGCTTGTTCTTTTCATATATATATATATATATATACAAATGATAATATTTTTATTATCCTGTCTAACATAATAATGTCACATTCGATACGCCGCTTACCTAAATGAATAATAGAAATTTACATCAACTCCATTGGTCAGACCGCTTCAACTATCTGTTACCGTGATGACCTTTCACTGGATGATCGAGTAGAGATACCAGTGTCAGTTCGTTGCCACTCCCTATATAACTAACTTTATGCTTAACTGCAAATCAGTAAAATTCGATCATGTACAAAATACGCAACATCGATAATAACAAAAATAGTCACTAATGATCTGTTGAGAAGAGAAACAAAACTCTCACTGGGCAATGCTAGAGCTCTGGGGGTTACCTATATTATTACTTGAGGGCAGGCAAGGCATCCAGTGAATCAAATAATAACATGATAAGAAAAACAGGTAAACGGTGATAATAATATCAATAATAATATAGCACTAGCATTGTGATATTCCTGTTATTTATATTAATAGTAATAATAATAATAGCGATGTTAATAATTGTAGCCTAATTGTAATTACGGTGAATGTGGTGAATGTCATTGTATGGCGAAAACTATAATAAACATCCGGCTCGTTTTGCTATTTCGTCACGCTGCTAATGTGGAAATGTTCGAAATAGGCAAATCATGTGACTTTTTATTGCAAAGTCATATAGTTGACGCTATCTACTAGGATAATCAAGTGGAAAATTGCCCCTAATTTATTAGAACAGAGAAAAACAAAAATCGAATGTGGTATTTGCCTGTCTCGATGGGTATCCTAATGCAGTTATTGCCACAATAGATTAATTGAATTAAGAATAACCCAAAGGAACACTGGACAGAAAACACATTGTACACCGATCCACTGTTAAATGTCATCAATCTCTTATCTCAATCATGTTAAAGTAGTTCACCTGTTCTCAAGTTCACAGTAAAAGTTATCCTGTCAAAATCTGACAAATCTGGTTGAGCCAGACTTGTCATGACTATGAACTTGTATAAAGTTGGAGGTCCTAAAACCGTAATATATATATGTATATGGGGAAGAGAATGCTTTACGACTGTCGAAATTTAACCTATGAAAGCCGCCATGCTGTTACTATGAAATCACAAGTGGTGGTCCTTACTTGATAACTATATTACTAGATACAGTAGGATAATTACAATTATTATTATTATTACTGCATGATCATATTAAAGTATAATATTTGTACCTTACCTATTATTACATAAGATATAAGGGAAGAGCGGCCCTCGACCGCGAGGATGGAATCGATGGCAACACGCTGTATTCTGTTGACTCTAGCCAGCAGAGGATATTAATTATAACAGTTCATCATTCATTCATATGGTACTACTGATATGTCACATCTTAGAAAATAAAGTTACACCTACTATAGTATTTGGTTATAAATAAATGTCTAATGCTTATTTCATTTCATCGGATATCTCTTTGGTCACAGTATAATATATGTGTGGTAAAGTACTCGCCCATTTTGACACGATCGATGAAGATAGTTTGTATATATGTTTATCACGCTTGCTCATTTACTGTAATAGTGTGTTCTATAAGGCTTCGGGAACGTGTACTGAACTCTTATAAATAAATGCCTCTGAAAACTATTTGCATGAACTTTTTATACGGGGTAATCGCTCAGAGGCTCACCTCATCAACATAGTCAATTCTCCACCAGCAGTATTGTGAGCTGTGACTCAAAATGCACGTTGATGATGGATATTACTTCACCTCAGCGTGGCTTTGTTTAATCGTCTTCGAAATAGGGTAGCTGCTTGAAATTTCTACATAGAAATTAGGCACGAATGGCCAACTCTTGTTAATACAACAGTTATTTTGGGGATATCGATCAGTCAGTGATGGTTAATTCGGATATATCGAACGTCTAGTTTCAAGATCAGGTCTTCGCAAGGATGAAGGTGCGCTCGGGCTCGTTGTCAAGTCAGCATAATAATCGTTCTCTAATAGGAGTTCAACCTCTGGAAGAATAACCGGCAAGGGTGTCACGACCTCGGTTATCGCCTCATAGGGCGGATGTTGCACGCGTAGTTGAATATGTTTGGCGATGATCGGCAACGATTGAGCAGAGGTTTAATCGCAACTCAGAATTTACCGGGATGTATTCCTGACTTCAAGTTCATCGAGAGAACACGGCCCTCGTTTTATCCAATAAATGCAAAACACCCCGAACTCCTCCGCACTCGAAACGCTGGTCAAAAAGGACGACCGAGACATTCGTGGCTGTCAGTTTGTTTCTGGTCCCTCGAAGGCTGTTCCCCATAATGTCAGCTGAGTAAAACGTTCTGAAGTATTCGCCATAAAATATAAATAACTCAGTTGTGTATTTGTGGGTCTATTTTAGAACAACTTGTTCGAAAAAAAAAACAATGTGGCGTTTTTCTTTTTCGAAATAAAAATATTCACTTCCTACCAATCGTAAACTGTTCTCAAAATTTCTATTTGTGTTTCACAGAGACATCGCGGGAGAATCTTTCCACACTGTCTCGGTTGCCGTCAGGTAACACTATTTAGGGTACACTTGTGATAGCGGGATTCTTCCATATGTTCGAGTTTATAATTAATAAGCTTACTATGGCGTCAGTTAAATCTATGTTACGCAATATAGTGAGAAACATTGCATCTTTACAGAACAATGTACAGTAATTTTACACCCGAAACTTTTAATCACAATAACTACAATAGGAGGTCCATACGATCTCTTTTATACACCTACCACTGTCTGACCGAGAAATCAACATGTGCATATATCGATAGAGTAATGTGCATATATTCCACTTGAGAAAACATGAAGATATCGTTAAGAATTGATTGGTTAGTTGCTCCTAAACAGTTAATTAAATCAGTTAAAATAAACCCCGCGGATGCTAACGGATGTTTCCTTTGTGAATACTAAACTGAAGAAATTTTAAATACATTTGGCAATATATATTTAGGACTCTTTAGGAGGACAAATTTCTCGCACAAAGTATATTGAAGAATCTTCATTTGTTTACATTTTCTATTCACAACATTATTGTACATCAGCAGAATGCTATTGATTATGAATGAATGAGTGAATTATACTGTTGTATTATTGACCTTTCATGATTAAATGATCACATATAATACATGAAATAATGTGAAACGTAGGTGAATATGTCAATGTCACATTAAAACAAGTGACATTTCGATTTTACAGACAACGATATGATTTATATCTTCACCCTCATGATTAAATTATCATATATATACATGTAATGACCACACAATTACACGTATATATATATATACGTGTAATAGTGAAACATAGACAGTTTAAATATCTTATTTTCCAATATTACTATATATAAGCTAAGCTAATTGTACCAGCCAAGCAGTAGACAACACTATTGAATTCTTCTTATGAAAATATACAGGTTTGATTGGCCCGCAATACACTGTTGAATACATATAAACACTCCCGACTTAACGAGAATCATCAGATCACTCATTACAGTTGGCAGATAATCTTCGTCGCAGAGTCCAGTTTGAGGCATATCCTTGAAAGCGATATAGGGGAGTAGTTTCCCAGTGCGCGGGTTTCTGTAATTTTCGCCGTGGAGCCTATCGTGTAGGAATACGAAGAAGCATTAGAATCATCGTAAATAGGGCAACATCGTTCCAGTGCGTGGATCACGCTATTATAGAGAATAATAATAATTCCATGGAATGAAATGAACACATGTCAAGGATGGTCGATGTTTAAGATTCTCTCTCATTAGGGTTTATGTTCGCAAAACTCGAACCTCCGAGTTTTGGATGATGAAAAATTCAAGAAGAAAATTTATCGCTGTTTTCCGGTCGTATGTTGCTATCTATATACCTGATTGCGCGTGCGATAAGCTCGCGGTTTTTCGCTATCCGCGTTGCTTCCTCGATTGACTTTTCTTCCTCGCTCGATACCTCGCTGGCTGACGCATCACTGTTCGAGCGTTCGCCAGAGATGTTCTACATCGGAGAGAAAAGCAAATACGATACATCCAGAACATATTCATTAAGGAGGACTGGCTAAGCTGTACTAGGAGACTGGTCAGTTCAGGTTCTTCGTAGAATTTCGAGAGCTAACACATGATTCCTGTAGCAAGCTCACTGTTCAAAATTAACACATTCTGATGCATGAACAAACAAGCGATGTGTGAATCATAGAAAGAAACACTTATGCGAGATGTCAAGGTGGTCATACGCGAACGGGGTGACCTGTCAAGTGGTTGATCTTACCGTGTCAGGGCCCCTCATGCTGACACTTGGCCTAATACTTCCGCGATACGAAGGATCAGGTAGCTGTTGAGTTGCTTCAAGAATGCTAGGCGCAGGCCCCTGTACACTATCCTTTATCGTGGTCACAGAGGGCTCGAACGAAGCAGTATCAGCACGGGTGGCTGATCGAAGAGTTAAACCATCATCTTCAGTGGCCTCAAACGTTTCTGTGGGAGCATAAGCCGCCGTGATGTCCGGTTCAGCATGATGATGAATTGGCGACAAATAACTTGGGTCCGCATGGACGTCCAAATGCGGATGTCCACCGTCATCTTCTGCATCGAACGGTTGACCTTCGTTATCGTCTAATGTAACCTGGTCCATAGGCTCCGGCTGGCGAATCCGCCTCGGCAGATTCATCGTCTGCATCAGTGTATTTTGCAGATCTCTCCCCAGACGAGGTACGTTAGGGCCGTGCAGAAGTAGTTCGATCGCTGTCTCCCATCCTAGGATTTTTCTAGCAACAAGATAAATGTCGTATTACAGACACCCTGTAGATGCCATAAATGTAATGAGGAATGAATTTGTTCCAATTCATTTGGATTCGTAAGTTGATGTAAGCACTTCCGCCGAGGTTCTTATGGGTGCGTTAACTCCAAATCGTCAAATAACAGGTAAATAATATTCAAGTCGGGTCAAAACCATCATGCCGTGACTGTTTGCTAACTATTATATATTGAAATCCATCATGAGTACGACCTCGTCAACTCTTCCTCCTGTACGTGCCTTAGCTGAGGTCCAAACGGTATAGACAAAAAAATCAGAAATGGATAAACAGATCAGCTCTCACGTTATATGATTTGTTCAAATAAGTGTAGCATTATACGAATGTAGAGACATGCTGGGAGAGCCAGAGTACGAGATGAACCTCAACGAGAAAAGACCATAAAAAACTCCGTAAAAGAGTATCTTTCGCCGATTTTAACAGACGATGTAAGAGTTATTTCCTTGGAAGATTGGCTCAGGAGAGTCGTAGATTCATTAATATAGCCACATTCATATATAGCGGGAGCCTCACCTGCAAACAGAGGCTCGATCATCCTCCAGACTGCGAACTATATCGGATCTGTCTTCAATTTGCCTACGTAAGGCCAAATTATTTAATTTTGTACTTTCATCAGACACGATGCGTCTACGGCGCCGTCTATGTGGAGGACTTGGTGGCCGATGGATCGGTTCCAGCACGAATGAATCTGCAGCTGGTACTTGTAATGGTGCCAGTTCTGTCGCAACATCCTTTACACAAACAATGAAACCTTCTTCTAATTTTAATGAATCAAATAATAATAATGTAAAAATAAAAAGCTGATAGGAACTGGTGTACTCAAAGCTCGAACAAAGTTGCAATACAAGGCTCATAGTCGATTAAGGCTTATGTCTATATAAATATCATTAAAGTAGGTCACGGGTCCCTCTCCTACCCGCTGGCTCAACTTCTCACCGGCCACGGACAGTTCCAGCAGTACCGTCACAAGATCGGCAAAGCGGCGACCCCAAAGTGTACGCTATGCACCTTAGGAGTCGACGACACGGCGCGGCACATCTTGGAGGCATGCCCTCGTTTCGAAAAGCTCCGGCGAGACCTCGCGGCTAGAGTCGCACTTCCCCTCCCGATTTCATGCGAGGATATGGCCGCCATAATGATGGGAGACCGAGAGGGTTGGGCCAACATCCGAAGATACGCCGAGGCGGTGCTCAAGGACAAAAAAAACTAGAGCGGCAGATCGGAAGGGGTGACGTTCTCTAAGGGTGTCAAACGTTGGGGTCAGGGCCTCCGCGAGGGTATGCCGGATTGCGGCGGTTTTCCAGGGGGCTCCCTCCCACCTGGGAGGCGTGGGAAAAGCGGGGTAGGTATTTCGGTTTTCCCTCATAAAAAATAAAAAAAACTAGAGCCTTACGGTAGATTCGTTATTGTTCTGCTGTACTTAGCTGTTATTTTGCTTTTGTGCTTTTGCGACCACATTTTAGATAATATATAAAAAAAGGCCAAGATCCTTGTAAATAGCTAAAACGCCTTTATACTCAGTATAGTCAACACTTAATCAGTCACTTGATTCGAGTTACGTATTCCAGGTCTAAAACAATATCTAACCACCTTACAGACCAAATAAATGCTGCAATATATATATATATATATATATATATATCAGCAAGGCCTACCTCTGTTTCCATAGGTTCCACCCCGGTAACATTCGGATCCGTCTCCTCGACATCGGGAGCATCCAAACCAGGAGGCACTTCAATACTGAACGACTTCCCGGACGGTGAAGTCTATATGGAGGTCCGTAAAGTAGTGAAAGTGAGTTTAATAATTAGTTTTAATAAGGCTATCCTAATAATTAATAATACTATTGACGTCTATAGTTCCATCCTGTCCTCTTCAAAGCACATTAAGTTCATACGTAGATATATACGTCGACAATCTCAAAAACAGTTTTAACAGTTCTCTTTAATCATTCGTTGTGTGCAGGCTCTTGTTGGCGAAATAAGACCACGATGATAACAACGTTTCTCGAAAAAATATTAGTGGTTGCAAGGTATCGGGTTAATTACAATGTCAGGACAGGATAATTGATAATTAATAATCAGATGGTGACCAGAACAATGTGGCACATAGGGGCAGTCGTATGGCTTCAGTCGCCCAGACGCTCTCCAGGTGTAAAGGAGCGTAGGCGTAACCCCCCCCCCCAAAAAGGTCCCTTCTCGAAGTAATGTCTCCGGCTTTCCGAACCATCTGAGGCAGAGGGAGGAAAGTAGGATTTAGTGGGTTTTTGAGTCCCACTGAGGCGTATTGACGGGTCTCTCAATGCGCCATGTGTATCATCTATTCCCGTCACCACCGAAAACAACAAAACTGGTGCTCATTTCCGGTTTGAAGCATACATGGAGATAGGATTGAAGAGGTACTTGACCATGGACGTCTATAGACATTGCATTAGTGAACTTATATATGTGTGTATGAACATATATTAGATATATTTTACATGGAGTACCAATAATTTGATTTAACAGTGAAGGATCGAGGAAGTTGAACAATGCACAATAAAACACGCTTTATTTGGCACAATAAATAAAGGCAAGCAATGTCTAAGTTATGTAAATGTATGTTTCACTGCTAGCATTGAATTCGATTTATCAAATCCGATATATAATATAATCAACTATCCATGCCACATAATACTCGTCCTCATGATGAGTTAGATCAGCATACTCAATTCTCAGATATCATTTTTTTTTTTACAGGAGGAAATTTTCTTCAAACGCTCGGTCACCACCAGAGACGTTTCAATCTCCATGAAAGTGGGCCGATCCAGTGCAGGGGGGTAGACAAAACGCCTCTGCCTGCTAAAACCATCCTCTGCTGAGGGTGTTTCTCTTCCCCAGAGTCGGCACGCTTGGCATTACTTCGATCTCAGATACCATCTAAAACCAAGCTACAGTACAAAGTGTTTGTCGAGTTACAGAACTCGCCACTCGTTGGTTGATTTGCTGTAGTGATTGCGGACTTTCACCATTGTCTCCCTCTAGCGGAATTCAACAATTAGCGAAAGATAGCTTTGCACAGTTAAAGCATTTATTCAAACATACGATAATTAGGAATTAGTTCTGGGGATTATTGGGGGGGGGATTAGTTGGGGACCGGGGCCGAGGCCGATATTGTCCCGAAGAAGGCGATGGTATTGCCTCTCTGCCCCTGCACAGCGAAGGACAGGCGTTGCAGAAGGAAAGATCCTGTGAACTTGTTCCCCGGTGGCGCGCAGTGCAGTTTGTTTCATGGTTAGATATAAATACTTTACAAGCAAAGGATTTTTTTTCAATGGAACCATGTGGCGCTAGGCATCATTTTATCGCTAAAAAGCTAAATTTGTGAAAAATTAACAGAGCATTTGAGAATCACTTAGGAGTAAATGAAAAGACACTTAAGAGAAAGAATATCACTCAAGAAAAGTCAGTATGAAAAAAATATTCCAAAGAATATGTAATTGTGTAATATCTGCTCCCTCGATGGAGAGAGTGAGAATACGTCTTCATTAGGGACATCCTGCTTGTTCGGGTAGTCCCTATTGTCAGCAGACAAAAAAGTTTGCACTCAATAGTCAAATGAAAAAACTATTTCTATGTATTGCACTAAAATAAAATTACTCAGAAAAACCTTTCATCACCGGCGGAGACCTCGAAGTATTGACCGAAAGCTGGGATTGTATTTGTTGGCTTTTCTTTATTTGTTTACGATACACCGCAGTAGGAAAAGTGAAGTGAACTAAAATTTAAGCTAGTTTTAATGTACCATTTGATTTGAAACAGACCAGGACACTAGCACCAACTGATCCCGGCACGTCTCCCTCTCTCGGTTGGTACGTGTCTCCTCCTTGACCGTCAGCTTCGATCCCACAGCGAGGGCGATGTCCCCTTTGCGGTGCTGTGGTACAGCCCTATCGGAAGGCTTTCGTAAACAATGGACTATCGAACTTCGTCTTGAATGTATTACGTTAAACGTTTTGGTAATGAAATTAGCCAAAATTACTCCTAATGTACCTACCAAGCGCATTTTCGGAATGGCTATTGGTCCTCCGAATCCGTCATCTAGCAGAGGTTCATTGATATCTGGAAAATAATCAGATCAATAGTCGCAAAAATTATAATAATACCAGACGACACACAATACTGAGAAGTTAGATAACCTTCACAAAGATACAATAGTTAATTAGCCTTATTGATCCCTTATTGGTACCCATCTTATTGATCTGGAAATAAAGGTGAACCGTGGTTTCGTCTTCGACGTATGTATGAACGAACAACTGAGTTGGCTAGGCGATACGTAAGAGAGAACCTTTCTCGGACCGAGAGAATTTGGTGAGAAGCAGGTCGCGTTATGACCGGGCCCAATGTGGGCACTTTTGTTGGTCTGAGGTTTGTTGGATGCTTAAGATTCAGCCTCATAGCCGTGGAAGAAGTGCCTTCACCTAAATTCGTCAATCCCTTTATGGTCGGATGAGTTTTTTTTTTTTTTGTTTTGGAACACACTGTAAAATGCATACGCACTGACCCCGAGCTTCACTCAAATGGTTTTCGCCCGAGAGTGTGGCCCATTGCTGGGTCCACTAAAAGCAGTGATGTCCATCCCCCAGACATCCCCGGAACATAGAGAGCATTACTTCGGCGGAGGTGGAGGTGAGTCTCCTTCATGCTCCTATGAGGGTTGTACAATGACGGGGGCCGCCCTACGTTGAAGCTCCAGCTCATTTTTCTTCTTGAGAATCCTTTCCACCAGGCTGCAACCCCGGTCCCACACCTGCTCGTCTTCCAGCATGGCGGCGATGAGGCCATGCACCGTCATAGCATCTGCGAGTACAGGCGATCCTTCCCGAGCGCCAGCGAGGGCTGGGCAGTCGCAGATGGTGTGTGTTACATCATCTACAACGCCCGTGTCGCACATGACGCATGTGGGATCAGGGACTTTATTTATCTTTTTCAGTTACTTTTGGAAGCATCCGTGGCCCGTCAGCACCTGAGTCAGGTAGTATGTGGTGTCACCGTGTGGTCTGGTGAACCACTTGACCAGATCAGGGATGAGATGACGAGTCCACGCGCCTGGGGCTGTGTCCGGGAGATTGGTCCATTCCTGTTGCCAGTCGCGCAGCGTCTGGAGTCTGGCTTCGGCTTTTCCCAGTGTGGGGTGCGCTTTGAGTCTGATCTTTTCGTCGATCAGTCTCGTCCATGGCACTAGCCTCGCGATCGCAATCACGGCCTTCGTCTCAGACGTTTTGTAAGCTCTGGCCACTCTTATGGCAATCTTGCGTTGGGCTTTCAGGAGTTTGAGCTGGTTCTTCTTGAGCTTCATGGCCCTAAGGCCCCACGTGGGCGCCGCGTACAGCACAGTTGATTCTGCCACTGTCGCGAGTAGTCGACGCTTGCCTTCTGATGCTCCGCGGGTTCTGGGCAGGATTTTCTCCAGGCTGTTTGCAACCTTTACTGCCTTGCTGGTCGCCTTTTCTATGTGCGGATTGCCGTTAAGGGCCCGGTCAACAGTCACGCCCAGATAGCGGGCAGACTGTTTTACCTGAATCTGCACACCGTTTAGGGACAGGGTGACCTCCCCTCTGAAACGCTTCCTCCCGATAAGCAAGACCGCCTCGCTCTTTTCGGGTGCTAGTTGAAGGCCGTGGTCCTCCATCCACCGGTTGACCTCCTCTACGGCCGCTTGGGCCCTTCTGCCGAGTTCGTCCTCTTCGCGAGCTGTCACGAGGATGGCTAGATCATCCGCGTAAGCCAGCGTTTGGACTCCCTCTGCGTTGACGAGCTCCAGTGCGCCGTTGTACGCCATGTTCCAAAGTGTGGGCCCAAGGATAGATCCCTGGGGTACTCCGGCTGTCATGGGAAACTCAGATTCGCCGTAGGTAACGGATCGGCCGTTGAGGTAGGAAGCGATGAGCTTCTGCAGATACGGGGAGACCCTCTTCTCTCGCATGACGTCGATGATGACCTGCCAGCTCAGTGAGTTGAAGGCATTGCGTACGTCGAGGAGTATGACGAGGACAAACTCTCTTGACCATTGATTCTTGTCGCGTTGCCGAGAGGCTTCGTCGAGTACCTTCCCAATGGCCATTTCCGTCGACCGTCCCTTCCGGAAGCCGTACTGGGCGTCTGAGATTGCCCCGCTGGCTTCAAGCTCCGCCGTTAGCCTCATGTTGATGATCGTCTCGAGGGCCTTCCCGATTGTGTCTAGGAGACAAATCGGGCGGTATCCTCCAGGATCGGTAGCCGGTTTCCCGGGCTTCCTGATGAGGGCTAAGATGGCCTTCTTCCATTGTTGCGGGTATAGCCCCTCTCTCCATATTTGGTCCGCCATCCTCTGGAAGAGTTCCGGCTTTTCCTGAAGCAGGACTTTCACTGCTTCCGCCGGTATTCCATCGGGACCTGGTGCTTTACCTTTCGGAGAGCGACCTATTACAGCCTCTATCTCCTCTCTGGTTGTGCAAGGGATGCCGTCCGATGCTACGAGCGGATCAGGGCGAGTGGGGTCTGGCTGGCTTGGAAAGAGCTGTCGCACCGCGCTCTCCACCAATTCCGTCGGGAGCGTGGGTCGTGGCCTCCTGAGTTTGTCCATGACGATTTTATAGGGTTTACCCCATACGTCATCTTCGACCTCCTCACACAATTCCCTCCACTTGCTTGCCTTGCTCTTCCTGATGGCGTTCTTGAAAGCTTTCCTCGCCTGATGAAGGACCTTCCAGGTTTCTTCGACTCCTCTTCCGGCCCCTCGTGCGCGAGTGTACGCCCGGCGTTCCCTATTGCAGGTCCTTCTCAGGTCTGCAATTTCTGTGGTCCACCAGTACTTGGGGGGAGGGTGCCTGCGCGGTACCCTGCGCCGGCTGGCTGTAGCCGCCTCGCACGCCACCTTAAACACTTTCACCACTACGTCCGGTTTTATATCGCTTCCAGCGTCGAGTGCCCTCTGCGCTCCAGCGCTCACCTCGGTACGGAGTTTGTCGAAGTCCATTTTGTTGGCGCGCCAGGCCACCCGGGGGGTGGTGTGCTCCCGCTGGCCACCTATGGTTGCTTCGTACTCGTACGCGATGTAGGCGTGGTCGCTAGAAGAGTCCTCGTCCAGAACCCGCCAGTTGCTCAGTCTTCCTGTCACTTCCTCAGTTCCGAACGTGAGGTCGATGAATGTGGCTTGGTTGCACCGCCGGAACGTAGGCTCGAAGCCATCGTTGAAGAGGGTCATGTCCTGTTGTGCCAGCCATTCCGTCAGGGTTCTTCCTCTTGAGGACGTCTTAGAGCTTCCCCACTCCGTTGCTGCCGCGTTGAAATCTCCTCCAACCACAATCTTCTTGTTCCGTCTCTCACATCGTCTCATTTCTTCCCCTAGATCGTCGAGGAAGTTAGAGAAAGCTGTGGCGCCTGAGTTGGGCGAGATATAACAACTGAACACAGTGGGTCCGTTGTCAATCTCCACCCAAACCCAGCCGTCCCCTGATCCTTGGGCTTTCACCGCGAGGTCGGGGCGGATCCAGAGCGCAGCATTCCCCAGAGTATCGCAGAAACACTGTTGGTCTTGCTTCTGTGAGAGCCGCCCTAGATTTGGCTCGCTCATTAGTATCAGTTCTATCCTCTCTCTCCGGCTCGTCTCGTCCAGCACGTCATGTGCGAAGGGCGACCGATTCAGATTGATCTGTAGGCACTTGATTATAGCTTGCGTCATCCTAGTTGGCAAGTTGAGTTGTCTCCGGACGGGGTTTCATGGTCTTCGAATAGGTCCTGAAGTCCTCTGAAGTCGTCGCTCTGCTTCTTGCAGTTTGATCGGTACGTCCTTCGTTGCTCCCGCTTTCCGTGTTGCCTGCGCGGGTCTGCTTGTTGCGGGCCCTCAGGTCACTCATGCTTTGCTTGAAGAGGGGGCACTGCACAGAGTTTGCTGCGTGGCTACGTTCACCCTGTTTGGGGGGACCGCAGTTGTAGCACGATGGCTCGGCCTCACATCCTTTGGCAGGGTGTCCTAAACCTCCGCACTTGTGGCACCTGATTTCTGTCACCTCCTGCCCTTTGCAGTCTCGCGCGATGTGCCCTATCTTCTGGCATTTGGGGCAACACGGGGGAGATAGCCATTCACTTATGGGGTATGAGGTCCACCCGATCCTGATGTAGCTCTGGGCTAGAAGTTTTTCAGCCCTTCGCTTATCGAGGACTATGGTGGCCCCCATCTGTCCTCGTCGAAGTTCTTAGGCTCCTCCGCGTCCACCTTCACCGATGAGTCGAGTCGCAGGTCCCTCCTAACCGCCTCCACGATATCCTCCCTCGTTATGCCTAGGTTGCGCCCTCGGATACGAAGTCTCGTACCTTGTGCGGATTCCTTGGCTTCGAGTGAGGTCTGGGCCTTGATTTCGTTCATGAAGGCTGCCGTGGCACCTCTTTGGTTCTCCTTGAAGAAAACCCTGAGGTCTCCGCTCTGGAGAGGCAGGACGTTCCTGACCGAGACCCCCGCTTTAGAGGTATCCACCTTCTTTTGCAGCAAGCTTGCCCATTGGATTGGTGTCTTGTCCGCGGTGGTCCTAATAATGATGGAGTCATCTTTCTTTCGGTTGGGTTCTTCGCGCCTTGTCTCAGCTCCGGGGGCGGCTTTCTTCTTCAAGGCCCTCAGCCGGTGGATAATATTTTGTTTAACCCCATCGCAGGTGGGACAGCTGGGCCATATTATTATTATTAATTATTATTATTATTATTATTAATTATTATTATTATTATTATTATTATTATTATTATTATACAAGGTGTTTAAAAACTAGATGACAATACTTTATAGGGTGATAAACGGCAGTAAAGGAATGCAAATATGCTTGGGAGGAATCCAAATAGTAACATCATAGACGTCGCTTCGGAAATGTGGTTCTGTCGAAGGAGTATTTCGATTGAAAAATACACGCAAGTTTTGAGAGGATTTTAATTGATAGCTTTTTAGTTAATGGGAACTAAATAGTTGTAAAATGTCAAATAAACACAACGTGGAATTTATCACACTTGATTTTGTTTAGCTTAACAATTGAATTATTCGAAATTAAAATGCTTCCTATTATGATCGGCCACCTGAAGCTGAGATTCTTCTCTTTATCTGGTATTACCAGCTAAAAGCCAAACGCGAGCTAGGCTAACGAGATATGATGCAAGCATCTTTTGCCAGCGGTCAGATTACCTCATGGTATTCGTTTTATCCACCGAGTATCTTGCCGAACCGAACCGCGTACCGTTGCGATAACTTAAGAATTATGCAATCTGCTTGGTCTGTATTAATATCCAGGCATAAGTGGATCAAATACTTAGTGGATATTACAGTCATACCGCTGATTTCGTAAATATCCGCTATTCGCAGTAGCTGAGGACTGCTCTTGCGGTGGAAGGGAGTTGTCATAATACCAGACTCATCATGTGTCCAGACGAGAGAAAAAAATTAAATTTGAGCGCCGTGAGATCGCAGCTACCAAGCAAACGGAAACCCTAAGGCTAAGCAATGGGCCAATTTGGACGACCCTAAATTTCATGTGCAAATAGCCATTCTTGGTAAGGTCGAAATATGCAAAATTGGTTAGCCTCATTGCCTTGACCCATGTGTGGAGCTTTGATGGTGAAAATCGTTCCGGCACTCACCGAGACCGTCAAAAACTCACGTATTTTCCGTCCGTATCGAGCGTGAGTTACCCTTGCTATTTGGAGCACTCATTGTGGTATCATTCAGTGTCCGAGCTATAAATAGTGGAAATCTTGAGTTATGGCAAGATACCCGATAAAAAATTATTAATTGTAAAAATATTACGCTATAATCCTTTACAATTAATAATTTTTGAAATCCCCGTGAAGAAATTAGCTAGTGAGAATGCACCCGCAACCCCGTTATCTCGATGAGTTGAGATGAGGCGTAGAGGGGTGTGTGTTTAGCTGCTTGGGGGCTGAACTATCAGCCGGTTGTGATAGTTACCCCAGGAAGAAATTTGCCGGGTCATGCAGAACGCCACCGTTACCTGATCTGTCTAAGACTGATAACACCGCACATCGATTGTCCTTCGTACGACTGACTGACTGGCTGCGCGCCAGTGTCGTATGTTTTTATTTCAGGAGCATGCGCCCCAGATCCCGTCCGGCGGCGGAAACAGCTAGATCTACGTCACATATTCAAATAGGTGGCGGTTCGCCTGCGCGTCGCCCATTGCTCATCCTTACAATCATGAGCTACTGATCACAAATTCGACACCCCGCATTAAATTGACCGCAATTCGACGCGATCGGCAAATCGTCCAATCGATTGTGGGGTCCTTTTCCGATGAGCGCAATAGATGAGTACAACTACACTAATTAAAGCGGATTAATCCATAGTCTCGTTTGTTCAAGGCCTGAAATATGTTAGTGCCACCGTGAATCCATAACCCACCCTTCTACACTTTTAATATTGCAGCTCGAACTTCTGTCTCAATAATTATCAGGAGCAAGGTGCGTCACTCACTCACCATTGAGATATTCGGGGTCGTTAGGATCAATCATCACATTGGTGTTGCTTTCAGCATCACGCTCATTCAGCGTCACCTGCTCTGGTTGAAGGACATTCGTCGCTGTGGCCGTCGTTGTTGTTGTTAGATCCATAAGAGATCTCGCATCGCGTTGTAGAGCGTCGATCAGCGACTCCTCGATTTGGGCCGTAATTGCATTTGTGGTCTTATCAGCTAGCTTCAGTAGGGTGGCTAGAGTCCGGGAATGCTCTGTTACATCGGAACATAAACATATGTCTTATTAATATGTCTTCTTATGTTGCATAGGGGTTACACCGAACCGGACGATTAATTAGCGACCAATCGAGCTAACCATCGGCGACGGATTATCTTTCACAAAAGATCGCTGTTTGAGAACACAGCGTAATCGGTAGTGGGATACCCAACTCTGATACGATGTTTGCGGTGGTCATATAATCAGATCGCTGATTCGGTCGCGAGGAAATCTGCACGATCGCTGAAGAAATTTGCCATGTATATATATATATATATATATTTCGGTAGAGTTGAACAAAATATGTATCAATGCATTCTTGGCTTTGCTTCCACCATCCTTTATTTAATTAAGGGTATTGTATTTTGGAGTTTTTCGTCGAGAAATATTCGAAACTAATATATAAAAATGGCATTTATTTCCTTCTAAGAATGTCATAAAGATAGCGTCGCCGGCGTTTAATAGTGGTACCAAGCCGACTGGCGGTTGTGAGAAAGAAAGGTAATTATAGTGGTTGCCACTGTTGCTGTCGATTCAGGTAGCTGGCTGTACTCAGAAGGACTATGTCTAAGACTTCAACTGATAGGCGATTAATTTGTTCAAATTAATCGTTTCCCTTCATAATATCATGTCGCCGGATAATTGAATTTCACAGGCTTGATATTATTATACCCTTTACTCGTAGTATGTTCAAGTTGGTGGCTGTCAAACACTACTCAAGCTGAAATGTTTCCGGCCTTCCAAATAGCTCACTGAAAAGTCAATTTCGACATTGCTGACAATCAATTTCGCTTCTAAATTAGACAAATAAAAAATTAGTTGCCCCAGAAGCATCGTTGTTTTTTTGCAATCTCCTCTCTCTCTCGTCCGGACAACATTCTCATTGAAAGAAAGATTAAATAGATATCTCTCCTTCCGATGAAGAGGACATAGCTGAGCATTGTCTAAAATCGAACCTGTCTGTAAAATTTCCGGCAGAACGCCGCCACCTGATCGTCTCGCTGCTGTATCTTTCATCGGTGCCGCAAGGCTCGCACTGAAGGTATCTTCGATTCGGTCGAGAAACGCTTCAAATCCTGGCTGTGTTTCGATACAATGCAGTTTGATGATTACCAGGATACCGGCAGTCGCCATCTCCGCCATCCGCAAATCCGCCACGCTGCATTTGCACTCGACAGTTATGTCAAGAATATAATTAGAGTTAAAGTTGAAAAAATACATGCGCTTAATTGTTTAAGTATGTGCTAAGGTTTCTTTAAAAGGTTCAGGTAGCAGTCACTGCCGTTTGCGATATAATAATAATTATATTAATAGAATGAATCGGCGCCGAATGCTAACGATGTTAGACAGCACTATGGCGACGACATGATTTATGTGCGATGTCCCTTGGGAGTGAACATACCTGTATAGGCTAGTAGTTCTCTCTTGTAGTTTTAAGAAACTAGTTTGTTCTCTATTTAGGTCTATTTGGTGATTTTAAGGCACAACCCCTCTGATAAGCGGATTGATATGGATCATCGTAAAGACCAATCGCTTTTCTGCAGACTGAAGATGAGACTGTATTACGATACGATGAATGTGGAACGTTTATGCTGTAAAAATCGTCTATGCTGCTAATAAACACCGTCAGTTCGAGATTGGAGACAGCTATTCGAGTCGGTGTCGATCTCCTAAGAAAATCCTGAAGGAGATGATCTTCTCTTGTTACTTACCAAACGTCAAAGCTCGCAAGATTTGAAATGTATCTTTGTTTTTATTTCGGCTGCGTCTGACAAACTGTTCAGCACCTACACACACAACACTAGCAGCCAATGAGCTTATGCTGCACTCCGTTCAATTATCTTATTCAGTCTTCAACTAATAATAAATTCCCCGGGCTGATCCACAGCCAACATTTAACGACCATGGTACAACTGCTTTCAATCTTCCACTATGACTATTTCTACTATTATAACTAAAAAAATGTAACTTTTTTCGCTCTGAGTCTCGACCAATATTTAACGTCCGCGGACTCTCTAACGCGTGCCTTCGTATGATGGAGGGACCCCGTAAATACATGTATTGCTATCACTACCCCAAGTGGAACATCGTAAGCTTCATGAAGAGCTTCGTAAAGTGCCACGGGTAAGACCTTTAGCTGAGGTGTGTTCGTTCTGAGAGGTTTTAACATTTGTTAAAATAGGAAACGTCCACCATTGAACAAAGCAAATAACAATATTGCTCTCGCAACACGAATAATATGGGTTCTACTCTAAAAATCGGCAGTTGTGAACTTACAACAGCAAGAACACCAGCAGCAGCAGCAATAAGAACAACCATTATACTGCAATTAAACTAAAATATGACATACGGCCATAATTTAACAAAAGTACTCACCGATGCGACAGGCCCAGACTGGGTATGTCATCTAACCAGAGAATTAATTTCCGAAACAAATTCCGGTAGCGTTCGTGCGTCGTTGCGCGGGCGAATTCGCTGTCGAAGAGACACATTAATTGCTGTCGTTTACCTGAATTTGTACACAGTTCCTTACTTTGTTCACCAGCTCTCTGTAACACCGAACATAGTCCCGGCGACAAAGCGTAGCGCGATTTCGACTCTGACATTTTGTTGTTGAAAAATCGGCAAAACCACTTTTAACATCCAGCTTCAAATCGGCGCATTCGCACTTAGACCCTTCTACTGCGATATACCACTGTGGAAGTAAAAAAAAAGAATAACATTAATGAATTGACTAGCCGAAAACGGGTAAAACAGTGGCAATTTCATTTGTTTTGGACCGCTGTGTCTGTTTGTTTTCGAACCTCCATTGTACTTCGTCGGCGATTGCTGGCAAGCGGATCGCGAGACAAGGGCAATGTAACAACACGTGCTATACACATCCGGACGCACTTGCAAACGTGTGAACTTAAAGGTTTTTCTTTTTTCAGTGATGTTCCATGTCCTAGTTGCCATCTCGGCTGAGGTGCCCTCTCACCCCGAGAAACACTGTACCTGAATCAAACAGAGACGAAACGTTCGCCAATACTCTGCCAAATCGTTTTTATACACCTCTCCCGTGCGTTGGACGATGGAGTATGACGGTTCTGTGTGATTCGTACCCAAATGCAGGGAACAGTGCCCCGAACACACACTACCAATTGCTGCTTTTCGCTACCTCATATGCCTGAAATTGGGACACATTACGAGCTCTTGTCGGAATGATCTGACTTGTAAGAGTTGTGGGCAGTCACGGCATTTGGGTGACAAATGAAAACATTTGGAAAAGTGCGTCAACTGAAAGGAGCTCATTCTTCGACGTGATCCCGCTGTCCCCTCAGAGCGAGCGAAATGGAGAAAGCCGACTCCTCCAGCAGCCGAAAGTTGACCACCCTGAAGCAGGGTGGTCGCTGTCCAGTGGAGCTGCGTCAACTGTGCTCGATGTATCCAAGACGTCATATGCTTCGGTACTGAGATCCGTCGCGGTTGCCAATCCAGACGGCCCGGGAGTTCAACTAGTGTTCAACTTCACTGGAGCCACAACGATCCCGCCTTTACCAAAGACGAATACGGCTAGCCGGAAGAAGCTTCGTCGTAAACCTCTGCCAAAAAGGAGATCCTAATCAAAGAAAGCCATTGTCACTTCTTTGAGATCAATTCCTCGGGTTGTTAATGCAATGTATTCATCTGCAGCAAACTATTAAACATGATTGCACTTTCGGTGTCTGCGATTAATTCGCTGAGTTCCAGTACTAGAGATAACTTTAAATGACAAATATGGATAGACTAGACGATGCAAATATGCTCAATTTAATCAATGTTAAAGATTGCCGGCCGTGGGGCGGCGTCCCGGATTTAAAGTTCCAGGCCTCCATGGCATAAAGAACTAAAAAATCTTTGTAACTTCGAAGCACTCGTCTCAATGCTGGCACCGGAGGGCTAAGAAAACCACGTCAACTGGAGACTCTAGAGGATCCCTGTCTGGTGTGCTGGCTATAAAGTGATCATTCAGCGGAACCGCGATCGTTCACAATGGCGCTCTTATAGCAGTTTATAATAGACGTTACAGGAACTCGGTTGCTGGCGGTTTTGAGGAATTACACTTTACACGGCTCACGTCGTACTGTTTGCCGTCAAGAAGAAAGGAAAAATATGCTGAAAGATCAATTCCTCGTGACATTGTATTCCTAATCACCGCTGTAGTCAAAAAAATCTAACCGCCCGACGACCACGAGAGACTGTTCGTCGAGAGAGAATTCACCCTCCATTCTCTTGCCCGCCGATTGCCTGCAATTTTTGCCTCTCTGCCTTGTGCAATTGAAACTCTTACATTAGCTTAGGTGTTTTATCGAAATAATGCTAAGCGTAAAACTGAAACTAGGAAGTGGCAAACTCGCAACAGAGGATGGTGGTTTTAGAGCACGTAGAGGCGTTTTGTAATTCACGTCAACCCCCTGGACACTGGATCAGCCCACTTTCCATATAATATATATATATATATATTGAAAGAAGTGGTGTCTGTAATGTTGGCTGAGAGTCAGCCCGAAAATCTTTTCTTTTCAGTGGTGTCTGTAATCAATCTACGGAAGTGTCCTTGGTTTCCACATTGATAACACAGAGCGCCGCTTGTTCCACGCCTGGCTAATAGACTAGTACGGTGGGCCGGGACGGGCCTGTGGCCTCGTTCTTACTTGTTTTCGTGTCACGGGTGTAGTCTCATGCGGCGAGGACCAACTCGACCTAGGACTTAGACCGTAATTCTCTATGTGATTGGCGGAGAGCGGGAACCATTCGTTGAGCTTCGCCTTGAATCACTACCAGGTATCGGTAGCCAGCACCGCCTCTAAGTTTTACCACACCAGAACCAACCCGCGTAGGCACTTCCGGACCCGACGCACGATGTCTTTAGAAGGGGGGTCACTCCTCCTCAGGCGTTCGACGTCTTCAACCACCGCTTGCGCTAGCCTCCATCGAAATTTACTGTAGCTACCTCGAACAGAGGCCCGATCAGTCAAACTAGCGCATCCATCGCACCGCTGCTACCAATCTAAACGAGCAAATGAAAAAGTGCCAACTTATAGTCTCCTGACACCGAAGGAAACTAGTGGCTTCCACCAGCTGACAAGGAGACATTTTTTTCTTCATTTTTAGGTATCATCACCGTCATCGTTATCCTCGTGATTGGTCACGCACGAGCTGGTTATGGTGGCTTGGCGTACGACATTGCATCAGACCCGTTCCAATTTACACGATTTAATCACAGTCGGGCGTGAGTCACGATTGGAGTTGAATGCCGTCGGAGCCGGGGGGTGTCACGCCAATGCAATGCAATACAATGGATACATTAGGATACTCAATAAGCTCTTACCTAGCAACTGTTTCACTATTGTCGCCTCCTTCTCCAGTCGGTCTAACCTTGTTTAGTAGAATATCCCAAGTGAAACGTAGCCGGAATTCTAGCCAAAAATACGCCGAATTTCATAACGAAAAAGGATTGGTATCAGATGTGTATCACAAGCCGCAGTAAATAGCGATACCCGTTCATAATAAGTCTTTTTATAGAGGCATCGTTGGCTGTGTGCGACGTCTTGACTCAATAGGGTCGATTTCCGGTCCCTCAAATTGTGTTGGATATAATCGTAAAATAATGGACATCCAGACAAACCTACAATGCGGCGGCATAAACGCCGCAGTAAGCCGTCCATTGTCTTAGCACCATTTGAGTGGCACCCAGAACTTGGGCTATCTCGATGACATTTCGCTTTGGAGATTGCAAACACTGGCTAACTTGTAGAAATGACCCGTGCACAGAGGACACTTTAATGTATTTCACTCAAGAAAGCGGTACTAACTAATTTAGCAATCTATGTAACTGTTATAAATCTGCCAGGCCGACTATAGCGACGCTTTATTGAATGCAGCATCATCACCAATGTCTGGAAGGTCCTAGTGGACGAAGCCAATCTTAGTGATCACCACTGCATTGAGTTCTCGATCACGAAAGACGCACCTTTTACGTCTGCTCCCCCATCGGTACGCACAGGCTTCAGAATCAGAGATGCAGAGGCGATGAAGAGTGCACTCGAAAAAGCGCTCGAAGAAGGCGGCGTCCCAGAACTGCCTGAAGAGCTACATCGTACACTGCTTAAGGCATGTGCGATGGCTTCTGATCTACCTAAGCATCCCAAACGCAGGCGGCCCGTTCAGCCGAAATATTGGTGGAACGAGGACATCAAGGTGCGACGGAGGGAACATATGAAGGCACGAAGACGCCTGAAGAGCGAAAGGGCACACGGTAGACCCACGGGAGATCTGCTTATCGCGTACAGGCAATGTACGGCGGCGCTAAAGCGAGCAATCGCTTCCAGCAAAAAGGAATGTTAGAAAAGTTTCCTAGCGGAGATAGACGACAACCCCTGGGGCCGCCCTTATAAAATGGTGAGAGGCAAGGTCAAAAAGACGCCCAGACTAGACATCCCTGAACAGGAAAGACAAGACGCTCTTAAGAAACTCTTCCCTCGCCACGAAGACTTCTCAAGAGAAGAATTCGAGCTCCCAGAAAGAGAAGACGGCACGGAGGGGGACACACCGCCGGTCAGCATTCATGAAGTTCGAAAAGCAGCTGAACGAATCAAAACGGGCAAGGCCCCTGGGCCAGACGGCATACCGGCTTTGGCTGTCAGGGTGCTCTTCAAGGAGTTCCCTGAAGTCGTCGCCGCCGTGGCCACCGGGATCCTGCGGAACGGGAAACTTCCGCCTTCCTGGAAGGCTGCGGAGGTTGTACTGATTCCGAAGGGGAACGGTGGCTTCAGGCCCATATGCCTGTTAAATACGCTGGCCAAAGGACTCGAAAGGATAATCGAGGAACGCCTTAGATCGTTTGCTGAGGAATTCGGTCTCCTGTCGACTACTCAATATGGGTTCCGCAAGCATAGATCTGTCCACTCGGCTATACACAAAGTAGTGGCAAAGGCAGAACTGCTACATAGCTCCACGCGTCAGACTCGCCAGCTGTTTGCTGCGATCTTTCTTGACGTAAGGAACGCGTTTAACAGTCTGCCGTGGAAAGTGATACTTGAAACCCTCAAGAGGAAGCAAGCGCCCCCGTACCTCGTCAGAGTGATCTCCGATTACCTGTTGGGGCGCAAGATCTCGAGTGCAGAAACGACTATGGACATGACGGCTGGGGTTCCACAGGGATCCATCCTTGGACCACTCCTGTGGAATATCGCCTATGACGATGTTCTACGCATTCAAGGTATCCCGAAAGGGGTTGAAACTCTAGCTTATGCTGACGATCTGGCAGTTGTGGTTGAAGCCAAAACTAACATTCAGCTCGAGCTCAACGCCAACAAGACTCTCCATGCGATCCATGAGTGGATGAGCAGCGTCGGCCTCGAACTGGCGCCGGAGAAAAGCGAAGCCGTCTTGCTCACTGGCCGAGCTGCAGTCGGTCCGATTAACTTCCTGCTGGACGGAAAAAGCATCAGGATCGTCGACCACGGAAGGTACCTGGGAGTCCACCTGGATAAAGGGCTCAGAGGAAACGAGCATGTCAAGATCGCGACCTCAAAGGCGAGCAAGGCAGCGAATGACATTGCCAGGATATTACCAAACATCCATGGCCCTAAGCGGGCGGATCGGAGGAAACTGGTGATGTCGGTTGCTGGTTCGATTGCTCTTTTCGGATGCTCGGTCTGGTTCAGCCCGGCGAGAGACACAAAGCAGAGCAGAGCACTGCTGAGGAAAACCCAACGGACGGCAGCGCTCCGGATCATTCAAGCTTACCGTACGGTGAGTACAAATGCCGCTCTGGTACTAGCAGGCACCCCACCGTGGGATCTGGTAGCCGATGAGCGACGCAGGCTTTTTGAGAATAGCCACGACAGATCAAAAGAGACAGAGCGCGAGGCGACACTAACGGCCTGGCAGAAAGAGTGGACTGAGCTGTGCGATGACAAGCCCGGCGCCAAAGTTCGGGACCTGATCCCGGATATCAAGAAATGGCTGGAACGCCCAGGTGGGGACATGGACTTCTTCATGACCCAAGTTATTACTGGGCATGGAGATTTTTAGGTCTACCTAAACGACTTCAACATAGTCCCCCAATCGGGCAGCTGCATTCACTGTACGGAAGGCGCAACGGACAACGCACTACACACCCTGCTCGTCTGCCCTGCCCTTGAGCCAGCAAGAATTCTAGCCCTGGAAAATGTCAAGCAACGCTGGCTGCGGAACGGCGACTCGAGAGGAAGAAGCCCTCAGCCTAACATGCCACGCACGAACATGAAGGACTTCGTCGACTTCGTTTCCGAAACAAGCAGTGGCTGGGAGATCGGTGCTGAAACTGCTAAACAGGTTCTCGAAGAAAAGGGACGACTTGCCCGAATTCGACTACGAAGATTTCCTTTTATTACGGAAACAGACGAGAGAGAAAGCCAAGCGGAGACTGGAGGCGACGTGTACAGCACAGTGGGTGCCCTCCGAACGGAAAGACACGCCGATGACAATGCCGCAAGTATGTCGGGTTCGCAGGTTTATGGGAACGGCTTGTCTGATGAGGTGGGGAACCCGACGGGCGACCCCGGCCAACTGATCCGGTAGGCGCCTGCCACTCTCCGTTGGTCCGTAGTACTGTTAACTGAAGATCCGGACCATCCCAGAGTGAAGCTTAAGTGGGGCGTGAGTTTAGTGGGTAGGTCTGCCATCCCATCAGGCAGGAGTCCCACAGTACCATGGCAAATACCTTAGTCGTGAAGCCTGGTCTGCATGAGCATTCTCCGTCATAAAAAAAAAAAAGCATCATCACCAATGTATACATTTTTATATGTATTGCCTTCTTGGTGTACTTTCTTACGATCACTAACATACAAGAGCAAACGCAGTGTGCAAAAGGTTCACCAAAGACAGAGATCAACGAGATTCAACGAAGCTTCACAAATGAAAAAAATAACATTAAAGAACAAGAATCATAAAATCGAAAATAGTATTAAAAAGCCTTCCTGCCGCGATAATCGCTGTGGGATGCACAACCGTAATATTCTATTCCGAGACGTTCGATGGCCGTCATCACTCACCGTTTTACTGAGGATCATTGACTAGCTTCGTTTCGATAATCTTTGTCTACGGCCGTGGGTATAGTGTCATAATTTTACTGGAGGACGTCTACGTTATTCTCCGGAAGATTAAATTATCTCAACTGAGAGTTTCTGTTAACATAAGGATGGCATAGGGAGCAATGCTTGATTTTACTATTTTTGTTAATTAATGTCGCTCTCGTTCAGAAGTCAGTCAAAGGTACATCTGCGAACTCAATGTTGCTACTTAATGTGATTTCTCCACACATTTGTCATGAAAATTGGGAGGGGCCACCGACATACAGTCGTCTCCAAATTCGTTGAATTCATTATTGCACGTCTAGTTTTAGTCTGATCATTAAGGGTTAAAGGTTGTATTGGCTTGCTTTTAAAGGAACAGCAGTTCTACAATGCTGACGTTCTCGTATATGTCACGTGACGGGACTCGAACCCGCACGCCGTCCAAGTCACTGCGCTGAAGGGTTAGTGTTTACCGATGTCATTTTTTTTTCTTTTAAAGCTTTATCGCTCACTGTTTCGGTAAATTGTCACTAATTAGTTTTGTCCAAGCTCAAAATATTAATGTACCTGAATTGCGTTCGGCCAAGAGAAACTTTAGTTTCTATGATAACAGTCCGTATCGAAATTTACCTAAACCCTTTTGCACTTCGGACCTATTTTCAGGTATCATCGAATTCCGCTCGCAGCAGGAACAGCAACGTCGAGTGCAGCTGATAATTAGCCGAATGATATCGATTTCTAAATCTATATAAGTTAATTCACAGATGCGTTTTGCGTGCATAACTGCCTTAGCCCTTGTAAAATCAGGACCTTTGATCCTTATGCACAGAAACCATACATCTTTCAGTTGAGTTTTCAGAGTGTTAATGTTGCACACTTCGCGGAGGTAATTCGTCAGTATGTTGGCGGTTTTAGAAGATATGTCCAAGAGATTGTTCCAATTTGCAAGACGAAGCATATTTCTATCAAGTATTAATAATGGTATATCCTAGCATTTGCTTCTCAAAAGCTATATCTATTTAGAAATAATTGTGCCCTAAAAATCAACTCAACTCGCTTGGTTTTACCACCCCCAGCTTACCATCTACGGCAAACGTTAGAAATAGTAAGTTTTCCAAGGAGTCTAGGAATGCCTAGTTTACCGACATTTTCAGCAACAGTTAAAACACGTATGAACATTGTTCTTTTTTTTTATTATTATTATTAAAATGTCTATCTTAATTGTTTAATGTGGTTGCCAGAAACCATATGTACAGCCGCTAGATTATTAGCCTTCGCTATATATACAATTGTGTACAAAGCAACCATCGTGGCTCCGTCGCTAACGTCACAGTTATCCTTCCTTCGATCATCTCCCAATGTTCCGTCGCTCTCATAAGCATCGACTTTACGTCGACCAATACCATCAGCAGCAAATCATACCAGCACAAACTACATCAATCCGATTGCCTGAGCAGTAATTCATTATCATATATAAATGGGTGTCTATTGAATTGATCAACAATGCTATATGACATGGAAGAACTTGTGGTATAAACGAATTCTTTTTGTCTTACTGTATATTTGCTGAAAAATAATAATAGCCCAATAAATATGATTTTCTTGGGATTTCTTCCAGTGGAGGCATCTTGTTACAGAGATTAAACACTGAAATGGCAACGAAAATGGTTCGGTGATCCAGATATTCCTTATTTCGAAATGATGAATTCATACTTCTCTCTAGTTTGTTTTGCCAGGGCCATCGCGGGCGACCGATACTAACACCATCGCTACTTGCCACCGTGACAAGTGATGGTAACAGCCTGATTGTATTCAACGTAGTGAATACAATCCTTGGCTACAAGTTCGTAGAGCCGTATGACTAAATATTCGCCTATCGAAACATAAATTGAATGTTATGCTTGTTTGCAGATCAGTTTGCGACTCAATGACGGTGGACAGGTCTAGTATGACATGACGGTGGCAATTGTAACAGTGTTGTTCGTTGCGACTTTAGTCTACGATCAACATCTACCCTCCTCACAGCAAAGCGTTGATTCACCGTCCACCTCAATAAGCAGGTACTAGGATTATCTACAAAACGGAACCAAACGAATCTCTGCTAGGCGTAACAGGTACGGCAGTATTTGGTAGTTCTGGTAAGTTTCAACGCTAGTGAAGAACTAACCGGCTGGTATTTGATGGTATCCATATGCTAATATTACAGTATCTCTCTTTCTACCGATGCGACTATATACCTTCTGGTTGGATGGCAAGTGGCCTACTCCAACCACAATTTGTTGACTCCTGTAACAATTAAGGAATTGATCCCTATCGCTGCCTCCAACGATTGATATTGCTGCTGTTGGGTGATGTTTTGTCTTCTGTCTCTCCAACATAGGCAGACTTATGAATGTGTCCTTCCCAAAGGGTGTCACCTCCGTGAGGCGCGATTAGCTCTGTTTGATGGTGCAGCAACGCCGCAGGATTCCATTTGCCTCTCTGGTGAAGTCCACGGAATCTTGACAAAGATACATACTTCGCAGTTACCAATCGTCCTGGGCGAGAATTTGGGTGTCATTGTTTCTCGAAAGTCGGGTCAGCCGTGGTCCAAAATAGGACACCACATACTGTGAGCCATCCGCCGGACGAACAACCTACCGAAGAGAAGGACATATATTTGTTATTTTAATATGGAATCAGATACGTAAGAAAAAAAAGCGTACCTGTCAATCAGCTAGCAACTGAACCACTGACACACATGTGTCACACAAATAGACTCTCTAAAAAGCTAAGAATAATCCAAGATATATTAAGGAATAGGCATGTCAATGCGATGGCTCCCGTTGCATAGATCGAGAAGTCTGTACATTGTATTGAACCTTGCAAATCATAGCCAATCATTTGATCAAAATGAATCTTCTATGGTTTCGTACAACGAGTGTATGCACTTGAATATACCTGTTAGCATTAACAAATCGTACCTGCATAGCAATGAGAACGATGTCAATGAGCTGCCAAAGGAAGATACCACCGAGGGTGCAAAACTTAGCTAGGGCAAGGCCAGGATAGCCGAGATAGAGGCGGTCTAGGCCCAGCCATCCTAAAAACACCGAGAGCAGTAGGGAGAGCTCAAACGAATAGCCATTTGTCCATTCACACGGCACCTGAAATGGCAACATAGTCAGATTAACGATGCATCCACCAGAAAGTAACAAATAACACATATTACACTGCTATATGATTATCACAAGTGCGAGAAGAATAAAAAGAAGATACTCATGTATTTTGCAAGAAGATTTCGTGAAGAGAGAGGCCTTACCTAAACTTTTCTCTCCCATTTCAACTCTGATCATTGTCGTCATTTGGATAAGCCTGTTTAGTTAGGCAGATGCTCGCAACTTAACTACGCTTTCGGCCTCATTATAATTAAGTGCGCCAACTTGCGTACATTTATACAAGAATACAGAACGTCACCAAAAGTAGGCTTACGATTAGACGAGAGTAATTAGAGATTCAGTTAGGAAGCTTACTTCTGCCCCACCCTGTATTAGTTGAAAATGGAGAAATCTCTCACTGTCCGTGATGACTGAGAGCCAATTCTTACCTCACTCATGAAGTGCGTTTCGTTAATTCCTGTCCCTTCCAGACAAAAGAGTTCTGGCGCCAACGAGCACACGACTGGAGCAGAATTGTTTGAGGAACAACCCAAAACCTAATGATGACATTGAGAAGAATCACCCGAATACGTATACATATATATTATATTAGAACCAAGTGAATCTTATATCGAGGCAAATCAACTAAATCATTCCAGAGAGCATTGTAGTGTGCATTTAAACCACTGATGAAACTCGCCAGCCAGATGAATTCACATGAATTAGAAAATAATTACAATCTGCTACGCAAATTATGTGTAAAGCACTAAACACGTGTGTATTATTTGCATGTGACTATTTGTAGCAAATCGTCATATTTAGAAATATATGAAACAGGTCAATCAATAGATAGAGGACATGCGTATACCTTCGACTTTACTACGAATCAATTAGAAGCAGGATGACGAATCACCGTGGTTTGACTTTTTGATTGAGATTCCGTGTTTGTGAAGCGAAAAAGTACCAGTTTTACACATTGCAGAATTGAAAAAAATGCCTAATTTATAACTACACAATGCCTGCATAACCCCTCTGTGTATCTCTCTATCTCCTCCTCATTTGGACAATTGGTAGTCGTATCGTGATCGTCTAATAACTATTTTCATTATCTTGTTATCACTTTGACGTGGTTTAACATGTCTGTACCTGTTGTGTGATCACGTCAATTTCGGGTTCCGAACATCGATACTGGCCGATGAGCAATTGTTCACAATTAACTGAATGGCCGCAATTCGCTGGACCAGCCAGAAACACCAGTAACAACAACAGACTGGTAACAATGACGTTGAGTGATTTGAAACGATGAGCAAGTCCATGTCCAAGCCGACTTCGATATTTGTATTGTTGCCCTGACGAGCTGCAAACCGAACGCGGTGATGCTGCACCCGACCATTGCCGGATAGGCGTCAATGTAGCTGACGAATTAGTCAATTTATCCCCTCGTTGAGGCTTGTCGACATATTCGACATCAGCAAGGCTGTTATTCTCATTTGTTTTATGCCTTTTGTGGCAGAACCAATGTTTACTAAGGCTTCCTCTAGCTATGGTCGATAGCGTCTTCTTAACAACGGCGAGTGACTGTGTCGAGATCCAGTCTGCTGCCTCTGGTAAAATGCCAACCCGGGAGGAAACTTCCGCTATGGTTGGCCAAACGGTCAATCTTTCAGTCGCTTTCGTAGAAGTTGACGACACTGCGGAGAACTTCCGTTTAACGTCCCGTGTACCTGACCCCGAGGCATGATGATTCTGACGAGCGGTGATCGACTTTGGAAGGTTGTGTACATCCAATCGGGTACCAGAAGAAGCATTACCATCGCTGCGGTTACGTGATACTGACGCCGCGTGGAGACGACTATCACTTATACTTGTATTATTATTATCATTATAATTGACTAGTATAATGCTAGATGTTGTCGCTGTTGTTGGACAACGCCACTTCAAGTGGCTGCTAGGAGTGTAATTATCTGTCTCCTCATTGTTATTATTATTGTTATAATTATTATTATTATTAACGGCAGTGCTGGAGTCAAGGTCGAGATCAGGAGCAACTTCCCTTGTCCACTCCTGACCCTTGAGCCTGTGTCGGATCGTTCTCCTTAGTGGGGTGTCCTCATGGGGCTCAGACGGCGGGGGCCCCAGCCACCCGCGCGTTCGCCACAACATAGACACCACCGCCCTGATCACATCGCCTAGTTCCGCCTGCTATCGTCACACAGCTCCACTTTTCGACCTGTTCACGAAGGCCAATACAGGGAAAAAAAACTAGACAACGACAACACAGCAGTCGCTGCACCTAAGGTACACCTGGAGGCGGTGGCAGCAGTAGTGGTTATCTGTTCAGCGGGTACGTATCTGTCTTCCGTAAGCCAACAGCAACACCAGCACAGAAGCGTTCTACACGCCGTCCGCCACTGACAGCCAACGAATGAGAATCCAGCATCCAGCTAGAACATATGATCTGCTACTTCAGGACGACGAGTACGTGCACCGACCCACCGATTCACTAACTCTCACTCACTCACTGACTAATCCACTGCTATTCCTGAGAGACGACTGCCGAGCTAGGTGGCACCTGGCTAACTGGCTAAGCGACTCGCTCGCTGCTTTCGTCGTCTGCTGTCCACCACCTCGTATACCAAAATAAAGAATTCTGACTGCAAAAGAATAACACAGTTGCGTCTGCTTTGAACAAGGTGGTAGCCTTGACTTAGACAGTCCGACAACCAACGTCCGATTCACTGTAATCTCTACCAAATGGTTTAATTTGAGCTTTGATGAACTTAGCAGATAGTTAGCTACTTTTTCTTTTTGTTAGCACCTTGCGATTGATAGTTGAATGCTCTATCTGTGTCGTATACTCGTGGAGTTGAGGTACACATGCACTTTGGTTGGGGAGAGCGTGTTTTAAAAAAAATCGCATGTATATGCACATATTCATTTATGCTGGAAGTAAAAAGTAAATTTTCCTGGCTGACTCACTGCCAACACTTAACGTCTACGGTACAAGTGCTTTCGGCAGTGCTTCACAAGACGGACAACCCCTTTAAATGCAAATGTGCAACGGTGCGGATCGAACCCGTGCACTTATGTATCTCCTCCGATTGCAAGATAGACGCACACAAATTCACCACCAGGCCACCGGGCTCGAATCCATTAGGCACATGAAAATTCACACTGGAACATTTTTTTTTGGGACGAGGCAATTTTCTTCAAACGCACGGACACCACCAGAGACACCTTCCAATATGCAGTAAAGTAGGCCGATCCAGTGCAGGGTTGATGTAGATGACAAAACACATCTGCCTGCTAAAACCATCCTCTGCTGAGAGTCCATCTCTTCCCTAGAGTCACTGGAACTTTTTTTTTTAGAGGAGGAAATTTTCTTCAGAAGCACGTTCACCACCGGAGACATTCCAATCTCCATGAAAGTGGGCCGATCCAGTGCAGGGTTGACCTGGATGACAAAACGCCTCTGCCTGTTAAAACCATCCTCTGCTGAGAGTCACTGGAACTGTCTTAGTGGAACTGTACATGCATTTCAACTTACTGTCAATTGTGACCATCACCAATTCAATTCAATTGAGGTCAAGTTTATAATTGGAACTTAAATTATTATTAATGAGCACAATATCATTATCATCTTATCCAACAATGAACTCTATCGTCGACGGGTGGTATGGCTACCCGACACGCCAATCTTGTTGCATAATACTGCAATTAGGCATAATAGAGATTCGAACGTAATCGCCCGTCCCTTAATTGAAGACAATACAAATTTGCTCCAGCTTCATTGGAATATTTTATCTTGAAAGGCGAGAAATTGAAATGACCTGAGATAATCAAACAAATCCCACCTTGTTAGAAACTTGACATTGCTAATTGATATATTTGACTCCCACTTCCTCAGCCGGATCGAGCGCGCACCTCGACACGGCTGTCTGTACATAACATTTACAATTGTGATGCACGCAATGTCGTTAGAATGATCACTGCGACTATCGAGCCCCGCTGCGTGATGACGTATAAGAGAGCTTAAGCATTGTAACAATTGCAGCTCCTTTAATACACCAATAAACCTTTACATTTTACATTTACACACAAAAAAACCTACGAGAACGTGAGAGTTGTGAAATTGTTGTTCCATAAACAAATCATGCTGTAAATAGGAATCTGAATCTATAACCGATTTTGTCATTTAGTCTGTCAGGGTGAATGACAATGATATATTTATATAACAGTCGAACACGTTCCAGCTATGAGCAAATCAAATTGCCACTTGCTAACACTAACCAAACCCAGTGACCAAAATGTATTGCTTGAACACGGAGTTAGTAGATTCGTCAGACAGATCGAGGAAAGGTCGCCGAATTGGATCAGCCGTAATTTATTTCACCCAACTTTCCGTTCCTCCAACGAGCTCATTGATATTGTGCACTACATTGTCCCTCTTTACCTTCTCTAGTCCCTGCGCTCAATGAGATGGGCCTTCTGCGTGCTCGATTGGCGGTAGTGAGGCTTCTATCCGAAATCACGGATTAGCGCTCGATTTCGTCTGTTCGATGTTGACATTTGTTTCGTGACTGCCGGTGTGAGGTGCACCGCGAAAAGAACCTGTACGAGTAGCTTGTTTTTGCGACTATTAAGCTAAATATATATATATATATATATCTGTGATATTGTTGGTGCAGAGTTCATATAGTTCAAATGACAAATGAACTCCTGTCATTGTTAGAGCTGTCAAGAAACCTTTGAAGTCTGTAGGTTTGTAAACCTCGTTCCCTAAAATGGGTAGACCGCATTGTCCACCCGTAAACGCAGTGCGCTCTGATTAAATATCCTTTCCGCCTGGTAATAGCTGGCTGTAAGTGGTCTCGCTACTCTGTGAGTCGGCGCATGTCGAACCTGTGTGCTATTGCATCTGTATGCTACAATCATGTTCTCATTGTTTGTTGCCACACAACTCCTAAGTTCGCACTGAGCAGATGCACTGAACTGAAATCGAGACAAAAATGTTTGCACCCGACAATATCGCCCTGCATATTTCATAATAATCACCACTGATTCAGCACCCAGTTGTTTCATTTGATCCAGCTCCATAGTCATTTATTATCGTTAGTTATATATGATTAAATATGGAAGTTACAACACACATTGTGCTGGTGTCAGGCGCATACACAAGGGTGTGTTTCTAACATACCTCGTCGAATTGTTTCAGGCAAACGTGCATCGAAACACAATGGACGAAACTGTGTTTTTAGCCTCATTAGCGGCTTCACCCGTCGTGTTTCCCTATGCATACGTGTTTGGAGGATCGTACAGCTTCCTAGTCAGCTTATTTGCTTGTCTGTTCACTTGTAAGTTGCTGCAAATCCCCGATTAGGTCAGATCTTTCAAGCGTATGTTGTACTATTAGTTAGACAATGAAAACAGGTCTTTATGAAATGAGTTTCGCTCAATCCAGAAGAGATGTACTCCAGACAAATTATATAATCTCGTACCAGACAGACAGAAGCATCTTGATCAATCAGATTTTCCTTGTTTGATATTTGCACTGGTAAATCAACGGCTGCCAACCTTCCTCGATAAATGATACGTTCGACTAATTAAGCCGAAATTGGCTTGGCCAATTAGATCGAGATTGTATTGAGCTGAAGGCCAGCGTCACAATAACGATGTTCTGTCTTGCACATTGTACTGCGTGTTCCTGTTACAGTGCCATGCTGTGCGTTTATGAGTGTCTCACTCAAAGGCAAAGGTATCTCGCGTCTAACAAGGTACAGCCTTCTGATACCTCTGTGTATTCCCCTCGCGTACCTCTTGTGTCCAACGAACGAAAAGGATTTCGGGTGGGACTTCCCCTCGTTACTTGTCATCATGTTCGCGACACTTCTCGGAGTTCGCAGCGTTTTGTCCGTCTCGCGAGCGCCACTTAAGGTAAACTCAAGCAGAACAACATGCATCGGGAAACTTTTGCTACACTCACATGTGAAATTATAGAAAACAGAATAACAGTCTTTTACTTGTGTAATAATAACACTATTATTGGGCATTCATTTAAGGATATAAATAATGAGTTACAGATTACGCACAGCAAATTGTACAACAAACCAAAATGTGTGTCATCCAAATGATCTTTTGATCGTGAGAGTCGCAGAAAAGAGAATGAACAGAAGTCTGCCCACAGAAGTTCATAGTTTGGCCATATGCGAAAAAAGTATAGGTGTATTTTTTTATTTAAATTATCACCTTTATTGTGTCAAATCTAATATGTTTCAGAATCATAGTCTAATACTAATTATAGCAAACAGTAAAACTCTCAGCATACTTTAACTGGTTTCATTTTTGCAATTGTTGGTAGACAAGCTTCTCACAAATTGCCAGATTGAGGTTGCTTATTGAATGTTTTCATGTTCTATCAGAGAGGCCATTTATTTATTGTACAAAAGCTTAAACCCCCTGATGGCCTATTGCTTGTGACACGCCGGGGACTGATTGAGGCAGTTAAGGTCGAATAACAGCGAGCTGATATTGTCGAAATGGATTACCTATTAGTCTGACAAATTTCTATCTTGGAGTACAAGCAAGTAGGACGCAATTCAATCCACTTAGTTCATTCATTTAGTTTGAACACTTTGCCCCAAACGATTCAAACAACGGGGGCGGGAAGGGCGTAGCAAAATCCCCCGACGAGTTAAGACGGACACTTTTTTACATAGGGTTTCCTTTCACGTGCGCCAAAGACTATTGGCGTCTACCTAAGAGAACTTAAGCATTCTATGGAGTTCCTTTAATAAATCAATAAAGCCTTACGTTACCTTACCTTCGACGCGAGACAAAATCATGACTATAAACCAAGGTGAAATCGAGCTGATGATGCCGTTATAATTTGATACTTCAGGTGCCGGCAGTGTGCGTGTCAACACGCCGGCGCGTGGCCCACACGGTGTCATCGCAACTTCTTCTGCTGTTGTCCCCGTCCGTTTTGGTAGCTAGAGCTTCTTCGTTGACAATACTGCTCGTTATATCGGCTTTTCTAACGCTGCCGCTGTCGGCGAATATGGCATCGTTGAGCATCTTGGCCCTGGCCAAGGATTTGGCGTATGTCGCCATTCTTATGAGCGTCTTCTATGATACCTGTCTGGCAACGACGAGGCTATTCAGCACACTGCCTCCACTTCGACTCAATGGAAAGAACATTTGCCAAGGTATAATAAGAAATATGCATACATTGTTCCTTATCACCTAGCCTACGTAGTAATTCGTGTACCGTCATTATAACGTTAATTATAACGGTTAAGCTGCTTATCATGGGTAGGGTTCACGACCATGTGTTTCCAAACACGTATTTGTCGGTGGGTTATCCATATCTCTGACAACCAAATTTCGCGAATACATCTCGGTTGACACCAAAACGGGTACTTGAGAAAATAAAAAAAATTGCAAACAAATTGTTGAAATTTAGTCAAAACATTCAAATAGAGCATACACTAGTAAAGCCCACTGTCTTCTTCGATAGCGCATGATTATCGGACCGATCGCCCTCATTCAATTTTTTTACTGATCTACAGGACTGGCATCAGGAAAACGGGTGTCGTGGTGGGAGAGTAGCCTGTTCGTTAATTCGGGACGAGCGAGCCGTGAGTGGGTTTGGGCTATTAGTCCGATCGGTGGCCGAGTGCTTAATTGGCGTGCCATGGTTGATCCTGCTTTAAACTGCCTACGCGCTGCAACTCATCAACTCGAACAGGGCTGTTCCACTTCGGGAGCACAGGTCCAGAGGCCGGGCGGAGCCACAAGCAGAAGTCACTCGATGGGATCGGGCCATATTGGAGGTGGAGATCAAGCTCAGTTTAGACTAAGCAGTTGGCGAAAACCTCAAGTCGTACAACTCGAGGACCTTGAACAGGTACTCTAATAATTATATATATATACATATTATATATATATATATATATATATATATAGCTCGTTATTTGGCTTTATTATTCCACCAGTTGTTCTAATTAAAAAAAGTCATGCTGGTATACACCCTGCTTATCGATACAGATTATTTATTCAAATATCATTGTCTGGCAATTTTTATTACTTTGGAACCAGAACGGGGCTGGGTCCGATATAGTTTTCGATGCCGATTACGATTGTGATAGTCGAAGTCTTTTGAGAAATTTAAAATGATTTTTTAGGAATCACCAATCACTCGCTGCAGAATTTGGATGTACATAGATCACCGTAATTAGCTATACATTTTGTCGAACGTGTTTCCGAGGTTGATCTGTAGCCGAGCCATGATTGTAGCTATTCTTCGTCCGCAGAAATGTGTTTTCAAAATGACAGAAAGGAAATGTAGCGAGTCCTACAGATCGAGATATAGGGTTTTTTTTTGTATAAACATAAAATATTCCCTAACAATTCTCTCTCCCTTTCTCTCTTTATGAAGTTCATTTCTGGTACTGGCGAAATATAGAGTGGGGGGGGTATTATTTTCGCGTTATAAGCGTTGTCATAGACATACATAATCCTACCGGAAATGTTCTTTCTTCCCACGCTAAAACCACCCTCGTCTGGTTAGTTGTCAACCATTCGCCAGATAGCATAAATAGGAAAAAATGAAGTTCTTGAAAACACAAACCAATATCACGTAATGGAGTTCCGCGTCGAAGACTTCATCAGATACAACTAAGCTCGTTCGGGTCTCACATCTGACTCTTAGTTGCTACAGTATTGCTACACGTAGGTGCGTAGCTGTAGATATGTATATAAAACGGGTGCTATCGTTTAAACTAATAATAATAATAATGCTATCACTCAGGGTATTGTTATAATCGTGATTATGCTTTAGGTGCTGTGGAGCTTGGATTATGTGGGTGCGCTCGTGTACAACGCCTACACCGAAAATAAGAACGGCGTCACCCAGGTGCATTTTCGAGAAATCATGGACACAATGTTCGCCCTTGAAGCTACCGTTACGCAGATAGGAGGTCCATTAGCACTTCACGATCGGATACACAACACCCTGTACAAGATTTGCACAAGATATGCTTCAGCCGTGTACGCTCTTGATATGGACCAAAAATACGTGGATCGCTTCATGAATTATTCTGACTTTAGAGTTTGAGAATAGCAGTCTAACGACGAGTTGAAGCACATCGATGGACAGGACGGAGGAGGTCCGCTCAGCCGAACGTCTGATGCCCTCAATAGCATTGCTAAGATTTTGCGACAATAATCTCGTACACTTCTACCGATCTTCAAAGGGTTATCATTCGATAGCTGGATACCTCAAGTCGTACTGCATTGATCCACACTTGTTATTTGATTTCCCTTGAGGTGAAATATGATTCGGAGAATATTGATGTAATACTATATGCGCTCAACTGCACTACTAAGCTGTCATCAAATAGATGAAGTGCACAGGTGTGTACAGTATCATTCGAGTCAAAAAAATGATGAAAAATCAAGGAAGATTTCTGCGCTCGTTAGAGTGACAAATGCACAGATGTAACAAATTGTGTTGACGCTCGCTTTGCACTGGATGTACGTATGTAATTCACTAAAATTGTGCGTACTTATGTATACTGAGGATAAAATAGGCAGAATAATTGAGAGTGTAATGAACAGATACTTAGCTATGTGGTAATTTGGAATTGTTGAACGCATTCATGCTGGAGAGCAGATACAATCAGAGAATCATTGACCAAGGCTCAAAATATTCTCTGTCATCATATAACAGTCGTGGGTATCACATATACCGCTGAACTCAACGGGCGACGAGCCGAGGAACGCATCCGCCACCTCGATGGATACTGTCTGTACAAAAAATCTGAATCCGCATACAAAATCTATAGGGGAATAGAAAACTAATTTTGCAGAGCCAAAATCATGATATTTCATCGCTGTGTTGCCCTTTGAATTTCATATAATTGAGGGATAATTTCGGAGTGAATTGTCCGAATATATAGCGCCTATGCGCTACTTGATCACTAAAGCGATTTAAATTTGCGAGATTTGATTATCAATTGCGTCGAAGTCGAAAAATAGTTACCAAATGTGCATCTTTTTTTGTCTAAATTTGAACTCCCCGTCTGACTGAATTCAAAAGCCACTGGAATATGCAAATTCGCTTGTGAGGATGCCCCACCGTGAATTTGCATATTCTAGTGGGTATGATTGTTGTGGTGCTTCCATTGTTACAAGAGGCTTTTTTTTTTGAAACGTTCAGCGTGAAACCAACTTTCACGATACGCTGTTTTGTTTCTTCGTTTTCTCAGTTTGACTTCGTGAAACATTTAGTGATGTGGCTGGTCACTGCCATAATCTCTGGCAAAGGTAACACAATTGTACATAAGCAAATAAACTTAAACAAAGAATTCTACCTGTATATGTGATTAGTTTTTTACTTGAATGTACAATCTGCCGTTTATGTTTCGTGGACCGTCTCAAAACATCAACTCATCAGGAGTTGTCATTCCTGATCGATACTGCTCGATACATTTCGTGTTTGTCATTTATCAACAGGAGAGCTTTTATGTGTTGTATAATGGCGGTGTTTTATTTTTTGCATGGGTTGTAATCTCTCAACGTCCACACTCTGTTAGAGGCCAGTTGTGTCCAGGCGATGTGGACGTTGCGGTGAATGTAACACGGGTAGAGGGTGTAATGCTATCGACGTAATCACATCCGAGATATCGCGGTAGACTCTGTTCTTTTTTTCTGCTAGCCGATTATTGGTCTAATGCTGTACTGAGGAAAGTCTCGAGAAAGAGCAGCCTTTTATGATAAAATTGAAAGGCTAGACAATCACCATACGAATCGTCTAATATTATGACAGGACAGGTTGACCTTCTTGAGCCTAAAGTAAGGGTGAAGCTTAGTCATTTGTCTACAGTTTTTTTTACTAGTGTGTTTAATGCATCTTGAGAATCTATGGCTTGAGGCCATTGCACAATAGTTACGGTATGGGGACAGCCTGCTAGCCAACATATTGCAGGAGCCTCATTCACTGGCGGTCTTCATACCAAGAATACAAAACCACCTTCGAAATAGCATTCATGGTTATTGTTAGTCTTAATGGTATCAATGGAGGACGGGACATGCTCGACAAGCTGTATTTACTTATCTTTATCATCACAAAGATCTCCACCATTTATGCAATTAACTAGATTTGCTGCCGTTGTCGTTGTTGTTGTAGTCGAGCCCTGACTGCGAATCTTTATATACCATATCAGCCACTTTGTCTAAAAATATATAGAGGGTCCGTCTCTATTTATTTCAATGTTATTTTTTTCCATTATTGCCGTTAGTTTATCTATCACCGGATCGAGCAAGTAATTAGAACACAAACAGATTTATTATGTAAATCTCTAAATAACTCCTTACTTTATTAGTGCTAATTAGTTTCGTGTGGTTTTTAGTGTTTTCGTTATTTTTGTTCTTCTGATAATTAACGTCTCGTACAATATTTCTCCCTACGTGTAATGTCCATCATTGAATACGAGATATTTGCCACAGAGGATTGCCACATCGATTAGCTATAGTATTGAATTAAAAATGTTCATACAGCTTTTTACGTGGTATTTCTCTTCCTTTCAAATGTCACCGCAGTTCGTCATCTGTTTTAAAAGAACAGATCGTTCCTGATGAAGACATCACTCTGTTGGGAATAGGAATTCATCGGCTCATATTCATTTGCCTTATTAGTAATCTTGACTGGGGCATTTTAGTCAAGATTGTGGTCCTTATGACTTGTTCTCGTCTACAATCATCAAATTCATCTGATTCTCATTGAAGTGCCGATGAGAATATCGATGACGAGTTTTCGAGCCAAACAGTTTTGATCACTATAGTTTAAATTGTAGTAATTAATTATCGTTGTTGGTGTCTTTTGTACGAACATTATATATATATATAGCTACTGTTCGTGGTCTAATCATGATTCCAGTAAGTCAATGCTTCTGTTGTTGTGATGATGAGATTGGAACACACTCGATGTTTTTTCTTGTGTTTTTCATTCGACTCATCTCAGTGAGCTGCTCAATGAGCGTGCTACTGCTCAATGATTGGTTGTGCTGATGAATATTATACCTACTATCGTCAACTGGGATAATTTAAACCCACTGAGGTGCCATAGGGACATTGAAATGGTGGACTTCGTGGTTGGCTTTATCCAGTAGGTAGATAGGCCCTTGAGTTAGCCTAACCAGCAACTCACTGCGTACTCGGAAACTATAATAAAACTGGCGCAGTTCCAAGGGTGGCCCAATGTAAACTGTCCCAAAGTTACCTCAGTTGACGATATATATATATATATATATATTGTACTCTAGTATGTTATATAATTGTTATTAGCAACCTTTTACGTTGTGTTATAAACGTTGATTTGGACGAACACAAATATCATACCAATCACAATAGCGCGAAGTTTTGTCTAATTCGATGCGCGTGCAGTTATCTCTATTGTCACTATATATGTGTGTGTGTGTGTATATGCTTGTGCGAATGAACATCATTTTGATAATAATCATAATAATAATAGTAATGACAATAGCAGTGAGGTAACATCATACAGGTCCATAATCAAAGTCCACTATATTCGTTTTCACCGTTCTGTGATGCGAATAAGCTGATGGTGTAGATGACATTAGGTATATTTTACACGAACGGAGAAGAGTTACAGAATTTCATAACATTGTCGTATTATCACTGTCTTGTAATTATTGTTACTACAATGTCTGAGTGTAATTAGGTTGCTCTAAATTATGTCTACCTGTTTGCCTGTCAATCTGCCGCTTTGTAAAGGTACAAATCGATGTATCTATAATGTAATAACTTCACATGCAATCGGGATCGCTGCGCGCACGGATAATAATAATAATCATGAGTTTGTGAAGTAGTGTGTACCCGAGGCGTAATCTATGTTTTTTTTCTTGTGAAGATAACTTAGCCATAGGACTCACGGATGGATGTCTATAATGCGATTTATGGTTCATCTTACAGGGCATATACACATATGAGCCTTTGTTAATGTGTCCGCCAATACCTGCCCGTTGTAATTGTTGTCCATTTGGCTAACTCGATAATTGGTCAAAACGAAATTATTGATCTATGTCATAAGTCTCTGATCAAGCTAGCCGAGGGTGGCTGTGTGTTTCAGTAAATGTAACAAGTTGTCTCCCAACACGCCATAGACTCTGGCGAATCGCCTGACTTCGCTTTTTGGTATTATGGTTCGTCTCACGTTAAAATAGCCAACTATTTCAAAAGACTAAAACAGATCACTACTATTTATCACAAGGATTCGAAGTGGTGTCTTTATTTCCGATGTTACCAGTTACTCTGAAATCAAATTCGCTTACACGTGCACACAACCCTCCTGCCGCCCGATCCACACTCAGACTTGTGTATAGTCCACCATCTGTTCAAAAAGTGGCTTGAAAAATGTTGAAACAGCGTCATATTAGATGAAGTTACGGATCAAAGGGATTGCTTCAAACCATTCTTCTTAATCGTGTCGCCTACGATTTAAGCGCCAGCAGAAACAGGCCAATAAGTTCGAGGATAGTTTGTCCAGGTGTTCCACAGGGTCGATTCAAAAGGGTTCCACGTGATGAGGTTCGCCAGATGAGTGATGCTAACTGCTCTTTGATGCTAGTGACAGACATAGCCTTTACACTGTTTCATATGAAAAATGTGGGTTGTCGGTGTTGTCCACAAACACACGCAGACAACCACCGAGACACAGGGGACCCACAGACTCACACGGAGAGACACATTCGAGTGGGACAGGAATTGCACGTCCGATTTCGGGGGCGTTGTTTAACGTTAGCTGCGTCATAGAAGAATCGCTTTATGATCGAGGCATATCCTAGCGGAGCGTGTCGTTCTCTGCTGAATACTGAATACGAAAGTTAAGTAATCCTGTCACAACAGCAGTAAAAAAGTTGTTATCGTTATCAAAGACACCGCTTCATGGCACTGGCAGTGCTACAGTGGAATCACACATAATCGCCATCCCCGTTGGGTTGGCCGCCAGCAATATTCTGTTATTATCCTTTATTATTATTATCATTATATCGTATTCTCTCAGTTGTAGCTAGTAGTTATCGAATGCCACTAAAGCTGCGCCAGCCTCGTCTGGCTTCGCCGTCGTTACATCGTCGTGAGTGCAACGCCTCACTACAACGATGTCAATGAGCACCGCCGGAGTAACAATGGGATCGACCCACTGCTGCAATAGTCGCAACTGTACCCCCTTGCAAAAAGAGATTGGGGTACTGGATTTTAGGTTGTCAATATCCTGATGTGCGGATATTGTGGATATACCGCCCGATTTGTTAGGCAACATTTGGCTACAACAGGCAGCAGCACTGTAATTAAATCGGAATTAATTGCTTTCCTATCGTCTGTACAACAATCTCCGGGTCAATGTTCAACGGCAATGGCTCTCAGCACAATAGCATCGTATGAATCCCATCCTAATCCATCATGTATTCATGTATAATTAGTTTGTTCTTGCTTTTTGGATGCCTTCAATTTTCTGTCGACGAGGGTTGATAGCATTGACAGACACGATGTGCTGTACGTGTTACCGATAGTGAGGTGTGTGCGCACACTAACTTTGCGTCCGATTCATGCATCTCTTAATGAAAATCGTTCTTGGACCAATCAATAAGTCAATGAATCTACAGTACACGGAGATGCGCAGCTGTTCATATGCTCGGCATGTGCTAGTCACTGTGCAAATCGAAGTACCGATGGGTGGCGGCAGAGACGTTACGTAAAACGTCAACAGAAAAACGTCACCGTTTATCTAACTCGAGCGTGACAATGCCCCGTGCGTTTGTATGTGTGCATTATGATATACGTTAGCTACTAATGTTGTTGTATATATGATAAATTGCCAGTTCATTTTCGAGTCCCTTCGGTGTAATTGTCTCGTGCAGCAACAAATGCAAATGTTGTTAAACTGAAATTAACCGATTGATGAAAAATGCTTACTATAAACACAACGTGATTTGCTTACTTTCATTAGTTCTTGTCTTACTACTAGCTATAGTAATGACATTATTTACCGGTATTTTTGACATTCCTTGAAGATCTCGATATTGATGTTGCACTCTTGCAATATTTGCTCTCATCTATTAGCCTCTGTTGTTTATATGATATAACACTTACATGGACGGGACCTCTTTCCGCCTCTCGAAACCTTCAAGGCTGAATCGAGCTGTTGTTAGTGTTTGATCAATATTTGAAGACGTCTTAATCACAACCGAACATGGTATTATATTGGTATCGCGTTATGTTACAATGATAAGATTGTAATTGTCATTAATATTCGTTTGAAGTCGCTGATACGTCCCCAATACAGTATAGACCCGCCTTCGAGTGGTCCAAATTGAGAAATCCTCTTCCGGGATTGGCGAAGTGACTGTCATCATCATCATCATCACCATCCTCCTCACATTATTTTTATGAATAAAATTCGTATTCTGATTTCATTCGCAAGGTTTTATCTCTGCACAAAGCTCGCCTGGTCCAGGTCAACCGTGGGATATGGACACCTCTTGATTAAAGCGATTCGTGCTGTTTTATTGCAGATGAAGCCGTATCCATGACGCCATCAGAGACACGCTAGAAACTGGATGAAAGCGAGGAGCAACTTAGTCACTTCTTATCTTAGCCTATTAAATAAGTCAGTCAGGCTTTTTACATTGTAGATTATACATATATATATGGCGTGTGCTGATAACGCTATGGCAACTCATGTACATCGATTCGCCTTTGTTGCTTATCGACCTAAAGTGTATCATTATTATTACTAAAGCATTGCGATTTGTTTAATGACAAACTAGTCAGACGGTTTATTAGTTTAGAATAAATGTAGTGTTGCTTTCTTCTCTCTCTCTCTCTCTCTCTATCTGTCTCTGTGGTAGTAGTTGTAAGATGCTTGTGGCTTCTAGATGGACGTTCAATATCGTCGAAAGAATTCACTTCTTCCCGAAGATCTTACGAATACCGCTGATGGATGACTTTCGAATTGTTTGATCGATGCTAAAATTCACCTGCCCTGAGAGATCGGGGGTCCCTCCATTACGCGGTTGCTGTTTGATTACCGAATTCTGTCATTTTCGTGTTATCTAGTTCCTCCCACCGGTGTACGCGTAATCCGCTTTATTGTGCATCACGAGTTTATCTTCGACAAAATAGAAGGAGTCGGATCGTGTCTCGTAGGGGCAAGCGGTCATTTGTTGACGCAACTGAGAGTTGAGTGGCGGAAGCTCATAAATGTGCTCACACGTGTTTCGAGAGTTCGGGATGCAGAAGCCAAACTCGAAATCGAACGTTTTCAACAGCTGATCACGGAAAAAGTGACGTTCAATCATTCGAAAGCGTGAGACAGGTCGGTCGCCCACAGTAAATTCGACTCTGTAATTGAGCAGCAAACAGACACCGAACAGAGATTCGTGTTTCTTATTTCGGCCCTAAAACAGGAGAGCACACCCCCGGAGTTATATGAACCTTATTTTTCTAACATTAACCTATTTGTATCATAACATTTTTCCACAAGAACTGAAACATACCAAGATTTTAGCAATGAAGCAAAACGCCCATTAAACGATATCGGCGATAGCATAATCATTGCTAGAAGCCAAATTATTGTTATCCTTACATTGTAATCGTCCAAGAGGGGAAGACCACGACCACCCTATATTAATATAAACATCAAGTGATTTTCGAATAGAAGCCCAATAAATCAAATTTCTCCCGAATATTAGGTATTATAAATATTGATGAAATAAGTACAATATACAGCTGACTTGGAATAGATCCATATTGCTTGTGTGAGGTAAGATCATAACTACGGTAATTACTTACGTAGCGCCGATGGTTTTGAGTCGCAAAAATTGCGGGGTAAACTGGTAACGTACAAAACGTCCTGCGTTCGTGTCGGTGATTTCAGGAGGACCGTCCTGATCCTGGTCTTCCTGCTCAACGCCCGTCACGGAGTCCTCGCGTTCTAACGCGCATAGGAGACGGACAGACAACACCAAATTTAAAATGAATACAGTATAGTATATATAATAGTATATGTATATTACGCAATGTTTAGGTGTAATAGCGCCAACATTACATGTTCGCTGCCTCTCGCTGTTTAACTTCATCAATTATGAAGCACCTTCTGAAGGTCTCTTCTCTGTGGCCATGTGAGTACTGGCGCGACCTTATGGGATAACCCTCTCTGCAGTAATCAACAGCTCAATATATCTATTTGTCTTCCTATTTAAGGAAATCCAATCCTGTAGGGGTCGTGTAACACAGCAGGTTCTGCCCGAAAGTTTGGGTAAACTCCCCACTAAAAACCGAATAACCTCTTTCACCCTTAGCGGGTGATAACAACAACCTCATTTGTAACTTGAGTGCCACAATATCGTATTATAACTGATAGCTTTCGACCTATCATCCATTTGTGATATTCCGAAGGATGCATGAATTCTAGAATGCAATTTTCCTTTCAGTGTTCTTAATGAGCCCACTTGAACACGTATATTTATCGCTGATGTTTACTATGTGTCTCACTCAACGCTAACCTGGTGGCTGAGGTTTGGCGATCTCGAATAAGACAACGGCACTCTCCATATCTCGTATAGTAAAACGTGTGAAGTCGATGTTAAATAGGTTCGCCTCCGGTTCACAAAGGTACTCTGCAATTAACATAATCATAAATTACAGACAACTCTATTCAGTGACTCTTCAGCTGACTTACGATTACATGTATAGTAGATATATCTGCTGAATATATATATATATATATCTACGGGTATTAGCAAAGATACGTATATACCTCTGGCTATCAGCAAACAAATTATATGAGCTATCTGCGTGTACCCATTGTAATGATTGAGTCTATCTATTCGTAAATTTATTTAGTAAATTTTGCTCGCATAAGTATCAATTGAAAGTGGGACCCCTCCCCTGTGAAGTGTTAACTGTAGAGCGGACTTTGTAATTCAGCAACTACACCTAATCGCCATACGGGTGGCAATTAACTAACTTATAGCAATTCGTGCGACAATTAATAAATGAATGAATTCATTCATAATTACTTCGCTTTGAAATTGCATCTTGAATTTGTTTAACACTTCAGTGCTTAAATAATTCTTGAAGTGCTATATACGCGTGCCAATATGCCTTTTCCGTTCATAATGTAGTTTTACTGTATTCTATGTGAGTAACAAAATAGAGTCGCATTTTCTCAACATGTCATTTGAAGGTTCTAGCATTCAGTTGAATTCCCGAACTTTGGCCGGTACATTTATAGGTGACTAATATATTATCATGTTTTCTAACCCTGTGGATTCTCCCCATGTCCACGGGTCACGAGCGGAGCACTGTTGACGGTTTGTAGGCTATTTTTCATGAACCCTTATTTAATTTGCTTTATTTATTAGCACAGTTTATTCGGTAAATATATCAGATATATAGAACGACAATAACAATATATCGTTGTGTAAGTCATTATCGAAAACGTTTCGATTCAAAGTGTAGTCATCTGTTACAATATTGAAGTCCTTATCTCCGTGCTAATTTTATATTCGTGCGGATGTGAATGCATGCATATATATATTTGTACCTCTGGTAAATCGGTTGAGTCGTAGGACGTCGTCCGGAGTTATAATGTCCTTCGCAAGTAGTTCCTCTTCCGTGAGTGGGCGCAGGGCAGAGGGGACACTGCTGCTTATAGCAACGATTGGTGATCCGCCCGACGTCACACCACTAGAGCTTGACACACTGCTGCTTGACATTGTCGTTGCGTTCGAACGACCCAGGTGGACAGATGAATTTGCTTAAGGCGCTGTTGCCGTCCTGAGTTTTCGTGGATCGTTGACGTTAGCTTGTATGATACGACCTGTGGAGATCCTTGTAGAAAATAGCTAGCATATAGTTCTACTATAGTTGTCACCAACTTTGCGCGCGTAACAACTTCAACAGGCAAGAAATTGATTGAAGCAAAATCATTAACCGGGTCGCTTTTGTTTGTTCGGGTACCGATATCTGTTAGACCGCTTTGCGAATTGCAGACTGGTTCGATTGGAAAGGCAACTTGCTCACTTGACTAGGTCTCACTGTTTTTGTTATCGATAATTTATCCGTTTGACCTCACTCTGGAGGTTTACAAAATATCTGTGCTTGCCAAGTGTTGTTGACAGAAACTAGCGGGAATTGTTTACTGCTGAGGTATAATGTTAAATGCGCGATTCCTTAAGATTCTGGACAGACAACCGTTATAGAACGGACCTTCAATGGGGCTATTTAACACGACGAGACGTACCCAGCCGTTACGAAGTGCAACTTAAATTCATGTTCGTTGATTCGTACTAGGGTTTCAACGAACAATGCGCAATGCTCAGGGATTTGACGCCACTGTGGTAGTAGCTGTGGATTGTTTTTCGTCCGGCGACACGGCTAACGGGTGTCCTCGCTGATATTATTCAGACTCACAATACATCTGTTCTCAGTGACCACAAGTTCCACGAAGTGTCTCGAACACCAGGCTGGCAACATCACTGCGAACACATCACAATAAGGCTATTGAGTCCACATAATATGAAACGCATCTTCTGCTTGACCTTCTCGAATGATTCGAGAAAATTTCCTTCAACTGCATTAACAACAAACAACGCAAATTCGACTTAGGACAGCGATTCGATCGTCTGTCCGTTCACCGACTCCTGACTTCGTGTTGCTGAGGACAGACGTTCGGCGGCGGTCATTTGTCGTCGGTTGAATCGACGTCTACATCTCGTGTTGTACCGTGCGTTGCTTCGCTGTTGCCAGTAGGTCGTTGCGCGGACAGGGCACAGACAGAGTTGGGGTGATATCCGACCCTCCAGATGATTGCTGGTGGATACAGAGTGAGACGTATCGACGAAAAGAGGCAAACCTCTGCTGCTGCTGCTACCACTGCTGCTCCTACCACCGTTGACGGGGCCGAAAGCTGCAAACCTCTCTCGCCGCTAACATCATCATCGTCGTCGTCGTCGTCGTCAACCTTCTGCCAGTGCTGCCGCCAAGGCAAGGAAGCGAACAAGCAACGTTCGGTCGAATTATTGGGGTGGATGGGTGGGGGATTCCTCTCTCTATCTCACTCCGTTGTGTTTTGCCATAGCCTTCCCTCCCCCATCGAACTCTCCTCTTGACGGCCCCTACACTGTGCTCTTTTCTGCCTTGCAGCTCTAGGATCATACGGTGGGAATGTATCATCGTACTTGTGTAGGTGTGAGTACATTTAGGGCCCTCTCCGAAATACAACCCGCCTCATTTTCCCGCTAGCGACGATAGCTCGCAAGCCCTCACTACCTCGACGGCACCACGAAACCTGCCCAACACAATAATGCTAACTGAACGTTTAGCCGATAGGGGGCGCTTTGCTGCCGTTGTGTTGGTCGCTCGAAGAGGTGCGTCGTTGGTTGCCGAGCCAGAGATCTCTGGGTCCAGTCTCATAAGTAGGACATGTGCTGTCTGGACAGCCGCTTGCATTGAATTGCTCAAGTGAACCCGTGACACCTTGGCATATGAATTAGACGACGTACATACACGTAATCAGGGTAATCCATGTCGTGTAACCTATGTCTGTGGTGGCGAAAGCCGAAGGACTTGCAGATTCACACCCAGAGAGTGTATGACACACACCTTGTCAAGCGCGAGTCAATAAAGCAAGTATAATATATAGATGTAGGCCATGGAATTGATGGATTGACACCGATCCTTGAGACATTTCGGGGAAGTGTCTTCTATCTATTATCAAAATAGCTATCTGCACTTGCTGTGTCCAGATAACAGCGTGAGCAGACTTTGTTATTAGTATCCGTGCAGTACGAAACTCAACGGACACTAAATGGCCTCAGGCCTGAAACTATCGATGTGCCCGCTCAAGACTTATTGTCCATGACATGCTGGCGACCAATGTCTGCATTTTTTACTAGAGCTTGGACTTACATTCTCCGCCGGTTAAACGAAACTGCGCGTGGACCCATTATTAGAAAGAGGATTAAGAAAGGGCGCCAGCTGTGATCTGAAGCCGGTACACCACGTGCTGATCGCTACGGGTCCAACTCCTTTCTATCCACTCCAGCCTGCCACTGCAATAGTCAAATTACGTACATTGGTATAGATAAGTTGAGTGAGTACTCCTAGAACGCGGGAGTTCGAAGATATAATATATTGAAGGACTCAAATTGATAGTTGAACCGTGTCCTCAACACGAGCGACCAAAAATACACTTCTGTCACACGGAAGCCATTCTGCTGCATCAAAACAATTGTCAGAGCTAATCTCAACCACTTTCATTGGCTGATCTAATGACGTCCACGGTGTTGGTTTTTCATTGCCTTGAAAGAAGTGCTCTTAATGTGCAACGGTTGGGATAGAACCCGTGTGAGCACCTATGTGTCTCTTCCGGCTGCAAGGCAGTCAAATGCACTACAACGAGGCCACCCCGGGGGCTGCTAGTCTCGTTGGCTTCTCTGAGTACATTTCCGGGCTGACGCTCAGCCAGCATTCTACAGCTTATCTTTTTTTATTCAGCTTATCTGCTGTTGTCTACCCCCCCCCCCGTCTGGAGGTTTCACTGTATTTGGAAGGGGATTATTCATTTCTCTTTATTATCACACCCGGTTTGCGTCCATCGAGTTTTTCTTCGGTGGCTCAAAAGTCCACCATGAGAGGGGTTGATATTCTGCAAAACATTCATAGTATTTGTAATCCGAGATGCTAATTGATCACTGTAGCTGGCTGAGACAGCCGTCAATAGGCCTCCTTAGGAAAGCCGAGGTGATGACGATCTAGCTGGAACTATAACCATTCAAAGCAGACTGACACGACCGCCAAGCTAACGTGTGTAACAGCCGAGTACGCACTACCCATGTACTCAAATATCTCGGGGATGCACAATAACGATATCATTGAAATGAACTCATGAACTCATTTCTAGTTGCTATCAGTTCTTTCCACACCTGTACCAATAATGCTCATAAAACTGTGCAAAATATCTAAGGGGCTCCTGGGAGAAGGAAGTCAATCACTGATCGTGTTGTTGATCATTTTCGCCGGCTGGGGGAGCTGGTACAGAGATCGGCGAAGTGGTGTCCTGATTAAAGGCATTGTTTCATTTGACCTGCTATGGCGTAATGTAAATTTATTTTCAATTTTGCGGTCATTTTGTATGATCATATCTTTCTCGCAGTCTGCCCTGGTGCAATTATATAATATAAGTGTTATTGGTTCGCCTTGTCTGGTTGCCCTACAAGCAGAAGCCATTTCGTACTTTGCAATTACAATTACAATTTATTATTCATACAGTGTTAAGACTTAAGTATTTGATGAAAAATTTATTAATATTAATATAGACATTCGCCGGTTTTCATATGGTTGTGACAACAGCAACAGCATACAGAATGTTGTATTAAAAGCGTCACCCAAGAAGTATAGTATATTGAGAATATTTAACAAGACTACTTAGTGGGATATCACAGATAATTAGACTAGATGGCAAAGTTTAGCTATAGACAACAACCTGTACACAAGGTAATTAGAAATTACCTGAAAGTTAGTATTCTGTCTACAAGCTAGGAAAAATTGCGAAAGTGATAAGATGAACCTTCATTAATACCAAGATATATAGTGAATGTGGGAAATACAATGAATTATGTGACAGAGAGAGCAAGAGAGAGAGAGTCTGGATTAAAACGAGATTGTCAACAAGTGTCGATATGGGACGACATAATGAAACCGGGTGATGTTAGTACAGAGCACAAGGCACGAAATTTTCAAAAAACTATCGTCTTATCATCGTACAATTTTGCTACAACCCAAATAAATACTCACTAAGATTTATGATCACACACATAGCTCTCTAACCTGACAAAAAAACCTTCCTCTTCATGTCTGTAAACCTTCTTTGTATCTCATCCATTGTTATATAATGTCCACTGTTTTCACTGTCCACAGACCAACAGAAGCTCTAATCTGACTAACAATTTCTTATACATATCGTTGCATCGTACATGTACGCTTCTTCAATACCGCCATGATATCACATGCACGATGCCTATATCATCTTCTCATATATATTCTTAATATTTTACCTAAATATATGTATATATATATATTTTAATATTTCTGTTGACCATACGGCAATTTGATTGCTGCCATTATTGCGAGACGTCGTTAGTAAATTAGACCAACAAAGCATAGCATAGTTCGTGACGCTCTTTTCAAAAAGCGCGAAACGAATTCTGTTTATCCCTTATGTATAGTCACGGTACCCATCTCTGCTTTGTTTTACGGCAACCTTTCCCACGTACAACCTTGAGTGGGAATCAAAATTCTACGATTGGCCATTAGCGGTCAGCATTGTCGCAGTTTTCTCTGCTACTTAGTACTTATGATGGTGCTTGTGGTGATGGCCGTGGTGAGGTGTTCCTGAGGGAACATGCCCTTCGGAATGGGGTCCGTTGTACTCTGCATGGGCAGCGTCCTTGCCAGTAGTACCCGGCTCATTAGTGTGAATTCGAGCCCGGAATCCGTGGCCATCGGCTACATAATCGACCTGAAATCAGTTCGATTCGTCAATAGAATGTTTCGAACTCATGAACTGCTTGTGTTCCCGGTTGCATGCGTGTGTGTGTTCGTCTATCTATATAAATATAACTGCAGATGGAGCAGTTGGCAGTACCAGCAGCAGCAGAAGCTGAGCCCGTCTTCTAAGTGAATATATATATATATATATATATATATATATCTATATATATCTATCTAGCTGAATTGGTGGAACCACCACAGAAGTGAGTCTAAATCGTTAGAGCTTTCTTAAATGTCAATATCAAACTCATGTTGTCATGAATAATTACTATAGATCAATGAGCCGGTTCTCGATTTCCGAACTGGCAAATTTACACTCATGCGGATTTTGCAGACCATCTGAAAAAGCTATGGTTGTTCTAAAGAACTAGAACATTAGTGACATCGATTTGCATTGGACATTTTAGGTTAGGTTAATGGCGTAACAAATGAGCTAAAACGCGATACTTGATCAGCTGCAATGCGATGCGCTTATGGATGAACATGCCACAGGAAATGAACAGGCAAGTGCTATAATGCTGAAATAATAATTCGATTTTAACAAAAAAAAATCCATCTGCTTTCTCGCATCTGCTTCATCCATTATTTATCTTTTTTTTTTTTAATTTTCCGGGCTGACCCACAGCCAACATTTAACATCCACGGTACAACTGCTTTCGGCACTTTTAATCCACTTAATTATTAACACTTATCTAACAAATGCTATTCACGGCGCCGACTTAGCAGGCGTCAATTGTTCCACCGCCTATTATTGTTATCCGGTGGAACAATTGACGTCTTACTGTAATATAACAAAAAATGACGTATCCTCCTCGATTACACAAAGTGATTTTTCGCGTAAAATCATTTACTCACTTTTCGCCAGCGTCCATCAACGTCCTGGATATAGTATGAGCCTTTCTTATTGCCGTAACCATCACCGTGTTCCTCGCGGCCATTTTTTGCACCATAAGGATCGACGATGTTATAGGCAAAATGATAATTACCGTGATCCTGCTCAATAGAAACAAGTGAACAGATGATGAGCGTTGAATTATAATTGTTATATTGTAATATAACTAATGTACTGCTCGATTTATGACAGCACTTCATGATCATAGCCAATGTTTTCATTGTACGTTAATTAACACAGTATTTAACGTATGATTCCAAAGCGGAAGCTTGACTTATCATCATTCCGTTGATGAATACATCTTCGTCATGTACAAAGCCACACAGGGCACAGCAAAGAGAACAAATCCAATTCAGGATCAAGTGAATTCGAGGAGGAAGCACATCTACAAGGAGATGTTTTCTTAATCTTGACTAAGTGCTACGATAGAGAGTATAGTAAATTTTCATTGAAAAAAAAAAACAAAGATACGAGATTGTACTTACGTCCTGTCGACGATGCGTATTCGAGTGACCTCCGTGACTCGACTCAACGACAGCAAGGCTCATTAACGCCATACACGCACATACCTGTCGTATACAGCTCATTAATAATGAGTGCCATCATAATCGGCATCATCAAAGTGTATCGAAAGGCGCTCGATATCAACACGCCTCATCTATGCGAATAAATTATCTATCCATTTGTGTGTTCTATTTTTACTGTAATTCTCGGAGCACCACGTTGAGATATTACACGCCCATAATACTGTTGTTACACTATTGGTTTTCTCCAAAGCTGCATTGATCTGGTGTATAACGAAGCTTGAACCAACAGGCGGAACCTGTACGATGTTGACAGATGGACAAGGAGATCCCGACATCAGAGCAAAATACGTGATCAAGATATATGCAAGAGGCGTAGTTAATTTTATTAAGAGGTTGTAATAAATTTAACTGGAATCGATCTACAAGCACGGCGGTACTCATTAATCCGATAATGATGCCTGACTCACTCTTCTTGAAGTAGAGCTGTTTCTCTTACGTTCTCTAGGCATCCGTAACATCAGTCCACACACAAAACTACATACGATTGTACTTGTAAACATTATCGAACAGTAGAAGTATCATAGTATAATAGTATAAATGAAATAAAAAAAATAATAAATAAATATAAAAATCACAGATTTTTCAAGAAACACATGAACTAGCTCCTTTTCACTGAAATAACAGTTCTCCTCCAGCACGTTCTCTTTGCGTACATTTGATCACACCTCGAAGAGGTCCTCAATACAAAATTCACGAGACCGTCACTGATCCTTGTACGTACCAGGATAAAGCGTGTCATTCTGCTGCTGTCGTTGCTAACACACGAGCAGAGGCGATGCTGACGGAACAGGGTTCAACTGAGCGAGAGAAATATTGTCCACGCAAGTTCACAACCTGAGTGCTGCCTCATAATGTTTTCCTTTGCTTTATATAATGTCGGACAGATGAAGCTAAGTGTAAGCGGGACGGCTATTTGGTAACAGATATCCCCTTTCTCAAAAGCTTATGGTCGAACTCCCTCGCACCCATGAACCGGGGCATAGCGATCGTCAAGACAATTTCTGTCCATGTCCAACGATATGCCTATGAGCTATCTGAGGCCATATGATCCACTCATGCATTCCCCAGCCATTGTTAAACAAGCAAATGCACAGCATTCTGAGCAGACCAACGAATCAAGCGCCCCATCGAGGGACGGTCGAACGAACGGGCAAGGCGAACATGTCCGCCTGGCCGGTTCTCCGTGAATGCTTCCCGACGACACCAAACTGTCCCCTGCACCCTGTAAACCTCAACGATTAGTGAAAGTGGGACTCGGACCAATTGTAGCAGATAATACAAGTAGTGATAGTGATCTATAGATTAGCTGCTTTATAACAGAACAGCGTCGCTTTAGAGTGCGCCGAGGTTTATTGTCTGTGTTGACAATACCACCCGTTAAGAAGGTCAGCACATATTCTTTTGTTCCACTCATATCTCCCCGAGCGAATTGATCGTTCATTCGTTCATCCAATGTAGATGATGTCCAATGTATCCGACGTGTATGAACGAAAATTAACTCATTCCGCGATGAACGAGCATTTCAGGTGTAATGGCATGCCGTCAAACGCATGTAAATGTACAAGGGCGATTTTTACCTTCTAAACGGAGGCGGTAGGCCGTGCAAACACGATCCCCCCATTTGACCGAACACCCCCGGCCGCTATTTACTGATCGGCCCAGAAATCTTGTTAGCTTCACGAGGATTGCTGTACAGGATCATTACGGCCCGTTTTGAGCCCGCACACAGCGTCGAAGCGGTGAGATATTTTTCACCACAGTGGTCAGTGGTCGAGTTGCTTTTTTGGCGTCCCCTAAAAACGCTACTATGCTGAGTTTTTCTTCTTTCCGTTAAGCACAAACGTGCGGTGTGGTTTGTGGGCGTAAATAGGCTGACCCTACAAGAATGAAACGTTTGACACGTGCTTTTTGTCAATTGGCCTATGCGGATAGCAACAGCAGCAGATGCTTGACGACGTGTTGTGCAGCTGTCTTATGGGACCGATGTTGTCAATAGGGCGGGGGGGGGGGGGGTCAAGAGCAATCAAGTGAAGAAGTATACCAAGGTGTTTTGCTGTTCGACTTTGAAAGCAAAACTCGTCATTCAAGAGTCGTTCGACATTTGGTTGTCTTTCTACTGCGCTGACGATATCAACATCTGCGATGTATTTAATACGATATGTGTGTACGAAGGTGAACAATAGTTATGCGAGATTGTGCTTGATATGTTTTTGTGACGATTTAGCTTAATTTGCTCTTAGAGTTTTCTCTGCCGGTCCGGCTCCAATGTTGCCTATACGGATAGTTCTATGACGATTAACTTTGACTTTCTCAATGACCTATCCAAGACGGTGATGAGCGCTTTCCAAGAAAGACGTTTTTGGCTGCGGTTCTAGGAACCGCTGTATCGAATCCCACAATTGGATATAGCATCCCCACACCGAGTTCAGGCTCATACACGAGTTACCTGATATATAAGAAAATACGGTGACAGTTAATCGCATGAAAGTGGCGGCAATCAACTAATTCATTATTGTATTTATATTGAGTATGCAAAAGCAAATATAATCAATGAAATGCTATATTATGCTATATTTCAATATTCACATTTAGCTCAAGCTAGAGTCCAAAAACCTAATGAAGGCCGTGCTCGCAATCAATAATCAAACGATGGATTCTAGCTGATCTTGTCAAAACAAAGCTGAACACACGAAACTAATTACCGGGAACTCCAATTCGGGTAGGATTTTTTCATTATTCTTATTCAATAAGCTGGTGTTCCCGTTTTGTCTGTTTGTGAAAGAGAATGCGACAAACAGCTAAGACAGTCAGTCTCCAACAACTGTCCATCCAGCTCCGCGCTAATAATCAGTGTACTAAATCTGTGCTCCCTCAACGAGAATGTCGAATAGGTTCGGGTGGCGCCGACGAGTTCATGCTTAGAGTCTAACCACCTCTTATCGAACATCTAGTTTGGCTTCCGGGAACAACGAGGAACGCCCCACTCGGCGGAGAACATCACTGGGAGAACACGTCACGAGTTGGACAAACGGCGCTTCTGCTGCTGAGGCTATGTTCGTGATTCCTATCTTCCTGCCCCTCGTTGGGCGATAGTTCAGCCTATCGTGCACCACCCGTGGCGCTGAGCACTGAACGGTTTAAGATAGAGATTGGCTGTTCCGATGGCAAGTGGCGTAAAATCACATTCGAAGAATGTTCAGGGGATTGCCATCGAAGGAGAGCAAAGCACTCAAGAGCGAAGGTCCACTCCTGTTCTTGTAGTGAACCAGTAGATGATCCACATCATGGCTTTTCATGTATAAAAAGCACGGGACGTGGCCCCAGACACTCACTTTTTAACGAAATCTTGGCCAGAACCCTTCGATCTATACCCTGTCTATTCGTGAACCTAAGGGTGTTTGCCGCTTCGATTGCAAACGCCTAATACATGTCTTTGATTCCCTTCTTCAGTGGTAGGATACTCGTCTTGGACTGCGCCGTAACTGATACTTTAGCACCTTATAATGAGATGACGAAGTAACACAAGCCGGCTATACGACCAATGCTGTCGAACATTCCCAGAATAGAAAGTACGGTACATTAATGGAAGAATATAATTATACTTTAGATCTGCAGCCTTCGAAACTCTAGCAGAACCAGGAGTACAGCCTTTGAACTTTCTGAGTTCATTGGGCAAGAGATTATCCTCTGATACAGGAGATTCCCGTGAAGGAGAAATTTTAATGCAAATATCTTTAATAGATATTCAAAGAAGCAACGCGATCTCCATTTTGAGTTAGTTTAGAGACTGAGGAGATGGAGAGTGCTATATAGGGGGGTGGGATGGGCTTAAATTTCGTGAATGTGACACCCTTCTTAAATAAGAAAATACGGTCACGGGCCACAATTGTTGTCCAAATTATATTAACAAATAAAATCCAAGGGTAATCCGATATTCTTTCAACCACTGGCTTGGTTCCTGGATATGCGATTTATCTCTTCCTGGTCCTGAAAGCACAGCAGTGCTTAGCTCAGTAAAATTCATGACATCAATGCATGGTACCAGCTTCGTGTTGGTCTAGACGAAGCCCGAAATACCCGACCATCCGAGCGAATGTCGTTAAGGTCCCTTAGTAAAGTGGTGGAAGCAAATAAACATCATTCAATATCTCAACATCATCGTAGTCATCGAGTCTGACGTGTGCTATCAATTGATAATATTATTAATAATTTCTGAGCCCGTGTATATAAACTACGATTTGGTTGCAACTGCCAAGGTGATGGAACAATTGTTTATTTGAAGGTCAACATAGCAATATAATTAACCTAATAATTAGATGTTGATAACGGAGGAGTGCATGTCATACCCCCACCCCCCTTAGGCCAGTGAGCGTCTCGGAGGAATAAGCTATCGAATCACAATGCGTTTAATACTCTCAGAATTGTAAAATTGCCGTTCCTTTAATAAACCAATAAAGCGCGACCTTTAACTTTACCTCCCCAAATCCGAAAAGTTCACTATAAAGAAGAAATATTCAATTTATTCTAAATATGATTGACTATCTCCGGACGATTAATTAGTAATTCACTAGTTTGCACATCACCTAAAGCTCTGTCTTAAATGACCTTTTATCTTTACTAAAATTTAATATGTATAAGCAACTGCAGAAAATCTGCATGGCGACGAGTGGGCCGTCGTTTGAACACAGCAAAATTTGCTATGTATTACACTAGCCGTGCACAGACTCGATGAATGGTGGCACAAAGCGGCTATGTGTGCTTCAAAATAATCCGTGTAAATAGAATTGACATCAAGTGCATGCCGCTTTAAATTTGCCCAATTTTCACACCAACACGAATTGATCCTCATTTCAACCAGGACAATTGGTTAGTACGCGTGGTTTTCATGGGACCTACACCCATGTTCTATATCTATCGTATAATAATATGTACACTTGTATTGAACAGCGAATATCTTTAGACGAGCAAGGACAAGCAAAGGCCGAGGTATTTGTCTATTTTTCCTCTGCAAAAAAAAAACGGTGAGCTGAACATTTTTCCCCGTGTAAGGAGCCCGTAGGTTGAAGGTCGGTTGGCCAACAAAGACGAGGTGGAAATCGAGCTTTCGCGAAGTGTAGCGAGAATAGAGGCTGCATTAGGGAGAGGGTAGGCAGACGCTTGCGTACACGCGCCCTGGGGGTAGAGCCGGAGAGGAGAGGTTTGAGTGTCGAGGGAGCATCTGGGGGAGAGATCTGGTCGTGGTATCTGCTCGTAGCAGTGCTACTGCCGTTTGTGTTGTTCATGCTCATAGTTCGCAGGTTCTGCTGGTCTTGTCGCTCATAGGGCCATTCGATCGTTTGTTGCTCCGTTGGTTAGCTGGCTGGTTCATGTTTGCTTGGGTGGTGGCCGTACATCGGTCGAGTGTTGAACGGCTCGGCGCTTATATGCATGCTTGAGTGAGTGCTTCGTGATGGTGCAGGATGCTGGGAGCGGACCAGATGATGGCTGCCGCCTACACCGGGAAAGGGCATGGCAAAGCCAGCGTTCGCTTTAGCGAAACGAGACTCGCAACTAACAGGACCGTCACGATGCTCGGCCTGCATCAAAGGCGGACAGACTAAATAGGACTTAGCAGGAACATCATTTAGCAGGCGCGAGCCTATCTTGAACGAAGCAAGCGGTGGCCTTTCGGCTGACGAACAGCGATCCACCGGTGGCAGCAGCGCTACGCTGCCCAATTGATTTAAGCCCCCGCGCGGACTCATGTGCTGCTCCCGTGAGCTCGAAACTGAGGAAGAAGAAAGGGGGAAAGCTGTCTCACGTCAGCCTCTGCAGTAGACCCATCTCGAGTAACTGATGGCGTTCGAATTGTTCTCGGTGATGTTTACGACAATCGACGATCGTAATGTTGTTGATGGTATCGACAATGACGGTGTCCGGTAGCTTATAGCCAATAAGGTCATGTTATTTGTTTACTGCTAGTTCGGTATTTGGTTATTGTTTGGTTATTGGTAGCTGGTGGCTATTGCGGATAGCCCGACATAGTCGATCGCAACACCGTCTCCGATGGGGCGTGTACGTCGATAGTGAAACAGGCCCCAAGGGGTGGCTCAAAGCGGCTTCGCTACCCACGATCAGGTGTCCCGCAGCGGAGGCGACAGTCCGTAGTACGTGCTCCAGGTGACGACGCCCCGTTGAAGTGGGCGCTCACGAAGGGATGCTTTATCCGAGTCGGCCTTTGACCTTACCACCACCACCATCATCATCATTGCAGATCAACGCCTCGCCCGATCTGGCTGCCAACCGAATCGTCATACAACTCTTACTACAACTGTTACTCTGCTGTGCACTTCACGGTGAGCATCATATTATTATTATGATTATTAGTGCTATGATCTCATTGCATATGTACCTCGTCAGTCTGTGCCAACGTGCATCACTGACATGCATTTATTGTGTTTCTAACATCGATATCTGATTTATCTGAGCGATTGAGTTCCCGCTACGAGCTAACTTTTGCTCGTTGCAATTCACAAACTCACTGATGACATTCAGCCTGGCTCTTTCACGACTGGACGTGAACAAAAGCAATGCAAGAATTTTTTTCTACGCAAAATAGAAGCCATCTTGAAGTGTGGCACGTGGATGCATTTGGCCAAAAATTTCGAATTATTGCAAAACTTTTGCATTGCGACAAACTTTCGCAGCGTGATAAAGATCTGTTTTAATTAACGGAACGCGATGCAGAAGTCTTTGTTTTAATAGACTTTATTGTCTGCTAATTATCTCTCTCACGTTGATTAACAGTGTCCACCTCCAAAGGTTTCATTTCTCGTACTCATACAACGAGCGTTAGTTGAAACCTATATTTGAGGTATTCACCAACCATCACCCCTGTTAATTCTTAATATCGTATAAGATGCATTCGTTTCTTGTTAGATCGGATAGGATTTATCCACTTTACTCCTTATTATAGTTTATCTGAGTAAGCCAACGACTTGTCAACGATGCTAACAGTAATGATAATAATAATAATAATAATGAGGGACTATTTATTTGTTCCGAAAATCCTACCAAGGCAAATAGTGAAGTTAACGTATAAAGCGTTGAAAACTAAGGCACACGTGCAAATTAAAGAAACTTTCCTGAATAAATTAAATCGATTAATATTCGATTCTCATAAGAAAGGCTAAGGAAAAATGTATTTCCTTCGCATTATCACTGTGTGTGTGTGTGTGTATATACGTTTGTGTATGTGTGAGGTGCATGCCCGAAGCTTCGACGTGTTCTACAATACGACCCTGTTAGGGGTGTATATATATATATATATATATATAGCCAGTTATTCCGATGCATTACCCAATTATGTTAGTTAACCTTTTCCTTCTCTTATTGTTCTCATCGTTGTTCCACTAATCCCGCGCTATACGGCCTAACTGCGACGACCCAATTTCCCTAATTAAATTAATCCACTATCTTGTTCCAGTCATCTCGTCGTAAGAGAATCCCATTCCTGGTAACAATTATCCTGTCCTGGCATTACAATTAACCCTTTACCTTTGAACTGCTGAGCTGTTATTCCAATAAAATTACCCCGTTTGTCCATTACGGTTATTCCGTTATCGCAAGGAACAATTAACCTTAATTTCCAATATATTTTTCAATTCAATTGAAAAATCTAGTCGTCATTCACAGTTTTACAAGCGTTTAAGTTATCGAAATAAAAAAAGTGTAAATCATATAATTACAATATATATTTATATATATGTTTTTGATACGTTTATTTTTATGCATGAACCTGATTTAATCAGGAATGCCTTTTCATGTTAGTGGTTTCTGTTCAAACCGGGCCTACTAATATATATATTATATATATATATATATATATATATATATATATATATATATATATATATATATAGGCCACAAGTCAATAAACTGTTTGTATGGCTTTTATCACCACCTCGGGCAAGTCAACCATCCATTACCGTTATTAACCATCTAAAAACGACCATAGCCGAATTCCCTTCGAACAGAGACGCGGGGACGCATAAATCGATGCACTAGCAAGGGTTCTATTATAACAACTAGGCCAATTTGCTATTAAAACAACCTTTTCTCACCAATTTCACAACAATTTCAGAGCTTTTCTTTCTAGAAAACAAAACAATATCAAAACAATTCTCACTATTGAACATACGTCCAAGTCTATTTCTAGAGTTTGTCTGGTCGACTGTCGGCCATAGTCCTAATCGAGAGATGAGTTAAAATTCCATGAGGGGGGTCAGTTGGCCCGTACGCCAGGGTTAATGAAGAATGCCCAAGACAGTGGTCATTCATTCCGCACCAGTGGAATGCTCGCTTTCGGGCCGTGCAAGTGCCATGTTTACGAGGCATTCTACCTCATGTCGAAGTTGGCTAGCGACAGCTGTCGGCAGTAGTAAGGTTTATTTCGATAGGCGCGAGCCTATGATACCCGAATTGACCTGGATTCTTGCGATATCAGAAATGCTCATCGTGCAGTAAATTGCCACTGGCAGGTTTTACTATAACATTAATATTTTATTGTTACTTTTTTATATTATATTACTATATTTATTATTTTATTATTATTAATAGCAAGAATTATTGTAAACCATTCAAAACTTTCATGGAAAGTGGGCCGAGCTATAATGGTGATGTAATAAGAGAATGCAATATTGCGCAAAATGTGTGAGCGCACACGCGGGTTTCTATTTTCACTTCTGCTGAAACTACATTATTGTTATTAGGGAAATTCAATTAATTTCTCAGCAAACGGAAAACCCTCTAATTATAAATGACAAATAAATGTTTTTTTTACGGTATTCCATAAAAATGGAAGCGAATAATACAGCTGAGCTGCAACTAACATCCGGGTGAAGTATTGAATTCCGGCAGTAAGTATCTACTGTGTGTGCACAGTGGATACTTAGTCTGTTCTATGTATTGTGCAATCGCCGAAGTCGCATCGCTTTGAAATATCAGTTGCAATAATCATAACCTCTCCAGTCCTGCACCCTGAAGATTGGATGATGTATTTGAACGTATGAATGAACTACTTTGACTATGCTGTAATCACGGCGAATCGTAGCGTCCCATTTTAATCGAAACGCCGAGGTTGAAAGGATGACAAGGGCGGCCTCTAGCGTCTTCAAGCGGATTCGTTGAAGGCCATGATCAATTCAATATGCAACCATGTACCAGTTTTCTACGGAACGTCTATGAAAGATTATCTAGCCAACCATATTTTAGGTTTAGTAAAACAGAGCTTATATATATATATATATCTGCATAATGAACACTTCAAATAACGCACGAATTCTGACCTTGAGCAAAGGGAAATGAAATCGTTACTTTTTATGTGAAAATCTAATTTTCACAAAGAAATCCTACGTAAGACAGAGTGGAAAGTATGCTGAGAGAAGGAAACACATGTTTATACAGGAAATTGACCGGATGCGAGGGTTCTAGAATGTTCCTCTTGAAGAAGTTAATGAGGCGCGTATAACGGTAATCTTGAAGGCCGTCTAATTTAGCTTCTATTAACATTGGAAGTAATAGCAACAAGAAGAGTTGCGCATAACAACAGTCGTTAAGCAAGCCATAAAAATAATGGTATAGTAATTCTTTGCCAGCAGAGGCCTCTCAAACTAATATGACAGAGCGCTCTGCAGTTGTATAGAATGTGCTCTTGTGTTTGCAGTATTAAAATGTCACAGATTAGCCCGCTATCTTAGCCCAGAGGCTGGGCTTGTCCGGCAAACACTTCCCATGATGCTATTCAACTGTAACAATTCGCTTCAAACCCCGAATGGTTTAGGCTCGTACTGAGTTCGATCTCCGATTAATAAGAAACAAATAAAGAAAAAATAGATGTTTTCAAACCAGTCAAGGTTTGGGGCTGTTTTCGTAGGCTATGCGATGTATCGTAGTTAGGTCATAGCAATTTGGAGCAGTAAATATGCATATCCAAACGCGTAAATGAAATGGTATAATTCAATCTCGAGAGCAGCGTGGTTCATTCCGATTTTTTCTTTGAGTGAAAAACTCCTGTAACACAATGGTGTACCTATTTCTCTTTTCGTGTCGTTATGTGTCCACCTCTCGATGCCTCCACCCTCTGATTCTAGGTTTCTTTCATTGAAGTCCGACAGTGATGCACACATCTTCGAATTAAATCTGACTTTTATCCTGTCGAGTTTCTCGGGAGAGCGAATGAGACTCGTATATTTCCTGCTTACCGAGAGAACCTAATCAGTTCTCACCTGAGCCACTAAGAAATAGAAATGTAGCCTCTTATACAAAGCCATACTAATCTAAGGATAATGCGCCTATCTGCAAGAATCCTGTTATATATAGTAATGGTCATTCAATATTTTTGCATTTTCAAATGTCGTCATTTTTTTTCAGTAAGAGCGCACGATTATCGGCAAAAAATATAGAAGAAAAAAAACTGCACCTCGTTCATCTGGACAAGGCGCAGTTGTCTATGGATTATGTAGATGCTAATGAAAAAAATTAGTTGAATGCACTTGAATTCATGCATTTAGGGCTATTTTTTGTAGTTTTAAAATCATTTATAAATAGTATAAAATGAGAAAATATAATTTCTATAATGGTATAGGCACCTATGGTAAAGTACGAGTTTTCCTCACAATTTCTGTCTAATTACGTCTATATTTATATTCGGGTCGTTGCCCCTGTATTGTACTAAATGACTGAATAAGTAATGCACTACTCATTTATAATATTATAATTAATAAGCATGCATCAAAATGGATATTGTTCAAATATAAAAAATATATATCCAAATCTGCTCAGAGTGGTCCTTATCCCGGAACTTATTTTTGCTATCGGATTTCCGCTGCCAGGCCACGAAAGGGTAAACCCTTAGACAAACGAAACGGTGCAACCGGAAGCCACTCGTTGCCCAAAAGTGATGCTTAAAATAGTTTAGTTAATGACGACCTTGTTAAGTGGTATGCAGTAGTAAATGGAAATAACAAGAAATTCGAATCTATAATACAAACATCACTTTAGGCATGTATGCATAACAAACTAGAGGATAAATTCGTCTAGATACGCTGCTTGAACTACGGAACTCCTCTCATACTGACTTTTGAACTGACCGCTATGTCCTCAGGTGCAGGTTGCAATGGTGCACACGTTCTGGCTGCGTGGCCGAGATCGGCATCGTTTGAAGCTGACCTCGGCTCGCGATTCACGTTCCGTTGTGGTCCCCCTTTTTCAACGAACCCTTCGAGTGAAACTGCGGGCTCAAGTTCGTTACACAGCTCTCAGAAAATTCTCTGGAAAAAGGTAACGGCTTAGGTGAAAGAGAAGAAAGAAAACGCTCACACTGAAGGAGTTGGACATCGTCGTGTCGATTTTTCTTTTAATGCATAGTCCCTAGAACACGTATACTTGTATCACGCTTTGATAACAGAGAACTGAAGTCAGGTCAAGAGCGCCTATAATTTCCAAGGAACAGGCCGTGTCAACGTAAAGCAAGCGCCATTTAAAGCTACTTCATCCAATAAAGGTCTGCAAATATCAGACGAATAATGTCTGTTCTGTTAGAGCTGGAGGAATCCCTTGGCAAAGGAAAACTGTTATGGTATCCTAATCATGGTGACACTAACAATATTCTTTCCTAGACAGACAACAGATAAGTGAAAATACGAGAAACTCCGATGGTTATTTTCCAATGAATACTAATGAAAACATGGCACCTACGAATTAATATTTACCATCACAGCTAATTGCATCTTAGCAATATGAATAATATCAGATCAGCCACAGAGCACTTAACCGAAAGCAATGGCTATTTGTTGTTTGGGGATCTGTTCAACACCTTCTACACATTCTTGTACACGATAATATAGAATTCAAAAACACCTTAATTTGAAGGATTATTATATTTACAATGTATATTTATAATATCTCAAAGTCAATGCCAAGTATCCAGCTCGTCGAATCCGAAATATCTCTTTAGAACTCGACAGTTGACGAGATCGATATGTGTGCGTTTTCAAAATTGCCAGTGACACCCTCCCCTCTCCAATGGCTAGACGCGCATACATTCGTTTCGACGTCTTCTTGCTCCCTTGTATGGCTGTCGCGTTATTTCTATTCATTGCATAGGACACTCAACTACTCAGAATGTCGGCCTAGCGCTTATTCGGACCCCCTCTACGATCCATATATTCCAACCTTGAAAGGGAGACCAAGGAGTAATATATTTGTTTTACGGCTCCCTCATGTACTCAAGTTTCTTGTATTCGAATAATCAAGACGAAAGGTTTCAACGATTAGACCATGGACTTTTTCTTTTGCAAACGCATTTTGGCTCTGAACCACAGAACTGACATATATATCAAACGCGTTACCATTTCTGTTTGGTGACATTTATTCATTTCATATAGAATCAATTGTGTAACCACTATCAACTCAACGTCAGTTCATCCACCCTTTCAAGTACGACATTGACTATAACAGGAAGTCCGAAGACCTCCGAAATGGAACTGCTTAGTGACCTGTTCATGAAAATCGAGATAAGGTGCCTAAAATGTAGCTCACCTGCACCAACGCAGGGTGTCGTCCGGCAGCTCATGCATTTTAATAGGTAAAATACATCTGGTTGGGATCGTTCGCGTTAATTTCTCGAAAAGCAAATATGCCTGACGAGGCCGGCCATTTTCGCTTAGGAAATCTAAGCGCATACTGCGCTGATTGTCGAGATTAAGATGAGCGAACAGCATATCCGTGTAATTTCTTTTTCCCAAGTGTCGATCGCTCTTTTGCACCAAGCTCTGTATTTTCTCAACCAACCTGGCTTGACTCCGTCGAATTAAAACAATTAAAAAACTAAAACGAATGAATCACACTTCTACATATCGGGAGTGTATGACACCAGGTCGGGCCGTATATATATATATATATATATATACTTAAATTATTGTAAAGCGTTCGACCGAATTTCTCATCGTTGCCGACTTTTTAGAAAACGGTGAAGGCGAACACATTAGACCAACACTAGGACAACAGCTGTGTCCTCCTTTTCTTCTTCTTTAGCTTCGATTCCACACTGCGATTCAGACGACGATGATACGTAGATGCGCATGTGGACGGCTTCCCCCACCTCGTAGTGGTACAACACAAATTCGTATTGTACTTTATCTATTCTATCTCGACTGCCTCAAGCATAACTCCGTGTGTATTTGCCTTTTTACAGGATAATCAGCCCATTTTACAGTCGGAGACAGGCTGGCATTTCTATCGGAGACAGATGACGCTATTGAATCCAGCATTGAAGAAAGAGGACGCCGGCAATTACACGTGTCAGCCTTTTACCAGGACGAACACTGAAAACGAGAGTAGCACGCCACCAGGACCCATCTCGTCGGCACGCCTTGTAATACGAAGTACGCAACAGACACTTTACAGCTCTCTTTGTAGCCGTAGATTAATGCTTATGAGACCCGTTCAAGGGGTTTCAATCGTTTACGTAAACAAACTGAAACTCGAAACGTCTGAACAGTTGAATGCATGCTCCGACGTATTGTCTAACTAAACGACCCATGATCCGCTAAAACAAAACACATTTAAGCAAGATATATTTAAAGTCGCTTGACGTTCCAAGAACTGGATATTTGTACAACAACAACAACAACACGCACTGATGGAAAAGTCGTGTCCGAGAAAAAACCGCCGTTGTCCGTTATTTCTACGCGCGCATGGTTCCTAAAAGATAATTGTAGTCACATGGATACAGTTAGTCGCTAAGGGGAAACTGTATCCTATGTATCATATGCTAGCAATCACTATACTACACGCGAGCGAAAGATACTTACGAGCCCTCGCGTAAACCTCTGCCTCGAATTATTTGACATCAATGTTTAGACTAAGTATGAAATCCAGTTATTTCGTCCCAACTCGTGCACTCAACCATACCGTTATATCCTGCTATCACTGAGTGAGTTGCTTCTCTACTGGCTCGACCTACGGGAAGCAGGTAATTAGCGGCCGGGTCCAAGGCTTCTGATACGTACCTAGGAAATGCATACAATTAGACAGAACCTGACATGAATGCCGCCAGATCCTCTTCGCTGGGTGTCCTGTCCCATCCTGTCGAGTTAACTAACTTACTCATAGGCGGGTTTCTTGTAAGGATCAAAAGGCCTCGCGTTTTCGGTACAAGGACACAACCGGAGAATGTTGAGTTTGTGTCTATTTGATCTTCCAAGGCTAAGGCCTATTTATTCATATTTGCTATTGGTCTCACCTGTGTAAATACTGCGCCAAAGGGATTTACACAGAGGGGGTCCAACACAACATATCCGTTATAGCCGTTAAGTGAATCGACATACCTCTCTCCCACACCTGTGTGCGTATCGCTACTCTACGAACAAACCTCTCGTTGACATCATAATATATTAAAAGGGCGAAGTAGCAGCATATATATATATATATATATATATATATATATATATATATATATATATATATATATATATATATAGTGAAATATCATTACAACTGTAGACCTTGGACTCACCCATCATCCTTTTCACTACGACGTTATAATGGGCTCTCTAATTTAGCAACTATATCGTATAATTTCACAGTTTCATTAGGGGTTTTCCTTCGACGGATGCGGATTTCTATGCCGACGATGGGATTCTAGAAACACCCAGTATAAACTAATTTCTTAGAACGCCCTCACTAAAGATTCGTTTTAGATAGCCTTTTTCGATTCTTCACTATTGCTTCCGTATGCTCTAATTTCAAATTTGATCCGCAATAGATATGTATGTATGTATGTTGTACATGAAATGGATCCAAGATATCGATATGATATAGTTGTTACTACGATCTGCTTCTGTGAGATTCTCGTTGGGCTTTGTCGTGTTTTGCCTTCATCGTGTGGATGATTCTTGCCAACAGACGGCGGGATAGACTGAATAAATACTATAGATTTTCCCGGCTGACCCACAACCAACATTTAACGTCCACGGTACAACTGCTTTCGGCATTGCCGTGCCGTGGTGGTAGATTAAATAGCTAAATAGTAGAACTGGACTTGTTGGGCTTTGCCGATGAAAGGCCCCCCGAAGCCTTTATCCAATCAGACATTTCTCGTTACTTATCCGTATAGCGGCAGTGGCGATACAAGGGAAAATTCCGGGAAGAAAAAAATTAACTGCTCCTAGAGGCCACGAAAGAATGGACGTGTCTGAGTGTGTCCCTCATGTTGCACGTATAAATCAAAACGATAACCATCCATCTATCAAAGACTCAGCTGAACCTGCGAATTCAAACGAGAACATGAATAGCATCCTAAATAGGTAGTTGGGCTCGTCCGCCTAAATCCCCGTTGCTCAGTGTGCGCGCACGGCATCACCCTGCCTTAACCAAATGAGCTCGTGATCATTGTTCGAGTTCGCTTACTTACTTACTTACTTACTTACTTCGCTTACTCTGAGTTATGATGTTCTGAGTCGTGGCGAGGTAGTAGTCCTTTGTTGCGTCTGCTAATCCGGGGCTCCGAAGTTTGTCAGTGCCCCGTGTTGAAATCATATCCCAGGGCCAGACCGAAACGAGACTGATGTGGCAGGTGTCCGAGTCAGACTCGCGGAGTGTAGCCATCGTCACGCGATAAGAGGATGAGCCGACTGGTTCAGAGACTCGCTCTGAGCGACGAATGCTCTCTCATCTCTCTACTCGTTCATGGATTGTGTAGATGGACCTGGCTGGGCTTGGCCAACCTACTCAGCCAGCCATTCAAGTGCGAACCTCGTAGGGTAGAGAGCATGGGGAAAGCGAGGCGGATCTAAGTTTTGAGAGTGCAACTGGCAATTGCAGGTTGTCTAGGTGGTGTTTTCGTGGGAGCCTATTGTATATTCGGTTTGGACAGGCTCTCGGTTGAAAACAACGTGTGCTTCGAATTACAGCCCTTGTTGAGGCGCATATACCGAAATATAGTTTAACACACCAATTGTTTGTAACTGCGAAACACGAATTACGAATCGCTGCGGCATTTCCAAGCTGCGCTAACGTGACCGTTAGTTCAACGATTTGTGCACATATTGTCGAATTCTACGATAACGGCATAAAATAACCAGTGGATGAGATCTCGAAATTTTATGTCGAGGAATTGTTTGAAATTTGACGATTTGATATGAGCAATTTTGATGTTGGGTGATTAAAAAAATTGCATTCGTGCTAATGCATTTCCCGCTCCGACAAATCGCTTTTTACGACTTAATTTCCCCGGAATTATCAGCCAACAGGTGAAGCCCATGTTGTCCTACACGTCACGATAATAGATAATAGTTTATATAGCTTGTGCATACTCTCTAAAGAGGATTTATACTCGGATCATTGGATATTCCGCTAGCAGAGGTTGTGAAAAACATGATGCGATCTATTATACTTATAAACTTAGATACTCTAGTGGTAAGCGTCTTGGGACAGGAGGGACATACGGCTTGGGTACAAATCATGGCAAACGCGGAGAATCTTTAGATTTATTTTATTATCATTTCGTTACCTGTAGATTATTGCCAGGTCTCACAGCCCTTACATACACGGGGCTTTCTACAGACACCCTATTGACCACAGTAGTTGATATAAAATATGATTTATTCAAACATACAGTAGTTAGGAATTAGTTCTAGGGATTATGGGGGGGGGGGGCAGAGGTCGACAATGTCCTGAGGAAGGCGATGGCATTGCCTCTATGCACAGCGAGGGACAGGCGCTGCAGGAGGAAAGAGCCAGCGCGCTTGTCCCCGGTGGCGTGGATCAACCTATGGTAGATCCCCTCGAGGAACTTCGCAGTGAGAGGGCCGTGCCCGCCCAAGGTCTCAAAAGCAAGGGGGGGAAACAGGTGGGTTTACAGTAGTTGTTTACAGGCGGGAAGTGGACAGAGGTATTGAGAGAAAGTGTAGTCTTGAGAGAGTGAGAGAGAGAAGGGAAGCAGCTGAGAGTCAGCTAAACCACGTCATGTCCGTACGGTGAGGAGGATGTGTGGTGCTCGTGGCTGGGCTTGTACACATCTCACCACCCTTTACTGAAGAATGCGATAAGCGATACCGGGAAGGGTGGTGCTGTTGAACATCGTCAACAGTTCCATAAGGGGGGGGCATGGTGTTGACATGCATTAGCATGCCAACACCCCCCCTTTAGAAAAAAAAAAATCTCACAGCCCTTACTGAAGAATGCGTTTAGCGATACCGGTAAGGGTGGTGCTGCTGAACATCGTCAACAATTCCACAAAGAAGTGGGGGACAGTCACGGTGTCGACACGCATTAGCGTGCCAACACCCCCACCCAACCTTTTAAAAATACAAAAAAGATAGGGACAACGAGGTTGGAAATAAAGCAAAAATGCCCCCGACATGCCCGGTCCTCAGAGCCGAACCCTCTCACATAAGGGTTTGTGTCTGCCTGACGTGGTCATATTCCTGCGATTGTCCACCTGCAACGGGAAATTGTGGTGGGTCTCATCATTTCACGATCGTTCACTATCTGACACTCACCTTACTGTTGTTTCTTCGTAACCCTCACGCTTCTCCTCGATCATCTTCGCCACTGATCTCCTCGGACGCTTCAGCTTTCCCAAGCCGTTTGGCTAATGTGTCAGTGCGGCCTTCCCAGGTAAGCCCGTCAAAGTCATGCGTCTAACTGCTTCATTGCGGTATACTATATATATATATATATATATATATATATATCAAATCAGCTAAAAATACAACAACAATTTAATAGGTCGAGGGGATGCGGATACCTATTCCGAGATGGGCGATACTGGCCCGTTGTATTTCTGAGATTCCCATACGATACGATAATTTGTCTTCGATTCATTGGCTAGATGTCTTATTGCTGCCTTGACAGTCAGAAACACCCTGCACTGGATCGGCCCACTTTCACGGAGATTGGAATGTCTCTGGTGGTGTCTGTGCGTTTGAAAAAAATTTCCTCCTCGCAAAAAAAAAGTCTGAAATATTTACTTATTAACATTCTTTTTCAAGTATTGTATTCTTAGCATGAGTGATTGTGTTATATCCACAGATATGTACACTCTTGAATAGAATGTCCGTCGGACCAATCTGAAACGTTCCTTATTTTTTTCAAATTGACAGAGTTCGTAAAATGAGTTAATTACACATAGGAAGATTTCTGAACTAATGAACAGCCACCAACCACATTAGCCTTTCTGACTCAACATGAGCGCCATTCAATTTCATATTTACCCTCAAGGTTAGCAATACTTCGATCTCATGCTGGTATAACCTTCCTCATTTAGGTGTTTGCATCAGTTCGTTGGTCCGTGGCAGATGGTGGAGATGGTGGCTCTCCCATAACGCATTTCACGCTCGTCTATCAGCAGGTAATCAACAAATACATTCAAATTATCTTATACATTTACGACAAATATGAGTACGAGTAACTTCTTAGGTCGTTATTTTTAATCAGGCACATATATATATATATATATATATATATGTTAAGTAGTTCCGAGCTATTTTGTGCATCGGAAATAATCTCATAACTTTTTTACAAAACGAACTAGAATTATGAGTCTCTATTTATATGCTGGATAACGAGGTATGGGAGCTTCCGAACTTCCGATCTGCGTTATCATATCTAATTTCGTTGTCCATAGCTTCTACAAGCAAATATACACCTGCGTAATGTACATAACTAATCTGCCCTCTTTCATTCAGAGAAACAACCATATAACAAGGACTCAAATCTGGCGAATGTGCAGGTTGAATCAATTGATGATTAGCCTTGGTCCCCATCCAGCTTGTTATTACAAACATTTGATAACAATGACGCGTTTGTGTTGTCATTGAGAAACCGCACTCCGGTCAGTGCTTTCAGTTCTCTAGCCATTTGTTCATGAGCCTTTTCAGGATCTCGAGATAGCGGCTGGCATTGACGTTTTCGTTTTTACGCAGTAACTCAAAATAACAAATATTATGCAGTTAACGTCCATTGGAAGTATAATCATCAATTTCGGGACCGAGTACATTTAGCAAGCCACTTAGTTGTCTGGTCACTCTTAGGCGGCCGGTACGAGGTCACCAAAGACTCGCTGATCACAACGGCGTGCGTTAGCTGAGTCTGTTGTTTCTTATAGACGTATAGGTTGCGTTTACCGTATGCCATGCGTGTTTCCATCTGAACGGGGGTCAATTCCTGGAGGACCCTTTTTTCATTTTTCTTGGTAATTTTCTAACATTCACCGATTTTCGACGAACTTCGTTCGTTCTCGTTCCGTCAAGGGAACAAAAATTAGATTTGAGCACCATGTTTTAGCTTCTATTATAGATCAAACCCTGCTTTAACGACACCAGCGCTGAGCTACACGTTAAGCAAACGACTCAAGTATAAACAGTTCAAAGTTTACTTGTCTATGGAGCTTGGTTCGAAGGTTATCAAAGTCTTTTTTCTACGTACAAAATAGCTCCGAACGACCTAACATAAAACTTCTATGCAATATAACTAATTAAAATCCCAGGCTGAACCAGCCCTATTCTATGCAGCCAAAGTATTGTGCCTGAATAAGGAGCCGCAGCGTGCCACTGAATCGCAAGCGAAAGCCGTTTGAACAGAAATTCACCTGTCCTGGGATGGCCAGAGACCTCAATACGGCGTTCCACCACGCCGGAGAAAAAAATTCAAAATTATCGGTCCAGGACAACTAATAATAATCTCAAATGAAAATGAACCAAAAATTACATAGTCCTAAAGTATTGCGTACTTCCTTAGCTTGGGTTGTTCCGCATTGACAACTACGTAATAATAATAATAATAATAGCTTCCTAAAGCATTGTAAAAATTGCAGTTCCTTTAATAAATCAATAAACCTTTAACCCACCTTGTATTTCGATGGCATTCGTTATCTACAGGCGGCTTGTAGGTCTTTATTTCCCTCCGGGCAGTGATTCCCGAATAAGGCCCCGCAATGAAAATGTGCACGCTCAAAAATATTTTAGGCGCGAACAAACGACTTTGCGCAGTGAAACAGAGTAGTCACACAATACGAAGACAAAATATTGATCACATCACAACTCTTGGTAAAACGTTAGAAGCGAATTTGGTTGTTTGTTTCTACTCATGACTTATTAATTCACTCTATGGGACTCTATCAATCTGAGCTGTAGGTGTTGCAGGCGCATTTCGGCAATCTTACCACCGGGCACGGCCACGGCAGCGTCAAAAGGGGCGATCTGCCGCCAGCCACTGCCGCGAGACTATCGGATATATCCGGAATATCGAATGATGTTGACAGAGGGCATGTGTTAAAAGCTCCGAACGAAACCATGGAACATCAGCATCACCGGTCGACACATCTGCCTCTACATATTAGTCCTGCAGCGGTGCGTGTATTGTTTGATTCATTAAATACTCGATTAAAGGCTAGCTTCATTGTATGACCCTGTTATGACAACCCATTGGTAACCCGTCTGGTCACGGACATCGATAGTTCGCAATGGATCATTATCGAATCGTGTTTGTTCGTATTTTTCAGAGGCAGTACTTTGTCTATCACCTCCGTCCGAACGCCCTGTACCAGTTCAAAATGTGGGCCACTAACAGATTGGGTTCGGGCGAGCCAAGTCTCTTGTATATATCTACAAACACTGTGCAAAAAAAGTCTCATAATGGAACCAACAGCAGCAGCAGCAATCAAGTACATAATATTAATAATAATAAGGAGGATATCACGAAAGGTATTTATTAAATTTGTTAATGACGATATCAGTCGTTTATTTGAAATCGACACTTTCTTTATATATATATATATATATATATATATATATATATATATATATATATATACAGTTTTGTTTGTTTTTAGCGACTTCAGTGTCGCCATTTACACAAGTGTTATTCTGGTTGTGACGCCGAGATTCGGAAATGCAATGATGTCATCCTCAACTTCGTTTTTACCTCGCTTGCTTTTCGAGTTGGAGCGAGCATTATTATTATTATTATTATTATTAATGTATATTTTGTCGGTCTCAGCAAACAGACCTTTTGTTTATGCAATAATCCGAGCCAGATATGCCTTGATCAAGGAGTGGAGCAATTTTGACTGCGTTTCATTCTGCGATGATTATCAGATAATGTTACGATTCTTTTAATACACATTTTAATATGAATATTTTTAGAAGGTCTCACCCTCCGGGAGCGTTGTGCAGTGTGAGTGGATATACGATCGTGTTGTGTTTGAACAATTACAGGCGAGGCTTTGCTTCGCACAGGGGCTACAAGGATCGAAGGAGTCACTGGCCCTACAATCACGGTCATGGGATACGCAGACGATGACCTGAGCGCGACCGCATGGATTATCGCGGTTACCATGGTTAGCTCGAGTATTTCCAATAATGAAATGAATGGTTTTTCTTAACAAACAAACTACTGGGGTGCCCAAAAAGGCGCAATCTTATAGAGGTGATAAGCAGGGGTAGCGTCCTCGAAAGAAACCTTCATGGAAGTTACGGCCCCTCTATTTTCTGTAACTCAAACGTGCCCTCGGAAGCGAAAACGCATAAAAGGGATATCTAGTTTCGTCTAAAATTCTACCCGAGATGTGGGTTATGACATCTATGTTATTTATATATTCGATCGGACTGATTGATTGAAACATGTTTGTTAAAAGTGACAAATGTCTAAATAGAATATCTCTTTAAACAGAGCATAATTAACACAATAATGATTCTTCCTCATTAAAAACCTACCTAGCTGCTATGCAGGTACGTGTAAATAGAAAAATATCTATTGTTTTTGTGAAAGTACGAAAGGTAATTGCCTAATACATTATCTTCTGTTTGTTAGGTGTTTACTACAGTGGTGGTCCTCGCCCTATTGAGTTGTGTCCTGATCTATAAGGAGGCTTCTAACGGTAAGTGGATAATGTATCTCTTGAGATAAATAGCCAACGTACAGATTTGCTGGTCTCGAAACCTTGTTTTTACTTTTTTTAAGAGCTGGACTAGGCTCGCACGCGCTGTCCCTACTGGACGCTCGAAAAACTGTTGTCCAGAGCAGTGTGCAACTCGCCCCCAGTGGTTGGACCTGGTCCACTTCACTCCACGCATTCTTTGTATGTGGGCACTGTCCACATAGAAGCATGAGTAGGCCTGTTGACTCCAATATGTTCATTGTCACAGCGACAGCAGATGGCTCCCATCAGGGTGAACGTCAAGATTCTCGCCAATGTTTATGTCCTGTTATTTCTTCGTTCCTATTATGACTTCGCTTTTCGCCCCTTTGATATCGCTTTAAGCCGATCTCCTGTTTTCAAAATCACACCTCGGGCGAGGTTGACAAGCTGATTCTTTTCAATTCAATCGTACCCTTTGTCGAAGACCTATAAAGAAGTTTTTTATACAGAATACATCTAATTGAGTTTCGTTTAATGAACAACATGAGTATTATATGTATGATTCTTCATAATATTCACATCAAAATAAATTGTCTTCCACGATAATTATAAAAGTGGCGAACAAAAGCGGGCTAATGGTCGAATTCAATCGAGCTTCAGCTTGTACAGCGATCCCCCACCTCTGCCGGATCGATCCTGATCCTCTGATGTCTAAAGATATTCTGATATAAATTAAGATAAGAAAATTATACCTGATTTCTCACAGACGACACGGCACTCGTCTCGATGTACGAAGGTGATCCGGAACCAGCTAGCAGCCGGTTGGGATCAGCGGGGTTCCACTCATCCGCGGCTGCGATGCAAATCCTTTTGGATCCAGCCAGATCGTTTCGGAGGTTTTACCGACCTCAGGTAATTAATTACTAGTATTACTCAATTTCTAATATAATTTTCATACGAATTTAGCAGTTAGCCTATCAAGCAAGATTTTTATGAAACGGGTTCTTACGTAGAAATGGCGTCGAAACTTTCCCCTGCATTTGAGCATTGACAATTGTGGAGACGACTCACAATGGAGGTCGCTTGCTCGTTACAGAGAGCTGGTGTTCTGGAGGAACGGACCGTTCTTTTGGCAGAGGTGGCCAGCAGTGATTGTAATGATAATTTGGAACCACCCCCGGCAAGACTCAATAACAATTCCGTCTTGCGGCCTTTAGCAGAGGAAGAGCTGGAAGAAGAAGAAGACAGTGAACAACAACAACACCATCACTAATAATGATAATAATACTTATTATTCTAATTATAATAAACACCATAGGTCAATTACGAATTGTAGTAGAAGTAATAATAATAATACTTGCATTATATCGGCAGAAAAGTTCACAAAGTGATGAAAAGTCAACATGGTACCAACTGTGAATTACATTTTTACGTCGGAAACAATTGCATACATGTGTGTGTGTGTAAATGGGTATACAACCAACATATAACTATCTACGAGCGAGGGGAATCCACATAAATCCTATAACACCCTCGCGTGTACACACACACAGACACCCACATCCACATATTACATACAGCGACATGCAAACACCGTCACATACCTGCGTGGATACAAACCACTGAAGTATTTCTCTATGATTCTTATTATATAAGTAAAATGACATTAATGGTAGTGGTAGCTGCGCGCGCGCGCGGAAATTGACAGAGAGAGAGACCAGTACCGTGAAGTGTCGGCTGAGCGTCAGTCCGGAAGATTGCTTTGTCGTCTAAAGAGCGGAACCCAAGTCGACAATTGAAAAATAGCGTGTGTAGTATGCTTCGTTCACTTTAAAGGTCACAAATTCGTAGGATATAACCCGATACCTTACACATAATGCCTGCAGTAATTCGTTGGTTACAGTGGGGGGTTTCAGTGATAGTCAAGAAAGATATATCCTAATCTGGATGAAATTCAAACTAACTTCAGGCATCTCGGCTACAGTGTGTCCGAAGCATGAATGGAAGTGAACTGAATTGAGCACCAAAAGGCAAAATATTTTTGGAAGTAACTATCAGTTATTATTATTATTATTATTATTAATCTATTATAGTTACATAGTCACAATTTCATCACATTGATAGGTAACCCATCCCAACAGTAGTGCCATAAAAGCCATTCACGCCAACCATATAGTCCAGTTCCAGTTGACTAACGGGTAAACAGCAGCGGCAACATTTTCTGACAATATCATTATCCCATTTTTACCACCCAATGGGAGACCGAAATGATAATTGCACATCATGTTCTGTGCAAAACAAAGATAGCCACAAGACAGAACACAAAATGTCCAAGTACCTTAAACTCGTACCAGTCACCGGTCGAACGCAGTGAAACTTCGACGTGCGAATGGTGACATTAACTATACATACGAAATTCAGTTTATTTCTGTGAAATAGGTTTGTATCTCTCTCTCTCTTTCTCTCTCTCTTTGTCTCTCAATCGATTATGATTTTCAGTACGTTGATTAATGTTTGATCACTTCCCGTTTTCAATTTAGAATAACACTCTATTGAGTTGATGAGCCGAAATCGATTTTCGCAATAGTTTATTATAATTATTGATTTGATTCCAATCTGTGACGCCTTCTAAGTTTGGTCACATAATCATATCTATATAGAAATATGATCCATTGATGAACAGCTGGGGAAACTCGCTACAATTCTCTTAGGTATATAACAAAATAGTGACGAGATTAGTAAACATGAAAGATACGACAGATTTTCAGTCGATATCACATTCAATGATGCTCTGTCTGGCTTAGTTGTTTTAGTCCAACGGTGTTCGATATAATGACTAATTATTTCAATGGCTATTTATATTATAATTACTATCCTTGTTGCATAATATTACCACAACAACAAATGAATGCATCATTGTAAATTTACCTGGTAATATATATATATATATATATATATAGTGAGGTGTATAGAACATCCAATGTATAGTCACTAATTCACTCCAATGACCAATCGTTGAACCCATCATCAATATTGCCAGATACTAAACGACATTTATGATAATTATCCTCTAAAGTTAAAATGTATATAGCGCAACTGTCCATTGAAAAAGCTTGTTAAAGGTTCTTTCGCAAGATTATTAATTATAAAATAAAATATTCACAACAAATTTCCGTCATATTTTTATCTTCTTTAAAAAAAACTCATTCACTGACATATACCAGTGTTCAGGGTTTATCATGGCCGACGATCAGATACCAACGAACAATTGAACAGTCGACCATAGACACAAGTGTGGCATACATGGTGGCAGTATTTATAATAGTAACATATAAATATGTTAGAATAAATACCAATATAAATACTAGAATATCTACAATTCCACCTTGAAACAGTGTTGAACCAGGGGATATTGATTATGCGACCATGCGACAATAAGGAAATAATATGGATGACAGGGCATTCATCATTTAAACAAGATGCCAATTAAATTGACAATCAATGCCATATTCACGAGGGCCAATTCACGACGAGGCAAACATTTATCTATAACATATTATAATTTAGCTGTATTATGGGACCATCTAAATTGTTGCGTAACTATTCTCAACGACACAGTTCATTGTCAATCTGAACCTGATTGTATTGACGAATTTCAGAGCACCCGGGCCAAGCAATGGCTTATACACCTGAATAATACAGCAACAAGAACGTTCAACCTGATGGTCCAATTGTATGCAAAAACGAAATTAAATCACACAAAGGTTCTATAAACTGAGCGAGGTCTTATATGATTTAAATCAACCCCTATCTTTCTATCAGATTGGCCAAACTGACTCTTCGTATATTCTAAATCGACAAATTTGTGTTGTGATATGTGAATGTTATGCATTTGAATTATAACAAAAAGTGTCGTAGCGCGCACTTAAATTTTGAAAAAACTGATGCGTTTGATGTCGTTTAACAGTAATAATCTTATTATAGAACCTTTAATTGCAAAATGCAGCTTGCTCACAGCTTGCTATTGCCTCAAATGAGAACAGAACTTGTAGCTCAGAAGTCGCTGTCCGACTAACGACTAGACCTATAATCGTATCGAAGGACCAGTGCATATGACCTGTAAAAGCCACCACAGACGATTAGTATTGTAAATAAATCAATGATGTTTACCTGTCGAGTAGAATCTTCGAACACGGGAAGGTACAGGAGCAGCTTCAGCATGATTTGAATGATCCTCATTAAATCATACAGCGGAGTAGAATTTTGCTTCTCGATCGGTAGCAAGGCATTTGTTTAAACGCTACCCGCATTCAATTTCGTTTTCGATCATCTGAAATCATTAATGAGTGATCATCATCGAAGTCAAAAAAACACTGAAAAAATAACCTGAAACGAAATATCATAAAGCAGTTCGCGGAAGAGACTGATTGTGTACAGGTTGTACGTACAACGACAGTAACGCAACACACACGAATAATCCCCCGTCCAACTACCGACAATCTTCAAGAAGTTCCGCGAACAGCAAAGAGCCAAAGGCAAAGACGATTAATAAGCAATTATCAACGAAATACACAGTGTGCATCACAAATCTGTGCAGAACAAGCTGGTATACAAGCAGCATCTATCTGACCTATCGAGAGTTGTAACATCGTGAACTTTATATTTGTTTAGGGGCGATATTTCTTTACTGTTTAATATATATATATATATATATATATATATATATATATATATGGTGCCTCCAAAAGTATTGGTACACCATGTAGCGTTAATCAACTTCGTGTGGACGATGATGAAAGATGTAACTGAAGGCAAAGAAGAGTTGACACAGTAAAATGGCGTTTTCCTTGGAACGTCCGCCCACCACTTATCTGTACATTAAACAAGATCTCCTTCATTTTCACATGATTTTATCCAAGATAACACTATCTATCGTGATGCATGCACAGAAGTATTGATTGAACTTTTGCGCAATTAGAAATTTGTACCATTTTCTATAGTGTTCATTAATGCAACACATGTAATACAGGCTACAAATAGGGGAACGGGTCGGACAGGAATCCGTTGACACCATTTTCAGAAAGTTCATGTTAAGGCGGTTCGACAGCGGTAATTCATTGCCCCAAGGGGGAGTTCTTAGTTCTTGCTCCTGTCAAGTTCAACACCTTCGCATTTACCCAATTAATTATTACGAGCTGATAGTCGTTTCGAGTCAGAATACTATTTTAGGGGTTGCGAGACATTGCTCCGTCAGTAATTCTTGGAGCAATTACTATGCTATTGTTGAGAACTTCGCGCCTCAATAAATATTTGGTCTAAATATTTGGCCTCTGTCAAGGTCTGGTACCGCCTGTCCCTCGCCGGTGTTCAGTACCCTCGCGCGCCTCTCGCTCTCTCTCTATCTCTTCCAGATATGAGGAGACAAGCCTCCGGAGGTATGGCGATCTCCCTTTCCTCTAGAGCGCGCTCATCACTACCTACCAGTTTAATCTATCGCCGTCTTGCACTTCAGACAAGGCTTGCTTGTCCTCGATCTACTCTTCAAGCCAACCAACGACCTACCTAACTTTTTTATATGATTCTGACCCTCCTCTAGCCTGATTTGTTTTAAATCTCATCGGGTTTCGTGTTTTGAAAGATCGGCCGCACTGTCCAATGTGCTTTTATCATCGTGTTGTGGCCATATACAGTAGAATAACAATTGACCTCCGGCCCGCAGCATACAGTACACGTTTCACTCCGTGAGCTCTGTTGCATTTCCAAACCATCTCTTTCCACAGTGAGCTGCGTTCTGAATAACATTAAGTAAATAAATGAAATTCTTACGTGATACAGTCTCTATAGGATACCGGAATGATTACTTGATTGAAAAATACTTTCTTTGTTCTTCAGTTACATTATTCTTTATAATCATCATCATTACACACGAATTTGGCTAAATCTGCGAAGCGTACGAGTACTATTTGGAGCCAGTGTATTATATATATATATATAAGATATCACGTGTGGGTTTGTCGCAAAATAATCAATCACACCTATCTTCTTAGGAAGTCTCTGACAATAATGCCTTACCTGCCTAAATAGTATGACAACCACTATCTATGAGGACCAACATAAAAGGAGCCTAAAATGCTCTAAGACAAGGCAAAGCTAGAGTAAATAATTGTAAGTCAATTTCTCAAGGCCAACTGTCCTCAGGAATCTGTCGAGAGAATAGAAATAGCCTCCAGAGGATGATGAAGGACCGGCATGACGTATTTTCGGTCGGATCGCAGAATAGATACATCACTGTCAGACAGATCAATATGACGAATCGACGACAAAGTGATTACCCACTTGCAGAATCCAGACTTTAAATTATGTAGCATATATATATAGTGAATATGATGATTATTATTCCTTCACATCTTCACTTTCCGGGTAGGTCTAACCCTACTGATATTATAATAGTATATTATACTTCTCGCTTAACTGTTACATAACAATAACAATAATACTAAATGATACATTCGCATGTTATCATTATCATGTGTTGCGAGTAATATCCATTTTCTGAATAATTATCCCATTTGCGCACACATATATATATATAAATTACGTAGAGGCAAAAAGTTAATGCCAAAACAAAATGTGAAGACAGATAGTTCTTGTTTCTCTTTGGCCTACGACCTATCTTGAAACATGCGGAGAAACACTCGTAGCAGAATCATTTTGATTTCTCCCTCTTTCATGTAAAAAAATTAAATTATGTAAAATAATTATGCAAGTACGAGGATGATAGTAATATCATTGTGAGTTCATTCGCTCGATAACTGATAGCCAATTTGGCTTCGGAGTTTAAAATCCAGTTGATTTTGTGTTGTACAATGCAGACATTCAGGTTTCTTTGTATTCGTGACTAGTCAACCTACCATGGACAGAGAGTCAACCTACCATGTTCTTGGAAAAGCTTCTCTTGTTATATCTTTATTCGAAATGTTGTTACTGTATGTACGAATATGTATATTATATTTGGTTGCTTTCCTAGTCTTTACGATGTAGTCGAAATGGCGATGCTTAGTAGGCATAATATGGACATTTATTGTATACGTTTGTCTAGGCAGCATCGAAATGTGTTCACTCATAACACACCAAGAAGACAGATAATGATAATTCAGATATTTTATGCTGATACGCGTAAATAAATAATGCAGATTCTTATGCAAAATTAATTCAGTGTCATTTCTAATGTTTCGTGCTGCCAGAATGATGGTGATCACGTTCATCTAGAGAAGAGGTAAGCATTGACATTAAACGATCTACTGGCCCTTGCCGCGTAGTTTATTTCTCAAAGCGAAGTTTGAACCGTTGTATTTGTATGCACACCATATGCATCGTTGGTTTATGGATTTCAACAGTGGCAGTAGAAATTATAATAGTAAATTTTATTCGTTCATTGAAATACTTCATTAACTTCATTCGTTCATTGAACTACTTCATAACTAAAATATGTTTTAACGACCCGCTAATATTTGCAATAACATCAGGGTTTTCTGTTCGAACTTTCCCGCCTTTCGAATGGCGCACAATCCAAACTACGCGTTGCAATGCGTTCATTCTTGTAGTGGGCATGCGGCAGGAACGTGGGTTCCTTTCGAACACAAAGCGGTCTCGATACGATCAGAAAAATGGACGATGCAGCAAAAAGTGCAAATTCAACCAAAAATCTACGCGAAAACATCAGGTTTTTGTTTCTCCAAGGACACTCTTCATCTGAAATCCATCGACAATTAGTGAACGCGTACGGCAGGTCTGCCGTATGCCTGCGAACGGTGCGAGGTTGGTGCAAACGATTTAACAGTGGAAATTGGGACACCGATGAACACCGAGGCGGGGACCAGAAAGCAGGTGCGACAAGAGACGAACGAATTGACAAGATCAAGGCAGCTTTAGAGAAAACTAGAGCTCGGTCCTTGGAGTCTTTGTCGGATGAGACTGGGATTCCTAGGGTGACGTGCCATAGAATTATCACCAAAATACTGAAGATGAAGAAAGTCAATGAAATATGGGTTCCCCGTACACTGAAAATACCTGAGGAGCGAGACAACGTCCATATCCGGCATTGTCTCCTTCACTATTTTCGTGCTGGAAAAAGTGGTGCCGAAACCGTGAGAATCATATGCGCAGTTGAAGGCGAAGGTGCAGTATCCACGGCAATGTGTCACTATTGGTTCAGTCGCTTCAGGATAGGGAATTTCAATTTAAATTCCAAGCAACGTCCCGGACCGTCACGATAGACTGGCGACCAAGAACTGCTGATAATCTGTCTCATCGTTGGTGTTTTGCTGCCTGCTCGGCGAAACAGGGAAGAGTTTGTTGCACAAACTTGTTACGAAAGATAAACATGGGCATTCTACGACAACTCTCAACCCAGACAGAAGTGGTTACATCCAGGATTCATATCGGGTCGTGACAGAGGCAAAAAGAAGCCACTGTAAGCGCCCAAAACAGAAGACAAGTTTCTTGACGAGTCTCATCTCGAATTCGAAAAGAAGTAAGTTGTTCGCACATCATATTGTCGCTAAGATATTCCAAAAAAATGAAACCAACTTGAGCCAGCCTATTCTACAACCGTCTCATACACGTCCATATGCACTAGAAGCATTACCTCTGGCCGTATCATTGGTTATTACACTTTCATTTGCCATAATTAGTAATAGGCCGGAGTTTGTCTCGTTGCAGACTTTTCCGTGTTGACAGAATTGTAACCTAACCTCGAAAAGTAGCTTCAAAGCTCAGCGACACTTAGTTCTATCTTAAGAATGAATAAATGATGGCCATTATATTCTTGGCGAAGGAAAATATGCTCTTAGAAGAGAATTAACTACTTAGTAATAGATACGTATCGTTTTAAGCTTGTGCTGAATAGACATCGATACTCTACGAACGTGTTTGGGACAGTTCGAATTAATGTTGCTGTTATCTCCGTCTGTATGAACAGACCCGAGCGAACGACTATGATGAATGTAAATGAAGTTGGAATAGAATACATGTAGATAGAACGAAATGAGATCAGAGTCGCCCAAAATCGAGTAACCCGTATGTTTGGGAATTATGTTGCTCGATTGGAGGTAATCTTATCCATTGTCAGTAGTTGCAAGAGCCAAACAAGTTTTTAATGGAGCCTTTCCCGCCACCAACCTGTTGTTAACTGTATTCCCTTGTATATTGAACATTCAGTATTAATAGAATTTATTATCGATAACGGTTGCGTGGCCTAACTGTAACAAATATACCGTGCGTTCTTTTCTCAGACAATAAAAGGAGCAAAACAAATAAGGAACTGGCGACCAAGGCTTCCGACGAAGGTTCCCTGGCGTACGGAGGAATTGAAAAATCCGGAAAGAAGTGACTGCGCAATGATCTCATGGACGGACCCCTATCCGGAGGAGTACCGTCTTTATTCTTAACTGAAGTTGCCTTTTCGGTGACAGTGATACAAAACAACAACCGCAAGATATGGCGAGGATTAGGTAATGTCGGCAATTACGTTACATATTGACCATTTGACATAACATGTATCAACGGATGGACATGAGATAACAGTAACCAGTAGCGTGAACTGTATTTGCACACGAATATTAGATAAAGTTCCATAGAAGGAAAAAACGGAGAGTGGGCTAATCCCAATACAAATTGGGAAAAAGTCGATGACAACGATAATGTGAACGATGAATGTAAATATGTAATAAAGAAGGCGCGTTGTGCGCATCCATTGTTGTGAACGCTTTTTGATGAATGTTTCTTAGTTAAGGGATGTATAGTTCACAGCTGAACCTTAAGTTATTATAATTTGTGGCCTTGTCTATTCGCTTCCCATCATTAATATTTCCAAAATTCGGTGTCGCGTGGGTTAGTAGGATTAGGACCAATATGTAGTTCTCTCTTTATACCTGGTTTGATATATTTGTAGCATATTTTATTGCAAGTTTTGCTTATTTACCATGGTCAGTAGAAGCATAATGTGCTAATGTTTTTCTCTACATATGGCTCCGCGAAGTTAACGTAATCTATATACTGGTTTGATCTAACTAGAGTGCGTCTTTAGGAGAAGATCAGGTCATCTGTCACCTTAAATGCCTTCCCCGTCGCGTATTTGACGTGCGACTTACTTGTTAGGCCTGTATCAAGGATTATTGCGAGGTACTTCACCGCTGCTGACCGAAGGTACTCAGGATGCTCGCCACATCTGTTAGTGCGCTGTTCACGAGCATCTGCAGAATCCGCCAGTCGCGTGCTCTTACCATGAGTGCTAGGTCGTTTGCGAAGGTCACTGAGGTGTCTGGGGGTGGGTGCTGGATTTGTACTATCTTGTTGTAGGCGGTCGAGAGGGCCGGTTCAAGGACCGAGCCCTGCGGCACATCCGCCATGGCACGATATTCGCGGTCGTCGTAAACGATCTCTTTTACTCCGGGAGGTAAAAGGCGATCAGCTGACGCGGGTAATTTGAGATGCCGCGTTCTCTCAGAGCGTAGTTTATGGCGTTCCACGATACAGTGTTAAAGGCACTTCTGACGTCCACCGTTATCACTAGGCAGTGATCTCTCGCACCCGGGTTTGCTTCCGTCCTATGCGGAGCTGTTTCTAACACCTCCCTGATGGCCGAATAGGTAGAGCGGCCTGATCAGGATCCGTGCTGGCTTGCCGTCTCGTCTACGAGCCGCCCGTCTATCACGTGCTCTGCCGCCTTCGACAACGCGTGTAGCTAACTGATAGGGCTGATGGCTGGAGGGTCTCCCGGTGGCTTTGGGATCAGCACCAATCGCGCTTGCTTTCATGAGTCGAGAACGATGCCTCTTCGGAATACTTGCGTCATAACCCCTTGGCAAATGTTCGGGTAATCACGCAGTAGCAATTGGACCGCTTCCGAGGGGGTGCCTCTACCTGGAGCTTTTCCCAGTCGAAGGCCTGCTGATGACCGCCCGGACCTCGTCAGAAATAATCTGCGGGGTCTTAGAGTTACTTTCTGTTAGTCCCTCGGGGAAGAGGGCCGTGATGGTCTGCAACCTATTTGGCACGGGTCAGTTGGCCGTGTCCTACTTTCTTTCTGACTATTTCGTATGCCTTGGCTCAGGAATTATCTTATACTTCTTAGCACATCTTGTCCCTTCGCAGATTCCCTTGCGGCCCTGCAGTGCGCCAGCAGCTGTGCCTGCTCCGGGAAGTGGCGGGCGAGTAGACGCGTCAGTAGATGTCTTCTTTGGTGACATTTTTCATGTCACCTATGTGGATAAATATGGTATAATGCCGATTCACTCCTGGGATCAGAAGCCCCATTGGGATTCATATCGGACACCGTAATATATTTTGTAGCGGCGTTTTCAGGTTCATATAAGTTTCATAACGGGATTAAGTTTAAACACTGAACGTGATGACTAAACAGAGAATTAGTGGAACACTCTTGTCGGAGAGTAGAATCCCAATGGGGCTTCTGGTCCCAGGAGTGAATCGGCATTATACTATATTTATCCACATTGGCTTCTTGGCGATTGACTTTTATCCCCTTCCCTCCATTTAGAAGTCGGTATCCAGATATAAAATACACAGGAACTGCTTGATTAGAAAGCATATGTCGATTTTCAAGTTCGTATAAACAAAATAGCTTTAGGTGTGTATTGCTGTAAACATTTGACCTCTTCTTACCATTCACATATCTTGGTGCCCAATTCGGGCTACAACCCGGTCAGGAGTGTCCACAAAAGGACTTCATAGTACATCTAACAGAATATAGATCTGCCACACAGCACAAAGAGACATATTTTTTTCAGGGGGTGTCAAGGGCACATGATTCTTGCAAAGGCGTATTCCACCACTCGTTTCGTTATCATTATTACTAGTTAACACCTTATTATTAGCAGTTAACATACATTTATTGGAGATCGGTTGTGCCCAAGCATTTCTTCATAAATTTACAATTAGGAATTGTTTCTAGGTATTGGGGGGGGGGAGATTAGTAGGGGACCGGGGCCGAGGCTGACATTCTCCCGAGGGAGGCGATGGCATTGCCTCTCTGCACAGCGGGGGACAGGCGCTGCAAGGAGGAAGCTGGAGGTTCAGGATCATCGTCAGGGCGTCCAGCACCATGTCGTCATAGGCGTGAAGGGCTGAAGCCTCAGTGCCGGCCGGGCTTGTCCTAAGCAAGTGCTGCATGACCGCCGCTGAGAAACAGGACCGAAGGAGGAACAGCCCGTCGTGAGCCGCCAACCGAGGCAGACGGTCAAGCATCACGGCAGTCTTCTCGAAGCAACGGTCCAAGAGCAGCCGGATGGCCTCGTTTGTAAGAGGGGAGTCGACGAGCTCAAGGGAGGACCTCGGAGTGAGGCGGCACCCTGGGAGCAAGCGCTGGAGGTCGGGGTGCGGGTCCAAAAAGAAGACCTCGCACCTCGCGGGGTTGAGGGCAAAGCCTCCGGACCCCTCGTAGTCGAGTATTCGCTGGACATCGGAGGCGACGGTTGCCGGATCGCCTGCCAACGTTCCGTCATCCATGTACTACAGCCGCAGGTGAGCCTGGAGAGGCGCAGCGAGGGGCCGGAGGGCCAGGCAGACGAGAGCCGGGCCCAGCGGTCCCCCTGCTGGACCCCGCACTCGGAGATGATTGACGGCGTTGTCCATTATCAGATGGGAAGGGCAACGAGGGAGTATTGGAGTATGTCATAGTAATCTATGTATATCTGAATACCCGCATGCAAGTAGCTCCAGCGTAACACCGCGCGGAAGTCGTACTCATATGGTGCTCGAGGGTGCAGCCTTTTGGCGAGTGTGGGAGGGGATTTGGGAATGCAGATACGTGTTGCGGTTTAGTCAACACCATAGAGAGGTGCTCTCAAACCCACTACACGCCCGCCCTAGATGTTTCCGCAGGCTTTTCGTGTTACTTCAATGTGTAGGGTGACCGTGTCCTGGAACCCCCTCTCACCGACGAGATTTCGTCTGCTGTTATGTTTTTGTTATGGCCGCGTGAGTCGACCCATTGAGACAATAGAACATCCGAAACAACTTATCGTTCTCGCGCACTGCGCTTAGAGCTACTGAAAGCTGGCCTTTACTTTATAGTAGATGCAGTTGTTTGCCGATCTGAATCTACGGTTACTTCGCTAGCTTTCGAAGAATCAGTTCATCAAGACAGCCCATACGCACAGAGATCATAATTAGGTGCTTTTTGGTGTTAATACTTATGTGATCTTCTACTTCGCTCACAAAGATGTTGAAGACAACCATGGTTCTGAATGCAGCCCGGCATATACTGGTAAGTTTGTCTAGCTGCTCTTCGTGAATATCTGTCAGCGTTTTTAAGCTTTTCATTTATCTTTAAGTTCTCCGTGGTGAACAACATGCACTTATATACATAAATGTATGTACTTGTGTGGCAAAAACTGAACTCATCTAAGCAGCAACGTAACAGTAACCGGTGGAATTGGAATTTCAAGCTGTGTATTATAGCCAAAGTACTTATTATCACCATTCCTACCGAATTAAATTCAAGGCTATGAAAGTAGCCGCCTTCAGCTAAGTCGATGTTAACTAATAAACAAAAGGAGTGTATTAGGTTTTTGAAATAGTTTACCCAACCACGCGAGTTTAAAGAGGGGATAAATTGTTTCAGGTTTATCAACACAGTCGAAGTTTTCCGTTAGATTCTGCTTCCAAATCCGAGCTAGAGTGAAAATATTGCAAACAAAAGCTTGGTTGAGTTCGCAAATAGAGATGACTTAAAGGGGAGCATTGTCTGAAGAGCACATAACACCTCAGCAGAGGCGGGCTAGCTAAGAATGAAATTGAGTATTACGGGTTAGTAACGGGACGGGTTCTCTCTGCCCACTGTGATATATTAGCTAACATAACAATAACTGGGCTCTACCTCCCAATAGAATTGAAGTTCCATTCAGTTTATTTTCCTAGTTGTTATATATTATCATCCTATAAGGATATTGATTTTGGTTGCAGGCAAGTGGTGGCCACTGGACCACGGCTTCTCGCTCTGCACTGGGTGCCGTCAGGACGTCCTCGGATGTCTCCTGGCGCTTGATGTCGACAGAGACTCGGTCCGAGAAATCCGAACTGGATGAGGCAAAAACATCATACGAGGAACCCATTAGCGTGCAGTCTCATGCAGATGAACTCGATAAACTTTATGGAGAACTTCAGCTAGAGGTGAGGGAACAAATCACATAAATGTACAAAAGTTAAAAACTACTTATACGAATCAGCCTTGTACACGAATTAACAATATTTAGGAGGTTTCATTATTTAGTTGTTTGTTAATCGCTTGCGCATGAAACAACCAACCCCCGCCATGCCTATCTCAATAGAACATACTTCATGTTCATATAATTTAATACAATAGTAGCCATAAGTATAACAACTTAATATTACATAACATTGCAGGTTCGCGGCCATGATCCCGCTGTTCTCAAGAGCTACCGATGGTTCGTTGTCCAGAGTGCCAAGCATCTGGGCATTCCCGTGGTAAAAACATGGGAGCCCTCCAAGACGCTCGAGAGGTCTGTATTTGAGCTCTGCGTTTATCGTAATACTTAGCAATATAATTAATATCATTCAGTTAAGTTTTATAATCAAATGCATTCTTAATAGAATCACATTTCATTGAGAGGATTGGTCGAACGAACTTTTCTTAGGTGAGATCCGGTGTTTCATATTCTGCTTTGTCCCTCATGCAACTGCCAGATATTGTAAGAAAATCTATCTGATAATAACGATATGATATGGTGATTCGCAGGCGAACTTTGCTTAAGTCAGCGTTCGGCCATCGAAAGCATCTCGTACAATACGAAGCGCGCACATATTACCAGGTAAAGCATTCTATTGGATAAAGGTATTGTATTTATTAGAGTGGATTTAAAGGAGAGTTGTTGTCCTTGGACAATCAAAGAAGCAATAGGCGGCTTAAAAAGTAATTTGAAAATTATATATAGCGTTCATAATCTGTGAGCAATTAAAGGGCCGATGAAAATTATTATATAGTGATTGCACAGAAGGATTAGTACTGATGGTTTGCATAGATTTTTTTCTTTTTGACAAAAGTACAAGCGGAAGTGTTAATGCGTTCCGTTTCTAAGGTCCGCGCGAGTATTTTGAATCTAACCATTTTCAGGTTGAGGCTCATGCGATCGATGACTTCAATTACTAATAGTGAAATTTACTGCTCGATTATTTTCTATTTTTTCTATGAAGGTGATTGACATGGAGCAGGTCACCGGCTCAACGGCAGACACTTTCCTCGAGTACATTGAAAGAAACATCCCTGAGGGAGTTGCAATGAAGGTTAGCAGCTTTTTTTACTTGTTACCTACAAACAATGTTTTAATGTTCGCCCTGGCATGCAGGCCTTGCTCAGCTGAGTTTTTATAACTCTGATTGAAAAATATTTGCAGGGGGGAGTGGGAGTAGTGAAGTCGTAAAGTCATTAATAAATTTCCCATTATCAATGCTATATGATGCTGATCATGTTCGGGTCTATGAGACACTGTGATACCCGTGTAGGAACTATACTATGCTATTCAACGCTGTTCATATTGTTGCAATATTATTCCACAACCCTGAAGATGATTATCGGTGTACAAGGTGCTGTGCTCTCGGTGCTCTAGCCATTGGCATCGCTGGCTTTTTTTAACAATTTAGCACACTTGTGGCTTCCACAATTCCTGTTTTCTTAACATAATTAAGTCATGTGTTAATTTGTGTGTATAGTGGTTTTTAAAAGTGTTAATTAAGTGTGTTAATAAAAAATGTTATTAGGCTGACCCAAAAAAATAACACACTTAAATTTCGATATTGGCTAAACGAAGTGAGTTAAAACAAAGATTTGTAGTATGAGTTAGGGGTATGCACTTATTTGTTTTATTTTTACCCCAGAGTTCTGGCGGCCGCTACGTATGCGCTATTTATATTCCCATTTATAACTTCGCTATTTAAGGCCTCTCGGAGCAATTTGATGTTTGCTTACTTTTGGCCACCTATAGCCCTTTTTAATTTATGGAAGCAACCTTAGTCACACGGGCTTAAATCGGAAGAATAGGGGGGGTGACGTTTCAATTTTGTTGGTCTTAAGCCAGGACGTAATTTCATCGCTACGATGTGCCATAGCATTGTTATCGAGCAGCCACACTCGGTGCTTCCTATTGCCATGCAAATTATTCCTGAGTCCCTTCAAGAACTCCAGATATCCGAGTCGATTTTTTTTCTTTTGGGCCCAAAATCTCGTAGTAGACATGTCAAGTGCTACCGTTACTTTAGGCTCGAATCTATTTGGTACTGCTACAGCCATCGCCTGTTCGCCTGGTCGTAGCCACTGTTTCACTTGATCTTTCCCGGTCCCCTATACAGGGTGACCCATGTCTCGTCCACTGCAAGGGTAAGCTCTAAGCTACTCTTTTGCTACCGATATATCTTCAAATTGTCTCGCGAACACTCCTCACGCATTTCCAGTTGGCCAGGACCGAGTTAATGAGGGACCCATTTTGCATTTTTTTTCTGTATCCTCAGATTATTTAATGATTCGACAACATGTTTCACGAGGCACGCCAATTTCAGCCGACAAAGTCGTCAATGACCAAGCTCTAGTTTGCTCCAGCGCTTTTTCGATTATCTCGATCCGTTTCTCGAGTCGAGATTCGCGATGGGCGCCCTCGATGTACATTAATGTCCCGGTAGCCTTGCCTAAACTGCGCACACCAACAGCGCACCTCGACTCAGGACATTATGGCCGTGCACGCTAACCAACCTTCGATGGATTTCAGCTAGACATTTCTTCTTTTGAAACATAAACCTGACACTTTTCTTCTCTGAATGCAAGTCTGAGGGACCTGGTCCGCCAGTGGCTATTTCGAATGCCCAACGAAAGCCGTATGATAGCTAGGCATTCGCGCTACCTGCTTGCTAATTTGTGTGGTTCACTACCCCCCAAATTTGAATTCAAATCGGCCAACAATAAGAATAAGGCGCAAGACGATACGAGTGTTATTTTTTTGGGTCAGCCTAGCATAACTGTCTATCTTCCAAAACAAGTTCAAGTTAGTATTAGTTAAATATTTGCAGTGACGAACTGATCCATCTAACCTGGAGTATTGGCTATACACATTGTCTACACTAAACAGAACTCGATGATGAAGGTTATTCTATTTATGACTTTCAGGTAACGAAGCATGAGATCCAACCCCTTCCGGAGCACCTCAGGCAGAGACCTTCAGAACTGCCGGAATCGTAGTGCGTTTTTAATTAGGCCAATCATAAAACAAATAAAAGTAACTTCAATAACTAATGATAATGCAGAGAACAACCACTCAGTAATTTCAGTATGTGCTAAGGATAAATATTTTTAGAGTAAAATTAAATAAATATACGCTGTTGCAAAATAATATTTGAATATATTGTATTTATTTCAATATTTACTTGTGTTTTAAAAATTATAATGGTCTTGTATGAACGTCTGATATAAAATTAAATATATTGTACTTAATTCAATTACAGCTATGTACCTAGCCCTTACGTAGCTCCCTCTCTGTATTTAATAACAATACATTTTTTTAATATCTATAATTATTGTACACGGCAAAATAAATTTTGGTTACTGGTTTACTTACAGCTTTCTGGTTGATTGTCGGTTAGTATAATTTTTTTAGCTATTCTGCATTTGCTGCATCCTAATTACGGGATCCCATACTTGTTTCGTAAGTCCCATCAGGGATTGCATTAATATCAAGAAGGTCTAATAAAATTTGCCCAGTCGGAAAGTGTTTTTTAAAATCTAAAGGAAGTGACTCACATCTCTTTTCCAAACCGTTCAGTGACCATTGGATTAAAAGGCAAGACAACAAATGAATTACTGTCTCATGTATAAAAATTACTTGACTTTATTTCAGTCAAAATGAACTCGAGAAAAAATCATTTACCTAGATCTTATTTGGTTGCAAGCCTGCGACACTCCAGCTTTACGACGATTCAGTACGTGGGGGCGATCTAAAGCAACAACCCCGGTTACATCTCTGATTATTGAACGGTCTTCTATTTCATTCTGCTTTGAAATATTCCACAAATTGTCTAATGATTTCGTTAATGAATAGCGCTGCTTCCCGTATATGAACAGTGCGAGGTCCGATTTACCAACCTCGTTGATATATTTCACCAACCTCGTTATAGTGTTACATTATCACAATACGCTGCCGTTTTGACTAATCGTTTTACGTTATGTGCACTTGAACATTCAGGTTCCAATACAATATACATACATATCTAAATATATAATGTATATCAAAATGGTTAGTACAATACTAATTGGTAGTCAGCTCATCACCATCAACAACAACGACCACAAGTCAGACTCGTTGATCATTTAAAACTTGGCCGGCGACTGTCTCTTATAAATCTCTCATCCTCATCACACGCCGACAACCAATTCTCCACGATCGTCAAAGGACGAATGTTTCAATTAAGTGGCTTATTGATTTGCTTCAGGGAATTGCTTGTGCCATATGCAGAGGTGTCAACATCATATCCATACGGGCATCCTTCAAATTCGATCCACGAAGGTTGGCTTCCTTTAAATCGCTTCCCGACAGGTCACAATTCTGGTAAACAGAAGGACAACACAAACAAAGCATTGTAAGAGTGTTGATTAGAAAACTCTAGCTGACTACTGAAATGAAAATTCGGGTTTCGCGAACTGTGACAAAATTGGAATTAAGATTTAAATAGGTGGCATAGACTGTGTAAATCAATCTGCACGCCTCGCAACAGTTCCAGATGACACCAGGCCTACTAAAGGCTTAAATGGGAGAGAATCATAGTAGGCGACATATATAATAATTAACGTCCAATCTAACTGCCTGAAGCTTCACCACCCGTGCGTTGGCAGCCCAAAAGTTCATCGTCGGAAAATCAAAAGGAAAATTATTTATAATGATGATATAGGCGAACTAATGTATTTCTAGCTTGATCTGAATCTCTTCTTAAAGCAGTAATAATAAATGCTAACCTCTAGATCGGCACCAGCTAGGTCAGCTTGTCTAAGGTAGCAGTTCTGCATGTTTGCATTTTTCAAGGTGGCTACACGGAGGTTGACTCCCCCCATCAAGCTGCCTTCAAGTTCGGCGCCCCTCAGGTTAGCCGACTCTAGATTCGTGAAGAATTTCGCCCCGGCCTCCATGTCACTGCGACGCAAAACGCAACCTTCCAGGTTGGCACATAGCAGGCGTGCGCCCTTAAGTATGCAGCCCTGAAATGCCACCGACAAATAGACACCGTACAGACACGTGAACTACAGTTTAATTCTCTTCCATCTAATTTTAGTGCTCATGATGCTTAACCTGGCCTGTTTCAAACACTAGCTTATTGGTGAATGTAGCTGGCACCGGAACATCGAGACGAGAAACTCGCCCTCTAAAGCTCCTGTTGCAAATCTCTACTACCTGATAATCATATACGCGCAAACTATGTACCTCTACTGCTAACGCGTAAACCAAAACCTTTACGGTCCATTGGACTTGGTCCAGAAATGAACAGAGTAATTCGGCAGTCACTACTACCGAAATACTGTAACCGCGCAAACACATCAGTTATAAGAAAAATGCCTTGTTTATTGAGTCCCCTAGTTGTTGGGTAAGAGCGATAATTAAATTCGAAATAAAAACTTGTCCATATGCATTATCATTAATTTAAATAATTAACCGTGCTAAATAATGTACCTCAAGGTTAGCTCCAGATAAATCCGCCCTCTCAAAGCAACAGAAGCTTAGATTTGCGTTGGATAGGCAACATCCACGAAGGTTAGTGAACTTGAAGTTGATTTTTCGCAGGTCCAATTGCGATAAGTCCGCGCCTTCAAGGTTTACACCCTAACAATTGGACACAAAGTTCAAATTAGAAATCTAACGACACAATCAGTTACCTCGAAATGAGATCAGCTGGCATATATAAAATGAATCCGTAACGAGTCCATAACTGATGAGTCAATCCCATCATAGCAAGAACATTACTTATCAACAGCACTTCTCATTTTCTCACATAAATCATTCGATTGCCGTGCTGTCCCAGCTTCTTTAGAAGCCCCATAGAGAAAGTGGGGAATATTTCTAACCTGGAATCGCAACTCCGATTCTGCTGAGGTACCCGCTATTATCGCGACGACATCCTTTCGGCTAAGTGGCGATTTTTCGGACGGTTCTTCTGCCATGCGTACTTCTAGTAGGCTCACAAGAGACTGAATGCCGTAGAATTTTGCCTAAATTAGAATTTCAACGAACGGAATATATGTAGCAAGAAACAGCTATTTACTAGCTATAGCCTGAAGCAAGAAACAGTTATTTACTAGCTGCAGTCGCATATAGCCACTTCATTCAGTGGCTCACTGCGAGGCCAGGACAGAGACCTTTCCATTCGCCAATGACCTATTCCGTGACAGCTCTATCTTCTGGTCAAGATATGGTAGACATAAACAATGCAATCGAAATGGTATAACCAGTGGGATTCGAGCAAATACGCTTGTCTGGTGGTCTTAAAGCTTTTAAAAGTACATTTAAAAATATATCGTTTTTTTTTCTGAATCGTATACAGACCTCTTCGAGAACGCCTAACAGATCGCAGTCCTTCTCGAGAACTACCTGCCCGTGTCGAAGGTAGTTGAGGATAGGTTCAAAGTAACGCGGTGATCTGTTGAGTAACAATGGCAGAAAATAAAACGTCCGCAAAAATCGTAATAACACACACACACACACATGCGATGTAGTGGACCTGATGGAAGAGGGTATGAAAATACTAACGGGAACTATCTGAAATCCTTTTAGGCATGGCCCAGGGCTAAAAACTATCTTCTGAAAGCATGCTTGTCTCCTCTAAACTATGAGCCGTAAAATGCAGCACCGAGCACCTATCTCGATTTGAGACGGCACCTCCAGCGTGTACCAAGGAATCAGATCTAATCAGATAGATAAATGATATGACTCATTGAAAAACGATAGTGAAGCAGACTTGAAGGCTCGCAGGGGTAATGGGTTCCTTGTTAGTACAAACAGAAGAGAAAGACCTCGTACACTAAAACGACGCGCACATTGGGGACCAACCAGATCGAGTGATTCGTTCAGACGAATCAATCAATCAAGGCCACGTATTACTCAATACCTGTCAATAAGAAACGCTCCGTCCCTATCAACCGCAGCAGGCCACAGCCGGCCTTCGAGGCTGAACATCGTTGCCAACATGGACAAGGGCTCTTTCGATACGAGCGTGCGCCTGAAATGCGAATTCAACAGTTAGAAAGGGACGGTTTTCCATACGTCCATAACGAAATGGATAAAGCAATCATAAAATACACTGCTTGGAAACAAGCCACTCTATGTGAACGATATCTCCAGTCAGGTTCGATACAAAGTGCTAACTCGAAGGCATGTGGTCTCCGGCTAGAATCCCACAGGGTACATACGAATCGATGCATGATATATACTTGCAGATTGGCAAACATGTGACATAATGAGCCCACCTTGTGGTAACGAAGTGTTTTCCACCGACATTGAGCAGAATCCATTCCGGGTTATCAGCAACAATCTCTGGCTTGCTTACAGGTTCTATAAGTCCAACGACAATAGATGAACACGATCAGCGGTGTTTGAGCTCGATATAAACATTGATACTTGGTTACATTCGTTGTTCTGCCAATACTCACTGATAAATTGCCCGTTAGTGGAACAATACAGGACCTCGTCATCACGGATGAGACTCTCTGAATCAATTTCACCTGTGAAATAACCAGGTGAGGATGAACATCACTGTTAGTTTTGCGACTGCAATCGTAACCGTTTGTGCTTATCTATTCCTGTAGAAAAAAGTATGCGCTAACCAACTATCGAAAACGAGATTAATGCATACGTCAATAGCGTTAATGCAGTACTACGTATTGTACGCGCACTATGCATAATTGCTTATCACATGATACTAATACATCGCCTCTCTGTTCTGCCAAGCTTAGATTAGAATACCTCCATTTTGAAGGAAGAGATGTGTCACTGGAGGTAGTCCAAGCACTTCTTGTGCGAGCTCCTTAAGCTCTTGTAGAGTGGGCGGACATCCAACAACTCGGCCTCCCTGCGTTGCCCCATTAAGGAAGAGCGTTACACGCTTCATGCCGAAATCGACTGACCTGAAAACGACCGATTTTAAGAGGCACGAAGCAAAATCATATGGAATTGATTAACCTTAAAACTAGCCGGTAAATTACTGAGGGCTCACCGAATGCGCTCAAAATAGATAGTGTCACGTTAGGCAATCAGGGCTGCAACCGACCAGCGTGTACTTTGGTGGTGGACAGAAAAATAGCAAATAGAAGATTACCTGTCCATAACTAGCTGAATACAGACTTGATACGCTTCAATACGGAGTTTTCTATACCATTATGTCGGTGGTTTACAGTTTGAATACGTGATTAATGTAACTCGGATAATTTTAATAATAAATTCTTGTCAACTGTGCGAGCCTTCTATCTGATGTTTCGTGAGATCAGCAGGCGGCGATCAGAGATTTCGGCGTCCTCCTGAATTTATCTGCCTGAATGCCAGCCCGCCTGCTGATTGTTGCATTAAAGTTACGCTATTTATTTACAGGAATGATGCGGACTTGACTCCGCATCTTTGCGTTATTTAAATGTAGCAAAAAACTCGTTAAGGGGTACGTCTGTAAATAAGATTTCATGGTGCACTTGCAAAATAACCCAAGTGATTTTTCAGGAAGGCAATCACATGCCAGCAACGTTTGAATTGAGTATATCTTCTTGCGATCTGCGCTATTAGTACAATTGCCATATGGATTTTATATGCATTGCTTTAGTTAGCAATGTTTTCCTTTGAATGGAACCACGTGCTTGGCAAAATACGAACCGGCTTAATTATGCGTAAAAATTGCAAAAATGATATAAATGATTGTGTTGACAAAGACACGAAGGCGCACGTCTATTTCAAATATTCACTTTAAAAAATCATACTTTACCGTGCAACTTTAGACGAAACTTTCAGTTTGAATACGGTTTTAGAATTCGGTCGTGAATAAATTTTGAGTAGTATTTACAATAGTTGTGAAAATGTTCTCTACTATGCTGAATGAATTATCTGTATTTTGATTAACGCAAACGTCAACGCTCAGTCATCTGTTTGTTTTGTATATCTAGACAAGCCTGACTTCGAAGGACAATCATATGGGATGTCTTCCGTGACATACACTGCAACGTTCCGCGCGTTAAGGTAGACCGGATCGGATCCGTCGAATATGTAAAGGCGGCTTACTTCGCCTTAGCTGCATTTTATTTATCTACACTTTTACACCTGTTTGCAGAAGAGATAGTTTTGGGAAAATATCGGACCCCATCTAGACAGCAAGTCATAAGAGCATGCCCCTATTTATTAATTTAATAAATTCATATATCTTTTACTAGTAAAGGAATATTTTTAATAGTAATGTATATACTTTTTCGGATACATTTATAGTCGTGTACTGCTTTCTCCGAAGTAAAAGCGCACTGATCGCCTAATACGAACTGCTCAAAAAGTAGGATCGGGTTTAGGTGAAATCAAGATTTGAATAAAGCGTCCAACTGAACATTAGAGCTGCCCGAATGTATCCATGGTTCACTTTTATTTGAGGAGTGAGTCCAAGGAGAACTTCTGCTACTGCCTTGAATCTTTATTAGATTGTTCATTCAATGCAGTCTGCTGATCTCTATAATTGATTACATTTTATTCATATTTGCTGAACATGAGAGACGAAAGTGGAGCCAATCGACTGTTTATTGGTCGGTTGATGAGGTTGTTTGGTTTCTGTTGCGGTTCGCCGTCCAGGCGACACAGCCCGTTCCGAGCAATAGCCAGCGGGTGTCGCCATTTTGACTTTGTCCTTCGCTTTTGCCCTGAACGGTGTGAGTTAGTTGGTTGGGGTAAAAGGTGTCCTTCCTCTGCTGTGTGGTGCGTGATTTTTTTCTTCGATTAAAACCGGTGCCCCAGTGTCGAATATGTCCTCCAGGCTGCGCCTGATAGCGTCTCTGAGGCCGTCCTGTACCCGAGCGCTAAGTGCGCAGGCCGCTCCCCGGCCGCAAGCGCAAAAGAGGTATATGAGACAGAGTGACCGAGCTACAGTATTTTTTTGCTTGTTTTCAGTACACTACGCTGAACCTTGGATCATTGGCGACTGTTATTTGCCACACAGGCATCCTTCTCTCTTCAACATTAGCATGTCTCTGTTAGCTAACCTCCAAAGCAGATTCATATATATATATATATATATATATATATCACCATAATTTCACCTGATGATATATATCAACAAATCGAGTGAACGACAAGTTGTATGAGAATTATCGCGAGAGGTGCGCAACTTTGATAAAAGTTGCGCACCTGTCGAGATATAATAACGTGCGCCACTCAATAATCATAAAGCCTTCGGTACAAATACCACAAGACGTATGCGAGTCGATGCGCTCTTGAACTTACAGATTTGCCAGTCAAGTTATTCTTTATGAGCGTCTTCTATTATGTTTACTTACCGTTACGCTAAATCTGATCTATATGTCAGTGCAATACATATTATTGCTACGATTTTTGTAAAGGGCATGATAAAATGTCCCCCTACTCTGATTCAATCAATTAGTTATTCACCCCTAAGAAAAATAGGTTTTTGGAACTGTTATATTAAATGTTTTATATATGATCTGGTTTTATACAACTTTATCATTCTAACTATTAGATCATTGAACTAAAAAACGTGCGCCATTAAATAATCATAAGGCCTTCGGTACGAATTCCATAAGACGTATGCGAGTCGATGCGCTCTTGAACTTACAGATTTGCCAGTCAAATTATTCTTTATGAGCGTCTTCTATTGTGTTTGCTTACCGTTACGCTAAATGTGATCTATGTGTCAATGTAGATAGTCACATTGAAGGAACCTCATGCCTTTGTTGGTACACATGAAGCTATTAATGTTTGAATTGTTGATCAATTCTATAATTTTTCCAGGCAGCCCGCTGAGGAGCTGCAAAGTACCACCCTCGAGAATGGTCTGACACTTCACTCGCGGGAGAATCATTCCCCCGTGAGCAGGGTTGTAATCGTCACAAAAGCTGGAGCCCGATACGAAGACGGCTCAAATCTTGGTAGGTCGAATCGGAAGTAAGGTGACTACAACGATACTATTGTTCAGGTCACACACCTTTTAATCCACACACATACGCAAGTGCGGACATGCTAATTATTATTCCTTTGTGACGGAAAGTGAGAATTTGATATTTGTGGGGTTTTAACAATTAGTTAGCGAGAGAAGTACGAAAATGCTCCTCGAAAAGATATAATACATTGGTACTGTGATCATTCAGTTCGGCGTAGTTTTTGCATTTACATAGTAATGGATATATATTTAACATGGAAGTAGTATGCTTCAGGGTGCAATGATGACCTATCGATCTTCGCCCTCATCGTTGTCTATCTTTGACCGTCGACTGCAAATTTATGCCTATGTCAATACTCTGTCGTAATAGCCTTTAACGCCTTGCTGATGGCTTGCCATGATGAGTGAAATTCATCATATCTGTTTACAAAGTGCTTGTGGTAACATCAGCAAAGGTGAATAAATAATTGATTTGTTGATTTGATGTTTATTTATGTCATATCTTGTGGTATGGTGTAGGTCTTACCCACGTTCTACGTAGTATTGCCGGCGCAACCACGAAGAATTCATCGACCTTCGCGATTACGAAGAACATTGAATGGGTCGGCGGAAATATCTATGCGTCGACAACACGCGACCACCTCATTTACACCCTTGAATGCAATCGGGACCACATTGCAGGAGCTGTTAAGTGAGTACAGACCCGTAAAGATAGCTAGAGCAAGCTATTGAGGTTCGTTGTACCCTGGGCAAGGTTATTGTCTAGGAAATAGCAGGAATATATATATATATATATATATATATATAGCCGACTCTGAAAAACCGTACCCGAAAAATCGAGGATGGTCCTGAACAGTGTGCCGATTGGCTTAAGTATATATTCTCTGCTTACAGTACTATTTGGTTGCACTAAAATGAAGACGTTTTTCAGGTTTTTGAATGATGTTGTGTTCGCACCCGAGTTCCGTCCATGGGAGCTGGAGGATAATCTTCCTCGCCTGCGAACGGAAGTGACACTCTTTCAGAACAATCAGAGTGCCATCCTAATGGATGCTCTACACAAGGCTAGCTTCCGAGGAGGTCAGTAAGTCATCTGTCACATTGAAAAGAGCGTTGCATCATAAAGGGGCTCGCTGATCTTTGTATAATCAAATGGTTAATTAGTCCTCCGTATAAATGTATTCCCAAGAAGGTTGTGTTAGCTATCCGTTGGGTAATAGAATGTGCGGGTCTGTATCTCTTTAGTCTCCAACTTGAATATCAAGTGAATTGCACACGTTATCTAACATATCCACTGGTTATACATTTTCGCCCATAACAGGTTTGGCAAACTCGTTGTTCATTGACCCTGCACTGATTGGAAAAATCAAGCAATCCCAACTGAAGGAGTTCTGCGCCACCCACATCACTGGACCACGTACGGTCGTGTCGGCTGTAGGCGTTGACCACGAGCGCTTGGTTCATGTCTACAAAGGACTCACGAAACTTTCGAGCAGCTCCGCAGATGATGTAACCGCTGCTCGTTTCAATCCCAGCGGAGGAGAGGTCGGTGAAATACAGTGAAATTCATTTATTATGTTGCTGACTCGTTCGTGAGCAGAGTCGCAGGCTGATATTTATGGTCATGTTGCCGATATGAATGAACATTCATTCGCATCGGCAACATGACCATAAATAAGAAATTTCCCAAGAAAAAGCTAATACGTCCTCCCCCTGCTCGAGGAGGACATTAGCTTTTTCTTGGGAAATTTCGTTTAACTCGTTCGACTAAGCATTTCTACATTATCTACAAACGAAATTTAGCTTTTTAAAGTCGGTTTCCATCGACTCAAAATCAATAATTGAATCAGTCAATGGACTCACTTATATTATTTTCACACTGTTTAACTAGTTTGCCACATTGGAAGTTCCATTGTGCAAGGACATTATAAGCACAGAGCCGACATTTGAAACGGACGCATTCATTGAATAGAGTGGCGAACACTGCAAACACTTTTTCAACTTTACTTTTTGAGATGGGCATGTACTCAACTGGACGAATATCTGTTCTATCTGTCTGTCTGTGGAAGGTGCGTGTTGAGCTTCCATTGTCCCGGAACACGATGGTAGCCTTGGCGATGGAGGCAAGTGGTCTCGCCAATCAAAAGGAGGCGCTCGCCTATGAAGTGGTTAAACACATTCTTGGTAAGGAAAAGTGTCTGTCTCTGTCTCGTAAAAGTGGCCATAGGTAATTTCGGTGAGGACTGTGGTCTATGAAAACGTTCTCAAGAGAACGATGCGGCAGATATATCATGACATCATTTATAATAGTCAAAAGCAGGTCCACCCCATACAAAAGCTAGTTTTGAATAGCAAATGCTTTATGATAAAACTTCATTCTCGTAAATGGATGAGCCTGTCACTCTTTTTTATTAAATATATTAAGATCTCTTCCCGACTTTGCGGAGTCCTTTTAATATTCTACATCGGCTGGCTCTTGTGGCTGGGTAGACTAAACATTGGCTCCTTTTTTTTTTTTTTTTTTTTGGACCACCCACGACCTTGTGGGTGGCAAGTTTATTAAGACAAAATTACGGAACATGTACATGATTACTTCGTAATTTTTGGCTGTGTTCTTCTTTTCTTTCTACGAACGCCCTTGCCGGGCCATCTCCGCACGCTCCTTGCGCGAGATGGCCTCCTCTGCAAACTCTTGCACTGCTTCCCACTTTTCTGCACTCTGCAGCATGTGCTGTACTAAGTTCTGGGTGGTTACTTTGTCTTCTATCTTCCGCTCCATCTTGAGTCTTTCCTCTTGGAACGCTTCACACTTCAGCAGTGTATGTTCTGCGTCGTCCTCTGCCCCGCTGTCGCAGTGGACACAAAACGGCGATTCTACCTTCTTAAATTTATGAAGGTATTTCGCAAAACACCCGTGCCCGCCGAGCAACTGGGTAAGTCTGTAAGTGGTTTCACCATGTTCTCGGTGGAACCACCCGCTTAGGTCGCGGATGATGGACTTGGTCCACCTCGACGTCCCTCCCTGCTCCCACTCTGCTTGCATCTCTCTGATGCTTTCCTCTCTTACAGCGACTGGGCCGGTATTGAGGTCTCTGCCCAACTTGGCCCTTTCTTCTACCTTCAGGTCCCAGGGGACCATCCGGCTCAGGACCAGGGCCGTGAGGGTGGCCGTGGTCCTGTATGCACGGCACACGCGCAGTGCCAGGACACGCTGCGTTTTTCTTAGCGCTTTCACGTTACACTTCTTCTTCAGCGCCTGTCGCCAAACCGGCGATGCGTAGAGCACCACCGATTCTGCAACGGTTGCCAACAGACGCCTTTTCCCCTCGCTGGCACCCCGTGTTCTCGGCATGAGCCGGCAGAGGTTTGTTGCCGCCTGCTCCGCCTTCTTGGTGGCATATCGTATGTGAGCACTAAAGGTCATGCCTTGGTCCAGCATGACCCCCAGATACTTTACCTCCTTCTTCGGGGTGACCACTTGGGTCCCGTGCATCAGGGCCATGGGGACATTCAGCCGTTTCCTCCCTATTAGGAAGATGGCCTCTGTCTTTTCCGGTGCGAGGCGAAGCCCGTGGGCGGTCATCCAAGCTTCCACCTGGGCGATGGCCTCGTTCGCCTTCCTTTTAATGTCGCTTTCCTTTTTGTCCTTGATAATGAGCACCAGGTCGTCTGCATACGCCACCGGTGTGACCTCTTCTGGGTAGTCTAGCCTCAGCACGTCGTCGTAGGCCACGTTCCACAGTATCGGCCCTAAGACCGATCCCTGTGGTACGCCCGCCGTCATTTCGTGCTCTGCTCCGTCCCAGTTGATCCTCCGTTCGCTGAGGTAGCTGTTGATCACCTCCTGGAGGTATCGCGACACTCCCTTTCTCTCCAGCGCTTCGCACACCGTGCTCCAGGGGATGGAGTTGAAGGCGTTCTTCACGTCTAAGAGCACCGCAAGACAAAATTTCCTTGTCCTCGGCGTTCTTTCTCTCTCCTCTTGCGCCAGTCTCATTACGCTTTCCAGAGCGGTCTGCGTCGATCGTCTCTTCCTGAAACCATGTTGGGCGTCCGAGAGGAGGTTGCCCTCCTCCAGTTCGGTCACTAGCCGTCTCGCTATCACTGCCTCGAACGCCTTCGCCACGACGCTAAGCAGGCAGAGAGGTCGGTAAGCCGAGGGGGAGTCCAACGGCTTACCCGGTTTCGCTAGTAGTACTAGCTTGGCCGACTTCCACTGGGTAGGAAAGGACCTCTCTGTCAGAAGCTTATTTACAATCGTGGCGAAGTAGTCCGGTCTCTCTTTGATCAAGGCTTTGATCGCTTCTGGGGGAATACCATCCGGGCCTCCCGCTTTACGGGCGGCGATGCGTTCCCCAGCTTCGCGTACCTCCTCTTCTGTAACAGTGGGTGGCGGCGACGTGTCATGGTCGTCTTGCTGCAGCCTGGGTTGATGGGTAGGAAAGAGGTGCCGGATGGCCCTCATTCCCTGTTCCCTCGCCATCTTGGGAGGGGCCGCGCCAAACCTCTTCATGACAATTTTGTACGCGTCTCCCCATACATTTGTCTCTACCTGCTCGGTTAGTTCTCTCCATTTACTTTCTTTGCTTCTCCGTATTAGGAGCTCATATTCGTGTTTCCTCAGCTTGTATTCTTGTTCTATCGGGGGTGGTGTACCTCCTCGGGTAGTCTCCCTCCGTTGTCTTGTGTAGATTCTTCTTACAGTGTTGCATTCCCGTCGTGCTCTTCCTATTTCCCTCGTCCACCAGTATTTCGGCCTCCGGTTGCGGCCCGCCGAGTGTGTCACTGGTGCTGCTTCCTCGCACGCTTTCTCGAGGATCTTTATGAGGTTCCCCTCTGTTCGTTCGTCCTCATGCGCTTCGCACCATCTTCGGGTAGCTTGTCTAAGCTTGTCTTTGTCAAGCCGTTTGGCTAGCCACTGTCGCCGCTGCTGTTGTTGGGGGGCCCGCTGCAGAGACAAGTCGAAGCTGATGTAGTGGTGGTCGCTGAGGGATTCCTCATCGTCCATCGCCACCCAGTCTGTTACCCCCACCCCTCCAGAATAAAGCGTCAGGTCGATGAATGCCGTCTGTCCCCTCCTGGAGAAAGTAGGTGTTAGCCCGTCGTTTGCCAACTCCAGGTCTGCTGTAGCCGCCCATTCGAGCAGCTCCCATCCCCTCGGGTTTGTGGCCCTGCTCCCCCATTCCGTTGCCGCCGCGTTGAAGTCACCGGTGACGACGAACTTTCCGCCTTGGTGCATCACGTTCTCAATTTTGGACAGGAAATCGGTGAACTCCTGCAGGGATCTATTCGGGGAGAAGTAACAGCTGAACACTGTCGTTCCCCCCGTTTTTACCCAGGCAAAGCCGTCACCTCTTCCCTGTTCTTCTATTGTCATGCTTCTGTCCACTATCCAGACAGCCGCATCTTCTCGCTCGTCTAAGAGCCAGCCTTTCTTCTTGGCCAGCTTCACATTGGGTTCTGTGACCAAACACATGTCCACCTGAAGCCTCGTGGCTGTTGCCTCAAGTAGATCATGTGCCAGCCGGGCCCTGTTCAGGTTAACCTGTAGAACCTTAATCATTTTTAGGGGTGAGGGAGGGGGACCCCGCCACTTTCGCTGCCGTCATTGCTTGGGCAACGAGCCGACACTCGTGGCGTGGTGAATCCATCCTTGTCTACAGTCGCCCTCTTCTTTCCCCCACGGTTTTTATCCGCCACTGGTGCTGCCACTGCCTCAGTTGCTCCGTCGGACTGTGACGCTTGAGCCGTCCCTGCTGCGGTCTCTGAGGCACGAAGGAGGGCCTCCCTGTTCCTTGCTTTGGCTTCTTCCCGCAGCTCTTTCAGCTTTGCCGCCATTTTCGGGCATGTGGCGGAGTAGGCCGAGTGTCCCTCCACTTCACATGAGTGGCAATACCAGTCCGGCTTCTCGCAGCACCGGGACACATGCCCGGTGTCTCCGCATCTGTAACAGCGCTTACCGTCTAGCCGTTCTTCACTGCAGTTCTTGGCCTGGTGGCCTGGTTTCTGACAGCGGTGGCATACCGGCAGCTGGTGCCATTCCTCGGTGCGTGAGGTTTGGCCGCAGATCGTTATCTTGCCTTTCGCGATGAGGCGGGCCGCCGCAGAGGTTGGCAGACCGACAAGGCATTGCCATCGTCCTCTTGTTTCTCGCGGTTCCTCGGTACGGATGGGTATCCCCGTCGGTAGTCCTAGTTCCTTCCGCACTATCTGCTCTATGGTTCTTCTATCTGCGAGTGCATAGACGTCTCGCAGGACAACCGACTGCATGGGTCCTACGCCCTGCTTGCAGTCAACTGTCGCCTTTGCTCCATTCCGGATAGCCTCGGCGAAAGATTTCCCTGCGCCTGCTTTCGACTCGCTTACCCTAATGATAAGGTCACCCTCTTTCGTCGTCGTTATACCCCGATTCAGAATTCGGACTCCGGCTGCGTCCGGGTTGATATGCTCCCTGATGGAGCGCAGAGTCTCCGCCGCACTCTGTCCCTCCAACTTCTTGATCCAGAGCGTACTCTGCCCCTGCCATTTATTCTCAGTCTTGTCGCCTGTCGCCCTGGTCGTCGTTTTGACGCTCTGCCGGGTGTACAGCTCTGCGTCGCATCCCAGCTGTCTGCACAGCGTCTCGATCAGCTTACGGTCGAGTTCGCTGTTGTACTCGTCTGAGATGTGGACTGCCATGTTCTCGGTCCTCGTCTCTCTTTTACCTGCCGCCATGATCCTCCGCAAAAGTCTGACGAAGTTCTCAGGCGCGGTGTCGTCTCGCGGAGACATTCCTATTATCAGCGCTCTGGAGGCGGGCGGAGGTCCAGCAGCCGATGCCTCCTCGTTCTCCCCGATTATTTCAAACGCGTCCTGGCTGCGTAGGACCGCCACCCTCCCAGCCGGGAGGCTAGCCGCGGCCGGGGCCGAGGGGAAGGCGGCGGCCAAGCGCGTCAGCAGTGCCGCGTCTTTATCCGAGCCCTCCCTAATGAGTAGGGCTCGCGTCTCCCTCGGTTCAAGGACGCTTTTGTTCGTTAACCCGGCCCTAGCGAACATCTCCTCCGGCCATTCATTCCGGATGACCTTCATGATGCTTGCCTCAGTCACTGCTGTCTCAATACCCGTGTCCAGCCGGGCGATGGTTTCAGCCTTTCGCCGTGCCTCGGCGACTTCCTTACCGACTTCTTCCTGGCATCGTTGGCAGGTGACTGCCTCTGTCGGCGACGGTCCCCGAGCCCGGAGCTCCGCGTTTTCCATCTCGAGGTGCGCGATGATTCCTCTCAGTCTCGATTCCTGTGACTCGGTCCTGGCCTTAGCTTCGTCCTCCCTCGTAGAATCGCGCTCTTTCTCTAGTCTCTTGGTTGTGATGACCACCTTCATCAGTTCTTCCGTCGCAATCTTGATCTCCAGGCTGGTGTGTGCACCACCTTTTGCAGCATGCCTTCAGTACCTTAGACCAGGTTTCGATGGCCTCCCTACCATCTTCATACTCCTCAATTTCGAGCAGTTCTTCCGGCCACTCTGGGGTCGGGAGCTCCGTGATGTTTTTACCTCTAACCAGTATCTTGAGGTGGTCTAGCCACTTCCTTCCACTTCCTGTCCTAAGTTTGACGCCCTCCGGCTCCATCTGCTTCGACGCCGGCGACAGCTCGAGCTTCCTCTTCTCAGGTGCCTTACTCTCTCCTTCACCGCCGATATGCCTCCCCTCCATTGGGGTGGTGTCCGTGTCAATCGCTTCGCCCGGGCGGGCTAGGTTTTTAGCCGCGCTCGAGCTCCCGGTTTGCTGTTGTACCGGTGACCGCTGCACCCCGCCGCCGCTTCGGGCGAATGGGTTGCTGGTGCTTCCGCCGCCGTCGTCGACGCCGCCGCCGTCGTCGCCGCCGCCGCCGGCTCCTTCTCTACAACTTTTGTCGCTCATCTCAACGGCCCGGCCTTCGGCCTAGGCCTCCCTTTTCTCACCCGGCCTCTTGGATGGGCTGCAGAGGGGGTATCAGGGGAAGAGAGTATACTAGGTCGTACAAAGTCGATCCTGGTGCCCGTCGGTGGAGCAGGGGGGGGATCCGTAATCGTTTACCAGATCCCGATAATCCACGACGTGCCAGCCCGGTGAAATCGAATTTCAAAGAGATTTGAAGTCGTGTCGAAGCGCTACCAGTGTACGGGAATCGCTCGCGTGCAGCGGCTTCTTTCGGTCCTGGGACGCCAGGAGGCCTTGGTATCTTGCTAGATGAGTTATACTCCTGAGGAGGGGACGAGCCAGGAGCAGCCCAGTAGACCGGTCTATACCCCTGACCACGACCGCCACTCCCAGATAGAGTGGAAGTGTCTTTCGTCCCCCGCTGCTCGGTGCCGTACCGCAGACCACCTATATAAAGCGGCGCGCGGCAGCGCGAAAGGTGCACGGCCGTGCAAATTGTTGGGAGGACAGCCAACGCTACCCTCTCCCCGCTGTGCCAGCACGCACGCCCACAGGCGGCAGAGATCGGAACTAACGCCGAGTGTCCCTCCGCTCAGTCGTGCGTCAGCTACGAAGCTGGGTGGTCACGTGCTCTGGCCCACTACGGTACAGGGCGCCGTCTGGGGGCCAAACTCGAAACTCCCAAAAAATACCAAAAGTTCACTTAGCTGTTGACTCTCGGGTCGGGCGGACGCAGTGTCCGTGGCTCCTCGATGCACCACTGCACTCCAGAATCACGCGCGAGACGCCAAAAACACTATGGCATTCACAGCGAACCATCTAAGAAATTCCTTGCAAATCTCCACTGTCAGCAGCGCGTGACCGCACTCGATGACAGCTCGACCGGAACTTACGAAAACATTGGCTCCTGAAAACTATTAACTGGGGATGATATTAGGCGGTCCCAAAAATAATGAGACACATAAGTTTCAATATCGGCTAAACCAAGTGAGTTAACCTTAAACAAAGGTTTTTTTTAGTATGAGTTAGAGGTATGCAGCTCTTTTATTTATACACTGGTCCCAGAGTTCTTGACGACTACGTATGCACCATTTCTTTTACCATTTTTAATTTCGTTGCTTAAGGCCCTCAATGGGTTTCAGCTGGACATTTCTTCTCTTGAAACATAAACCTGACACTTTCCTTCTGAGAATACAAGTCTGAGGGACCTGGTCCGCCGGTGTGTCTCACTACCCGCCAAATTTGAACTCAAAAAGGCCAAGAATAAGAATTAGGCGCAAGACGATGCGAGTCTCATTATATTTTTGTCAGCCTAATATAATCATAAGTCGGCAGACAGCTGTGGTTTTTTATGGGAGAATACGGGAATGCATGTGGGATGCACATACGTGTTGGGCGGTTCATGTCAGCACTCGTGTGGGACTCGTAAACTGCGAACAATTGTGGTCGGATGGTGTATGGTTACTTCAAAACCACAAGGACACGCTGGTTATAGTAAACGAAGTTTTCGGACTCAACAAAACTATCGAAGCCTTACATCTGGCAGTCCCGTCAAGCTGTTACTAATAGCCTTAATGCTTGTCCATATGTTTCAGGCATGTCAAAGGCCCGAGTACCTTTCTCAGAGTTGGCAGCGACCAAACTAGGTCAAGCAGCTCTTGCCTCCAAGCCCGAGCATCCGTTCTCCGTTGGAGCTTTCACCGCTGCTTATTCGAACACGGGTATGTTCGGAGTCGCTCTTGCGGGTCACCCGAAGGAAGTTGGCTCCATCGCGAAAGCAGCTGTTGCTGCTGTTCGGTAAGCTGTTTTTATGTTTGCTAATTGATAATAATAATAATAAAATATAATTAATGACTAGGGCTACTTCCTCGCTACTACCCTCTATTTAATTTGACGTGTATTGTAAGCACATTATTTGAATTCATGAAGGTCTGTTTTTAATAATTATCTTAAGAAAGCAGATTTCGAATGCATCGTTTCGAAAGTTGTTTGATCTAGATTAGATGGTAATGTTGAATAATTTCATTTTACATATTCATCCATGTTCGGATCTTTCATAGACACCCAATTTATTGGTGTAATTTTTTTGCCACAACGAAAAAGGGTTGCTTAAATCATTTTTCTATATCCATCTGTAAGCAGAAAGGTAGGTGGGGCGCACGTGATGGTCGAGTGATACGCATTATGGTGTGAATGTGTACAATGGTGGCACTGCGTGCACGTGTGACTGACCGTACGTAGTGAGGGTGGGGAGGACAAGTCCCCTAACATCTAAAATATATAGATACCGACTATCGAAGTAGTACGAAGACGGTGCTCAACCGTGAAGGTCGACACACTGACAGAAAATAAACGGATACGGTTGTACTAATGACTTGTGCCAGACTTGTCAACGTTTCCTATAACTAGCCTAGCCCAACTCTCGACCATCCTCCTACACAACTGTTGGCGTTTTGTAAAACTACTATTACTACTACTACTACTACTACTATTATAAGCGTGTTTTTGTTTAATTCTACGTTTATATAGTGGTATTTCTAAGGGCGTTTCGGCCGAGGACCTCGCTGCCGCCAAACTGAAGGCAAAATATGCAATTGCCAAACGTGAATCAAAGGACACTAAGGTTGCGCGTAACATCGGTATTCAACAGCTTACTCAAGGCGCTCCTCTCAGCTACGAGAAAGCCGCGCAGGTATGACAGAAATCTTTGTTTGGATTTACAGAATTTGACAAAGCTGATACAGAATTTGACCTTATATCAGTTGACACGTTTCTAGTACCCGCTATATATATATATATATATATATATTCTGGTCAAACTACTGAAAATGAGAAGGAAGAGAAAAAGAATCATTTGTTCTTATCTTCAGTAGACTGGCCAGTATTATTCATTTGAACGATATTGTACGATAAGATGTTAAGCAATTTCGAACGATAGCCTGACATTGCTTTGATTTGTTTTTATTTTCGCTAATTTCACATTTGCCAAGGTGATCGATTCAATTTCGGCCCAGGATATCAGCGGAGTGGCTCAGAAAATGTCACGTGTCAAACCTTCGATTGCCGCCGCTGGACGACTTTACAACATGCCTCATCTGGACGAACTGCTCCAGTAGATGCTCCCTCCGACTTATTAAACTTAATAGAAATAAAAATAATACACAACAATTCTTACTTTCAACATGAATTCGTAGGCAACATCAAGCAGCCAGTTTTATCCAATTACTATTATTAAAAACTTCCATCAGATGGCACGAAGCGGCCGGAAGTTCTGTGGCTGTCTAGGTCTCATTAGACGCCTCTCGTGAAAAATTCTACTGTCATAGATTGGAATGGCGAAATAATTGCATAACATTCGAAACTTCCTATAATTTAAGTGTTCAATATGAACATAACCGAGAAATCAAACGAGAAACAAGCTATTCTTTTTCTGAATTTTTGAATACGGTGATGACCTTTGTTATCTAGAGGGGGGTCGAAGATTGTCTGCCTATCCGCGGGTAATTAGTTCGTGTCTGTGCTGCGTGGTGAACAGATGCGCTAAACCTCTGACAATTACAGAGAAAGAGAGAGAGAGAGAGTGAGAAAGCAACAAATGAATGAAGATTGATACACTATTGAGGTTGCTAGGGATTAATTATGTCGGTGATGATGGCGGTGACTAATGACATGAATAAATAGAGACAGAAAGAACGTTTATGTATTGGTGTCTTCATTTTGTTATCACACTGATTACCGGTTGAGAATTAAGCAAGGATAATGATATTTACTACAGGTAATACGCCACCATGATCAGACATCGGTCGAGGTTCTTAAGAAATACTTGGTGTCTATTTTCGACAAATCGGCCCCCATCCTCTGCTTTTCAAAGACAATTAATAACTATCTATTTGTTTCGAATTCAGTCCTCATACAAGCTACGGTTTTCTGAGCATGTAATCTTTCTACTACGAATCACACTTAGATATGTATAAGTTGATCACATTTTTTGTTTGATAGAAATTTGACACGGTGGTGAATAACTCGCAGATTTAACTCGTAGATAACAACGCGAAACGTTGTAATGCTTCTTTTGATCAGGCGGTGTTTTGCTATGTTTAGTAATTTGAACGAAGAAACAACAGCATTCTCTCAACAAAGGCTTCCGGTAGTACATTGGTCAGATCTTGATCTTTGTTTTTGTTGTAACAGCCGAAGCTAGTCAGAACCTGTACGCCGGCTAAAGACCAATTGCTCCCCGTGGTCAGGTGTGGACAAGAACATTTTTACCAAATTTAGGCTCGATAAGTATGCAGCAGACAATGCTGCTGTAAAAAAAATGTAAAATACAATATAAAACATAGGTAGGTCTCTGGCTCCTCACAAAAAATGCAATGGTCTGGTCTCTTTGGAAATACTCTCTCCACTGGAAATACCATAGTCGCATCTCTGTCAGCGCGGTGGCTTGGACGGCTAAGTCTCTGGCTATCAGATGTACGGATTGGTGGTCCGTTGCACCGTCCAGTTTTCCATCAGGTATCACCGCGATCATATTTCAAATAATAATTAAGAGAGCCTAAGCCTTGCAAGATTGCAGCCCTTTTAATAAACCAATAAACCTGCATCTTTACCGCGCGCCCTCTTAATTATTATTGGAAATATGATCGTCGTGATACCTGATGGACAACTGGACAAACACCAATCCGTAGACGATAGGTACATATATTTTTCCTTATTGTGTACGGGATATACATATATTGTTGCGATATGTTCAGCAAACTTGTATCATTATCGTTAGGCAATTGATATTGATCGAGTACATATTTGGGCGTGGATTAATCCTTTAACAATTGATTATGACAAAGATATCTATGTTTCCGAGAAGTTGGTTATGTAAAATAGGCCTAGCCAATCCAACATGGGTCCTATATATGTGACACTTTTGATATTTGGTCGATACAACTAAATTACATAAATGGACCATCTCGGTTATCACAGTTATATACAATGGGGCTCAAATACACGGCTCCAAGAAAAAAAAACGTTTCAACAAGTATTTTTCCACCAAGTTTATATGTATATGTGCTGTTCAAGAGCTTCTTCATACTGTCTTTGTACAAGTCGTTATTAATAACTTAATCGAATGGGCCATAATAAAAATAAATTGTTTACGGACAAACATACTATAAACAACTAATATATATATATATATATATATATATATATATATATATATATATATATATATATGTACAGAACAAAAACTTAGCGAAGAAGCACCGTTTCTTTCAGCCACGTTACCAAATGGTTATATATATAATTCTCTCTATATATCCACTCTGTTGACGCTATAACCTGCTCCGGTGTGGCAATTTCATAGAATCTCATATGATCCCTCGGAGTGCTCGGAAGTGTTTGCTTGACCCAGAGAGACAGAAGAGTCCCAGCATTTAAATGTGGCGCCGCCCCAAACCGTTTGCGGTCTGCTTCCCAACCAAAATAAATAAATGAATAGCGATACAACAACTCTCCCCTCCTCTTCGACGATTTCCAACAACTGGAGTTTGTCAGCCCTGTCTCTGGAGACCCATAGAGATCTACCTGATGTTTAACGCTTCTCCGGGATAGATAACGGCGACTACGGTGCGAGTGAGAGTTTATTTTTTTGACATTGCTGAAGTATTGCGTGTGTGTGCCAGTGACGATCCAAGATAGAGGACTGCCAAAATGGCTGGTTTGGCAGTGCACTTATTATGATTGAAGTTGTAGTCGTTGCCAACGCACCACGGGTACACTGAGCACTTGGTGAGTAATCCGGATGACAACTCACGCGAGCCTTGTCATTGTGTCTAGTGTTTTTCGAAGACGGGCCGCTGACACTGAACATATTGTACGAGAGTCGTTTTATGGAACGACGATCCACTAGGGCCACCTAGTCGGCCAGTTCTCTTGAAATGATTCAGTGTCGCTTGAACCGGCACATGATTTTAGGTTCATATGAGCTTTTGTGGAATATGATGCCAACCTAAGAGTAACTTTTGAGAAAAGTTTATATTGTCTCTCATATGAAGCGAGACCGCTGCTCACGCTCAAATGTGTAAACAAGCCGTACAAAAAAAATAGGAAGTGAAGCGTCCTCTAGCCCATTAAGTAATATGCGCGTAACACAATCGCATTGTTCTAGGTTCTTTTAAAAAAGGATAAATCAAGAACAAGATTGGATCGTCTTGTTAAAATGTGTTAGACCCTGCAGCGGCAGGAACATTTGGAATACATAAGCTTTTGTTGATAATTGTCAAGTTATTATTCTATAGGGACTATGCGCTCTCGTCTTCTTGGAACCAGCCAGATTCCTAGATTCTATTATAACAAATCGGTGGAAATTGGTAAACGAAATTTTACGTTAGGTCCTTCTGATCGAGTGATCCGTGCGTTATATGTTATAAATTTCGGTTAGAAACTACGTCGCGGATTTCGCGATCACACAACGTGATATTGATTAGTGGTGCCGTAATTAATTTGGGAATTACGGTGTCCCAAGTACCGCTTTCCAGCCACAAACCGAATCCTTTCCAGCTACAAACCGAGCCAGAATATTACTTGCATAGAGCATTTATTACTGCACAAATCGCCAATCATTTATAAATCAATATACTTGCCGTATTTAAGAGACCATTACCAGCCCTTGAAGACACACATCCTTGCAAATAAATGGCGTACTTAAACTAAACGAATGTATACGATATGCATTTACCGAATTTGTACATTTTTAAATTTTGTTAATTTACATCTATAGATAAATTTACAAAAGTACAAAAACCGCTTAATTTTTTCCAAAGCTTCTCCTGCCATCATACTTTGTTGATAAAATCAATTATAACCATATGTACTAATGGGTGAGAGTTCAGGCCTTCTGAAGTTCGTGTTGGATGAATGTGACTCTCATTATCGCTGTTGTAAGTGTTATTAATAATGCTGCTACAAACTCACAAATTGCATTACCTGTCAGCCTGGGTAATACTGCCGTACGATTCACTGAGATATTCGTCACAGCGTGACGCATTACTGCCTAATATCGGTGTGTAGTCATTATCGGCCTTTCTAGTTGAGACCAACACTAACTTTTCCATCGGTACTAGAAACAGAAATAACAGACTATTGAAATCTGAAAGAATTTTTTATATTCGTATCCTTATATTTAGCAGATGTAAGCCACATACATTCAATGCTGTGACGGTGTACTGTGTTCTGTTTGATTAAATATGTACGCGCCAATTACACCGATGCGCTAAATATTCGTGTGTTTGTTTCAGCTTGGATTGGCCTTTCGGCGGTCAGTCATATAATACTGCTCATCTATCGACAAACACGTAAGTTATATCTTTGAAGTTATACCATTCTTATGAGATTAGTACATTTGCATACATATTCTGCATACGTACATTTGCATACATTTCTGCATACGAAAGCGTCGAAATACTGATAGCGTAATCTGACGCACCTCATGGAGTACAATGCATGCTGGATGCGACCACATGCATAGGCCTATGCGATTATCGACTGCGAAGTTTTGGAGGCTCGTTTCGCGATATGAATAAAAGAAAAGCACCTTGGATACTTTGGCTTAATTAAGATGCCTGGCCCTCAATTTATCAGTTCTGAGGTCCTAATTATTGCATATTTAAAGACACACAAGCATGATCAATAAATTACCGAGAACTTGGTCCTCAAGCTCCAAGCCATTATTAACTACCTGAGCGCCGTCCGGTTTAGCTCCCAACTAATTCCTGAAACTCGTAACTATTTCCACCTAATTAGCCTTCTATTGGTGTTTGTGTTAAACGAACTGTAATACGGCGTGGTAGTGGTAGGCTTGTTGCTGACGACTATACATCAATAATTGCATTAATCATCATATTGTTTTAATCATCATATTGTTTTAATCATCATATTGTTTTAATCATCCCTTGGTCATACCAATCTTCCTAACACAAGAGTGTGCTTGCCTATCGAGAACGTTCGTTTAGTCGTCTTGCAAAGGAAAAACAACCACCATTGTCCGGTTGGAACATAGCAGATGGATTCAAGCTCAGATAAGTCCAGTATAATCGACATGACAGGTACTTGAAGCAATGCTCACAGCGGTATCGAGGCGTGCCATGGAAAAATACAGCTGGAAGTCCACTATGAAAAGCCCAAGATGGATTCAAGGCTAACCTGAATTGAGTCAGGTTTGATTATAATACAACAGAATGAATATATATAATAGATCGTAGGCACACCGCAGCTGCCTGCTCGGCCTACAAACGTCTCATTTTTCATTAAGGAACTACATCCAAAGGCGACTCGTGTGTGTGAAAGCCGAACTTGTTCGTTAACCTGGGCTTAGTTTTATGGTGCGGAATTTCTACGCTATTATATTTTTCTGTTCAAATTAGACTAAATCCTTGGATGAATCCCGTTTGGAGCTGCACACTCTTGGATATTGTTTACCACATTTAGAGTCTTGAGCACCTTATATTTGATTCCAGTTGCACTGATTCAATTGTACTAGAGCCAGGCCTTGCGGCCGAGAACCAACTCAAGTGCAGCTCGTTGTGTACACTTGTCTTAGCATGTTTAAGTGTCCTCCCTCCAGGTCCAAGCTTCTCTAAAGGGAGCGGTGTTGGACCCGAAAGTGTCATTTTCTCTCTGCATCAACCAATAGCAAATATAGCTGACCATGAACAGGTATCGAATATTAAAAAACGAAACTCCTCCTTACTTAGAGTGTCATTTTTTCTTTAAATGTGTACTATGCACTATTTTCAAAGATGTACAAATTTCAGACACTATTTTCGAGGTGTCAGTTTCGCAATATCGAAACACACGACAAGGCAATCGAAGTCGCGACGTTGCCGCTTCATATTAACCGATGATACGGTAGCATAAAATCACCTAGGCAGAAATTGAACTGTTGTTTTCGGCATTCGCTTTGTCCTTGCGCCTGTCAACACAACAATTACCCGCACAGCAGATACGCTGAATGAAAATGACAAATCCATCCGGGAGAGGGAGTGAAGTAGTGAGGTGGCCGAATTCTCTCACCTGAAAACTTGTTAAAGCATCGCCGTCGCGAGTACATCGTGATGATAACCATGGCGAATGGAACAGTGGCAATGAAATCGTACTGCAGAATTTGCGCAGGTGCGCGGGCTGGATCACCACGGGCAGTACATTTGCGTTCCAGGGGATTGTGCCCCTTGTGAAGCCATGCCGAAAGCAGTTGTACCGTGGACGTTAAATGCTTAAGGCTGTGGGTAGTCAAAAGCCGGAAAATTTACTTTGCACTACACAATATGTAGTTCTCACAAATGTATGCTAACCCATTTGTTAGCTAATTCATATAATTTGGATAGGCAACAATTGTGCCCAAATTGTTAAATGTGCCAGCTGATACGTGTGGTGAATGATAATAAAACTAATTTAATAGATTCATTATACGTGTCGCGATCTTAGCTATGAGTCCGCGACAAGAAAACACGGCGGTTGAAACAGCACGGCGGGGACCATACACTCGCGACGTCGAGATGGACCCGGTGAATGATTTATGAAATGTACAATCTGTACGCCGCCGGAAAGCGAAATTATGGCTTAGATCACTTTCTATTCGCCCTTGTTAGAGCACTGGATGGAGAAGTGGTAATAATCACACGGACGCGCCCGGCAGTCGCAATCCAGGATGATGAAAGGTTGGGTGTGTCTGGACGGTGAGAGAAACCAACCACGTGGCAACTCCATCGGCAAATACAGTATTGAATAGATATAGTGTTGTGTCGGAAGCTGCTGAAGCACTCGAGAATTTTAGTAGCATCAAGCCTTCACAGCGATGCATCCGTAACGCCACAGACTCGCAACCACGAAACTCGACTGTACAGCTTATCGGGTGGGGTGCTGCAACCCTGTGCGAGTGTGCGTTTTGCTAGAACCGTCCCTAAGGACCTTTGCTGCTCCAGGCCAATGGGAGTACAAACATCCCGTCATCCGAAATAGCCCTGCGACGTCCCGGCTCCTCCAATGTTATGCTCGCATCTATGGAAGCCTGGGATACAGTGGATACCCTGGTGTTTATGGCAATGTGGGCGATCGACCCTTTCGATCTATCGGGACTCTATTGCCCCGCTCAGAAAGGAACAGGTCCTGGCCATCCCAGTGGTGGTCACTGTTTTACAATCATAGAGCAGATGACCTCATCCAACGGAAGATAACGTCATTGCCTTCTGCTTAGACTCGTCGAAAATATTGTCGGTGGCCCACAGACTGCCGTTCTTGAACATGCCCCTAATTGCAAGAGATTTCAATACGCGCCCAGACCAGCCCACTTCGAGAGTTACGCCAGCCCTTCAGCACTCGCTGGCTTAGCATCATTGTAGCCCCAGCACGGTGGCGACATTTGTTGATCACACACGGACCAAAAAATAGATGTCTTCGCAGCGACAAACAGGGACAAAATTGGATTCGTTGGGGAGAATCATTCACGACCAGAGGTTGGAACGAATCGACAACAAGCGAGAGTGAACTACTGGGCCTAGAGTTCTCCGTCCTCGAGGTAAGCCAGGCGCTGGAAAGCCTACGCTTAGGAACGACCAAAGGACCAGACAAAATTCGGAACGAACACCTCCAGGGCTGGCGTATTCTTCAATGAATGTTTGCGATTCGGATCGGATCCTCCTCTGTAGCAGGATGCAATGCTTCTCGTGATTCCCAAGGGCAAAGGCGAGCCCACCCATCGTTCACCCAAAAATGACTGGTGTTGCGTAGGGTGATAAATTAATCCCCTTGCCTTCTTAGTTCTTCTCAAAGACTTACCAGATAAGGTTTGTGAACCCAGAAACACGGTATAGGTGCTCCTCTTAGCCGACGATCTAGTGTAAAATGGGAGTAGCCGCTCCAATGTGCAACAAGCCCCAGGAGGGCTGGACTCTATGATTTCCCAATTGGATCTGACAGTGAACCTAGAGGATGGATTGAGCAGAGTTGCGACAAGTGATACCCTATACTAGTCGGATGTACCGCTGACGAACAGATTCATTTACCTAGGGCTGCTCATCTCGTATAATGTCCACAGTGTCTTGCCACATATCACATAGCTTAAAGGCTCTGAAAAAAAATATATACATATATATGTATCACATCGCCTCTATAGTTGAGGCTCGTCGAGGTGACTTGATGAAGTCCACCTAGATGCTAACATATGATCGCTGGCATCGCTAAATTCGCAGAATCGCCTGATTTGGACCCTCGAATATATACCTAACAGTGTACTTTACCGACGGTACTGCAACACAGAATTAGATGTAAATGTGGCGACCCAAGCAGATACAGGGAAATATAGGATAACATTGGCATTTGTTAGTGCGATGTAACCTACTGTCCATTCGTCGTTTGGCGCCGTTAATTAATAGCTCCAGCCAACGACATTATTATCACAACGTTGGTATAAGGGATAGCCAATGCTTGTCAGTCCCGTGCCTCCACACAATCCTTCACACATAATTATATCATTATCCTGATGGCGAATTTGTAGACTCGGCCCTCGAAAAAAAGCGAAAGTCTCTTGAATTTGACCGACCTTACGCCAGTAAAGATATTGTCGAATAGATAGATTTATTGTTGTGTACCCCGCATTATACCAGTGACGTTTCGATCACCTGATATTCACTACTGGAAAAGACCAAAGTAGCAACAACAACAACAACATCAATGTCCCTTTATGACGTCAGCATTGGGGGAGGGACCATAAACAAAAGTGGAAGTCGTGATGTCCTTGGAGGAGGGCAGGTCTACAACTGAGAGAGAGAGAGGAGTGTGGAAACGTTGAATGAAGACAACGAACGTATATATATATATATATTTCTAATATATGGCTGTAAGGTGCGCGAAATCAGAGAACACTGGAGAGGGCGAGTTGCTGTGGAGAGGGTTGAGTGAGGCAATATATGTAGAAGAAGTGAGACAGCGGAAACGGACGGGAGTGACCTTCGAGTGAGAGTCAACAGAGGACGAGGAGTACTATGTAAGATCGATCGAGGCGGGCGGGCGGGAGAGCGAGACAGACAGATAGGTGGAGAGCGAGGGATGAATGGTTAAAAATAGCTCCATTCAGGGACAGAGCTCGACGTAGTAGAACCGTAGTGGTGGTGGTGCTGCTGCTGGTAGTGGTTGTAATGGTAGTAGTTGTGGTGATAGCAGTAGGTGGTATAGAGGGGAGGGCGACGTCCCGCTGATCTCGCTTCGACCTGCCGTTGAGATAATGTTCATGATGGGTCCATAATGATCATGGTGGTAGACGACTCGAGTGTAGTCTAAAAAGGAAGCTGGGAGCGAAAGAAGACGATGAGAAGGGCCTATTGTACAATAGTCAGCAATGGTAGATGCAGGGACAGACTTCGAATGATGGTGGACCCCGGTGATAAGCGTGGTCGCTATTGTTGCCCCGGGGTGTCTAGTTTTTTAGTGTTGCTGAACGCAAAAAAAACGATTGTACCGAGATGAAATAACGAATGAGTGGGGCGGCTATAGATGCTGATGAGGCTAATTACCATAGAATTAAACTTGACTGTGGCTGGATATACAGATATGTGTATGTACACTTGTTTATTGCCTAAGAGGAGCGCTACGTTTATGGCTTACTGTTATGCTACTGACCGAAGTGCTACTGTTACTAATTATTATGGCAATTCGCCAGGGACAACCGACTGAAAAAAGCAGTTTTTTTTTTCTCGTCATATTTTAGGCGTGCTCGTGAGCAATATATGTCAAAAATTAATGATCGGATTTGTTCTGGTTACTCGGAGCCCGAGCAGGGCCTATCCGAACGCATAGCCCAGTTAGATATTATCTAGAGTTGACTAAATGAAAGAAGCTTCCAATGGTTCCGGAGTGGCGTTGATTGCGTTTCAAGTCTGTACCATCGGTTGGTTCATGGGAACAATAAATACATCGCTTCCTATTCGCGATTGTGACAATTAACAAATGCTTGTCCTCTAATAAGAATGCAATACTCGATGTCACCGCATCTGAATGTAGCCGTGTACTATTTGACCTACATATCATTAGAATAAATAAGCAGCCTTGAAATAATTTGAATGATTCTATAATAAACAGATGTTGGAACTAACAAGCAAAAAAAAGTGGGCGCGATTCTTTGGACGGCTAAGTCGCTGGTTGCGAAGATGCACAAATCGAGGATCGCAACCCCGTTCTATTTCCGTGGCATGAAGGATCTAGTTGAAATAAAATGATGCTCTCGACTGACTGAACCCTTGTGTTCATATATGGCATTCGTCGATTTGTGGACATCCGCTCGCTTCATGGGACAAATTTCCACACGAATCCACACTCGATCACTGTGGAAAAAACAGCTACACAGCGAGGTTTGCTTGCCCCGCACATAGTGATTGACGTAGTTCAATGCTAGTTTGTTCTAATCAGTGCTGAAAAGTGCTGGTGACTGAAGCTAAAGTCAATATTCTCGCACGTGGTTGCCAACATTCAATCTGACCTGTCATCGGTACGCCTTTGGTATGGTCATGTGGATTCGTTCGGTGTTAATGAAGAAACACGCGAATAACTGACACAGATGAACGAATTATGGATAATATAATTGAAGTTATTATTAGTATTATTATCACTCGGAATTATTCTATCCCACGTCTTGAATAGATTAGCACAGATCGATGAGTGAGTGATAAAGATAGACTACATATATAACAGAACTACTCGAATACACCTAAAAGTGAAGATTACTGAAGATTTGAGGTTGGCTGGGAGTGGGGTAGTGCATGATGTGAAATTTTCAGGCCACAAGTGAAAGTGGTCTCGCCGAAGGTGGATGAATTAAAATAGAGATACCGTTCAGTTCGAGGAGAGAGACATGTTTAAATAGAAAACAACGCCACACCGATCAGACAGTGATTATAGAGCAAATGACAGTTGTGAGCATGTCCCCGTGTATTCTTGTGTGTCCCTGGCTGTCAATGAATGTTTGAGGGATGGAAAAACCAGCATCAGCGGAGAAAGCGAGGCCACGACAGAAAGAGAGAGAGAGAGAGAGACGGCGAAGAAGGAGAACGAAGTTCCCTCCGAGGACTCCTGGGGGTTGTGACGGTGGTGGTGGGGGGCTCTGGAGAGGGGCAGAAATGAGAGAGGGATATATGGGAAGGCTTGAGCTAGTAGAGATGACTGCAGAATTGTGAAAGAGGACGTCCGAGAGCGAGGGACGGCCGCGAGGGGTTGTTCGGCGAGAGAGTCAAAAGGATGAGGAGGCGGCATGGGACAAGGAGGAGAGGACAATGGCGGCGGTTCTAGCGGGCGGTCGGGCGGGCGGTCGCGCGGGCGGACGACCGAACCGGCAGTTAGTAACCTCCGTCCTGGTGACGGATGATGCTGTGTTGGCTGTCGGTCGTTAGAGCGACCACGTAAGTGAGGTTGCCGGCTTCTAGGCGCGAACACTTTTACTGGCCGGCAGTACGGAGTGGGTGAGCCATAGATAAGTGATAAAATATGAACTGACGGTAGCGGCAACGACGTCAACGAAAACGGTCACAATTGTCCTATTCAACAGTTTGATATTGTCCTCGGCGTTTTGAGAGTTTACTGTGTCGACAATGAGCAGCTGGTGAAGTCGGGCCGGGGTAATAACATCGAATACGAAGACGGACTGTCAACTCAACGGTACGGGCGTCTTGTAGCTGTGCGTTGAAGAAGGTGTCGGAAGTCGAGACCAGCTTAAACTACTGTTGATGAAAGCGGATAGCCGAGGAGATCACGGCATCCGGCCTGCCATCCATAACAGCCACTGACTTATGGCGCGTGCTACCGGAATGAGGAGGTAGTGTCTGTCGGACAGTCAAGTTTGCCGTAATGTCGTTGCTCTGGCTGAGTGAAGAATCTTCGAATTGTCTCTGGAATTGTGCTACGCAACAACATACGACAAAGCAATAACCCACAGTCTACCAATTCAATGAATATATGCGATATATATATATATCTATATATATATATCAGATGAAGTAATATATATAGTCAGATGAACATCTTCCACAAAGTGGTTCGGTAACACCGGTTGATCATCCAGCGGTGAAGTGCAGAAGAAAACATTTACCTGAAGCATTCACGCAGGAGATTTCGTCTACGTTCTGCGTACAGAAATACATTTCTAATTCACGGCGCGCTCAAACGTTTACCTGGACCCTTGCCCGACACTCTACTATCCTACTCGAAAGTTTTGGGCTTCCTCGACGTTATTTTCTATTGATTGAACCTTTTCGATTGCACAATTACGACGTATTAATAATCGGCTAATAAGCGCGGAGTGGTCTCCTCGTCAGAATGAACGCTGCGACACTATGTGAATAAATCGACACAACTCTGCCACACGATGAAATGAATGTCATTGGAGCTGCTAGCTTGATACAATTTTCAAAGTCACTATAGAACTCCTTGGTCACTGACGGTGTCGATTCTCATCGCCGTCCCAATCGACAGTTAATCTCCGGAGAGATCAGATGGCTGTCGTGTCTGAGTGGTGACTCAGCACATTTCGGATCTCTGTGTACATTGTTCTCCGTTTATGACACGGAGGATACGTGCACGCCGTGAGTCATTCGAGTTCCATTAAACAGTTCCCGTGAAATCGCATCTGCAGTCTTCCGAAGGCAATGCCGAATGTATGAGGTAACGTTGATGTCACACGCAGCACTACATAGAAGAGGACTCATTCGGTGACGTATATTTGAAAAAATGAATCCAATGGTCATCTCGATCGTGGGCTCGACACGCCGGATCGGGTCACTGTAAATGGCCAGCAGTGCATCGTTGTTGCTGGCTTGCCACTACCAATTTCGCTGAGGAGGTCCAACTGAACTACGACAACAACAACTAACACTGGAACAGCAACAACAACGACAACAACCTCAGCGAATGTGACGGTTATTACTATTGCTCGATAGAACGGAAGCTCGATCGTCGGCTGCTGCCTTCGTCGCATTCGTCGTCGTCGTCGTCGTCGTCATCGTAACAGGAGCGTGTCATCGAGACTACACGCTACGCAACTAATCCCCCTCCACCATACAGATATACCCTACATACTACCGCTACACTCTACTACTGTCGTAATGCCATTCAGTGTATTGGTCCGTTAGTTAGCTGCCGCTGCCACCACCACCATCATCATCACCACCAAAGACATCATCATCAGCAACAACAACATCGGCATTAGTAGGACTGTTCTGGTTGTTGTTGCTGCTATTGTTTACGTGTCAACCCTTTGGCTCAGTTCAGAGTGCGGTTCTGGTTGTTGTTCCCACTGTTCTCTGTTCTGTGTTATCCCCCCTTCAGATATCATCAGATGCTGCTGCTGCTGCCGCTGCTGGTGGCGGTGATGGTGGTTCGCTGGTGCAGCACTCTCTGCTAATCTCCCTCGCCAGTCAATGAGATACAGAGGGATGCCGTGGTGGCCGAGAGTGAATGAATGAGCAGGTAGTGAACTCGTCGTGTTCGAGATAAAGGAAGAACCTGAGAGACGACCCAAATCACCCGAGCCTAACCTGCCGACACCACTACCATTAACCATAACTACTACTACTACTAGTACAACGAACGAAAATAACTAACACTTTCCATAACTGACCCTCAGCTATGGCCCCATTCTCCCCCTAGATGTGAGACCACTAGAATTTAGGCCAGCCAGAAGAGAGCTCCCTCCCGGTGTTCTTCGCGCAGTCGCTTCATCCAGCCTTTGCCGAGCGTTAGTATTTATTTACTACTCTACACAAGCAATAAATAGAGGCACACCAACTGCATCCACTCGCCGTGATGGACTCGCACGAGCAATAGTTGCAGTTGTTGTTGTTATTATTGTTGCTGTGGCGTTTCTAGAAGGAAGGAAGATCAAATATAAAAAGATCAGTCGGCATTGGGCAGCGTCGGTATTAGTTGTGGTGTTGGTGGTGGTGACGATGGTGTTACATCGCTCGCACTACAGCGAACGATTGACTAAAAGCACCACCAAATGCCGGAGCATCTACGAGGGACACTGTGCTCAACTCCGAGAAGCAGCGCTCACTTGATGACGAGATAACTACAGCATTCGGACTGGCGCTGCTGCGGCTACTGAACGATCAAACGTGTGGGCTCTGAGGCGAGTGAGTCAAGGCAGGCAGGAAGGAAGGAAGGGTAAAAGCTCGCTGGCAAGAACGAACACAGGGTTCGGAGAGTGTTAGTTGTTGTAGTCGTCATAGAGAAATAGTAGTCGTAGAATAAGGAGAAGAAGAAGAAGTCGTAGTAGCTGTCCTACTGCTGCTGCTGGTGGTGTTTGTGTTTGTGTGTCGCTGCTGACGTTCGTAGCGGTTGCTACAGATGCTGCGCTTTGCCATCACGGACCGTTAAACTGACTGCACCGAATGGGGGGAATACATCTATCTATCTCACTATCTGTGTGTGAGTGTTAGTGAGTAAGGGAGTGCTTTGTGGAAGAAGCTGTTCGTGGTACTACTACTAGTACTACTGCTACTAGGGACACTCGTGCTGCAACAATTGCTCTCTCGGCTGCTGCTGCCGCGGCAATCGCCGCCGACTCCGTCATCATCGTCGTCGTCGTCCTCCTCTGGCCGTGGCGGAAATGGTGTTTGCAGTATCATCTTGGAATAGCCATTATCAAATGGATGATGCCTGAAGTAACTGCTCATCGTCGAACTCTCTGCCACAGTCCGCTCTAGCGGTCACCAGCATCAACAGTACACCGCGCTATACAGTAACGCCGGTGAACGGCAAACGGCCATAACCGCTCAACACGAGAATCAACAGAATCCTCGTCGTCGCTGGCGCCGCCACCGCCGCTGCCGCCGACTGCTTCCCACAGATCTGCCGGATGCGTGGGCTGCTGTTGCTGCTGCTGCTCGGGTCGCTCGTTCATCCATTCGTTGACTCAGTCACCCACTGAACTGAGCTTAGCTAAGCAGATCGCGGGCTGGTGGCTTGTGTGGTGGCATCGTTCCCGTTGTCATCTCGACGTTCTGGCTTGCCATTTCTACCAGCGCCAACCGCAGCAGCAGCAGCATCACCACCACTGGGACGACAACCATCCCTCAATAGCATCCTGCTGTTGCTACCAGAACCACTGTTACTATGCCGTAGTCACAGCCGTAGCAATCGGCGTCGTGCCAGCACCGTTTTGACGAGTAGATAGATGCTGGTGCTGGTGCTGCCGCTTGTGAGCATTAGTAGCTGTGAGCATTGTTACCACAGCGTACAGCGACCACAGCCCCCGACGATACCGATACCACTAACGATGACCACGACGACGACGACGATGACGGGAAGCAACGAACAAGAAGAATTCACATCGACGATAGATTGTCAGTGAGTGTCAATTGATTGATTGGTTGATTGATTGACCAACCACAAAGTGAAACAAAGCAGTCAATCGTCTGTCAGGATCAGACCCAATCGAACAAAGCAAAAACCGTCATCCATTGGCTGGCTGAATGGTTGAGTACGACTACCACCACCACCGCCACCAACACCATCATCAACTCATAGCATCGTCAGTGCTTGCTGTCCTACAGACTAACCAGCCGGCCAGTCTGCGTAGCACATTTAGACGGTTGACTCTACGCTGTATACTCCCATATCCTTTCTCTCTATTTATCTATTTATCTGTCTATATGTATCTAGTCTAATCAGTTGGTCGGTGATTCGTCCATCCATTGGTGGCTCGTTGTTCGTCCATCCCATCATCCGCTCGACTCTTTGATCTCATCTCGTCGTCGAGTGGACCAGCGGCAGCAGCATCATCGAAGTCGTTGCGGCCACCTATCGAGCTGGTCTTGTTAACACATCAACCGTGCGCGATCCGAGTCACTCGGATACCACTTCTCGATTTTAATTATTTTACAATTATTGCTGTCACTATTACTACAACAACAACGACAACGGGAGCAGTTGACCACTGCACAAAGCTGAAAGTAGAAAGCCACCAACGAATCGAGTCTCATCTGTGTTACAGTGCACTCCCACTCATCAATCGTTAGAATTGCAGCTCGTATCACAATATAGCTGCGGGACTCTCTTACCTATAAAAGTGCAATCCTCTGTACATTATGTACATGTGCATTACTCTGTACCGTTGTCAACACAGCGTGAACGACTACAGCGAACTGTAACCAACGAGTGACTGCTTAGGTTCCAAAAGAGGATAACACCTTCAGCTCTCTGTCTCAAGATCACGATCAGCCCTGACCATCAGTCCGCGTTAATTGGACGATTCTTCGTCATGTATGCACTCCAAATCAACTTGTCCATACATTCATCATGGCAAGCCATCAGTAAAGCGGCTGTTAATCAGCATTAAAAGAACACCGTGAACAAATTTGGGACCGTGCTCTTTATTCTGTTCGATCCGACTTCATTGAACGGTTGTCGAAAATCACTCAACGTAAATGTCAGCAAGGACAAGAGGACAGGTTCTCGGCTAAAAAAAAGAGCTAACATTCGACGGCTGCTCAGCCCAACTGACTGCTACTTAAAGCAGTAAATGAATGATGATAGCAAACAACGGGGTGGTGCCTGTATCCCGAATGAGTTCGTATACCAGCAATAAACAGTGCTCATAGATGAGGGCAGAATAGCTTCGACCCTGAAGAAAACTCTACCGAATTGACAAAAGTGTAGAGCTGCGGTAGCTCTATAGTGGTCCATAATCTCGGACTCGAACCGAAATCAATTTTCGGATTTCATCTTGATGAAACCGCAATTGCCCGTGAATGTGAAACATACCACCTACCGTCAATTCACGGCTCAATCATTTCGAGATATCTCACTGTAGCAATGATTAATGTGACCATTACGAAACACGATCGTTAGTGGTGGACACTCGAGTGGATAATTGGATATGAAAATGCTTATTGTGTGTGTGCGCGTTTTTTAATGTTACAATTATACAAACCCCGTTCACCGCCGCTTGTGGTGAAATACGACAAATCGACAACAACAGCAAAGACGAGTCACGTAGAATTATCATAACACACGCCAACGAACCAATAGCTACTCATGACAAAACACCCCCATAATAAGGTCGAGTAACTTTTGATCGTGGAAGTGAACTGCTTAGTGTGGACGTTTGTGGCCAGATCAGTCTATTGTTGTGTGTCTGCATTCATCTGACGGGAGGAATTGAAAGCGATGTGTATTAAATCTGCTCGACTAGATCGGGTGCTCAGCAAATCGACGGCGTCCTTCGCACGGGTACGGTGGCTAAGGTAGTCATCGTCATTATTGACATCTTACTACAGATTAGTGGTACAGGTCAATAGCAGGACCCGTGGACCAGCTTCATTTTCCAGTTTCCTCCCGGAGTGAAGATGCTCCGTTGTTTTCAATACTCGTCGGCCTACCGTTCGCTGGACGAGCCCCCAGACGACCTAACTGTTGATGAGGAGAGTACCTTGAGGCAGCTTGGCGGAGGCCATCCCGTGGACTCACTCGGAGACGATAGTCCATCTCCACTGGGAGCTGGCTCGGCCGCAGCCGCACAGCAAGGTTCGTTATCAGCACAACGAAGCTCCCCGAGTCCGCCCTCGCCAGCCGCGAATCTTCTTCCGGTTGATCCGAACCGCTTTTCGCCGGCAGATCTCAACAGGTTATCACCGTTATCGATCTCGTCCACTGGAACAGAGATATCAAGCGGCAGCCAGCAGCATCTTCGGCTAAACACCGGTGGTAGTGCAATTCCAGCAAATCTGGGTGGCCATTTAGGAGGATCAACAGGCACACTGTCCTCACATTTGTCCAATCTACTTAGTCCTCCAGCTCCTTCATTTGGGGGCTCATTAACAGCGGGGACCCATTCGGCGCCCGGTTCAACGGCCGGCCTCACGCCAGAGCTAAAAAGACCCCCGAATCACAAGCATGTTAAACACCTTGAGGCGACACTGCTGAAGAATTCGCTGAGTGACTCACAGCTGAATCGACGCCAACGTGACGAAGAGCGATACATTCGGGTGCCAATTGGAGCGCATTCACCTGTGGCTTCATCGGGAGCCCCGGGAGTCCAGCAGATCATTCCACCACCACGCCCAACTGCTCCCTGCCCGAATAAGAGGGACAAGAGACCACGGGAGCTCATAGTCCGTCCGGCTTCCATAGGGTGCACAACAGACAAACGTCCACTACGTGGTGCCGATGACCTGACTGGAGTTAGCAGCACCAGCAGCAGCGCCGATAGCTGCAATAGCAATGAACTCAAAGTTAAGAACAACCAGCGCGAGGAGATAAATATGGGCGGGGCACAAATTGTTCGGGTATGTACGGGAAGCGCTCCACGATGCTGGGCTCCACCGATTCCCGGGGAGCGTTTGTCTGTCGTCCAAGAGCGTATGAGAGATTGCCTTTCGATTAAGATTATGCAGCAATCGCAGGAGTTCGATCAACAGCCGCGAGATTTCCAGAAGCAACAGCAGCTATCAAACATTTGCAATGAGAGTAAAACTCATGAAAGCAGATCGGCCTTTAGAGGACTAGTGCATCTACCTCATTTGCGTCCTCACCCGCCGCCGCCGCAGCAGCCTCCGCAGCAGCAGCAGCAGCAAAGTAAGTCACATGGAACTGAACGCACCTTCGACTTGAAGATCGAGTCAATCCCACGCTGGCTCCTTTTGAATATTCCACGTGTCCATTCCAGCATTTGAAGCTCATAAAGAGTGAATTAGTCAGAACATGAACGCCGCCGCCGCCGCCCCCGCAGTGAAGATGGTGGTTTTATGAATGATGGTTGATACCTGATGGTTGGGTGAAATACATATAAAAAATTGCTATATCTCTATTAGTGGTATCTGGCATGACTCGAATCGTTGGCTTCTTGGACTCGAGCGTTTGGGTTATCTGCTCCAGGTAGGGCCGTAGCAAACAAAAAAGTAATGTCTTTGGGGAGACATCCCGATAATGACACTCAATGGAACGCTGTATATTATATAAACGGCTGAGTTCTCGATATTTTTATCTTTTGAATTTATTGCCGAGTAAAATTACTTCAGTTTAGAGCATTACACAAGCTGCTTACCTCTTAATTTGCCAAAAGTTTTTTATTATTAGGCCCCTTTATCGAGCAGATGTTTTCAGAGTCGAAGCAACTTGGCCAAGTGAAAAAGGCGAACTGGTGACAATTTAGTTCATAATTGCAGCGTGCATTCACTATTAATTCAACAAGAAATTGATCAGAGATTCTTCAGCCGAGCTATTCGGTTAACTACGATGAAACAGCCTGCTGCGTTGAAGCCTGTTAGGAATACACCAAGTATTAGTTATTTATTTTGAGTAGATTTGCAGTTCCTTGCGGATTGATTTAATCATGAGTACTCTCGGTGTAATGTGCGTAGGCGAATACGTCTAAGAGGAGAACAGGAAAATAGGAGAAAGCTGATAATGATTTCATAGTCGTATTTCGATGGGACAACTGAGTTTATTCAGCGGAGTAACAGTTTGTCCTTACAGCGCGATACGTACAAATTTACAACGGCACGTTTTTTCCGTAGTTTTTTTAATTGTCAGCTGACTTTTCATGGTAGGCTTCGGCACCGCTCTGTAGCATTGCTTCAAGGATCTATTAACCGACCAATATAAGCGATTGGCAGGATAATGTTAACCACAGTATCACAGCCAAACCGCGACTTCTGGGAATCGAATTGGCGATCACAAATCGTGGTTCTACTGTGCGTGATTTCCATGGTGGCAATTGCACTCAAATGCATGAGCGAGATTAGCCACTCGGGCAACACTGAAGCTAAATTCTACTACTTATGCACTGCGATATGCGTTCGAGTTTTCTCTCAAACTGTTCTGACGGTAAAACTGTCAGTACAAACTCCAATGCTGTATGCTGCCGAGTCACCTTCTAGAGTCGTTTTGAGCAAATGGTTGCGGATTGATATGAAGAGTGATAGAGGTGGATGAATTGAAGAGTCTGCGTAGTCCAACTTGCCCTGAGGGTTACGTGGATGGCGAGAACAACGCAAATGCACACAGCAAGGCATGGGATTACTCTAACAATCGAGTGGGTGTGCTGTGTCTATGCATCAGGGCGAGATCATTGAAGGGTAGAAGTTGTTTAAATAGTTCTGACAATTCGGTAGCATCGTGAACGTTTATGTTGTGTGTGTGTGTGTATGTACGTTCCTGATTATACCTACAGAGTCTTCCAAACACCGGGAGTATTAATATCTGTATTTTTCCACATACGATGTCTCGTCGCTATCCTAGTGACTAGATAGACGATATCCTTTCCACAATCCATAGAGCTAACAGAGAAGAGCGATGATCCACATTCGTTGACTTATGTCACATCCTCGACCAAGTGATGTCTATATATATATATATATATATATAGACATCACTTTTATATATATATAATAGCTGTCGGAGACATTATGTTGAATGCTGCTGCAATTTTTTCGCCGGTTATTCTCTTCGAATTGCCTTTTTTTATGCACTTTCTTCTGACTTTCACCAACAGTTTTCCATTTTAATTGTTGCTCATCATTTCAGGCAGCATATCGCTAGCAACGAATTGTAGTGTTCGAGTTCCTATACTTGCCGTCGGTGGGACGAACGTTACGCAGCATGCTGATGTCGGCAACAGCCAGCCGACTACACTCAGCGCGGTAACATCAACCTCCGGTTTGGCATCATCTCTCAGCGGCGGCGGCGGGACAACCTTTGGTGCGGATAACGTGTCGTCCAGTGGCCAACGTCAACTGCTAGCATTTTCAGCTCAGGGATCACTTGGTCAGTCATCTCGGCTGCACCCAACACAGGGTAGCGTGGGCGCACCAAAGCCGATTCAAAGTCAGGATCAACTGTCTTTTGTCGTGCAACAACGGAGACAGGTCGCATCCAGTACGATTCAGCAGCATTCGACAAATAGTTGTACACGAAATAGCTCGGGGCGGTTATTTTCGTCTACTAGCAGGAAGTGCAAGATGGCACCCCCATTGAACTTAGCCAACGTTCTCGATGGCCCCTCGGGACCCTCGACAGGAGGTGGGACCACCAGCGCCGGTGCGGGTTCAGGTGCAACAGGTGTCTCTGGAGGAGGAGGCGGCGGCGGCGGCTCCACCTCATCGCGGAGTTGGCTGCATCAAGACAACGAGATTCTGGGACAGGGCGTGTGCTATACAGTCAAGGTAAGGTGGAGGGACATTCGATTATGTTAGAAAGCGAACTCTTACAAGATCCATCTTAGAATAGAATGGGTGTCATTTACTTATTATGTTTTAGACTATAATTTTTAGGCCTATTTTGAGTTGAGTTTTAACTTCCAAAACATTTCTCATCTTGATGAAATGGAGGGATCTCGTCCAGGTTTGAATTGGTCGATGTGAGGAGCCTAAATGTTTGATCCGAACGTACCAATAATTTTATGTCGGAATAGCGAACAGTGGATCAGTGCGCAAACGAGATTGACATTGACGATCTGATACTTCCTCGTCAGCATCGATTTCCGTTCATATTCCTCAGTTTGTCGAGATCTCCTCGGTTGGATTTAACAACGAGGTGCTCAATAGGACCAACAAGACAATCAATTCCCTGGATGAGCAGCCCCATTCGGTATAGCTTGGTTATTCGTCCGTAGGTACGTTTCATGATTGCCGTAGGGAAGGGATGACGCCTTGGCATCTTTTTTGAATAAAGTGTAACATGAATGAGTGAATAAAGTGTAAGCCAAACAGCCACAAGGTGGCGTTTGGCCAATTTGCTATGAATCGAAAAGCTCATAATGTCTCAATAGAAACGACTTTGTTAAGCCATCTGAGAACACCTAACGCTCTCGTCTAAATGTAGTATCCTTATATAGTTATTTCATCATTCGAACGACAACAGCACAAAGCAACAACCGACTACAACCGTTCGTTCTGATGGTCGAATTTAACTTAGTTATTTAGTTACGTTACCAATCACGAGTGTCATAGTAAAATTGCGCCAGTGGTTCAGGCAACTGTTCTGTAGCAACACATATGTGCTTGACATCGAAGATCGGCCCCTTTTCTATCTAAATCACACTCGCTTGATGAGCGACGAGCTGTTGAAAGATGTTGGCACACTAAGTACTTGTCGCTCGAACGAAGAAACAACTAAATTAGGATACCACAATTAGCCGAGAGCGTTACGTGTTCTCAAATGGCTTAACGTCTTTAACTAAGACATTAGCAACGTTTCGGCTCGAACCACATTCAATCAAACCCAATCTTTGTGGCTAGGTCCCGATTCTGGGTTTCATTCTGTACGTCTGTATGTATCGATTTTATCATATGTTGGGTGCTATATGTGTGTGTATGAGAATAGTTAAAACAAAAAGGCGCAAAATTGGTTCCATTTCACTGCGTATTTGCGTAACGGTAACGCCGTCGCTCGCATCACGCCCTCTTGAGTCCGCATGGCGCAGTATCCTGTTTGTGGGTGCATTCACACTTGCTTCGATATTCCCTCGGAATGACAAATAATAATAATAATGATGTTACATGTCATGATTACACATACAGATCAGACGAGTAAGGACTAATTTGCATCAGAAAAATGTTTCCACGGTTTCGAGCATCTACTATATTGCAGTAGAGTCAAATATATACAGGGTGTGGCATAATTAGTGAGCATAGTGCGAGTTCGATCAATTCGAATGCCCTTCAAAACGAAGATCGAAATGTTATATGTAGACATATTGCCTGTATGCTATCGCTGCTGCTTGATCAAGCATTTCAAAGATGAGTAAGAGCTTTGATGAGATTCAGTGCGAAGCACGCGACAACCAAAATAGGAGATACATATATATGTATATATATATATATATATATATATATGTGTGTGTGTAGCTTATAAATTATACTTCACTGCATTGTATAATAATAGAAAATGAGATAGCGTCCGGTCGTCTAAATGGTTGCTGTTACATCGACGAGATATCGTCTTCGATTATACGCAATCAGCGAAGTCGGCAGGTTAACATGCGAATCGTATGAGGACAGGTTTCAATCTTCGCACAATTTCGACATTATCTCAAAGACGCGACAAGCCCTTCTTTATTTCAGAAACTTTATTGTTGACGTGCCAACATGATCATTCGCGATGGACACAAGAATCGGCTGTGGAGGGCCATGTCATAGGACGTACGAAACGTCGTAAAAGTCTTTCGACTGTCAAACCACTTACTTGCAACGGTTCCACATTAGACTCCGGTCATCGATTTAGAACGGCATTCGAAATCATTGAATTCGAATCATCAATAATGACACCTTGTCCTGTATGATATTATCATGCACTGCCGGATATAGCTCCTCTGCTTCGTTGGCATATACAACGCGAGCAAATATCATGAAGGGAATATATCTGATCTTGGTATATCTGAGCCGAGGCACTCGTGTTTCGAATATATTCATATATGAACATCGAGCATTTGTTAGCTATTTTTTAATAATTATTATCAAATATATTAAAATTAAGCTCCAGCAAAGGAAATTGAATAAACGGATAAGCGTTGTGTCTCATTGAGGCGACCCCGTTATTTATTCTCATTGTCTTTTGTGAATACGACGTTTTGATTGTATTGCAACCACGCGACGAGTATCTCGCCCCAGGAGTTTCTCTTAGTAATAAAACCTCTCAAAGGCACTAGGGGGTCCATAAAGTCTGTATGATATATGGCAACGGGGTTTTAAAAGTTCACGAGTTGAGTTTCTTAGAAAGAAGGAGACTAAATAACGGGGTGGCACTCGATATTCATCTAAGTTCTTAGAGTCCAGGAATTAGTAGGGTGGACATGAATAACGATTAGTTAAGTGCCGAATAAACATTGAGCAACACAGTGTCGACTTGATGTATGGCGCTGTATAAGAAGTGGTTATGTTTCAGCTGAATTATTAAACTTTCACCCGACATATCTGTGTCAAGTACCACCTACCTTGGCGGGTATTTCGTTCAATAAGGTATATTCGAATCAATTGGAACCTGAATTCATTCTGCACGAAATAATGCTGTGAACAGGGGACTCTGTGGATTACCTCGGCATCGTTCCTGTCATATTTTTGGCTAGTTCTAATTCAGAGGGGGAGGGCTCTTGGTCCGCCAAACCACAATTTTTTCATACCGTAAACCGTATTGTTATTTTTCCACATAGTGCGGTGGTAGAAGCCAGCTGTAAGTCCCTTATAGTATAGTGATTACATGACTTGACCATGCAGAGCCCTGTACTCATCGTGCACCAAAGCTTCTCGCTAGACCGCCCAAGAATTAGCCATCGCTAGTCATTAGAACTTCAGCGTTGCCATAACTACGATTCTGTCAACAAACGACCTTATTCATCATTGCCACCCACTCACTCAATTAATATTATACTTGTGAAAGTATAGATACATCCGTTTCGTCATTGCAGTCGTCATGTACAGCCGATTGCCTTAATTTAGTCACAATCTACGTCAATTCAGTTATGACCATATCATTTTCGCTATTAAGCCGAACCAACTGTATATATATATATATATATATATATATATATATATAAAAATAGTTCAAGTTGTCGTTTCCCCACTTTATTATCAGAATAAATTTCAAGTGTTCTACATGTCTGCCAATCGATTTGTTTGCTTGAACCTTTGCTGGTGCGGTTCACAAGGCCCTCGTGTACTCGACGGCCTGAAGGTCGCCCAACACCCGAATGCGCACTGCTTGCGGACTCTGCTGCTGCTGCTGCAGAAGGCGCCGCCGCCGCCGTTGCCGACTTAACTCCTCCGCTCTCTGATGACGTCAATGGTCGAGGTGCGCCGTTTCTTTTCTTCTCTTCTCTCTCAAACATTTCCACCCAGCCCCAGCACACACCGACCCACCCACGCGATAGGTTGCTCTCTGTCCATCTCTCTCTCGTTCTCTCCTATGCAGCCCAACCTAGCTATAATATCCACCTACTCGCGTACTCAGCCTCACTCTCTATCTATCATTCACACATCCGAGAAGCGAAACTCAACTCAGCCCATGGAAAATACAACGCCCACACACTCCTCCTTGTCTCCTCTGCGCTGCTGCTGCTGTTGCTGCAACTGCCGCAGTAGCAGTCCGTCCTTCGTTCTGGCCCCTTTCCATCTCACGTGGGAAAGGGCTATATATATATATATATATATATATATATATATATATATATATATATATATATATATATATATATATATATATATATATATATATATATATATATATATATATATATATATATATTAGAGAGATGCTGGTGGTGGTGGGGGGTAACGACAACGACGACGACAATAACAACAATGTCGACGGCGCTGACGACAGGAACAGGACGCGCAGCAATGGCGGCGACGGCTGCGCTACCTGGCGCGGCAGGCATCAGGTTAAGTGACGTCAACGTCTGAATGGGGGATAGGCCGTTCAGTCGGTGGCCGGTCGACTGAGGACCGTACATCAGCGCAGAGCGACTCTGGTGATCTCCTCCTCTTTGCTGCCACACAGACACACCTCGTACAGGCCTTCACTAAACTCGTCTTGAGACGACTAAGAGGGAGAATGAGATAGAGAGAGAGAGCGAGAGAGAGACGATGTTCGGGTTTTTCTGGCTCTCGACTGTCTTCTTGGTGTCCTCGTATACCTCGGTATGCCCCCTTTTTTGCTCCGAAGAGGAAGAAGCGGAGAGAGCTCAGGTTCGGTGCGGGATACGATATCGAGGCTGATTTAATCTAATCGCTAAACAAAAAAAGGGACGAGATAGACATCACAATTTGTTGAAATGTCTCTACCCCGTAATATTTTGTCAATTAATGTTGAATTGAAGACAACCTGACGAAATTGGCAACGTTTTAATTGTATGTAGAAGCGCGTGAATGAATGGTGTTTGAATTCCTTTATATATAGTAAGTAGATCTTTGTCCCGAGCGAGTCTCTTCCACTGTTTAGCTTGACTCAAATAATATATATATATATATATATATATACATATATATATATATATATATATACATATATATATATATATATGTACATATATATATATATATACATATATATATATATATATATATATATATATATATATATATATATATATATACATATATATATATATATATACATGGTACTAGTGATATTATCTTCCAATTATCTTAATCGATACAATTTATGGATGTACATGTTCAGTCTTCTGCAGGTATTATACATAGTTACTATTGTTAAGGCATTACAATTTTGACCAGCAGCTTTCGTGCAGGTCATCATTCAAATTCAAAGCTACCCTTTTGTTGAATAAATTGAAATCAGTACCTAAAGCTCTCAACCCTCCAAGGTGGACTTTAAATCGAATCCTTGAATACCAAGATGTAGTAGTAACAACAACAGCATTGGTGCTGTGGGTCAGCCCGGATAATTTATTTATTTTAATGGGGCAAAGTTTGCTTTTTTAATAGTGACTATCTATGATTTAAACCATCGAAGCCTTAGGAAGGTAGCCACTTTGCGAATGCGCTACCTTGAGAGACACAATCCTGCTGGAGGCGCGCACCTCCCTCGAGCAAGCGTTTCCTATGACTGAGAAGTTTTCTAAAAGTCGAATCAGCATCTTGCCCACAACTAAGGGTATCCTACCGACATTTCGCTTTCTAGTAATGAGCGGGTTGGCTACAGCCAACCAATGTATGGCCCTGCAGTCGTTTTCAAAAAGATCACCTCTCACAGTATTTTCAAAATCGAGCGAACACTCACGAGTTTGAGACAGACATCAGATCTAATCATACGAAAATGTTTAATTGCTCACCATATTTCACAGGATAAGCCTTCTTACTTTACCGTCGCTAACTGGGTAGCAATTGATTAATATATGAGCCATCGAAGACAATAGTCAAAAGTACTCTGACGCGTTCCTGTAAAACCGTGTGTACTCGACAATAATATAGAGGCCCAGCGGCACATTTTAACTGACGATAGCGCCATATTTTACAATTGGACAATGATCTCCAATGCAAATGTGCAACGCATTTGCATTTAAAGGGGTTGTACGTCTTATGAATCAATGCCGAAAACAGTACATACTCCGCCATAGGGGTAAAAAGAAAAAGGGTTCAATGTACTGAAATGATTTTTTTGGTCTAGCCAGTTTGCTCATATGAAGCAAATACTCTCAAAAACTATATGGGGAATTGTCGTAAGAAGCATTGTCGCCAGGGCGAGGCAGGTTACTACAAAAAAGAAGTTCATTGGAGAAAATTTAACTAACGCTATGAATACTCCATTCAGCACAAAACCAAACAGAATGTTCGATGTGATTCGTTTACACTGTGGATATTGAGGTCAATTACTATAGATGTGACAGCAGGTGTGCCAGAACGCTATTTCATTGTGTGCTGTCGTATTATTTCGTATATCCTGAGCGGTGTATTTCATCGTATTATATATATATATATATATCAGGCTGACTTCAAAAAGCGGCACACATATAAATTTCAATACCAGCTAAACTAAGTGAGTTAAAACTAAGATTTTTTAGTATGAGTTAGAGGTATGCACCTCTTTTATTCGTCCACTGGCCCCAGACTTCTGGCAGCCTTCCAACGGCTATGTATGCACCATTTCTATTCCCATTTATAACTTCGTTATTTAAGGCCTCGCGGAGTAAATCGATGTTTGCATGCCTTTGGCCAGATTCTTACTGACTACCACTCGATTACCCTAGAAGTGAAGAGCGGTGCCTATGTAAGGTTTGCCTTTAACCTCTGTATTTAAAAAATACCTTTGGCCATCTATAGCCCTCTTTAATTGATGGAAGCAACCTTAGTCACACGGGCTTAAATTGGGGGAGAATAGGGGATGACGCCACACTCGGTGCTTCCTATTGCCATGCCAATTATTCATGGGTCCTTTCAAGAACTCGAGATATCGAGCCAGGTCCATTTTTCCTTTTGGCACTCAAAACTCGTACTAGCAAATTCCGTTGAAATCCGTGTCAAGTGCTACTATCACTTTAGGCTCGAATCTATTTGGTACTGCTACCGCCATTGCCTGTTCACCTGGTCGTACCCACTGTTTCACTTGATTTTTCCCGGTCTCCTATACAGGTTGAGCCATATTTCGTCCACGGCAACGGTATGGTCTAAACGACTCATTTGCTGCCTATATATCTTCAAATTGTCTTGCGAAGACCCCTCATGCATTTTCAGTTGGCCAGGACCGAGTTTATGAGAGACCCATTTTGCACTTTTTTCTGCATCGTCAGATTATTTTTAATAACTCAATGACATGTTTCACGAGGCATGCCAATTTCAGCCGACAAAGTCGTTAATAACCAGGCTCTAGTTTGCTCAAAAGCTATTTCGATTATCTCGATCCGTTCGTCGAATCGAGATTCGGGAATGGGTCGGCGCCCGCGATGTTCATTAATGTCCCAGTTGCCTTGCCTAAACTGCGCACACCAACAGCACACCTATGCTCGACTCAGGACATTATGGCCGTGCACACTAACCAACCTTTGATGGATTTCAGCTAGACATTTCTTCTTTTGAAACATAAACCTGACACTTTTCTTCTGAGAATGCAAGTCTGAGGGACCTGGTCCGCCGGTTGTCATTCCGAACGCCCAACGAAAGGCGAATGCTACCGGCTGTTGCACAGTCTGCTTGCTAATTGTTATGTCTCAAACCGGCCAATAATACGAATACGGCGCAAGACGATATGAGTGTCATTTTTTTTGGGTCAGCCTAATATATATATATATATATATATATATGACCGCTGGCGATATATATTTTGTTTGATACGAGTGATGTTATAGCTATTTCCAAGTTCGGTGTGTAAAGCTAGACGATGTTACTGAAGTCAAGTCTATTCTACTAAGAATGAACAACATTTCCATTGCAGTATGCTGGTTGTCTGGAAGTTCTCACCTCGATGAAGAGTTTAGACTTCGAAACTCGAACGCTTATAGCTAAGTAAGTGCAAAATGTGTTCCCTATAATTGTATTGACGTCAATGTGTCATAACCACCCTTTCCGAATCCAACCGAAGGTTGACTACCTATGATTATAATTTAAGGATTTTTTGTTTTATTTTTTTAATTAGGAATTATTACGATTAGTGGAACCAGACCTATCGCTAGTGCACCTCATTATGTAATTACACCTATATCGAAAGCTTTCCTGATGCTATCCGAGTGAACTGGTTCGCCTTCCAGGACACTTCCAATCTTGTACTGGTCGGATCAAATTCTGGTGAAGTATAGAGTGGAAAAAGTTTGACTGTGTCAGTAATCACTTTGGTTATCTTCCCTCAAACATGATTAAAAATTTATTCAAATATACAATAATTAGGAATTATTTCTAGGGATTATTTGGGGGGGGATTAGTTGGGGATCGTGGCCGAGACCGACATTGTCCCGAGGAAGGCGATGGCATTGCCTCTCTGCCTCCTCACAGCGAGGAACAGGCGTTGCAGAAGGAAAGATCCGTCAAATATCTTCCTTCGATTTGTCTTCCAATATATATTTTGACATTACGGTGCATACCAAAGCAGAAAACGCCCTAGAAAAATACACAAAAAGTTATTACGAAAGTCACGACAGTTTAGTGAACATCTTGAAAAGCTGGTGGAACTTATTTGGAAAGTTTTGCCGATCTTAAAAATCATAGTATCTGGACTTTTTCCTTTTTATTTTTTTTTTATTTTGAACTACACTTTGCTATCTAAATAATCGCTATGCACAGAATAACGAAGGAATGATGAAAAAATTCACCGTTTTTTTTGGAAACCGTCAAAAGTTTACCCAACTTTTCCAATGAGCTGTACTCAAACAGAGATAAAAATATATAATATGGTATATATGACTGGAATTATTATTAATGATTTCTCCAGAGAATGTATCGTGCGCGTAAGTGAATCAGCGGGTCTCCGGACTGCCGACAAAAAACGAAAAATCGACCGTCGACTCCATCGAGTCCTTGCCGAAAAACCCATCTTAGAGCATGCAGGTTAGTTCAGCCCGAGTACCTGAGCGATTCTACGCGATTCTCGAACAATTAGCTTAGCTATAATTTAGGCGTTAGTTGAACAGCAGATTCTACATTACACAGCGTGTTCCATGTGCACTTATCTATGTTTGTACCTACCTAATATCGAATTTGTTTTCAGGGGCAAATGTGTCTCTTCGAATCAACTCATCATCTCTGTCGCTCACCGATCTCGAGTCGAGCCAGCCGGTGGCATCGCATTTGATGCCAAATATCAGCTTCGCTTCCGGTACTCGCTAATTATGCAATTGATGAATGATCTTAAGGTTTTGGCGGGAGGTTGTCCATCATAGCAGTCGTTATTATCAATATATCTTACACACATACAGTGTGCGACGTAATTACTCAGAAGTCAAATTCAATATATTTGAATTTCGTTCTAAAACCAGCATAACCGGAGTATAATTCGGAAGCCTTATAACTAACTGGTTGGGCAGTCCTTTGAGTCGTAAGGCATTTCGTTAGCTATACAAATGCCATAGCAAACCACAGCGAATACTGGGTGATCGCGGACGATCATGTGGACATGGAAACATGAACGTCTCTGGGGCGAGCCTACTTATTATTAGCCTTGACACAATGCAAAACCGTAAGAATGACCTGGTGCTCTCTTGAAGCCTTGAGTAACTCACCAAATATAAACAAAGCGAAAACGAGATGACTTAGGCAAGCCTCAGTTGAAAATTATGAAAAAAAACAGCGCAATTTCGCTGGTCTCGTTCGGAGAATCTTCGATGACTACTTCTGAAAACATGATCCGTTGTTGATAGCGCCACAACAGGCGACTGCGAACTCTTCGATATACAATGATAATTTTTCGAACCTATGTCCTTCTAATGATTTGGGGTAAATTCAAGGTAGCCTTAATATCCTTGAACAGATAACACATTATTTAGCACCAAAAAAACAGTCATCTAGGAGCCATCTACGAGCTATATACGACTCGGTCAATCTGCTGCGTCAATGTACGTAAGACTGTGTGTCTCTGTGCGGACTGCCCCGTGAAAAATACGAATCACTGCAACCGTCGTCAATGACCGATGACTGTTCCAGGTGGAGATCAGGATACATTGGATTTTGTTGCATACGTTGGCAAAGATGCGAGACAGTCTCGGGCCTGCTTCGTTCTTGAGTGCGGCGGAGGACTCGCTCAGGAAGTGATTGCAACCATTGGACAGGCATTTGATCTGAGGTATATATATATGTCATATTTTTTTTAATATACTTACTCTTACTCTTTCATATTTCCAATGCGAATTAACGAATAGTTATAGTTTCTACAGGTAACTGACGTTCTTTTGGTACTCAACCAGACGAACGCTGTTGGGAATCTGTGTCCACAATGCACAATGAGTAATTTCATCGACTCGGATAATTATCCGAGTGATTGATGAGGCGCGAAATAAGGAAATAGTGTAATTCTCAGAAGGATTATGTCATAAACCGGGTATTCATTTGCAATGTCCCATAATTTCGTCTGAACTAGCGTTCAAATAGGTAATACTTTGACACACGGGAAGCTATAAGGTGAACAGATTTAATTCAACCCAGGTGGATATGAATGTGAGAACTCGCGAATACTAGAAGGGTGTAGTCAGACTTACTCAAAGGGAACTCCCGCTGTTAATTAAGCTCGTTTTTTTTCACTACTTGAAAGCGGCGAAAGGGGAGACTAAAAGGCAGCAGCAGATTTGCAGAACCGCTTCGTCTAATTGGAAACGTGTTGAAATCATTACTGTAAAGTGTTGATTTTTTTGGGATCTTCGGATGTTTTCTATTTTAGATCAGGATTTTTAATTGATAGGTAAACGCGAACAACAATAATAACAAGAACAAGAACAACAATCGTAATGAACGAGAGTGCATACATTGGCGCTTGAATACGCGAGAAACAGCGTTTCAACCACAGATGCACGAATTTTATGCATATGCACGTTCCCCAAGGCCTTTCTTACAATATTTGTCCCACTATGAATGGAAAGCATATGAATATATGTTCTTTCATTCATACTTATGTGAGTAATGCTCACTTTGATGTGTGTCTATGTTTGTCAATGTTGGGACAACTTCAGATTTCGCGAATTAATGAGCCACTCGCCTGTTGTCTCCGGGAGCACCTGTGCAGCAAATACAGGGACCGTGAGCTCTACAACAGCTCCGTCGTTCACACCGTTACCTCCAAGGGATCCCGATTACTACAACGACCTTCCCGGAAAAACACCACCAGAGCATCATCCGCCGTCCATGGTAGGCTATAATGCTCACACGGAACGCGCTGCCGAGGGACAAAAGAAGACTTACAGATTATTATAGAAGATTTGATAGATTCATCGAAGATTCATCTATTGATCACGTTATGTCTGCGGTCGTCTGCAGGCCTCTTTACGAGACGGTTTCTTGCTTAAGGTACATTTTGAATTTTTTTGACGTCTTAACATATATCTGTGTAATTCTGTAATTTTCTGCTATTAAAAAAATGTTTGTTTAGTCCAACAACAATGTCGTAGCCGGTCTACCGGCGAGCTGCGGTGCCTCAAGTCCCAACAATAACAATACTGCAACAAAGCCCGGCGGGGACAATTTGATCGACTTCGAAAATCCTGATCCCATTCCAGATCATCACGCGCCACCGCCGCATCACGGTAGGTTTACATTTGACAATGCCATGCTAGGGTTATACATATCGTGAGAAGTTACAGGTGGAGACAGATCCCTTCCGGTATAATCCACCTACATGCTTGTATGTGAGATGAGGCACAATATAACTTCTATCCAAAACCATCTTTATAGCAGACAGATATACATTTTCCATTAACGTCGCCACCAAAGCCTGGCTAAACGAACTCAATTCAGATCATTGCCGTTTGGAGATTGTTGCCTGGAGCTGAGAAGTTCGATAATGTATACACTTTTTTTCATCTGCTTGCCTTTGTGCAGAGTACGTGAATCAGTCGATTATCAACAATACCCTGGATGTGTTTGACATGAGGCCAATGGATCAGGTACTATCTCCAGGAACGCCGACCCTAACGCAACAAACAGCCTCGCAATCTCAAATACCGTTAATTGGACAACAACAACCGCGACAGGTACCATCATATTTCTTATAATTGTAGTTACACCATTGTGTAATTTTCTTGATCTGCAATGCGTGGCACTCTTTCTACACATCAACGATTATAATCCCACAGGGTTAGGTACCTGTCATAACTGTGCTGAATTAATATGGACTTGATTGGGTTTGAATATGACATTCGTCTTTATTCATGGCAGCGAAGGGCAATCATTTTGAGTAGCCAGATAGAGGAAGTTCAACATCAGGTGAACAATAATGTTTTATTGGACTCTTGTTGCAGATTCCTCAGTCCGCGGCCAAACGTGGAGAGGAACCATCCACGGATCCCAGCCAGGCCCCACCGACAGAGATCGTCGCATCTATTGAACAACATTTACTCGTCTGTATTAATTCCATTGACGTAATTTACAGACATATATATATATATATATATTAACAACAGCATGATGATCTCTTGTCAAGACTCCCTGCACTCACGTTCGCTCGGTATTTAGTTCCATTAAAAATGATAACGAAAATTTCACCTATCTCTGGGTGACCCTTTCTTGCCAGAGATTATTCTGGGTCGGTCACCCCAGCCCTGGCGACACTGTGCTCGTACCTTCTGATCGAGTCCCTCGATGCCCTCCCCTGTATACTCCGATGCGTTCAAAATAGCTACAGTAACCATAATCTGTAATGGAAGAGAAACGGGCTCAAGAGACGACCCCTTGCTCATACAGGTCCCTTTTCGAACGTTGTGTTTTAGGTAACGTCAGCATCCCTATCTAGAATCTAATTAGCTTAGAGTTTCATTAATAAAGCAGTGGTTATACGCTATAATCAACTGTCCCAAGCTGCTCGTCTTGTCCCAGCATCTCCGGTATCCCATGTTAATGTCATTATCCGTACCTCGTTGGGAAGATAAGCATCTAACCTCTCTCGTCGTAAATCCGTTAGCGCTTACTGCGGTCTGTGGGTCTCTGGGTTCCGGGCTACAACTGGGACCAGTCCATGTTACTTGTCTTCCATCTAGCCATAGGTTCTCGGGCCTCTCTCACTCAACACAGATTAGACTTCGGTTAACAACAGCTTCGTCAAGGTCCTGATTACCCATTCTCTTTAACTTGGAACTCCCGCCGTAAATACCTCAAAAAGGCACGATTTATCGAATATATATATGTATATATCGATAAGGTCTCGCCAAGAAATTATCTTCTATCCTGTACCCCGTCTACTTTGGGGGTAATTAATCCCATTTCCTCTGCATTCTATATTCCTTTCCTCTATGTCCCTGGTCAGGTCACTTCACCTGTCCAAGCACTGCTAATTATTGTTAATTGAGTTTTTTTTTCTCTTCGTTTAATTACCATGTATTGCAGGCGGAGCCCTGGTATCACGGTGCCATCTCGCGGGCTGAAAGTGAAAAGCTCTTAGAACGCGATGGAGATTTTCTCGTACGCGAATCATGCGGCCAACGTGGCCAATTTGTACTGACCGGATTGCAGGCGGGACAGGGTCGACATCTACTTTTGATCGATCCTCACGGAGTGGTAAGCGGCTTACGTTGACAATAGGAGACTTTTTTTCCATTTGACCATTGTTAACTCTGTTGACCTGAGATCTATGGGCAAATCATCGAAGGTATTTTTGTGATGGTGCCGAGGGAACTGAACATTTGGAATTAATTTTGTGAACACACACACAAATAAAATCAAAATCCATCGAAATAACACATTTTAATTCCATGTTCAAAGTAGAATTTGACCTCGTTGACTCACAGATCTCGGCAAACAGGTCAGCCGAGATGTCAGATTTCACATGGTATACTTGAGAGACTTGATATGATGATTGACACAAGCGCGAACCTAAAGACAACCTGGAACGGTCCGCGACGGACCTATACATAAACCAAATACAAAATCTACTCAGTTGAAAACGGAGTTAAATTAGACTTCCAACTGTTGCAATTTCCACTGATAGCTAGTGATATCAGTGATTGATGCTGTGATTCGTTGGTCAAATCACAAAGATGGCGAGTTAATCGAGAACACTACGAGGAAATTTTGTGGCCAGGGGCCAAATTCGCATAGTCTAACTCCACAACGCTGCATGTCTTCCCTCAACGATTTGTCACTGTCATTTTTACGGCTCCTGCACCCTGCTACTTATCGTTTATGTGTATCGTGTCGATGATATGTATATCGATGTGATGATATTATACTAAATAAAGCTGACCCAAGTGTTGATAAACTTGAATTAATTGAGATCGAGTGTCTATTCGAAGACCACGATACGTTGTCTTGACGCTGACCTTCTCTAATTAGCGTCTGTTAATTTTCCTCTGTGTTCAGGTTCGAACAAAAGACCGCACGTTTTCGAGTGTCTCTCATCTGATTCACTTTCACCGGGACAACCAGCTGCCGATCCTTTCGGTAGATTCAGCCCTCCTTCTCGTCCGCCCCATCATGCATAACAAATGCGCCAGCTCGGTATCATCTGCTGCGAGTGTTGCTACGCACAGCGCTTCGATCACTTCATCCGGCGGAGGCGGCGGCCTGACTTCAACGAGTCATTTCAGTCAATCGTAGAGTCATCGACGATCTTCTAGTCAAAACAAGTCACAAATGCCGCCACTGGTAACACTAATGATGATAATAATAATATTGCGAACCACAAGTAACAACGTAATCTTCATCACCCCACTTCAAGGCTGGGTGGGAGCGTTCCCACTATACATATATATATATATATGTACAGACTCATGTATGTATAAAAACTTTGGAGTTGTTGTCCACTGCTGCGTGGTGTCGTATGACATAACCGGTGCACACCCATCCATCTACGCATGCACACACAAACAAACAGTTACAGGCGAACGCAGAGATGGGGTATACCTAATTATACCTTCGATCGTTCTACGACACATCGAGGTATAGTCCCATACGAAGACGGCACAAATCTGCGTGTAGTGCTACAATTCGTGAGTGACATTTGGGCCGTAATGCTTCGGCTAAATGCAAATAGTCCACTGAATAGGAGAGATTACAGAACTCCGAGATGTTTTGTCGCAACAGTAGCAGCAGCAGCAGTAGCAGCCAGTGGATTGCTGCACAAGAACGACGCCTTCGAACGTACCCAACCGACCAAACGAAGCATTCATTCGACCCCCTGTATTCGACGGACCACACAAACCTGAGCGGTGAACATACTTCTAGCTTCGAGACTCCCCAGGATACTCCACGGCATTTGGAGTCCATTCTTATTATTATCATCATCATCACAGTCGTTTCGAGCCGCCATGGCGGTCTGTCTTGTGTTCAGTGAAACTCGCTCCGAAACAGTGATTTCTGGCTTCGGCCATCAAATCATCATTCTTCAGTTCCGTTTCTACTCATTTGTTACTGTGCATCACGGCTGAAACCTTTTAGCGCTAATGATCCCGCCGATAATAATAATAAAGGCTTTGCCCGTGGCGTAATAGTAGGTATTTATTCGACAGTGAACAGCAGAGACAACGACAGCAACAACAACAACAACAAACAACAATGGCAATGATGATGATAGCATAGTCTGGAGTCACACAGTAGACAATGAAGTATTAACTAGCGAACAAAGAAATCATGTATAGAATACGTAAGTAGTGTGATTTAAGTTCATTGGGGGGGTACAGAGGTGCGTACATGAATTTCTATATTTTAGCTGTTGTTGTTGTTATTATTATCATACCTGTCGTTCATGAAGACACGTGTACAGTTATATATATATATATATATATATATATATATATATATCTGGATTATTGCGTTTGAACAAACGCGGAACCTTGTATTTACATGTTCGTCTCCAGAATCGAGATATCGCTGAGTGTCGACATTCGTACTATTGGTGTTTTGAGCAAAGTGGTCGACAAATTTATTCACGTTTTTTTTATTCATATAATTAATAAATAGTAATTATATCAAGTTAGTGAAACTATCGTAAGGCATACCGCAGACATATACAAGGAAGCTCGACTCTTTACAAACGTTGATCATTCGAATTTCGGTTTCAAGATAACAAGCCACATGTCAACGAGGGCAGACGAGGTATTCACATTAATTCCCGGTTAAAAACTGCTTTTACCACAAACAAGAGTGAGTCCGAAGTGACGTTCTGGCTTCTCTAACGAAATCCTATTCTCTGAGATTTTCAATGGACTACCTGACCAGGAAATGTATCTAAACTATTGAAAAATATGACATCCTTTCTTAGTCCGCCCGTTGTCGGAAGTGATCAACAAGAATAAACGGGACATAACAACTATTTAGTTATCATCGTCCTCCTCAAGCGGCGCACCCCCTTGGGCTTTGACTTATTTCGTGAACAACATGTTGACGAATACTGCTAACTGTGCGCAATTAGCAATTAGCAGTCATGTTTTGTAGATGTACGCACACAGCACGAACCTGCCGAGTCCAGTCCACGAGGAGATTTGACACAGCAAAATACATATCATCTGTAACCTTACGCGATCATCTCTTTAGCGCTGATGCCCTGCAACAATATATTTTCTATTGAATAGGAGGACGGGTAGATGTTTCGAATGTTAGTTATTTTACTGATGCGCTGTATCAGTAAATATGGGCACAATATATTTCGTATTAGAAATACCTGTCGGATACAGCTATAGCAAGTTGTATTACAGAAACTACAAATGAACGTACCGAGACATTTTGTAGTAATCAAAGCCTAAAATAAGTATAAAATAAAAAAAAGTTTATGCTAAAGTAAGTATAAACTTAACAGAAATGAAACGCAAACACTAGACCTATGAGAGAAATTTTGTCTACAAAAATACATTAAATCTAAATTTTAACAGTTCACAAGACGAACTTTGTTGAGGCATGTCGTTTTTCTGCCGTCGATCTAGAAATATACGTTAGTAAGAGATTTTGAAATGACTAGTGTCAACGTGTCTGATTTCATTTTAGAATTTGTTGATCACGCTGATTGTCGCAAACATAGACCTTCGCAATGCTCACCTGAATTATTTTTTTGTAATTTCCACCATTGCCAAACATAACAAGATAACACAAGTGGCTCTCTTCGCTTCAACTAATTACTAGCTAATTACGATTGCTAGCGACCAGAGTCGAAACGAGTCAAAAACTGAATTGAATCTCATTTTTTCTGGGTCAACGAACATTCAGTGTTGTCATGCTCAGCTGCAGTGGATTTCAATTTGTCTTGCAAAATTGAGAACTTTTATGTGGGGTCGTACCAGCGCCGGGGCTCTTGTCGGATATTCCTTATCATCGGGTGCACGTAATGGGCTAATTTTGCCCGAACCCAATCCGAGACTAACGACTCTAAAAACTTCATCTTTGGGGCTTACAGCTAAACCCGAGATTCAACCCGTGCGCACCAGGGGCGTGTCAAGCTCTTAACTATGGATGACTATCGTATATACTACCTTATCTAATGTCTCTACTAGACCACAGCCAGATGTGCGAATGTGTGTCCATTAAACAGCCTTTTGTCCATTGTGAGATCCTTGATCGACTCAGTGTTGTCCTCAACATCAGGACTTGCGGTGCCATGACCCCGGTATCTCAGGGTGCCGCCATTGATGCGCCTCTGGTGTACAAACATAAGGTTCAGTAAAGTCTGCACGGGATCATCTGGATAGCCGTATAGAGTTATAATTTCTAAGGTGTGTGCCTAGGCGTTTTGAAATTGATAATCATTGCTGACTATTAAGAGTATATGTAAATTCGCCTCTCTCCAGAATCACTGATCTGAGAGACTGAACCAAGCTGCATTCGATGTATTTGTTGTAGGATAGCAAAAGAAGTATGAAAATAATAATAATTACTGCGCTTCAAGGAAAATGTGCATTAATATCTATCTAAATAATTATTCGCGTAGAGAAATGGATTCGGCTGTACACAATACACCACTATAAATACACATTATGTATTTACGAAGTTATGTAAGAAGAAAGTTAACAACGGGAAGAATATACGCAATACATATGTGAGGTTATATAAAGTTGACCCACGAATATATATATATATATATATATATATATTAAATGTGGTACAAGATGAAACAAGGTAACCTAAAATCAGTATTGTCAAAGTCTTTAACCTTGAACAACAACAGCGATATATAATATTATAGATTAGTAATGATGATAATGCCGAGATCTGTCACTGCTCTGTATTTACTTGAGTGGTGCCTCACTACAATCACTTATGAACAACAGGCTACACAAATAGGTAAATATCTATATATATATATATATATATAAACTGACAGATAACTTACTGCTCCTATGACCACTAGCGGATAGCCCCGTCGTTATTTATGTTCGATTTGAATTCATCGATGGAGCAAACTTCTCTATCTATCTGTGTATTTATTAATTAGTCTGATATCACTAAATACATATATTCGTACTATTATTATTATAATTATTATTCAATGGAAAATCCAGAGTAACACACCAAATAGAAGACACATATTACATGATGACTACCATCAGCAACCAGCACAGACTATTGATATTATCGCTGTGGCGATGGCGGTCCTAGAAAAAAGTCCCACATATCATCCAGCCCATTCATCCATCTATCGCTCTTAGGCAGAGTGTGTCTATAGTAGAGAATACACGTAGAAAATAAAACATATATATATATATATACACATACACACACATACCCGATACAGATGGATTAATGATAATAATGTACAGTAAACATGACTACAGCTACAACAGCGAAAAAAGTAATTTATCTTTTGTTATCAATAAATATAGAAATAAAACTCTGTCTGTAAACCAACTGATCATGGGTCCATTTGAGCTGCTAATACTAATTTCGTTCTAATGGTAATGTCAATAATCGATACAGGTTGATGTAGATGTTTGCTTCCAGGAACGTTATCATCTTAATAATAATAATTATAATAATATAATCCACTGGCCATAGGAGAGGCAAATTGCCGGCACAAAACGTTGCAATCCACTAGAATAATCGCATATAGTACAATGGTATTTAATTCAATTAAAATATGCATTTATTACGAAAAATCATGCTTAAGATAACGTGCGTCGTTTCCCAGCGATATTTGTAGTAAAAATGGCATATGTTCTATATTATGAACACTGCTCGATCTATGGGTGGAATCAGCCCAATCGAACGTGTTGTCAATTCCATCTGACGGCAAAAGTGTCCATTAGACTCTCACGCCGGATGTAGTAAATGCCTCAATATCACAGTTTGCTCTTGACGCTGTTGTTGTTGTCTTCTGATTGAGCGTTTCCGTCGGATCGCTGAGAGGGAGGTTTCGGCCACCTGTCGTGATCAGGAATCTCTTTCATCAGACGCGAATAGTAGCGTGAAGCAGCATCTACTCCCAATACCTGGCAAATATAACAATGAGATTAGTCATCAAATGATAATAGGAGTCACCATTATCGAATCATAGCCGTGCGTTCGATGGGTCAGCTTTTGTCCACGAGTCAAGAGATCACTGCTTTAAGTCCAGCTCGAACAGCATTTATGTGAAAGAGAAATCGAACAATACTGCTTGGGTCCGTAAGTTGCAACTGATTCCGTGAACAAACGTGTGAACGGGTATTGCTTTTATGCGCTTTTATTAGATGTTACAAATTTCCATTCAAGACGAGTATAGAGTGCTGGGCATAAACTTAAGGCACCCCTATATTTCAACAACTCGACGGAGTTACGACGGAGCACACATTTGAGGAATTTACTCCGTAGCAGATTAATGTACGTGTCAAATAATATACACACCACAAAGAATAACGCATATAGCGTCGCATGCAGCCTGATACAATAAAATGTGTCATCTTTCGGGTGTGTAAAATGATAAGGCATCGTCAGATATCGAGTGTTCTCGCTGAATTAATTCTCGTTTTCTTGAGCTAATCGATACCGTGTGGCCCAGCTCTTGCTAATTATAACGTTAAGGAATCGGTTTGGCATAGTATCAACGAGATATAGCAGGATCTGGTTGCTGACACCTCCCCCCCCCTCCATTAACGCTACTTTTGGTGCTTCCACGGATGTATACTGTTGATTTGACGCATATACTCGTCGGACACGAATGGCCCAGAGGTTCTCCATCGGGTTGAGATAAGGAGAACATGTTGGCCACTCTAGGGTTTCAATGTCATGCCGTCCTAACCACGCACGTGTATTAGGGTTGACGTGAATTGAAGCGTTATCGTGTTGGGAAAATAATTGGTTCGAAAACCTTGTATCCTAAACGGTACAAGGTTATTGGTCAACATCTGCCGAAAGTCCTCGCTATTCACTCGAGATGAGATGAAAGCGGGTGGGAGTCTGCTAAGAGAGGTGAAAGCTCCCCAAACCATAATGGTCCCGCCACCGAAGTCTGGACGGTTTGAGAAGTACCGCGGCTCTTTATGTACATCATGCCAATAACCGTTAAATCCATCTGGCCCGTCCAAATTGAACTTCTTTTCGTCACTGAAGATGATCTGAAACAACACAGTACCTTTTAGATAGATGTGCACCCACAAGGTACTCGCTGCCTCAATACTCACCAATTTCCAGTCTCTGGCCATATTGTTGCGAGCGAAATTTAGTTGGGCAGTCATGTGGCGTTGTTGAAGACGCGGCCTTGTTTTCATTTGCGCCCATATTATATGCGGCTAACGCTTAATTGTCCTTAAAACTGTTGGTCTATGAACCTGAAAGTTAAACTCTTGCCTGATTGCTTCAAAACTTATGGTCGAATTCGAGGCCAATCGACAAATGTGCATGGCGGTTCGCTGGCCGATCTTTCGTGGACGTCCTTCAGACTTATTAGTATCATACGTCGACGGACTGCGTAAATAATTTTGCACTACGCAACGACTTCTGCTAATTTCTCTGGCTATTGCAGCCTGGGTCTTTCCTGCTCGGTGTAACGCACTAATAACTGCTTTCTCTGCATCAGTAAGGCTCGCACCGTGTCCCATGACTACAGTACAGCGTGAATGCTCAGCGCAAACTAGATAAATTCAACGCTCGATTACTGGGGGTGCCTTATCATTTTACACACCCAAATGATGACCCATTTTATTGTAGCAGGCTGCATGCGACGTTATATACGCTGTTCTTTGTGATGTGTATATTGTCTGACCTGTACATTAATCTAAGCAGAATAAATTCGTCAAATGTGTGCTCGTTGTAACTATTTACTGAAATATAAGGGTGCCTTAAGTTTATGCCCAGCACTTCGTTATTTCGTTCGACATTGACAGGATCAGACGCTTGGTTATATTCAGCATTCTGTAATGCGTTACCAATTATATAATTCTCTTTGAGCCTCCCTTGTATCATATCAAAGCCTACTCTTGGCTACAAACTCCCGAGTGAGAACGCAAGCAGCGCGAACGACACCGTCCACCATCGAGTAGATGAACGAAACAGCTGAGTGATCCGCTCGCAGAAGCATGACCTCATATGAACCATAGCATCCGTTGTCCTGTCATTTGCGACAGTGAGAGGAACTTCATCGTACATTTAGCTTAATATGTCACTTCGTTGATTATTACCACTAAGAATTCCAACGGGTTTATCTGGTCAGCACGGTTTCGGCTCTGTGCTGTAGTTTTCCTGTTTAGGGACCTACTTTGCTAATTCGTCACCAAACTCGATTTTAACTTAAAGAAAAAGGCGAACACTTATCATACATCTAAAGAGATGTTAAGAGATCTATATGGGTTTCTACCCACCTGGCCAGAGATAAGCGAAGCGCCATCCGAGAGCAAGAAAACAACAGCGGGAGAAATCTCCTCCGGAAGTCCCAATCTCTTCGAGGGAAGGTACGGTACCATCTGTTATAACAACGCCAACAGGATATGTACAATACATATTGTTATGGTAACAGCGCACGGTAAAATTATCTTGTGTTCGATCAAGCATAATAATATGATAATATTTTCCACGAGCAATCGAGAAATACAATTTGACTATATGCAGGACTGGAAAGCTAACTGGTGAGTGAACAATCTTCCTGCTAATCAAGTATTCGTTCGAAATTTTATTTAACCAAACTGTCAACGGCTTATCTCAATACTAGATTGAGCAATTCTATAATTATGACACTATGTTTCATATTACAACTATTAATTAGACCGCGGACACTGACCTGAGCGAATATATTGCTAGGGCCGTAGTTTTTCTCAGCAGTTGGCGAATAAATGAGATTTCCAGGCGCAACAGCATTCACCCGGATGCCATTTTCAGCCCACTCGACTGCGAGACTCTTGGTGAGATTCTCAACGCCAGCGTGAGCTGCTCCGGAATGAGCCATATATGGTGTGCCACGATAGTTGTCCATTGTTATGTTAACGATCGAGCCTCCATGCTAAGAACAAAGTTGTTCGATTGTAAATATCGAATCTTGGGAAGATATTTACGCCCCACTGTCTTTAGCCTCAAGTGATAGTAGACACGATGGCTATATCAGGTAACGTCATGTCAATTGTGCCATGATCTCGTTGACCTCACCAACGGCGACAATACCTACTGTTAATAATTGTGATAATATTTATAAACGGTTTTATTCGTGCTGGCTGATTCCGGCAAATACGATCCCTTGTCCCATTGTGGGGGAGGGACGGCTTAATCTCGAACGCCACATTGTTCACCGAAAGCTGGTGGCGTTCAATTGTAATTGAGGTGGCGAAGTACCACGTCAAATAGATGAACATGCCATGAAGTGCGTCGTCCTCGAACTTCGAAGTGCTTCGAAGCTAACATATAGAGAGAGAGAGAGAAATAAATGACCACTCGATGTCGCGTTCATCTATTTGACGTGGTACTTCGCCACCTCAATTACAATTGAACGCCACCAGCTTTCGGTGAACAATGTGGCGTTCGAGATTAAGCCGTCCCTCCCCCACAATGGGACGAGGGATCGTATTTGCCGGAATCAGCCAGCACGAATAAAACCGTTTATAAATATTATCACAATTATTAACACCTACGACTAATTGTTGATTAGAGTAATTACACAATGCCCCTGCGATTTTCTTTTCAGTGAAGTCCACGTTAAAGAAAGTATACAATGAACAAACTGAACATTGTAAATATTCACTAAAAATATTGAAAATATTTTCAAAGGTTTAAAGGCATATTGGTTTATTAAAGGAGCTGCAATTTTGCAATGCTTATGCTCTCATATATGTAATCATAATTTTCCTTTCGGTGAAGTCCGCGTTAAAAAACGGTATGCAGTGAACAAACTGAATATTGTACATATTCACTAAAAATATTGAAAATATTCACTAAAAGTATTGAAAATATTCAGTAAAACCCTTGACTGACGCGAGCAGTTACTCTACCTGTTCCATCCATTGTATAAATGCTTCCTGACACATATAGAATGTGCCGGAGAGATTTGTTTCGATAACAGCATGCCACCCCTTAGCAGATATTGACTCTGCGGGCTGAATAAATTGTCCGCCACCGTTGTTGACAAGGTAATCCAAACGACCCAGATCCTTGATCGTAGAGGAGACCAGCGATTTGACATCTGCAGGTGCTCGAATGTTACATCTGTCATCGAATAGTCATAACACAATATATGATACAACCCCGCCATTGAGTGAATTGAAATTTCTCGAGCAGTTTCGAAAAAGAGCGCCAGCTGGACAATACTCGAAGGGACGTCCAAGGCGCACCCCTCAAAGCATAAACATGTTCAGACATTGTCGAGGCCCTACGAACAGTAAAGTGCTGCTGCATTCATAAGAAGTGTCAGAGGAGGAGATGGGGAAGAAGGGCACAGATACAACCGCACATTGTATTGTATCATAGTGGCTCATTGTAGTGCCTCTTAGCGCTAACATATCAAATAACTGATAAACGAATAATTGAAATCTGTATTCAGCGAGAAATTTGAATTGTCATTGGAATTGAATGAAAATTGAATGACAGATATAATACCTCATATATGATATATTTTGGTGGCGTTGCGCTAGTTCTTCAGCAGCCTGGCGAAGTTTTTCTTCATCGCGAGAAGCTATCCGCACTTTGCACCCCAGACGAAGCAAGTCTTCGGTAATTGCGCGACCTGTCAAGGTTTAATAATATATATACATATATATATATATACTACACCAGTTCACCATTCACAGTACAATACACAAATACTGAGCACTTTGGTAAAGGAGTTTCTACTCTCAGGACTAGTTTTAGCAGTAGGACCCTTACTATCAGCTGCAGATGATTGGTTATCGAAGACCGTCCATCAGGAGTAGCGAATCTCACAAAGGTCGCCGACGGTCGTCGAGACTCCGCCTCTGATACAATATAGGGTGTATCCAGTCGTCTCATTTCAACTTCCCTCGGAATTATAACTAATGTCAATTGGTTAGACGAGAAGTCGAACTGTCAACTGTAAAGCACCTAGTTTTAACTTTCATTTATCGTGTCGGCCTCAGATGTCGGCGTTGACCGCCGAAATTGGTTTATCCTGCAACCGAATAGGCTTTGTGAAACGCGTTGGGAGATGCAGGCCTTCGGGGGCCTAGGACGAAGGCTTCTGTCCTGTCGTGTGTTAAACTCTTTCTGTGTTCTTATCTCTTGCGCAATCATTTACAGTGACCCTTTTCAGTTGCAAACGCAAACGGGAACCTTTTTAAACGCTGCACCATGGAAATTGTGAGGTGCGAGTCATAACTTACGGCAGCAAACGCGAGTTCAATTTAACTTTGGCGGGAAGGGATTAGATCACTCTAGCTGAGTTATTACTGCGCTGAGTATGTATGGTGTGCGATCTGATACCACTGTACCCTATTTTTGGCCTTGTCGACATCGTCAAAACAATGCAAGTGCGTACATATTAAGTGCGAGTCATCATCATGCTGGTACAGGTACAATCTGTGCGGGAATCTTTCATTTTTTCCAATCACAAACAAAGTCCGTCGATGTTATTCGTTGCATTTGTCAGGTTCGGTGCATCTTGTTAAGGGAGGATTAACCTAAACTTCGGTATAATCAATCTCAGCTGGTGGACTGATTTATTTATAGAGGGTATTTCATTCAAGTAATGCAAATCTATTATTTAAACGAACTAGTGCATATCTCACCAATCCCAGTAGCTCCACCGGTGACGATGGCCACACGTCCAAGAAGGGACCCATTCCTGAAAATCGACGTTGCCATCTATGGCGACTCAAACGAATAATCACAATCCATGGAAAACCTTAGATAAATAAACCCTAATAAATAAATAAATAAATATTTATATATATATATATATATATATATAGTACATTTGGTCACAGTAACTTCAGTATAATTATGTTTTATACTTTGCCTACGCAATTGGCACGGCCGCCTACCAATCTGGAATCATTATACATTTGAGCATCGCAGACAAAATGGTGACACTCTTTTAAGAGAATACACCAATCATAAAAACTACAAGTTCGTGTTAACTCCAAATTGTTGAAATAGACTTTGCCGTATGTTATTATAAATACGAGAGCCGATTTCCTATGAATAAACAACGGAGCTGAACGTTGGTGCATGACAAAAAAATACGATTGAGAAGCAGCTCATTCGTCGCGGAATTGACTTCGAACTCGGGTTTTGGGATCAATGAGAAACAAATAAAAATAAGTGCTTTATTCTGTGTAGTTCTCAGTACGTAAGTGTATGCGTACGTTATGCTGCAAACATATTGGAGTAAATTCGCTCTGTATTTCAGGCATTTAACTCAGATATAATGACAAGCTAGCGGGGTAGTCAAATTTGGCATCGATTTGGTCATCCATCAGACGAGCTGGGGCGTTCAGTAACACTTTGGCAAGGTTAACAAAGGATTGTCAACAGTTTGACAAAGCTGAAATTTCTCTTTAGAGTAGAAATAAATGGCCCAAAACAAGCTGATTACCTAATAATATATATTTATGTCTAAATACAATCCGTCGATATTTCTTTACCTAGACACCACTAATGTGCCTAAATTTGTCGGATTCTCAAAATGCAAAGAAAAAACGACTACAGTAGAACATGTTAAGTACTCCTTAAAAATTCATCAGTAATACCTAGCGTTCAGCGAAAACTCTATGGGGTAACGTGTGGGACATAGAACCTCTGATTCTTGTCCGCAAAGGCACGTGATAAACAAGACAATCACTGTATTTGTGGGCTTATAAATAAAGTTATTACTTTGCTACTTCAAAAGACTCAACTGTAGAGAAAACTCGAGCGCATGCGGGTGCAGGTGAACATCGTTGAGTTCATCAAACCCGCGGTCTCAGGTGTCCCTTGAGAAAAACATTGTTTAATTGATAAGTCGAATAATTTATACCGGATGTCGGAGACACGTTATGTCAAAGTCGAATTTTTCAAAAGTGTACAGACATAAATTATCCCTCAAAGATGCACTGAATCCATTCTTGCAATGAGCTACATTGAATCTGACCGTTGTATCCAAAAAAACAGTAGAATATGAGAGATATTATACGAATTAATTAAGTGTCAGAGTACGAAATCAGTACATCAAAACCGTCCTTAAATGAGAAAACTCACAATTAGTTTCCTATTTTCCCACTACGTCCAACAGTCTTCAGCGGATTAGCCTCAAAGTAGTATCTACGGCAGTGCAGTACTAACCGAGAGATGTCAGCGTTTCAACTGAATCCAAACTTCAACCCTGTCCGCTTCACGCTAAAATCTTATCGATTCACAAAGCTGTGTGTGGTGCACGCAACCAGCTTATTCTAAAGTTCATACTCAAAGATTTGATAAAATTGTTTATTAAGTAACGGTAAAAAAAGAGCTAAACAGAGATATGCAGTGAATCAACAAATGATTGTACTTGGTCTATTTTTTGCCGGCTACCAATGTCCATCAGCTGGTGCCGGATGTGACTATCTTCCCTCTTAACCATTGACAGACAGATAGATGAGCTCAGATATGTATTATCACCGCCGTGACTGCGCTGAACCCTTCCTAACGCTCGGAATGGGCGTCTATTCAAGGCACCTTGGCGACCGGAAGTTCCAACTGTCTAATTGACGGAATACCCTTCAGCTGTTCGCTCTAATCTGGCGACGGTGAGACAAAATCAAATAGCAACATTAAATCATTATCGAATAACAACTTTACATCCGTAATCATAGTGTGCAATATATTACGTATATTTGATTTAGCACGTTTCTTAACACTGGGAAGATGTCATGCGGAAAGAGCTAACAGTGAGAATATTGCCTAGAATACTGCCGAAACTCGCACACATACTGTTTTTTGAGCTGACCCTCAGCTGTTCTGCCCCTATCTGACAGGCCTCAGCTCTTAACCTTTTAGGTATTACTATGAGAGGACCTGTCGGGGCCACCTTTGCTTATTCTCTTCCTTACTCGTACCTGGCAAGAATCTTCAGATAAAGAAAGATGATAAAGAACTCCAAGCACACATACTGCCGTCTGTTTGAACTACCTGGCTTAGTTTGAATCGAACACTCAACAGTGCAGAACACGAATATATGTTAATTAGTATAAACCTTGATTTATTAGTCCCTTGTGTGCATCCACACAACTAGTACTGATTAATTGCCGTTTGTGAGGCGAGAGAGGAGAGGATATATTAATGAGCGCTATGCTGTTTACCACAGTGTATTGTGCGTATGTATGAGTAGTATAACTAAAATGATCTAGTTATTACACCACTGATGAAGTGGTGTAATGCGTATTTCTCACTGCCTTGCAGAGAAAGTTTACAAACCTCAAAGTAGATATTGGGTTCAATCTTTATATGCATTTCATGTAAATGGCCCTTTGTAAATCGTTATTGAAGTCGTGTGTAGACATTCGAGTCGCATTAAGTAGATTGTCGCTATTCCGATGCGTTACCACTGCACATTTCTCTACATACTCAAAGACAAGCCTGTTGATACCTAGGAACGACCCCTTCTTATGAGTTGATATTAGTAGTAATAAATTCTCAGTAGAGTATCCACCAGATATCGAACGCGGCTCAACCGATGAATTTAGTCCACATTGAGGGGAGTAGCCCCTATGTTGACAATACTATTAAAATCATAATACTCAACAACTGCTATGTCCCTATCCTCTGTATAATGCTTAATAGTAATTATACATATGCTGAATAATAAAAATATATGTTACCGGTGACCTTTTTCATTTATAACTGTTGAGGCTTAAATGCGTTATGCAGCTCAGACTTCAGGGCTGGGGTTTCGTCTGGTACTGTGAGACTATCATCCACTAACACGCTGAACCTTGAGCCTTGATCCGGAACTGATTTTGTACAATTTCAGACCAAGGCTTGCAGGATGTTACCGATCACCTACCTGTTCGAAAGGTAGCCCGCTTAAAAAAGAGGAAAATGAACTCACGGGGATGGACTCCCAGGTTCAATCCTTGGCTACAAAATAAATGAAAGGGTTTTCAAAATTGTTGAGTTTTTTTTATCAGTCTGCCTCGCAGTTACGGCTGACAAGCCTGCATTTGATTACGCGACCAGCCCCATGGTCTATATTCACTGATTGACTCCCACCGCCCTGTAGCGCAGCGGGCCAGCCCCTTGTGCTGGTTATCGGTGCTGAAATGTTTCCAACCTAAGAAAGCAAAAACCATTTTGCTAACGATGGACAAGTGGAGAATTCATGCTATAGTTGTCCAATACTCGAGAGCGCCCGAGGAGATACAGTTCGGGATAAAATCATTGTATATATTAGAGGAAATTTATATATATATATATATATATGGGCGCTACAAATGTAACATGAAATATTATACAAGTCGTGACTTCAAATAATCAGTAATTTTTATGCGAACGACATTTAAATACACATGTGGGGTGGGTGGTGGGGATAATATGTTTGAATATACAAACAGCCGACTGTTAACCCATCGCATTCGCATAGTTACATTCATGCAAGCCCCAACGTGGTTGACCAAACCAAAGCTTAATGGTTTGATTGTTTTCTGTCTGAGAAAATGAAGGTGTGGGATATTCGACAGACAAAACGAACAGATGATTTCGCTTGTTCAGAGTTTTACTTAATGTTCGTAGTTAGAAAACGGCGTCACGTTTCGAGCACCAATCCGTCTGAAAAAAAAAAGATGAGTGTTTGATGTCATTGGTGGTAGCCAAGTATTGTCGTACTTGGCTACCACCAATCTTTGCGTTAATGAATTCCAAACTATTAATTAAAAGTCCTTGGCGAGCACTGACAAGTAGGCATTATGTATTAGTGGTACGCAAGGGTACGCCCTTAATGATCACGGTAATGATCTGCCCTACTCTTCACTTACTACAGAAATAGCAATTCCATTTTAGCTGAAGCTGTTTATGGACTCAGAAAACAGACAATTGATTTTCGTTATCCTAGCGAGATAAATCATACTCAACCGACATGGAACTGTAGCTTATAGTTAATTATAGTGCGTTACCTCTCATCATATTGATTGCTGTTTGTGTCTTTGCCATTGCACCCTACCCCCACTACCTACCAACTACCTCTAAGGTCTTTTATAGGATTGCGGCAACTTTTCAGGTGTTTGCCTATGTTCTCATACTGCGTTGTATGACTAAATTACGACAACTCTTGTCTGGTGACAGCGAACTCAATTCTTCCTTCATTCGGTTGCAACGTCTGTGTTTTTGCATCGCTGCTGGCACTACAGTTCCATCATCACCGTCGACACCCCGACCCTCTGGCCCCTAAATATGAGCGCCATCCGTGAATCTCCTCGACTCTACTACTACTATCAAACTGTCCTCGCTCAACTGTAATTGCATTGGTAGTCGTTGTTGTGTACGCGCACTAGTGAGGGTGCATGTTTGCTTGTGAGCTAAGAAGAATGTCGTTGCATCGGCAACTCCATCGGCTGGCCTCGCCATTCGGCTGGCGAGCGCTGCTCTGTGGAGTGGCAGTCCCGTCCATAGTCGGTCGAACGAGTTTACTGTCGTCGTCGGCAACAGTCGCCATGGACACCTTTCGAGACACGAATAGGACGCTGCTTTTTCGGTAAATGTTCGATTATTTCAAAAATACAAAATGCCTAAGAATATACACATGTACTGTGTGATACGTATTGTTTCACATGCGTATTTAGATGCTCTTGTACTCAAATAACTGTGGGGGTGAAACAGTTGGACCATTCATGAAAACTTTCCGTAGCGAATTCTTCTTGCTCAGTTGGTTCCATGACAAATAACCGATAAACAAGATTAAGTATATATAAAAATTCCTAATTATTGTATGTTTGAATAGATATATATATATTAGTTGTATAGTGTCGTTACAGTCAGGTTCATGAGACTGGTGTTTGATTAGTAGTTGATGGATCATTTCAAATCGTCTATTGTGGGGTCGCACCGTTGGGGGAATTTCCTTACGTAGCCATTAAAGTCTAAAAAGAACACCTTATTCAAAGTCCAATACGTGAATGATAAAAATCATTCGTTAGGAAATTGTTCTGTTAAGACTTGATGCGCTCTTTCCAACGGTGCACATTCGCGAGTCACTATAGTTGGCCTTATTGTAAGATGAGGCAGTTAAGCGAATATATACCGTGGCTTACACCACGCGTATTGCAACTTCATTTAATACTGGCTCGTCGTGAGGAGGTGATAACGAACTATGAGATTTCCCTAAATCATACCCAGTTAAATCATTGAACCGTGGTAGACGTGGACTTCGCTTATAATGGAATAAGTGGGCGAGATTGATGCCAAACTTCGGGATCATCCAATTTATCGGGACAGGCTTTAAGCAACCTTTATAGATCTCGAAATACTCGTTTTTTTGTATTTGAAATAACGAAAGAATGCACGCTACAATGTAACAAAAAAGAGTCAGTCTAGTCTACGACCTGCTCAACTTAGTAACAACAATAATAGTATCCGCGAGATTTATTATACATTTAGAAAAAAAATGACGTTCGAGGTTGGTGGACATCGATTAAGCCTACATCACGGTGGCTTGGACACTTAAAACATTAGAGTGAAAATTAGATTCGCAGCAGCAGCATTCATTATAAAATGCGAGTTTTCACAGACCTACACGACATCTTCATTGGGCCACCTGTCAAGCCCACTTCCAGGCAGTCATAATAATAATAACATACTAAGCTAGCTACACAATAACAGTTTAATTTTTTACTTTGTGCGTTTATCTATTTTGAAATAGTCAACTCTTCGATGAGAAAAGCAGCACTTACACGTATTTGTTAGCAGACACGAACGTTAATGAAGCCATCCTAATTGACCCTGTCCTTGAGAAGGTGAGTACCCACAGCTTTTGCCAAGGTCAAACAAAATCATTGCTCGTCGACTTTAAAATGTTTAAGGCTGAGAGTCAGCCCGAACGCAATTAGGTCGTCAATAACCTTGCCTCATTTCAATTTCCTACAACTCAGTCCCCCTTCCAAAAGACGCTAACTGGCAGAGAAGCAACGATATAGCAATATACTGTAGTGATTTATTATACAATACGATGTAACGGTTTTTTCCTAGCGCTCTGTGCTTTTGGGCTGGGGAATCACTTCGTTTGGTGTATATAGACACAGTTGTAGCAACGTAAGGGCGTTTACTAATACAGATTCGTATAATGAATAGCGAACCAAGCGCGGTAACCTTGTAGTAGTACACCCGATGGTAGCGAGCCTTTGAAGGAACATGCTCCCTACCCTTTCGTTTGCTTATCTTAAAGCAACGTTCCACAGAAAGTTCACTGTGGTCTTCCGCATCATTTTGAGACACTATAGCAACCGGCTGTATTAAAAAGCTCTCTTCAAAATTATGATATTGGGTGACGTTTCGACGTCTTGTTCGCAACGAAATCAAGATATCAACCAAGAAACTTAGGCCGCTTCCGTTCAGAACAAGACTCGTAGGGCTATTCTTACCAGAAGGTCTTTCAGATGCCAGGTTATTCTACCTCACGTTGCACGAATTAGGCAAGCTTGTACAGCACAGTGAACTATCGGTGCGCTAACCGAGACGTCTTGGGTAGGAGCATCTGGCTGGCCTCTTCAGCAGGGGGGGGCAACGGGCGGTATATTTGCGTGCTTCCGATTGAAGATTCTATTTGTGCTGCACGCTGAGGGCAATCAAACCCGGGTAGAGATGGACATATTGGTAGATACCTTACCGCCCGACTATTGGACCAGTCGTAGAACCCCATCGTGAGCGCGTTTTGGTGGAAACATCTTAATTTGTCCACTATTAGTGCAGACAACGTTCAGCCTTTGGCTCTTCCTGACAATGCCCAGAACACCGCGCAGTAAAGAAAGGCGCCGAGGAGCGCGCTCAACGATGCAGCTTTCAGAGGCTGTCAAAAGTGGGAACTCCCTTGAGTCACCACTATTCAATCTTTAGGACTGTCAAGTCAATCATTTTCAAGTCATGAATTAGCTACCCACCATCAAGGAAGGCATCGTTTTTTTGAAGAAAACAATTTATTAGAGAGAAAACGGTTACTAATTATAAGATAGCAATCAAGTGAGTATCACAATGTTTTTGAGACACAACGGGAGCGGTCTTTTCTTTTCTGCTTCATTCAATAATCAATCGATGCTTGCCCATAGCGAATGTATGTTCTGAGGCTGACATTTGAAGCTTCACAGGTAGATCGTGATCTCAATCTGATAAAAGAGTTGGGCCTAACCTTGAAGTATGCCCTGAACACCCATCTGCACGCTGATCACGTTACTGGAACAGGATTGCTCAAGAAACGTACGCCTGGTCTTCGCAGCGTAATCTCGACAATGTCCGGGGCACGTGCAGACATCCACGTGAATGAAGGTGATGAGGTGAGTATAGCAACAATCGATCTTTTTGTATAATAATTATAACTATAAGACTTATTTGTCTATTTGTGGAAGCTGAGTTTACTGCATTCCTTGCAATAGAAATAAAATAATAAAAAATAAAACAATCTAACCCACCTTGTACAAATAGGTATGCTGCATAGGAATGTCATCGAAGGACGAAATCTAGAGACGACTGGCCAGTAATTAGTCATCTGAATGAGAGTTGCACTTTGCATTCGGTCTGCATTTTGAGCATTATTTTGCCAACATTGCATACACATTACACTTGACAAACTACAAATGTGCCTTGCTCACATGGTCCACCGTTCTTAATCGCCTTCAAAAGCTCAAGGGCACATTCACTACCACGAAGGTTTACGCATTTCGATCTTGAGTACTCGGCTTTCGTGTCTCTTGGATCGTTAAGAGCGTACTGATGTGGGCAACACTCGTTCGCGCTGTGTACCTGTTAATGCTGATGTCCTCCCGGGGTACTCTATCGGCTCTCTAGCATTCTGATGATTCATAAGCGGCATGGAAAGAGCTCCGAAAGGCAACACCATAATACAAGCACGACTTCCAACGGGGAGATGGTGAACGAGATCAATACTTCAAAGAAGCCGTTATTTTATGGAGGAGAGTCCTATCGAGTAGTCCTCTATGGTAAACTTGTTGGGATTAACACATACACACTTGATGATATCGTGTTAGTGGTGTGGCTCATGTTAAGACGCTAATTCGTTGCCTTCTAAACGGAGTCATATACTCTACTCAACACTCTTTTGTACAAGGATCTTTCTCCTCCGCACCTTCAACACGAAACGGATTACTGGAGCGCGTGCTCGAAGGAATAGACAGACCTCCTTGATATCTCACAGGTGCGCTTTCCTTTAAGAGCATTCCGGGGTTTTGCGAATCGTGAACGAACTAAACGAGATGATAAATATAGACATTCAAGAACCAATTTTTCTTGTCATTGTCTTTAAAAACATTCATAACAGTCGGGCACTCGGTCGCCTTCTAAGTTTTTCTAAAAATCCGGTGCTCATCGAACGAGTCATTGTAGTCGAGCGTTTGGTGTTTTTGCGGCTCGCGGTCGGAGCAGCCCGCCCTAAAGTGGGACGTTTGACCGCATGGTGAGGTATTGAAGGAAAGTAAGATTTGTAGCATAATTCTATTTGGAGATCCCAATTTTAACCGGATGTCAAGTATTAATGACCGGTATAAATATTCGATTGTTGGGAAAGTTCTGTCCTGCCTCGACAACAGCGCGCCAGACCAGATCAACTGAAAAAGTTTATTCACATACATAGCAGACGACGCCGTATCGTCTGCAACTGTCCGCTTCGTTTGATAATGCTGCCTTCGACCTCAAAAACTGAATCGATTTGAGTAGTGAAAAACTGCACATTCGTCATATTTTGTTGTATGAATTTCGGAAAGGTAACACTGCAGCGGAAACGTTTCGAGATGTCCTCCGCGTGTACGGCGACGATGCTTTAAGTCAAAAAACGTGTGAAAGATGGTTCAAAAAGTTCCGTCAGGGAGATTTCAGCCTGAACGACGCACCACGGTCTGGAAGGCCTTCCCTGATCGACGACGAAATCCTCCGTGTCAAGGTTTACGAAATGCCGACAATAACCATTCGAAAACTCGCGAAAGAGCTCCGAGCTGACGCAGCAACCGTTCATGCAGCGTTGCACAGGCTTGGAATAAAAAACAGCTCGGTAAGTGGGTGCCACCAACAACACATTGAGTGTTCTTGGTGATGAGGACAAATCCGCTTCGAGCCTGGGGAACAGGAAGAAACCGCTCAATACGCCTCTGCACTTGATCGAATTCCAAGAAGAACTCGTCAGAACATGTCCATAACCCGTCAGCATGAAGCGAGTGGTGTTTTACTAGGGCAACAACATCTGTCCTCGTGTCACTTAGGCTGGAAACGCCTTGATCACCGTCCATATTACCCTGACCTTGCTCCTTCTGACTACCACCTGTTCAGATCGATGACAAACCCTTTTGGTAGAAAAAAATTCAATTGCTTGAGTGAGAAGTAGAAAACGAGGTCATTTCTACCAGTCTGGTACAACGGGTCGATAAGACCCTCAGAAGCAACGCTATCGCAAGTTATGGCAACTAATTTGATGATTAAGGTAAGCGAAATTCTTATCCTTCTGCACACGGTGCAAGGCTTGAGGTAACAAAATGGACAGAACTTCCCCAACAACCTAATAATTAACTAAGTCGTAGTGCAGCTTAAGTAACACATGCCCATAAATAGGTAGAAAATGTAGTGGGGCAAGTAGTTGGTCTGTATACGTGCAAAATGATCTGTGCGTGTATAAGATAAATGATAGGCTTAACAAATTAATTTTAAGGTGAATATCGGCGAGAACTTCAAACTGCGCGTTCTGGCAACACCTGGACACACAAATGGTTGCGTTTCATATGTGGAGGATAGCATGGGGTAAGGCAAAAATAGGCCAATCAATTATTAGGTGGCAACTTTTGCCGGTTCAACAGTGTGTCCTAGTTATTTTGTTTTGTATGAAATGGTGGTAGGGGATTTCCATAGACAATATTTAATATGAGCATATTATTTCGTATTTCCCATATATTCATTCCAAATAATCTATCTCTGGGAGCATTTTTCGATCTAACTTCAAATTATATTTGCGTAGTAAATGACTACATCAATTAACTAACATGTAATTTATTATAACTTAAAGCTTCGTATTCACTGGCGACGCAGTACTGATTCGGGGATGTGGACGTACAGACTTTCAAGAGGGATCTCCACGGGTCCTTTACCAGAGTGTGCATTCTAAAATTTTCTCTCTGCCCGATCACTACTCTATCTACCCAGCTCACGACTATAAAGGTACGGTCGAATTGCCGGAGGTACACGTAAGATCATTTCGATGTGACCAGTTCCTTGATCGACCAGTTTTTTGTACCGCCATTAGATGTACTAGTTGTTCAGGACGGCTGTCTCAACTGTAAACCTACTCTGTTTATAACTCTAGACGCAGTTTTTTTGGTAAATGTTAAACGCTTGACACTTCCATAAACGAAGCGCTCCAGAGCAAAATGACCTCAGTCCATTTTCGATTCTGAGTTACCATTTTTCGAATTAATAATCCACTAATTCTTCGGTCTTAGAGAAAACTCGGGGTAATATTTCTTCTTTACATAAAAATCTATTTTTCCCATTTAATGAAATGTGGAGTTAGGCCCTTCTGCCTGAAAACATTTAAGCACGGAAACACGGACAAAAATACGAATTTCTATGATGGTTTCAAAGTTGTAAAAGTTCTTAAAGCTAGGCAGTGTTAGAGCATTTTCAAAGTCACCATGTGCGTACAGAATTAAGTCGGAGTTTCGCCATTGCCTGCTAAGACTGAGAAGAGAGAGAGAGAGGTTTTAATTATTTTCATTATGGATATCGTATGGTTGTCTTGATGACCAGTATATGGAGCGGATTAGCATTCATCTCTGAGTTGGGATCACGCACTCAGCCCTTCAATGAGACTACTGAAAAATAAACAATTTTTATTCGATTATTATAATTACGCACACACTACTTACTACCATTGTGTAGTAACACGTCAGTTGTTGATCCTTTACAGGAATGACGAGTTCATCCGTTTGGGAGGAAAAACGTTACAATCCGCGACTCACGAAAACTCTTGATGAGTTTGTTGAGATTATGAACAATCTGAATCTGTCCTATCCCAAACAGATCGATATTGCTCTTCCATTGAATACCATCTGCGGGATTCAGGATCCCTGATCGGCTCCAATAGAAGCGGCCGGTGAAAGAAATTACCATTCATAGATATCTGTCAGAAGTACCATAGTTATCAAATCCAGCAAACAGTGATAAATAACAAGTGCAATCGTAGGTGTACGGTCGCCGCTGACATTGCTACAGCGATCTCTTTCAGTACATGAGAACTATCTTGTGAACTAGTCGGTGGTAGACTCGAACATTGATTCACATAGAACAATCGTTGTGAGAAACAGGGCTTACATATATTATAAGACTGCTTGAGATACTTCGGAAACGTTTATGAAGGTGATGCAAATGGTACTCATTTAATGAGAGTATGCACAAAGGACAAAACTAGAGTTACATGTTAAGTTAAGTAACTACGATATCAGCTGGTTAATTGTCGTGCGATACGTGTTGAGTTCCGAACATCAATCACTGATTACTCTCATGATTAGTGAGGAGTATTAAAGCCTCTACTTAATGAAAACATGGCACTAATTTTATACGACTGAATAAATGAAACCATTTCGTATTTTCGCTACGTTTTCATTCAGGTCATTATTGTTATTAATACAATACGATTCATTCATCGTCACGTCATCGGCGCCGTCCACTGCGATGAAGTTCATATCCGCTCCACATAGAGCCGCCATATTCACCTTTTGGGCTTACTTAGTAAACTTGATCACCAGACGATCTAACCAGAAGAAATCTTGAGATCATGGAAGAGGGGGGGGGGATTAATCACTTTTAATTGAGGGAAGAACTTATTGATTCGATATTGCCCTGTTTAGGCCAGGCATCCAATAAAGTTTGTCTGGTGTCGTTATCTATTTTGATGGGACTACGGGATTCGTTAATACGTTAAGAGGCTGCACATTTGTTAAGCAAGGTCCAAAATGAGAGTTTGTATTTTTCTGCTGTATCCCGTCTGTTGGAGGCCTCGGTCGGTTGATGAATAATTATTGATATTTTTCTGCAGATAGTGCGGGACTGTGGGGCTAACCGCTCACCAACTGCCGAATGCAAGAATCTAAAATGTATGTTACACCATAGCATATTTTTCGCCTACCGGTTTCATGGGTAAATTAGTTCAACGTATAGAATAGTTAACTAGAAGAAGGACATGGCTCAATAATTAAGCGCGATGAGGTCCTCGTTACTGTTGGCGATCTATATCCAGCGCAAATATATTGAGGCGCATTCGGCACATCTGGCGTTGATGCGAACGGGTCCAAACAGGCCACGCTTCTGAACTTTTGCGTCGAAAATGGCTTGCAACAGTTCTTCACAGGCCCAACCTGGCATACGGCAACTTCAGCGACAACTCCTGGATGTTGCCCTGTGCAATGGTGACTCGGCAGCACGTGTCGACGTATTACCAAACACAATCAGATTCGATCACAGCTTGGTGACATTTTTCATTAGGTGTACACGCAGGAAGACCATTTCGAGAGCATGCCTCGGGTGCCCGACTGGCCGAAAGGGAATTACACAGTGACACTGCCTGAGCTCGATCAAATTGAGTGGACATATTTCTTCGAGGCCTCGAGGCTATGTTCTATGAAGCGTCGTAACGGAACATTTGCACCAGATGACCAAGATAAAGCCCAGATACTTAAGAGCTTCCTTGGAGACACATGTCCTTCACAAGATCAACTCGTCGATAAAGACCAAAGGGCTCCACCACGCCTTCCCGAAATGCCCCTCCAATACATTGTGTGCGATTGGGCGTTGATATTTGTCCGATAACAATCCTTGTACATCTAAAGAAACTCAAGACCAGCACGACAGGTTGCGCCATACCATTCATATATCTTTAAAAGATTGGGCATTACTGTGTGCAGTCCATCCTCGTACATATTTAAGTACCGTGCTCATTCTTGCTGAACGGGCCGGCCCTATTTGTTAAACTTTTGATGATATATGCAAAACCGATTATGACGTACACGGCACCAATGTGGTACCCAGGATATAGGCGGGACAAAGGGAGGTTTCAAAAAGTGGGGGATGTGCTTGTTAGGCGTGTCGCTTTTAGAATTCAATGGGAAAGGACGAAGGTAAATGTAACATCTAAATTGACCAGATTTGACAGCACTGACAAGCTAACATATGCACGTGCCGGTAAACACTCAACCAGGCTAATGAATGCAATGTTTGAGGCGAGATCTACGACAACTCGAGATGGCACGAATGTTCTACCACTACTTTATTGCCGCCAACAAACAGTGCGTTAATGATTTATTTCCCTGTAGAGTCTCCCGTGCTCTCTGTGTGAGGGATCATTTCCTTGCACATATGACTTGTTTTGACCTTCTCAAAATTTCAAGCAAAAATGTCGTAAACTGACCTTAGAAAATCTAGTCAATTGAATTCTTGCTATGAAATCGTGCTCAAGGATAAATATGATCAGCTTTTCTTGACATTTAAAAGTTCTGTGGAGTCTCGCGTATAAGTGGAGTAGCAATCGATAGCAGCACATGTTCTGTCTAGTTCGAGGCAATAAAACACTTTTATTTTCATTCTTCTCGCGCAAGAGTTATGCAAGTTCTGCGACCCTAAATGTTGATTGAGACAACTTGGACATATATATATATATATATATAGTTGAAGATATGAAAACAGTTGCGCATTCACATTATGCCGATCGACCAATTGTTTGGAGCTCTATTATATTCTTGTTAAACCAAATATAAGGAGACATACTATTCTCACTGAGATATTTTCTTCGTGATAATGTCACGGTAGCTTTGGAGACCACAAACCTATCTAAGATGTGCTCCGGGATGGATGTAAACATTTGCTCACGCTCTAAAATGGTCGATTTTCTCTCTGTCTTTGGCTTGAACAACCCCTACAATCCACCGGCTGTTGGGAGCAGGTTGTAGCACCCAGATCAGAGTACGCCCTCATCCATCTGATGTCCCCATAACTGTTACTCGCTTCTTTTCGTATCATAGCCAACCAGCCTCAGAAGCCTTCGTACTATATAGTTCGAATGAATTTAGTAGCCACAAACAAGTGAGCACAACATGATCGAAATGCTAATATTCAAACATTGGCGCTCCCGGCTCTCACCAAGGCCAACTAATCGACCACCGCCGGATCTCGTCTCTCTCCTTCTTTGGAGGCGAGGGATCCAACAGCAGCAGCAGCAGCAGCCACCGCAGCAGACAGAATATAGATAACGGTGGCAGCAGAAAGACTAGAGGTGTTCGCCCCTCCAACAAATCCCCCTCCATAACAACAACAGTTCCAGAAAGAGCAGCAGCCCAACCACAACAGAAACAGTAGCAGCAGCTGTTAGCGAGCGAGTACAACTCAGCGCTAAGTGACGCAGGTGGTCAGTGAAGCAGTAATAGCAGCAGAAGTCAGCGCGAGTCGTGGTTTGAAGTTAACAAATCGCTCGTTCGGTGTCAGCCCGTGAGGGACTATCATTGTTCAACACTCCGCTTTTCCCGTTGTTGCTCTTGTTGTCTGCTGGTGTTGTCGGTTACTGATTGAATCCCTGCGCCCTGCTGGCGGCGCTGATAGCAGCAAGGGTGATGATGACGATAATAATGATTATGATATGGAAATTCGAATTTTGACAATGGTGATGCACCTCCTGTTGTCGTTATAAGGGCCTTCGAATGATCCGCTAGTCGTGTGAGCGTGAAAGAGACATAAAAAAAAGCCGACTTGTAATTAATACTATGCAATTTGTCCTTAGTTGTACTGCTGAAGTTGTTGTCACTGGCTGAGTCGGCTGCGGCCGTTTGACGGCACGCTGCTGCGTGTGGCTCAGCCTCCATCAGCTGTTGTTACCGCGATCGAGTGATCTATGCAGAGCAGGTCGACGACAACACATGAAGAAGAAAGGGCGGAACAGAGCAACGACATCCGAATAGCCGGATCATGCCCACGCATCTTCTAACACAATAGCAGTGTCGAACAGATACAATTGACTGCGCAAAGCGCCGATCAGCAGGAGGCGCAAAAGAAAAAAACCGAACTCATACGATATATGGGGAGTCCACAGCAAATCGGTGAGGAGGCGCTGTTCGACAACTGAGCAGATCGCTTAGTGACCGATAGGTGATGGTTACACGAGCGTGAGGGATCATCGATCAGTGCTGTTATTGGCATTGCCACTGGTCAGCTCCGTTTGCTGTCGCGGTGCGACCGTCGCTGCCTGGTGTTCGTGGTATCAGGCGAGCAGTGGTTTGACGAGGAGGAGGAGCAGGATATCCAGAGAAGGGAGATTTCAAGAGTTATTTCTTGCTGAGAAAAGATATACACGATGAAGGAGCGTCGCGGATAGCCAGTGTCAACGAGGACTGTACTCAGTGCGGTTGTAGAGCCCGTCGGTGCGTTTTCGGTGGACGGATACATATATATAGCTCAAGGTGTGAGCTTGTTTGCTGCCAGCTGTGGTTATTTGAAAGCGTGCACGCATCAAGACCGACGATGTTATCTCTCTGCTAACATTGTGAATATATCAACAATAGCGAAACGCGGCAACGTTCGCGCATATGACTAAATGGCGAACGGTAAACGGCCATGTGTTCGATGTGTACTTAATTACTGTCAGTGTCTGTATTTCTCAACGTAACAAGATTACATTAAGTACATCTTGACGGAGGAGCGCACTGAATTGTGCAGTGAACCGCATCCGTTGACCATGCTGTGCATCGTCGACGATGACAGCCCATGAGGATATCATCATTGTCTCAACGTCGCCTCCGACACATTCGTGGGGTTCGGAGAGCGTCAACATGACCCCAAATGAACAAAAGGTGAGAACGAGGATCGCCACACTGATGTACAGACGACGATGTAAAATATACATGTAGATGAAAGGAATCTCGAGCGAGCGTGCTTGTTGAAGGCCCTACACATGATAACTGCATTAGACGCTCGTGTAGGTACTTTCGTCAAGGCGCTGAGCCCTTCGCAGAAAATGTGGATATGGGCGCAGTTCGCCAAGGTGCATGGCCGTGAACATACGCTGCATGGGTCCTGATGAAACCATGAACATATGTTCGCTACATCAATATAAGCTGTGTTGGCTGAGATTTAGATGGTGACACATTGTATAACAATGCTAGGAGCCTAAAGGATGCCCATGAGAAGTATTTTTATATCAGTTTCGAACTGTATACGCTGGATTCTGAAAACATAATTCTGGTTCATTGTACGCTAAACCAAACCAAGCCGAGTATGCGTGGCGTGAACATTTTGAACTCGATCATCTTTGTCTATTCAAATCTGATATTCCATTGACTCGCAATATTTCTCGTAGTTCTTGAGGTAATCATTTCACTTTTCAATTGTAGTAGTTCTTGTATTATATCTTCATCGCATCCAGAACGATTTGTATGTTTGGGCGATTTTCCTTCATGCCAATATAAGTACAATCAGGATACACACTTTAATGACAATTTAACGACTGAATCATGAAAGGATCGTCATTAAAATTTTCATGTGTTTTTTTTTCTGCCTCATTTTTGTCCATAAAAAGCGCCACTTCACAGAATATCCCTGTACTCATAGTCAGCAATAGCTGTAAATCGTGCAAGATACTGCCACGAGTCTGTACGCAAAGAAAAAACCGTGGAAGGAAAATCTTTTCCACACACCAAAAATAAGTTCGCGCGGAAATTATGACCCGCCACAGAACACTCAGCCTATCGCATACAACCGTGTTACTTCCGTACCTAGTAGTAGTAGTAGTACCGAGTCAGTTATGTAGATTTTGATTCGCTCTTATCACACTAACATATACATTAGGTCATTCACATAGATGATGGAAAATTATGAGTAACAAAACATGTGAGCTGCCAATCTCACTCATTATCAGGGTCCATAGGTTTCTGAAAACCACATACAAAGATGCTTGTTGTGCTCATCACATTATCTCTTGGTTATCCGCTGAAATCTTATCGATGTCACAATTAGTAATATCTGATTTCTCAGTGGAAAACATCGTAGGAGGCAGGCGGGCCGGGTAAAATCCGATAACGAATAGAGAGATTGAGCAATTCTGATTGAGAAAGATTCTATCCGAACGTATGTTCACGTACATTATCGAAGCAATTACCTTTGGCGGAAATTACCACAGCAGTTTCAATGCTGTTGACTTGTGTCACAGAATCAGTTAATCATAAAAAAGTAAATAAAAGCAATAAAAATAAAAAAATAAATAAAAGCAATACCGAGTGGAATAAACTATCTGTTCTCGATACTTTGATGACAATTCGGATATCTTGGAAGGACCGTCAGGACCAGGTCAGGATAAACCGGTATTTGACGCCGCTCCGGGGTTTCTCCACGAAGCTGTTGTTTCGACTTCCATTGGATGGGTGCACCTTGAGTTTGTACCTTAAAACCCGATAATATATTTATAAATATATATAAGGCGATTCAACCAACTAGCATGACAGTGTCTGTATGTGAAATGAGTCTCCGTCTGACTTCTCTATCTTCTGTTCTCTGTCGTTACCTAAGTTAAACCGACCAACCAACCCACCCATATGTACCATTTCCATTTATTCGTCCATAACGATCCATCACTGCCGTCCAGTTATTGTATACAAGTTCAGAGTGGAGGAGACCCCAAAGTGAGTGTGCGGGTGAGGGTCACCTTTACATCTGGAGTCGAAACGCAAGCAAAACAAACATATTGCGGGATAGATTTCGTATTTAGTAGTTCAGTTTTTGCTAAAGTTAGAACGGTTTACCTATTAGGAAACCTATTCGCACATTTTATTCTTTCCTGTAAAATGTGCAATCTTAAAACTGTACAGTATTTGTCAAAGACCAGGTCCCTTGTTGTGGCGATCTGCTTAATTATTTTTCAGGATTGGTTGAGTTTGTTGTATCTGAATCGTACATAAACGTTTGACCAGCATTCTTTTCGACCAGTAGTCATTATCCATATGTAGCCTAACAGTTTTTAAAGAAATATTTCCCTAATAATCGCCATATACCATGATAATAATAATAGGCTTTGAGGTCTAAATGTGATTCGTATCCATGAACTCAACGGAGAATGAGTATCAGGTCTTGCTATAATATTTACGGCTTCACTTGCCTCCAAGTGAAATCGTCACGCAGGATGTCGGTTTGGCTGACACTGCAGAATAAGAGCTCACTCCTTATGGGCTCACTGGGAAGCTCTCCACTAGATCTGCTGTCATTTCGACATCTAACTTCATTTTAGGTTGCTTGCGTGCAATATGTTGATGTTTGGTGTTTAGACCCTTGACCAAATGAGTCGATCTAACTTTAAGTGAATCTTTTTTCTTATACATTTATTTTAGCTAATTGTTTTTACGGCGACTAATAACATCGGATATGGTTTGAATCCATGTCAAAGATTGGTATGTTTCTCGTGGACGTTCGTTCTTTTAAAAAAAATGAACCTGTTTATTCTTAGCTGGTCAGACATATAATCCCATACTTTATGAAATTTGAACGTCTATACTTGAGTGCCAAAGTGCTTATTAAACCCAGCTGTGGATGTGCGCCACTGAGTAACTCGTTTTAACAACAAACTTCAATTTTAGGACTCAATTGTGGTTTGTTCAAAGGCGTAGTGAATGTGTATAATATTGTAGACAGTGTTTGTGTATTGTTTCATTGTTGACTGCCGGAAATAGAACTGGTATACAAAAACCGTTTTATGTAGGTGTGCGAGCCATTCGAGCGATTGTTATCGCTGTCGAGGCTAAGCAGATATTTGAACGCTACATAGAATTGGTTTGCGCCTCAAGGGACTGTCAAATTTCAATGTCACAGTACTCAAAATGAGACCAGCTTGAATTCAAGGCAAGCGCACTCGATTATCTCGTTTAACTATCCGACGTGGATTTTTAAGAATTTTTTGGGTTAAATGTACGTAATTGAGGCAGTTGTACCAGTGCATGGTGGTTACTATGATAGATTTAGCATCACGGAACCGCACATGATATTGCTATTGTACCTTATTGAGTTTGAATTATTCTTATTATATTATATGTCTTATATTTGTAAAATGTTTTATTATCGCGCTACACTAATACATCTTGCAAACGGTATGTGCGTCGTCTCGAGCTGCTCGTTTTCTCCCCGAGGAGAAAGTCGAGGCTGCTCATCAGTTGCGATTGGATCAGTGCTTATGTCATCACGTTGTCTGTTCTGCTGTCCATCATTATTCACAGATCGTGACGAGGGGAAAATCTGAAAATAACCATTTCGTTTTCAATTGCCCTTTATGAACATTTCATAGCATCGATCGATCGTGAGTTTCACAGTTCTTTTCCGCCTATTTCGTACAGCAACGACGACCTTCACGTGCCTGTCATTGGCTATCTTTTTCGTTGGGGACTTAAAAGACCACATCAACAACAACAACATAGAGCGAGACCAATATACGGAGAACGACGACAGTTACCGCTTGTTTGGTCGTTTGCTTGAGCCCAGAAATAGTTGCTGCAACCGTCAAATGGTAATCATAGAAATGAGATACGCAGCAAAGGGTGGTCGGCGAAAAGCTCTGTGTGTGGTTCAAGAAGGCGTCACGGCGGAGCTAGGGGCGATTGCGTGGCTAAAAACGATTGCCGACAATGCTGCACAAAAAGTACGCTCAAAAGAAGCTGTATTCGGCGTATGTCCTTATATAAATCGGCAAAAGCTGACATCTGAGAGAGAGAGAGAGCAGTGCGAAATAGCTCTCACCGAAAACGATGTTGTAACTTTCTTTTATATTAATATTTCGCGGAAAATTTTATAAAATCCTAAATTCTTTCTCACTTATCAGAGTATGGGACGAAGGTCATATACAGTAATTTATTCAAAATGACTAAATATATGGATACTCGGTTCGGACGATGTTCTTGTGACTGTCGCAAAGCTGTTTTGCCACGCGTCTCTATAATTCGCATGATTATTCGTACAAAATCTAAAATTGCTTGTATTTGCAGTTACCTACAGCCGGCGTACGTTAGCCTGTATACGATTATCAAGATATACGTATTATCAATGAGATAGAGACTCCTACTATTGAATAACAGTTAGAAAGATAGAAAGACAACTTTGTGATTACAAGTGTTTCTCGACTTTTTTTTGCGTGAACTACCTTATTAAAATATGTATCTAAGATGGACAGCAAATAAAATGTCTACCATACTCATGCAGTGAGAGGTATCTGAAAGAAACTTCGAAGTGAAAGTTGATAATACAAGTTTAGAGCTGTATCTGTGATCCACACAAGCCGGCTATGCGACCAATGCTGCCGAACATTTCCAGAATAGAAAGTCCGGTACATTAATGGAAGGATGTTATTATACTTTATATCTGAAGCCGTCGAAACTCTAGAAGGACCAGGGTTCAGTCTTCGACCTTTCTGAGTTCATTGGGCGAGAGATTATCCTCTGATACAGAAGATCCTCGTGAAGGAGAATTATTAATGCAAATATTTTTAATAGATATTCAAAGAAGCAACGCAATCTCCATTTTAGGTACGTAACAATGGAGTGCTCTTTAAGAGGGGCCTTGAATTTTGCTCTATGTGCTACCTTCCTTAATTATTAGTACACGCTCACGGGTCTCCACTGTTGCCCAAAATACCTTGAATAATTGAATAAATAATCTCAAACATTATTTTTAATCATAATAATAATCAACCCGCATTAATGATTTACAACGATGCGGACACCGGGAATGAAAGAACTCATTTAACCACAGAGTTCCACCGGACCCAAACAAAGAAAATCCCCACAAAATGTCACTGATGAAGCCGTCAAACATGTTCTTCTCCTTGTGGCTTCCAAATATGTGGGCCAAAATTTAGAGCTTTCTGAAAAGAAGATTCGGCAAAATCGACTTGCCCAACCTGATCGAATTGGGCGGGGTACTGCTTTACCTTCGAGAAATAGACCATTGCGCACGTGTTTTTTCCGCGCAACTTCCAGGGATTCTCAGGATGAATTGACGGTTCATAGTTGTAACGTTGTTTATGTTGACTCGTCGTTGTGACCGGCTTTATGTTAGCAAAAACGGTGGTAGTGACGTCAAGCGTTATATGATAGCTAACTAACAGATCTTCTGTTGTTTCCAGGTCGACTTGGATGTGTAAAATGACTGGAGGCTAATCGTTGGCAATAGCACTCTTAAACATAGCGTCGTCATATCAAACGAGGCTTAGTTACAAGAAAACTAGCAGCCGACTGTCACTACACTTACTTATATCGGTCCGAGTGCGCGAAGTCTGATGATGAGTGATACGTTAGATATTATGTGATCTGCAACCGTGCACAGCTGTACAAGTCAGGATCTCGTCGACCATCGAAACAATCTCCATGGTCGATCGAACACAGTGACGCGTACTGTCACCCATTCAACGGTATTGGTTGGGAAAGTTTAGGTTCTTTTAAAGGAATTTCGATGAAAATATCGTCGGGCACGATGACGCTACGGCTTCGACATCCCTCCCCGCCTGTGTCAATTACGACCCTTCTCTCATCTGTATCTACGAAGTACCTTTGGGTGTCGGTGCGGACATTTGCACTCGTTCTTCTATACTATAGTTTTTCTATTGGGATTACCTTCTACCAGAAATGGTTCATTAAGGTGAGTTGAACTATAATACTAATATATATATATATATATATATATATATATATATATATATATATATATATATATATATGTTAGCGGCACATCACTCACACATATTTCTTCTCTACAAAGTTTAATGTAGGGATCAAAAGAATATCCATAGGCCAGCAAAATAAAATGGTCGTATCGCTCTACAAACACTTTTCATTGAGTTTAACCTCCGGAGCAAAGCTAGAGTGAGATTGTACATCCATCACTGTGTGATTAATTGACGTCAACACAGCATTTACCTGAATAGTAAGGATCGTATGTCACTTGCCCGTGCTTCCTGGATTTCTATCCAATCATCCACCGGCAGTGTCGTCCTTGTGGACGAAGCGGCCACAATTGTTAACGCTGATTTGCAGTGGATGGCCGAACATTCGATCGTATCATGCCAATGTGTAGGGATCTCGTAGTCAAGGAATATCAGAAGACACTCTAGTGCCATATCGAGGGGATTTATTGCTAAATGTATATATTGTGTATGCATACGGTTTCGGGCTGACTCTCAGCCGATCTGCACCTACGTGTCTTCTCCGGTTGCAGACGCATATATCATACGACTAGGCTCGACATTGCTGATGTATGAGAACGTATTAGAGATCTTTGGCGATCTGCGACTGTACTTTCTATATTACGACCATCAGCTGACTTGGACTAACTGCTTCGTCTCCAGGAGGATGAAGTTCGGCAATGCTGAAATTATGCAGTTAAATTTTCTGAGCCTTTGGACAAAAATGTGTTGCCAAAAATTCCGACAAATCGAAATTTTTCATCAATTTTTTTTTGATCGACCATGTATGTACATCAATCAATCTATTCTACACACACATTTTTTTTTCGCCGAGAATGCTAGTACATTATAATTATTATTATTAAAAATAGTAATTCTTGAGTGCCAATTTCCTATTTATGTTACTGTATCTTCGCGACAAGGCGGAAATCGAATTAACAAGGCTAAAGAGAGTAGTCTATCTAACCTTATCCATCTCGTCTCGTCACCAGCTTGACATCAATCATATATATTTATATCTGCTTGCGCTGAGGGTGGTAGCCATTTTCAGTTGCTTTTTGCATATTTAATATTTATGACATAGTGGATGATGTTCTCACTTCTATTTCAGAAATTTCATTTCCCTCTAATAGTTGTCACATGTCACCTCGTCGTCAAGTTCATCCTTTCGTGGCTCTGTCGAGTGGTCAGTAAATAGATAGAGTATTCAATATATGTATATATATTTATATATATATATATAAACGAATGACTAATATCAACTATGCGATTTTTTTTAATATTCGTGCATATGACTGTAATAGTTTGTTTCTGAACATAATTGAGCGTTTATATTTATAATTATGAATATTATTAATAAAAAGGAAATCGTGTGGTGATTCAATGCTTCAATAACATGCGCAATGAATTGTCGTTATTCTATATATATATATATATATATATATGTGTGTGTGTGTGTGTCGATATTGATGCATCATATAGGTGTACACGTTATTCACTCGTCGGACGAGAGTCCTCCTACCTTGGAGTGTTTACGTACGCCATTTAGCCGTCACCGGGGTTGCGTCAGCTCTGGATATCGGTTTTAGCAACTGGAGCTTCGAATTCATCACTATATCTTTGTAAGTCTTAGTGTAGATTAATTCAAATTCCGATTGAGCTAAATAAAACAGATTCGACTAAGTCTGTTAGAAATCATCGTCGATTGTCGACAATCTCCGGACACCCGACAATGATCACCAGCATAAAAACCTAAATATTTAAGAAACGGCAAACATTTCTTTTGGGCGGAGAAAACTTTTGTAGTCTTTACCTTTTCATTAACATTTTGCAATTAGTCTACATCTTGCTGAGTGGTTGAGGTGATTTTTTTCGTTATGTCAATAAACTAGTAGTCAACGAAAACGAATACTTTCGCCTTAGAAATTCTTGGCAAGGCACCTTGACGAGCCGAAATATTATAGTTAATTATAATTATTTTTCGAGCAGACCCGCAGTTGTTCCACTATCTGATAGGCCTCCGCTCTTAACCTTTTTAGTATTACCTAAATATTATAGTTGCCCTAAGCTTACTAAGGTTAATTTCTGAATTACGCAATAAGATTACGCTTTTCTTATTGAAATTCCCTCCTCGATTTGTCTTCGACAAGCTCACGTCGATCCCCGGCGAACGTGGGACGACATGTCACGTCTAAAACCAATATGCTATTTTATTGCTTCTGCGTAACAATCCTTCTTCTGTGTGTAAAATTACAACAGATCCCGAAGTGACTTACCTATTTTTTGAAAGGGGTTGTATTTTTTTGTGTATGCGTGTGTTTATTCACGTGTTCGTCGTTTCCTATTAAATTCAATGAACAGGTACACAATGACGAAATCAACCTGCATCATCTTCATCTTGGCCTTCTCGTTGTCATTCGGCCTTGAGCAACGGAGGCCCTCATTGATAGGCGTTGTCTCTCTCATCGGAATAGGCCTGTTCCTGTTCACGTACCAGTCAACCCAATTCAACCTCGAAGGATTCCTGCTCGTGCTGAGCGCCAGTGCACTCGCTGGTCTTCGATGGACTCTCGCGCAGCTAGTTATGCAACGGAAAGAGCTCGGTAAGGCGTCACGAATTTCTGTCTCTCCTCATTCGTGACAAAGTTGGACAGAGAGAGAGAGAGACCTGACGTACTTGAACACGTCGTTAGCACCGAACAGATCAACTACCATACACTGTCACTGCCATAGGTGGAGTCGCTGTACTTAAAATATACAAATCTTGCTATAGGATGCTGTCTATTCAATGTAGATCCCTCAATCTGTTTGGATCAGGTGCTATCCTATGGTAAACGATAATAATACCACTCGGAGTAAACACGTGGAGTAGAACTCAGGTAAAATAATATAAAATCATATATTACAAAACTATATAATTTTACCTGAGTTCTAAATATCGTTAATGATTGGAAACGCATATAACCCTCACTGAGCTTTACTTGATGGGCATGCTTAATAATATTAATCGAGCTCGATTGAACATTTTGCAGGTTTAGGCAATCCTGTTGATATGATGTATCACATTCAGCCTTGGATGATTCTTGGCCTTCTCCCGCTGGCTATAGCATTTGAGGGTACGTACCGATAAACTAATAATAATCATAATAATCGTAATGACACGAAAAAACTATATTTTCTAAATAAAAAGCTTTTCTATAAAAAATTATCCGCATGTGCCTCAACAAGAAAAAAATGATGTAGGGTGAATAAAATCATCGATTATAGGCACAATTTATTGCAGTTAAACTTTATACGATTCTTAATAGACTCAGAGTTGTGCTCTGACAATATTATAGTGGACTTTTACACTTAATGGCCAATGAAACTACGGCGGCTTTTCTCTCTTACTGCGAAATTGACAGTAGTAATCTGGTTTTGTCGTTCGGGACGGACCAATGGATGCTATAATAATAAGCTCAGAATATAATTGCAAGAAGTGCAGCCTAGCCACCCGATAATCATAGTTATCCTGGCATTCATGACTTTCGTCTTAAGAATAAAAAATTGAAAGCTGTCCACTCATTGGGCCTCTGTGGACTCATTTCAACTCACTTAAATACTTATTAATTAGCTTTTTGACGCGCGTGCCACTGAGTCGAACGCGATCTCTCTAATCGATGTGCCGTATTAAATATGATTATTATGATTCTTTTGAGCATCAGCCGAGGAGATAATCCATTACATAGAGGGTGCCCACCGGGAAAAAAATGAACATTGTCACCCCATATAACCACATACCCATCACAGCCAACTCGACAAAGTAGTTCAATTAGAAAGAACACAGAAATAATAACTGATCTGTCACATTTGCGATTAATTGATGATAATAATAATAACTATGAGAGTAAGATTGACTTCTTGTTCTTTCTTTGCAATAGGGAAGTAAGAAGTCTGAGCAATTGTTATTTCAAATAAAGATTAAACAGAAAATATGACCTTCACGGTTAGAAATACTGATACTTTGTTATAATGTGCCCCCACTATAATACACCTGCACTAATTACTGCATATTAAAGGTTCTCGTCTAGCGACCTCAGAGAAAATCTTCCGATTTCATCCCGAGCAGGAAGGAGTACTTCTAACAAATATACTTCGCATTCTCGGAGGATCTGTGATCGCATTTCTCATGGAGGTTTCCGAATATCTGCTACTTAGCTACACCTCTTCGCTGACACTCTCCATTGCTGGGATTTTAAAGGTAACCGTTGTTACAATATTAACGCAGACACTACCGTCCTCTAGTCAATCGTGACAGCCGAAAACTTTTAATGTACGCGTTGTATATTACACATCATGGTCAAATCACCTCATTTGTTTACTGTTTTATTTTGGTACATGTATATATATATATATATATATATTGTAGGCGTTGTTCGATAATATGTTACGTTCACTATTCTTTTGAATTGTTGTATATAGGAGATATTCACTCTCTACTTGGCCGTGGTCTACAGCGGAGACATCCTGAGTCCGCTGAATGTTGTCGGCTTAGTCATATGTCTCACAGGAATATCACTTCATATTGTCTACAAAAGCATACATCAAACCAGCGGTAAGCAAAAAAAAAAACTCATCTAATGACTACAACGTAGGTCTCGCCAAAATTCGACCCTTATATCGGGAAAAATTAAGTTTTAATGCGACATTTCTTGTTTGGCTTTGAAGTTAATATTGAATACGATAATACTTTGTTGTCTATTTGTTTTCTTTCTCTCTTTTTGCGTGTGCTGCACTTTCGATATTTATTAGACTTCGATTTTGTCGGTATACAATTGCACGGCTGGTTTGGTTTAATTATGTAGCCTAATTAATACTAACAGACTATTATCCATGCTCCACCGTTGTTCGCCTTCTCTCCACCTAGATTCGTTAAGGAAAACATCTATTCATATCGAGATGATAGCTGCAATTCATTTTTGGACAGTATCAGTCATTTCCAGAAATTTGCTTCTCTCGCCACCAATGACTATATGATTCATGAACATGATCTAGTTCTGTCCACAGTTCGATGAATAGACATAGCATCATTTAAGTTTACGTGGAAAATCATTCAAGATGATAATGATAAAGTATTCCATTGACAATTCGGAATCAACTTTGATTGCAGTCGTAGGCGACCCCGGTCTAAGGAAAACTAGGCAGTAATTCCACTTGACATAATATTTATTGTTTCGCGTGCGACTTGTCTTATTATTCACTATTCGCCATTCATTCATTCGTTCATGCTGCTTTGGACGCGTCCCTTGGATAATTGAAATGCTCTCAATCTGCATCGACTGATTAATAATCCTGAACGTGGCAACAATGTTCTACAACTCTTTTTCCTCTAAACTTCACTTCAGAACGGCTACCACTCCTTCCTGACAATACAGACAAGCTTCTATGAGGTACGATGTTTTTGTATGTCCGAAAGTGAGCAGGTTCTAGCAGCGTTCTGTTATCGCCAGACATTATGGCTGCCCGGTAGCTTACTGATGTGCTGTGTGATTTGCCTGGTAGAGCAACTAATGTCTACGGAGGGATAATTGACCAATGTTTTACAACATACCAACTGATTGGCAACAATAGGGTGGTTTCATGACGCTGACCGAGGAAAGAGTTGGGGGACACACAAGGCTCTGTAGGGAAGAGCATGCGAATCTATTCTGCAGGGTCTCTATCTCTTTCTCTCTCATACAGTAAGCCTCAAATATCGCTAGAGTCGAAGCGCTAGTGATATCACGCGATTGAAGAACCTCGATGCTGAGTCAAGGATGACTCTGTCGGAGGTGATATGTTGAAGCGATGAAACAGTATGAGATATGTATTGACACGTGCATATGTAAAAATAGCCTTGAGGATATGGTGGCTTTATACGGCAAAGCGCATCACGCAACAACGAACTCTGCTGTGAGGACTGTCTTGCTCACTTCGACAGTACAATATATATTATAAACAATGACACATTTTTGCGTTATAGTCTCGAAAGATTCGAGGTTCGCGCGGAGAATCTGAGAACGGATCTCGTGTAACAGCGTGGAGAAAATCAGGAGATGTTTCGAAGTGTCTGAATGACAAACAGTGTTCCGCAGAAGTATCCTGTTCCATTTTGGCCTTTTCGAAATGAGTCCTAAACAATATATCAACGAGAACTTTTTATAAAACAATAGTCCTTCTAGATACACTACATCTAACCGCATTCGCTAACCTTCTGCGTATACAGTTACTTACTATGTACAGTCTTATTAAAGTAAAATTATTATTATTATTATCTTATTTTTCTGCCGTTATTATCACGGTATCCATATTTCAGATGAGGACCAAGGAGCAGGCCCTTCAACGTCTGATAGAGCCACTGAGGTTAGCGGATCCCGTGACGGAGCGGCAGATGATCTTCGTGAAAGTCTATTGAGTTCTAGCTCTGCTGGCGAAGAGCCCTGACAGATGTCTAATGAACGAATCAAATTAGGGAATTCCAGTTCCCACCTTAACTGACTCAGTAACCAGAGTGATTGCTATCCGATTGTCCGCACACGCACTAGGTTCGACGATATATATATATATAACGTTCTGTGGTAGAAGTGTAAAAAGAATAATGAAAAGCGCACTCCTAGAAAGGGCGGCGCCCATTGATATTAGATTTGAAAGAAATAGTCGGCATTACGATATATATATTAGATTAAACAGATTGCCTAATGATTAATTAGCCAAACAAGCTGTTCGTGATCTTGATCCACGGCTGATCGAAGATGGCAGTGATAGAAGCTCTGACGTGTATTTCAGTATTACTGGTAATAGTTGGCGTTCCAACTATTGGATCAGATATATATATATATTATATATATATATATATATATATATATATGTTCACCTGAAACATAATGTGATCATATAAAATTCATCTAACATGACGAAGAATCAAGGAAAACCGTTAATGAGGAGGTCGGGTCCAGTATAAGCGACCTCTCCACCGCCCGCGATCGAGTGTCATTGGCCACACTGATCACCACCTAGTCGTTAGCAGCCATAGGAAAATCGAGAATGTTTAATGTGCCCCGTCTTTGTGTCCTTACATCATCAAGGATATGTCGGACTCTTCCTGACAGTTGACTGACTGATAATTCAACATTGGTTTCTCCGCCGAGACGTTTGATGATAATGTATAATATGTATGTAGAGTGCTCGATGCGTCTGTTTATATTGTTTTTTCAGTTTTGACTGACACTAAAGCGCTACGTTAGACAGTATAAAATAATGGGAAGCAGAGAAAAATATCAGATCAAAACAAATCCAGCCGTAGGTGATGATATTCCGGCGTTGATTAACCTGTCGATATTCTGTTATCTCATTTCATCGACCTGTATGATGTAACAACCCATTATTTTTGTATGTGTCCACATGGCAATTTCTACGTCGAGTTAAAGTTACGAGTAACAAAGTTCTAGTCAAGATAAGAAACATCATGAGTGAAGTTAGTTAATATCAGCAAAGATGCTTGGAAATAACTATTACTGCCATCACTGGGGTGTCATCACGATCCGTATGGTGGTGAGGTTACTTGTTATGTCTATGTTTGTTCGCCTGCATCTGACAGGGTGCACTGGACTCGTAGAGAAAATGCGCCTTGGTTGTGTTTCGACCGCATGAAGTCCTGAAATTAGTGTTGCGCAATATACTTCTTGCGCAATATACCTGCAGGGGCTATATTTTGCTTTTGAACAATACACATAGTGAAGACCAAAAGTAGTCATTAGCTCCATGATTTGATATTTGAGATCAATTATAATTTTCACTCTAAAGAAGCTGTGACGCAAGCGCATGAATTGTATAGGAGTCATTAGTTCATGTGGATACAGACGGACACACACAATTTCCCGATAGAATTGATAGCGATTGATCGAGTATAAAATATCACTACCAATCGGGGCTAGGCCGCATTTAATACACAACGATCTGTAACTGTACTTAATCACGTTACCGGGTTGCTAAGCGAGTATCATCCACATTAGATAAGATTTCAGTATGAAAGGCGACGGAATAGATCTAGACAATTCGAGTCGACCTCATGGCAGCGGCTGCTGCTGCTGCTACGAATGAAATAGTAATCATTGATGAAAATTTGTTCACTGCTTCTGATAGAAGCCAGTAAGCGACAGGTCTCACTATAATATCACTTTATGTTTTTTGATTTACACGTTTGTAGTCTGTTGCAGGTATTTCAAACAATGATTAATGAGTCTTATGAGTGTCGTATATTGGTGTGAATGAGGTGTCTCGAGATGTGCGCTGTTCTCACTATTATTATTATTATTGATATGAGTTGCTCATATAGTCAAAGGCGACTTCCACTGCGCCCTAAGTATGCTCAATTGAAGACAAGATCGACTCGAAATAATCTGCTTGACTTACATCCAAGAGGAAAGTGTACGTGACATACAGATGTTTTTCATTTTAGCTCATGTGTAAATGAAGCTATTTTGCATTTCGTGATGGTAAGTGATCTTACGGGGTAATATTAAGTGGGAACACAAAATGTAACATGTTCGTTAAATTAGTGCCATGCCACTTAGGGAACCCGGGATGTTTGATGTTCCGCTTGAGTATTCAACGTCAGATCTCTAGACAAGAGCTTACGAAAACGAGATCGAATGTTGTTTTGTTGTTATTTACATAATATAGAATAAAAGTAGAATAAATATAGAATAAACGCAAGGCAGCTCAAGGATGTCCTCGTACGTAGTTGGAGAGGTGGTGTAATTTGCTTGATAGATCTGTTTGCTTGGTCACGTCCCCATCGTTGTTCGATTGCATTGGGCAGGACGCTGAAAATGTCTTTGCTGGCGACAACGGCCCTCAAAACCGAAACGTGTCGACAGTGATGAAATTGCTGCAAAGCAAGACAGCATAGTTATTTACTATGAGTACACCATAACATTCTGAGGACGTCCTCAAAAGACAACATGTATAGGGAATCACTGCGATATCGAATACCGATATCACATAACTGTCTTAAATCGCAGCCTCCATTGACACAATTCGCTTACATTTACACGCTTCTCAATGTTTACTTTTGATTTTGAAAAAATTACTTGCAAAGGACGTTCTCCTGTATCTTGTCTCATCGAAAGCAGGAATAACAGATGATACGCTCGGTCAGTTCGATCAAAGTTTCACTTCGAATCAACTATTTCTTTTATCGACTTGCTCAGTGCTTCAACTCATATATGCAAAAACATGCGGCGTGAGTTTAAAGTCAAAGTTTAAAAGCCATGCGGATATCGTGCAGCCCAAAGTGGTTGCCAGTCTTTCTTGGCCTGAGTACCACCGTTTACGCTGCAACGAACTTACTTCGATTACTAAGATATTCATTTAATCCCCCTGATTATTCCTCCAAAATTTCAGTCGCCATTGTTATGTCACCGCGAAAGAATAATGGTTCCGGAAAAGCGTTGCAGTAGCCCTGTATCTTCGATTCGGTGCATAAGATTCTAGACAACTGTCGAATACTTCATTCATCCAAGAGATGGTGCACTAATTGCACGTTTTCAACATTTCGCAAAGGAGGACATTGTTAAGGGCATGTTGTTGTAAAAAAAATGTGAAGTATTATAGTGTACGGAAAAAATGAGGCAATGACACTTGTGGTTGCCAAACCTCCCGCGTCGAAGCTAATCGAAGCAGTATTTTTCTAAGCTGGGACCGAAAAGATACTAGTATTTTTCAAATACAACTTCTAGTATATTTAAGAATTGATCCAATACTATAGAAGCTACCTACGCCCGACTTGGGGTAGACTAGACTGGAATGGAACTTGTAAGAATGCTACCTTAAATATGAGATAGAGAGAGAGAGTGAGTGAGAGACATTCGCTTGTCACAGATAAATTAATTTATACTATTAATGAATAACGATGAATAAATTTTGCATCAACTGTCCACAGTCTTTATTAATAACAAACACTTGCTGGTTGTCGTTCTCATTATATATCTGTATGATGTATATATATATATATATGATCATATCATAGATCTCATTGGAATCATTCTATATGTACGCACAATGTGATGTGCTTTCATATACCGTGTACAGAATTTAGACGCAAAGTGCACCTCTCAAAAGAAACTAATACCAACAACTCGTTGAATCTCCATGGGTCGGTTCAAATGTGCACTATTTTTACACTGTTGTTTTCAAGAAAAACCTACCACCTCATGCAGCGTAGGGATATTATATGCATATTCGATCTATGCTTTCGACCGTATCGTGATGCACCGTAGAAGACACTTTTTGCATTATATACCCTCACGCATAAACTACGTACTGTACAAATGCTCTTGCAATAGTCGAATGGCTATCGCATGATTCGTCGTCATTGTCATTTGCTTCTTTATTCTATTTTATTAATATCCCCCCCCCCCCATCATTCCCTTGGATCGATGGAAAACGGGTCGCCGCAGAACTTTGTCGTCTCTGTCCTTACATTTGACCTATTCATTTTCTCATATATTATTATACATACATATACAGGCGTCTGTACCGAGATAAAGTAAATTATAAGTAAGTTATAATCACATGTTGATTATTATTAATTAGTTATAATATTATCATGATCAGTATTTTCGATTGAGTACCCCTATGCATATATTTATCCGCAGCAGGCTTCTGCGTCTGATTGCACATGCCCTTTTAAGAACCAGTCGGTTCATACGACGGACTCACCATGTCCCAAATCCAACACGGGAATTGTAATATATAACGATATGATGGCCTATCAAATAAACGTCAATAATTCGATCATTGCTGATTAGAAATATTCACCTCTAGAGACCACCTTAGCGAGGTGCTGCTCACATCACGAGCCAAGGGTTAACCAGAGCCGTTAGTTTTTTTTTTTTTTTTTTTCTTTAGATATGCCGTACGAGGCGCATACTTTATGTGCAACTACAAGGTCATTCAGACAAACTTGATTGAATCCATTCATTGAACGAGGTTTTTTTTATGGAAGGGTATTTTTTACCTTTATTTCACTTAAACAAAGCAATACAAAGGATCTCTGAACCTCCACAACCGTTTTCAATATTCCGCAGTGTTCTAAAATGGTACATTTTTGCGTACCTTATCGCACTGTGAACGAAACTCATTAAAAATAGTATGAAATTTTGAACGACACATTTTGTTGAACGACATTAACTTGTGATCTTGTATTGTAACTTGTGATGTTGTAATGAACATTCATGTCCATTAGTAGCACTCGTTGTTTAATACAAGCCGTTACTAATTATTTTTTTAAAGATATCTTAATGAGTTTTCTGGGTCCTTCAATTTACATATCGTAGTCGGACCATTCCATTTTATCAGCAGCGACCCTGGAAAGATGGATTAGACCCATAGATTAGGCCACAGCAAGGCAAACATAGTATTCATATCCAATTCCTGTAGTCCACCTTTTTTGTTGTTGTTCTTCTTACAATTGTTGTTGTTGTATATCATTACATCTACTTCTTTGTGTCGCCGTTGTCTGGATCAGCTGCATCGTCATTGTGCTTAATGAGTCCTTTAGCTAACAAATCGGGCACCTCTACCGCCAGCCAAGGGCCTAATCCGAGAGCCATTGCATGTGCTATACCAAATTTCGGCACGTTTCGAGCCCATAGAGGTTTGAAATGGTCCGATAAGCAGATTTTTCCGCCTGAAAATCAAATAAGTGTTTTTATTTTGAAACCAGAATAGTCGTAGGGAGAAGAAGCAGGTGGGTTCAGAAATCACAGATATTAATCGATTGGAAGATAAATGATGAACGCCGTAATCAGAGACACCAAACGACCGCAATCACCTCGACGTACCTCGATACATTTTCGCTGTTTTGCCGTCAAGTTCGGGGATGGCAATTTCGGGTGCAGTTGTAGGATACATGACGGGAATATCGAACTCAACGTCGAATTCATACTTTAGTAGCTCATGAATGTACCAGCATTTTCCAAACCAGCGGGTACCATCTTTGTTCGACTCAAGTCGAAACCAGTCATTGTCGTTTTGCTATAAACACGCAGAAAATTTATAAGTTATCTAAGGTTCGAAGCAATCTCATCCACGGGATAATTAACTTGTAGACTTAACCAAAATTGCCAAAAGGTCAATCATTTGGATTCAAACAATAATCTATTAATCCATATGCTTCACTCCTTTTTACACAGTGCGCCAAGGACATACGAGCGGTTGCGCTGAAAATCGTTAAAATTTCATAGTAATGAAAATTAATGAATTCCGATCATTAACTCTGATACAATCATAAATTCACACCTAAGACCCAACATATATCTTTCAACGACTACGACAGGGCCAGAATCTATCTCGAATAACAGCAAAGAAAAACGTATGCCATGTACACTGTTCACTTATGAGCTAGTAAATGATTATTCATTGGGAGAGTGATTAGGAATCATTTTCTGGAGACAAGAGGACCTGAAGCCTCTTAGCGTAGCATCCCCTTTTGAGTGCTAATTATGCTGCCTGTGATGCGGCAACGGCCAATTGAAATTGTTATATTTTGTATATGGATAGATTTATAATTACGTACTGTATTTTACTACACCAACTGTTTTTATAGTATCAATATGCTACCAGATATATATATGACTGTTGTTTGAGACGGGTTTCCATTTTGAGAATACAAATAACTACCTTCTTAGCCTATGCATTGAAACGTATATATATATATATATATAAATACAGCACTGGTTACACTGCAGGTGCATAGCCCAGCATCCCTTTACAAGTACCTCTGTCACTGATTACGCGGTGCTTAAATTCACGATGTCAATTCAACAACAACTGGTATCATGGGGTGACCTGACCTTACTTCTCGGGCAAGAAGGTAATGGAAATGAAATAAACAATCGCAAACAACAATCAATTGAATGATAATCATGTAAGTAGTACCTTATTGTTTTCGACATATTTGATTAGTGCTTGGTATTCCTCCTTAAGTCTGGTGACCCATAGGTCTTTATCTCGTGGCCCAGACTTTGTCTTCAACAGGGGAATAGCGCACAGGGTCTTCCTTGTCGCCTCGTCCACCATGATTATTATTCCTACACTTATCCACAATTAAAGAATTCGATCATCCAAAGAATCACAACGCCAAACTTCGGAGCTACTTGCTTCTTGATGTTTAGCTAACAGCCAACAGATGGTGATCGGTGTACCTCCAACACGTTTGCGCGGAGAGGAGAGGAGGTGCAGACGTTTTGGCGGACGGCTGCGTTGGGCCGCCCATCTCCGAGAGTTTCGTTTAGATCAAAAGCAATTCTGTACTACGAGTAGCAAAATCAATATGCGACTTGACTAAATTGAATAGGGTACGTTATTGCTATTGAACATATACTGCAACACAAATCGACTCGGGAAACTTCAAGGATGAATTGTTAAACTATGATTTATTCAAGTTGAGCGGCTAATTTTGCAAACGACGGTTCCGTCAATTAGTTGTATTTATCCGTGCTATAGGATGCGGTCGAACCGGTGAGAGCGGTTGAGAAAAACTTTTGCACTGTCACGACGGTTTTGGTGGCCGAACCGTGAGGCGTTTGTGAAATTCCGCGTGAATATTATCGTATTTGAGATAACTGAGTGCTGTGTTTCTTTTCTGAAGTATGGGAAGTGTTAAGTACGATCGGGCGATTACGGTCTTCTCGCCTGACGGTCACTTGTTCCAAGTCGAATATGCACTCGAAGCCGTCAAGAAGGGCGCAACTGCGGTAGGCAATGTTTTCGTTTACGCGTTGAAAGTACTAATATATATATATAAAAATATATGTGTACTAACTTTTATATTGCAGCGCTTCTTTCGGTACAAACGAATGAGTTGGCATTTAGAATCTATAACGTAGTCCATGAACCATCGAACTTCCTCAGCAATTCGAATTGTTTTGAAAGGATTCCAAGTAGAACGGGTAAGCCCGACAGGGTTGGAATGAACCATAAACAAACAATTTGTGTATTATATTAACATATTTATATAGGACTAATCTACTTATAAACGCTTCATATCTCTATTTTTTTCGACAGAATATGATCCATTGATGGCAGATTATTTTTGCATCCTACAAATAAGCAAAGCGTTGCGTTCGTAGTACTCCTAAAGCTTCCTCAATTTTTGGCAGATCTATAACAAGGTCCGGTGTGGTACCAGTTCGTTTATCTTCCTTAATTGTCCGATTATCCCAGTCCGCAATAAGTGCCCTCTAATTTATAGTAGACTTGGTCAAGCAAGACCCTGCATCTGTGTCAAAATAAAAGGCATCTGCAGACACGGCGGCTTTTCGCTATTGCCAAAAATTCAGCCGGCGTCTCATCTCTCCTCAAGGCCACTGAATTTGCGTCTCATATAAACTTTACGTTTCTGCTTTTAAGCTAGACAACTCCACTAGGTCGCAATTAGCCTATGAGATCTACTATATTCTTTGAGGCAGATCCCTTCCGCCATCAGTAGACACTTATCGTTATAATGGCTGTATTACTACAAGAAATGTGGGGAGAAAAAATCCACACCTTCTTGAGCCTACGTAATGATTTGAACCTGAGGTAAGAGGTTTATTTATCCAACTAAGCTGTGTTCCTGGGTTTTACGTATGTTACCGTTCAGTCTTAAGTGCACTGTTTTGATTGGGTCACTATATCATATTATTGATTCTCCTTCAAAAGTGTTTCAGTTTGCCCACCTATGTTGACATTTCTTTCATAGTTTATGGCACTACCTTGATCTCCGATATTGCTATTATGTATGCTTCGTCGCAGGTTGGCGTTCGGGGTGATAACATCGTCGTACTGGCGGTCGAAAAGAAATCAGTTGCAAAACTGCAGGAAGAACGAACCGTTCGGAAGATCTGCCCCATAGATGACCACGTTGTTATGGCGTTCGCAGGTAAGATCGATGCAGTTCAACGCTCTTTCTTTTGTCCTTTGGTCAATTTATTTGCACGCAATATAGCCGTGGGCAGCCTATAAAATGAAATTCATGAGCTAAAAGTCATAAGTGCGGAGTGTCAATTGTGAAAATGCTCCTTTAATTCGAGCGCCTCAATGTCACAATCGTGTGAATAATGAAAAATATTTTCTATCATGAATACAATGTTGTGCTATTAAATCGGTGATGAGCCAGCGCTTTTAGGGTTTGGTTGAGTAGCGTATGAATTTCGCGAATTAAAAAACACGTATTTATGCAATACCATTTATCATTGTACAGGTTTAACAGCGGACGCTCGTGTGTTAATTGACCGTGCACGAGTAGAATGCCAATCACATCGGTTGACAGTCGAAGACCCAGTTACACTCGAGTATATTACTCGCCATATAGCTCAAGTGAAACAGAAGTACACCCAATCGAACGGACGCAGACCATTCGGTATCACAGCACTTCTCGCTGGCTTCGATCCTGATGGCACTGCTCGGCTGTTCCAGACGGATCCTTCTGGAGTCTACCACGAGTGGAAGGTGGGCTAAAACTCTTGATTCATTCATTCATTTAGGTTGCTAATATTCGCACTATTTACATTACCAGTGTAAGTGGGGGGCGGCAGATGTTGTATGCCGTCTTCAGCATGCTATCTTTTGCTCATATCATCTTATTCTGCATTGACTAGTTCAACTTGGCCCTCGGAGATTTCGCACGTCGTACCGAGGCTGTCTAACCCCTGGCATATCATGTTTAAAACCGCGTACTCAGGAAAAGTTAAAGTATTTGAGTGCGCATTTTTTCATCCCTGGGTAATTATACCATTTCCATACCAGAGATCGGTGCTACAAAAAGCACTATACGATTTTTATGAATGGGCAGGGCAGCTAGATCTCATGCTTTCGGTCGAGAAATGCGCCGTGCTGCATTTTGGACACGGAAATACTAAACAAAAGTACTCCATTGGTAGCATAGAACTTAAACCACAAAAATCTATTAGAGATCTAGGTATAATCACATCAACTAGTCTAAAATACTCTGAACATACTGCGGACGTTGCTCTTAAAGCTAGTCAGCGAAGCAATTGGATAATGCGCACGTTCACAATTGCCGATCCAAATCTATACGTACTACTGTTCAGAACCTACGTCGAACCTGTGATAACCTATGCTGGGCCGGTCTGGCACCCAGGTCTCAAGAAAGATCAGGATCTTTTAACGAAAGTGTATAAAAAGTTTATAAGACGAGTGGCATATAAATGTAAATGTGACAAAGAGAACATAAATATTGTAGATGCCGTCCAGCGTCTTAACGCCCTAGATAAAGTCTTGCTTCAAAAAATGATGTTGAATCAACCGACGATGGCTGCAAAAATATTTGATATTGTCGAAACTACGACAAGATCCAGAAGGAATATACTCCCAAAATTTATAGCCACGAAAAAATGTGTAAATGATTTATTCCCCTGGAGACTATCACGCGCACATCACGGGCACGCAACGTGCCAAAATTGAAAATGCACATAAGCGAGACTTGTAGCAATTATATATTATACCTTTGAATAAAGTGTTTGTTATTATTATTATTTACAATTAGTCTACCAGTGGTCACGATTAACTTCCCTTGTGTGTGTTATACAAAATGAAAATCAACCCATTATACACGTTTGTAATCTAATTATCAACTATAAATTAGTTTATAATTTGGTTACAATGAGTGTTAGAAGTACTTCAATAAACGAACGTAACCTGAACGTTTTGGTCAAAAGGACCGGAACCAGAACTAGGTCTTACGAGTAAAACCTACTTGGGAATTTTTAATAGTTATGGATTATATAGTAACAAGATTGATCGAATTTAATGAACGACTAAGCATAAGTTATTGGAGCAAACGCCAATGCTTGTACAGGCCCACGCTCATTGAAGAGAGCAAATAGAAAGTGCATATTGTTAATAAGCAAATGTTGATGGTTACAGGCCAACGCGACAGGTCGCTCAGACAAGACGGTTCGTGAATTTCTAGAGAAAAACTACAAATCCGACGAAATGTCTGATAATGATAAAGTTATCCGGCTCGCCATTCGCGCTCTTCTAGAGGTTGTTCAAGGTCGTAATCTCGAGGTATGTGGGCCGCATGTACAGGCCTCTGGTCGTGCGATGTAGGCTAATATTGTAGATTGGAATTCAAATTTGAATGCCGCTCTAAAGCGCTGACCAGAGACAAAACGAAGCAAATCTATTTTTGTCGATTGTATACCAAAGGTCGTTGAATTAACACATTATGAAGACTTGACGCGTGGCAGGTCTATCGTTAACTTCCCGCTGGCATGCACGCGCTAGGCTCTCACCATAATACAGTGTGAAAATGCAATAACTGAGTGTAATAATAATAATAATATTAGCTGTCAATGCCATGACACGCCACAGTCGGTACTTATTGATCGTGGATTATCATGTTGGCGCTCTAACATTAACGTGTCTGGATATGGAACCGTAAACATTACCCATTGCTCGCCTGAAGCCTCCAGGGGTCTAACAGATGTGACCCAGAGTAACATAAGCAGCCACATGTAATGGCTTATGCAAGCTTTACTTACAAACGATCGAAGAGCAGGTAAATTCTGCTGATTTCATTCAACGATTCTAGAAAATCGTTCGACGATATTATACAACGACTGATTGTGAAAACGTACCGCAGAGATTAGAGCGAGTGCCACAATAACGATTATGAGCCCTCTTAGAGAACCGTGTGCAAGGCAGTGTCGATGAATCTATTCGAAGTTGATACAAAAATGAATTCCTCAAGAACACAGCTCGTAGATTTAAGAATTAAAATCTGGACAGATTTTGGTATTTATAGTATGTGTTTGGTATATACATGCTCCTACTATTTTAGTTGACCCTTGCTGCATTATGCAGCTAACTGAAGCTCTTACGCCTCTTTGGAATGATAAATCAAGGAGCAATAACCTGTATATCATATTCATTCATAACATTTCAGCCATTGTTGTAAAAGGCTTTCAAATTCGTTGAATTCGTCGCATGCTCAAAAACTACGCCGCACCCTGTATATCAGGCGGATATCGAGTTATGACCATTTCTGAATCAATACTAGTTTTTCCTTAATCCTTCCAATACTATTTATTGTATTTGCCAATTATCTTTATCTGCTAGGTGCACATGGTCGAAGGTGTGCATCAAAATGCACCTTGTTGTGTTGTTCATATATATGTCTCTCTAGCGGTTTCTTGGACTGGTAAGTCTCTGGCTGTCAAAGGCCGCAGGCCACAGGTTCGAGCCCCGTGAATTGGCAGTCACACTATAATGAATAGTTAAACTGAAACGAAACCTTGTATCCATCGAATTATTAATTACTATTTTTTGGTATGTGTGTATGCGTTACATACATAACTCCGCAGGTTGCTGTCATGCGCAAGAATGAGAAGCTGAAAATGTTGGACGTTAAAGAGATCGAGAAGTTCGTCGAGTCTATTGAAAAGGAGAAGGAAGAAGAAGCGGAGAAAAAGAAGCAACCAGGTGCCGGCGGCTCGAAATCGTCGTCCTAGATGAAAACAGAAAAAAAAAAACGCGAAAGAGAGACGATGACGGTGGTTGACTGTTGATCACAATCAGTATGCGCATACACCGGTGATCATCTCAGCACTTTATAAAAGTCCCTTCATATAGATATATATATATACATATATATTCTGAAAATACAGACCTGGGTATAGAGGGTGATGGACACAGGTTGTCGTACTAGCAACGAGTTTGCGCAAGCGAACCGGTCTGTGTTGCTTGACGATCGAAAATATCGCGGGAAAAAAGATAACACAGCGACATGGATCGAACGAAAATAAACTATCTATACGATTTTTTATTTACGGAGAACAAAACATTCAACAATATCATCAACATATACTGTCCTGACAGTAACATCAGCAATATAAAGTGTCGCTACGTTTTAACGAAATCTTGTTCTCATTGTCTAGCATAGCCCTGTTTGTATATATTTATATATATATATATATATATATGCACATCAACACGTATTTTTTTAAGGACGATTTAATTCAACCGCATATAATGAATGAATAAAACGGATATATAGGTATTAATTTTTGTATCCCAATATTCCATCTACATACGTACATAGGTCCATATATATATATATGTCGTAAGTCTCTCTTCTTCAAACAGTACTGTCCCAAGGATTAGCTTGGTTGGCAAGCTTTGCACTTATAAATAGCCTGGAATCACGATAGGGATGGGATTCCTTTTAGCTACTTCTTCGTAATTTTGTTGGCGTCGTTGATGGGTGATATTGTTAAAGCCAACTTGCAATATAATAGGAAGTCTTCCAAGAAATACTACTTGTTCCTGAATCAAGCTTCTCTGTTAGCCGTCGGCTTGTCAATTAAGTACCACTGACACACTCTTGTTTGTTTTCCGACTTTTGCTCGAACCATACCCAACTAGAGCAGCCTCGTTTTTCCATTCGAATCAATCTCGGCGAGGAACCAGGCATCAGTCGTCATTATACATCTACATATGATTCATCGTGGTACTTGCCTCCCTCCGCAATTGCAAACATGTACACGTTCTGGGTTCCGATAATTCACCAGGGTATCGATGGTGACCACTAGGCGTCGTAAAATTCGCATCACGACAGTGACTCCGATGTCCATTATCTTGTTCCTTCTCCTAGCATATGCCAAGCAAGCGCGGTGGTTGACGCTGCCTTTCGAACTCGCCGTTTACGATCGCCTACAGGCATCTCTCGAAGTACACCTCGTTTGTATGGTAATAGCTCGTGGACCTGGAAGTGGTTCCTGAGCTCCCGGAGACAGGCCATGGCTTCGATTCGAAGGTCCATCGATGCGGGTCGCTGACTCCATCGAAGCAGCGCTGGGAGAACGTTATCCAGATTGAGCTTCAACTGAGATAGGCTCCATCGCATACACTGGACTAGACCTCGACTGGGTTCCGTTGGAAGGGACGGCTGAGACAAACACCATAAGACCACCGGTACAAGCTAAAATACGGAACGACACACATAAGGATTTGGCCTTTCTTGTAGCGATGTTCTCGCATAAGTAGTTGATGGTTTTACTAACTTTGAACCTGCAGCATGATACAGCACGTAGAGGGTATTTTCAAGAAACTAGACCTTCATTCACTGCATAAGCTCACATTATATTATATATGCGCAAGCCAGAAGGCCTTAAAGGCTCGCGTCGATCTGTGAGGTCAGCAGCGGTTGGCCTGCATGTAGGCTATAATCGCCTTAGTGACCACTATTATATTGCGTTAGATTAAACCGTAATAATGCCCAAGGAGCAGGCAGTTACTCACCTTCGACAAATATGGCTCTGCGAAGTTGCGTGAAACGTTTTGAATAATCGAGCAGAATGCCACGGAGATATTTAGACGTTCTGTAAGATACAAATTCAGTGGGTTCCATTAAAGCGTATCGGTTCTCCACTGAAGTACTGCGATATCGCAATTAATTCGTTAATTACAACGCGAAGTAATCGACATCTACTACAATTAGCCTGCCATAGTACGCATAAACTCTGCTTGTACAACGAAATTGTGCTCACCTGAGTCGTTGCCATTGTTAAACATCTCGATGAATCGTGGTATGGCAAACGTTAACAATCTCTGTGTGTACAGCAGGCGAAGTATGCAATGTCCCCGTTTCGGGAATACGTTGGGTTCAGGACAAGCGATCGCGGCGAAATGCCTCGCCGCGTCGATGTCCCGCGATGCGTTCTCTAAGGCCATGGCCAGCGCTTCCTCACAGCGTCTGTGTCCACGCATTACGAGACCTTTGGCCAAGTATGCAACTCCAAGACTATCTTTGCCGAGCAGCTTTTTGGTTTTCTCATTATACTGTTCACTTGCAATGGCACCAGGTACATCTCCACCATCGTTGCTGCCTTGCCCAAGTACGCCGCTAACAACAGCCCATTCGGTCTCTGAATTTTCTGTATGTTTGTTCGCTATCAATGATACGCATTGCCAAACAAGGGTTGTTAAATTATTCTCGGATGACGCTGCTCCATGCATCAGGTCATCTTCGGCAAGATTTTCAGCCTTCTTTTCACTCTGATCCTTAACAATGTCGGCCAGTTTGAGCAAAGTAGCTGCCAGCTCAGTTCCAAGAGGGTGCGCGAGACAGCGGCACGGGCAGTTTGAAAGGACGACTCGTAGCTGAAGAACCAGCATCTCATGAACAGAGTTCAAGGTAGAGGATAACTGGTGGTGAAGGCCTGCGAGAGTCGTTTCATGTACGCTGCAAAACAGAGAGATTAACACACACACACATCCAGGGTAAATCATCAAGCCCTTGAAAAAGCGCAAAGAAACTTTATAAAGAATAAAAAAAATCTATAATAATATACCTTTAGAATAACCGTGTCAGAAAGTACAATATCATGATACTGACCTATAACGTGTTGGCATTTCTTGAAGGACAATGGTTAGCAGGTGCTCGAACTCTTGAATATCTTTGCGAGGGAGTTCTCGCAAGGATAGGAGCATTTCCAGAACGCTTGGTGCGGTTTCTTCCGGATGATCCAACACGATCTCACAAATTGCCGCAAAAGCTTCTGAGCCTAATCGTTTATTTCGAGACAGGAGAAGCAGTGACGGACACAGCACAAAATTCTATTAGTTCAAAATTTATTTTTGCTGGAACGATGATGAGCAAGTTTTGCCTCGCATAATAACGGATTTGAAAATCCTCCAGTATTTAGAGAGACGATTTATTTCCGGATGTGGAACAGCTGTCACGAGAACCGATTCAGATACGCCACCCGTATCTTGACACAGTGTCGCTTAATCAATTTTGATTAAGCATTTATAAAGCGAACTGATAAATATGCCTAGATAATCTTTGGAAAACTACGTTATTTAAGTACGAACGTACTGCCAATGGAGAACAGTTCCGAGCAAATATCACTTGGGTTATTGTTGGAATTGCCACAATGATCTCCTGCTTGAATTAATCCAGCCAGTAACCAAACACAGCCGTGTTCATTGGCCAACGATCGAAGATTTGCGGTAAAGTTTAGTCCATAATGGGTTGAACAGGCAGCAATAAAGCTCTTCAAAGCAATAGGTGAAATCGGTCTCGTAGACGACAATGTCGATTCCAAGGATTGCTGCACGATAGAACGTTCAATAAACCTAGAATTCAACAAAACATGACGTGAGTATATAGCAAACATGTAATGATATTTCTGTCACTCATTTCTATATGATGTGGTGCTCAACAAAGTCAAATAACGAGCATTTCAATGAGTGCCTGTAGGTAGGCTAGGCTGCTATCAATATTATCATAGTTTGTGTAGAATAGCTACACTCGTTCGAGTATACGCGGTGTACCGAAAGTTTGTTATAGACACCGCTTAAAGAATCCAGTACTGTACGAGACCGGGGTGCGCGGTGGCTTCCCTGGATGTATGACCTTCTCATACAGTTTAGTATAACTTTTCGGGCGCACCGTGCTCCGCCGGTAAAAAAGATTCAATTTAGCGGTATAAGCAAATTTAGCGCAGTCTCCATAGCGGAATTGGGCAATCGAATTATTGATCAACTTCAACATCACACTTTAACATATAGGTCATTTTGTCGCCTGTATGATCCACGGGGCGAACTGCTAAGTAGTTGTTCTCACCTTCGAATGGTTTCTAATTCGCTTTTGCCAAGGATATTCTCAATGGGCAGCGCAACCTCAATAAGTTTAAGGAGTTTGCCAAGGTGATTCGAGCAGGAAGGCTCAAGTAGTAGAGAGCATGCTTGTCCAACGAGCATCTCGATTGCTGGTAGGAGTGTTGTCCCAAGAATAGCCCTTGGAATCGTTATTGCGTCGGCAGGCAGAGAAGACCGGTGAAGACCGATGAAGACCTGAAGTATAGCGGACGACGCATCGAGCAACGACGAGCTAATCTAATCACACACACACAGACACAATGTGTGCAGTAATCGTCAGTAGATGCATACAGTCGAATTCGTTAGGTACATTAGCAAATACACTAAACACTACGTTTAAATACAATATTGCATTTCGTCGATATCAGTGCTGTTAAATAGTCATTGACAAGCAGTGCTGGCAAAAACATTGAGTGGAACCTCTGAAAATCAGACAAACGACGTACGGTGTTAATTAAATAGTTTAACAGATTAATGTTTAGATTGAGTCAGCGGTTCCAACCGTTTTCGACACTAAAACCGATTTTTAAGTAAATCATTCATTCCTCGTTCTTATGCAAGGCCATATAGAAAAACCTCAATTCTAAATTTATATTTGCAAGCCAAAGAGGGAGAGAGAGAAAAAAATAAAGATGGCTTTAGTAGTACTATAAAAAACCAGCTATAAATGACTTTGGTTATATATATCTCAGTATAGCAGATAGCACCAAACCTGATTTTCATCCGCTATCATATGCGTGACTTTGGCCAAAGCTTTCGGTAAAATTTTTTCTGAACTCGTCAACGATCCGCCTGCGTACGCGACTATAAACCGCCAACCATAATGCTCCAGAAATGCCTCACCTGTCAAGCATACAGAATGTGTTAAGTCTCATTAAGTTTCTGACACACCCAGGTCCATATCCTAAACAACATTCTACATTTGTGGTCATACAAGTGTTGTGTAGGTATGTCTCGACGCTGGAGCTCTCGTTAACCGGCGATTTCTAGTCTTTCTCAGCCAGACACTTGGCCGTTCACACCGCGCCGACGTATCTTCATATCCTTACAAACATATACATACAAGAGAGCTTAAGCATTGTAAAATTGCAGCTCCTTTAATAAACCACTAAAACCTTTACCTTTACCTTACCTTACTAAACAAGCTTGTCCTTAAAGGTGTCGAAATGTACTAACTACAAGTATTTTATAATGGGGAGTTGTATCAGCCAAACCGTTGTCCAGCCTACAACGAATAAGGGTGATCGAACATATCAACTAACAATAGATATAAACATACATTTGACAACTACTTCCTGTTTCGTTGACTATTATCTGGTCTGATCGTTCCCTTAATTGCGGCAAACTGAAATCAATTTCTCCCAGTTTTTTGGGCAAAATTCTATTTCTAATTTATCCCGATAGGGTGTATATTTTGTATAGCGCCAACACTATATGAGACCTGGAACATGTCTCGTTGGTTAATTTTGCAAGACAAATATCGTAAACAGAACAGGACAAATCAATATGATAAACAATTGCTCATCGCCTCTGAAGTAAATATACGTATGAATCGATTAAAGTTGCGACTTTCCTGTCTATTACCGATAAAGAAAAGAAATACTCACGATCTTCGAAGTCTTTCCATATTAGGCTGGCTAATTGTTCTAATTTAGCGTCACCGTCGTCTCTGCAGCCTAGTCTACGAGCCAAAATTGTCGTTACCCTAAAGACGCCCTCCTGAAGTTCAAGGTCTTCCCTGTAATTTCCGAAAATGCATAGCAAATGTTTTAATTATAGCCATAAGGCTTGTCAAGGTGTGTGCAAAATAGCTTTAGCTTGTCATCACAGAGCCACTAGACATTTTTACATGGACACAGCACATTCGTGTGGGTTTAATTACTAGCAGTGGTTTGTCTCGCTGACTTTGACTATCATTGTGGCTGGTCCCCAGAGCTTCTTCGGTCAGCCATTTCTCGGTACTTATCCGTATGGCATTACAGCGAAAAATGACGAGAGGGTGATCTACAACACCTCGAGGCTATGGCAGTATTGCAACCTCAAACCTGGGACATGTTCCTCTAGCGGTCTATTTATACAAGCTGTGTAGCTAGGTTATACAACGCTGCAGCCTCAGCCATCACAGAGATTTATCCTCGATGTAAGTTAATCTTGGTCAGAAGGTCTGTCATTTTATAGGGCAGGTGTCTTGATTTTGTTGCTTGGTCTGCATGACGATTCTCCGTTACAAAAAAAATGGACGGTGTTCACCTTATGCAGCTAAGATATCAATTCCATCCTCCCATTCTATGAAAATACTTCTTACCTATGAGCCACGTGTAGCTTTCGTAGAAGTGGCCATATTGCGTCAAGATACTCGTAGCAAACAGAAGGGTCGTACTGGTCAATGGCTCGCTTCTGTAAGGAATGAGGACAAAAAGATCGATTTAGACCATATTGAAATATGAAAAATTAAAGATTTGCTACACCACAAACTAGAACCCATGAGAAAGGTGATAGACGATTGGCTGTTGACACTGTATTATTAATAATAATACAGTTAATTTACAGAGGTAATTATTTATATAACATTAATAGTGTCATATAAGTAATTACATTTCACCCCGTTGAAATCATTGAGCAATATGCGTAATTCAAGCCGTGTTCACTTATTCTGTAGTGATACGTGGCTACTTACGAGAAGTTGTAGGGCATCGATTTGAGCCTGGCGAACATCGGAAGCGATTTTTTCTAGACACAGGTTAATCACGGGCTGCGAAAAGGACGAGTGAGACAAAAGACAGTCCTCTAACGAGTCTTGAAGGTCCGTTCGTGTGATACCTCCATGACGATTGGGTGACTGTGGAACGTTACAGTACTAGTTTAGCGGCTAGAACTTGCGTTAAACATGCCATATGCCTTCAATGCACTTCCGAACATGTAAGCATAACTAATAGTAGCTACTGGTTGCTACGCTTAAGATCTGTATTTAATACGTGAAACCAAGATTAGTTAGTATGACGTGGCTTTCGATGACACTTCGACATTTCTAGTAGCGATGTGTTAATGCTTAGCCAGCTGCCCTGAGGAGGTCAGTGTTAAGTTTCTTGTGAAATATGAAAGATTAATCAACTTGAAATCAGCGTTCCAAGGTCTTTTTAGCCTGAGACGAAGCCGTCCGAGTTATCGCAGCAAGGTGGCTGATATGATAACTAATTTCACATGAAACATTGAGTAAAACAAAGATACTCATTGTGTTATATGTGCAAATCAAGGTTCGTAACTTACACCATTGAAGTCAATTGGAAAATAGCCCGCAGGGTACTCAAACATATCGTCCGCGTATACTCCTAAAGGAATGCTCTTTACCACAGTGCAAAACATCTTGAAGCAAATTAGTAGACACTGAGGGTCCGTCTCCAATTCGATCAGCTGCAAAAATCCCGGCAGGACGGCGCTGGACATTTGTTTAGCAACTGCATCGAGATGAGCGGTATTTGAGAACACACTCTGCAAAGTAAATACACAAGTGTACACACGGTGATACAGAGAAGGCTTCGCATCGGCTTTAGTGATAGATGGCATTTCAATAGACAACCTCGTCATGGTAAACACAAATCGCGCGATATGTCATTGAAATCAAACGCCTAACCTATTAATATTGAATAAACTACCTGAAATATTCCGTAGAGAGTCATTTTGTCGTCCCTTGTTAGATCGACGAGCGCCGCTTCGTTGAAAAATCGCTCGACAAACATGACCGCATCTCCTGGAGAAACTGTGTATCGCGTAAACTGCAATATGAAAACAACCGAAGCTGGATTAACATAGCGGACGGTGGCACTGCCCTGACTATTGTGCGCGTAAAAGTGAATCGCTTATAAAAAGTACATTTATTTTATTTTTAGACGTTCGCTTTGCTAATCGATCGTATAGATATAAACACTCGAATTTCCCATACATATTTACGTATTGCATACATATATTTCCGGTTTTTTTTGTGGATCCCAGTAAACTTAAAAAAAATCCCCAGAAGCCTACGAATGCCCTAACCTTTTGCATCTATATTTATGTTTAAATAGGCGGTGATGACTAGTTACAAAAAATTGGTTCCCTTCATACTAAGGTGTTCAGCACCACCGCCGCGTTCTCTTCTGGTACATACCATGGTATGTAACGCGCGTATTGCAATCCTGGCGGTATCAGGGTGATGTCCTTTTAGTTGCGCGACGAAATAGCCCAAGAGTGAGGTGATCTCCGTCTCGATCAACGTTCCCTCTGGTAGTTGTCTATCGGTCAAAAAAAATTAATCAATCAAAAATGATGACAGGCACTTGATCAACCACAAGAAGAGAGAGAGAAGGGGGAGGGTGTATATTTTTCCAAATTTATAGCAAATCCTAAGATTTCATGTAAATTACTCACGATAAAAAACAGCCCATCATGGGGTTACGATTCGAGTTGCCTTTGAAAAGATCGACCAAATGCTATGTCTCGCTAACAATACCTGAGCAGTTGCGCAAGAGTATCTAACGCGTGTATGCGTTCCACCATCGTGTCCGAATTTAGAGCTGATCCCATCGATTCTACCACCTCGAGGAGATTGGTGGAACCATCTGTAATCGCTGGCAGTAGTCCGATATCAGCGGAAGAAATGAAGAAAAACCGTTAACACAACGGTGGTCAACTACACCAGTTTGAACAAATGAGGGTCGCCTTCCTTGAACAAGACGCGAATACAGCAGCAGGCGTCCTCCAATGTCCTCCTGGAGATTATACGATCCATTCATTTACTATGTCTACTAAACAATTTTTACTACTTTAGTTTAAACACTTCGCTTTATCCAAAAGGATATGTCTCTCCACGGGGCTGAAACCTGCGACCTTCGGCTTTCTACAGCCACAAACTTGGCCGTCCAAGCCGCCGTATGTAGATATTTATTTCTTCGATTTATCTATATTGTTGTACCTTTGGCTAAGCGGATCGCGTCAACGTTTGTCTGCTTTGTTCCACTGGCTTCCGTAGCAGAGTGGCCCATGATTCGCGTTTTGTGCTGCCTTCCACTCGTCTCCTTGGTCGATGCAGTTACACTACGACGATTATCACGTCGACATGCGAAAAAGCTGCAAATTAATACGATCAGTTGTTAAACATTCGGGCAAGATCTCCCGCGCACCAGCCAATAGTTAGGGGTATAGTTGCTCGGGAGAGAATCTACAGAGAGATATCATAACAAAAACGTTATTTTTTCCTGTAAGTAAACCAGCTGATCTATGCAAATTATATCCGCCAGCCATCAGTGCGTACTGGGCCAATTTCTGATCAGTTATTCCCTTCACGATGATAAATAGTTAGAAAAATCGAATGACGATGGTATAATTAGAAGAATTGGATAACCAGCCCGACGACACAGTTACCGGAAGTGTTTCTGTGTTTAGTGCATTATTTGTCTACAACTTAATTTTACGTTAGGGTTACATTTCTAAATTTATACATATTTCACCTAATGCGCTCAAATTTTTTTTCACATTTAGAGAGAGAGAGAGAGAGTTTGGCAGGAGTTCGCCAGAAAACGATCTGCGTAATCAACGGGCAGGACACATAGTGATAATAATAGTAATAATACTAATATACTAAAAATAAGGATGCCCAAAAAAAGGTTCTTGCTTGGAAATAACCCATGAGTTGTTAGTGTCGATGTGCACCCTTGTACATAGAATCGAATCGTTTACAGAATGAGTCTAAATACAACAGAAGTTTTCGCGCGTGAACGACCACTGTGACGAAATCTATCTGGCCAATTTGAATCTATTGTTATTATCATTATTGCAATATTGTTTCCGCGCTGAAAATCGATTGCCTAGAGGCTAGTTAGTAAAGCCTGACCAATTGACTGCAGGCATTATGTCCTCTTATGACATTATAACAATTGTTTACAAATCGAACGCTTGGTTCTGGCGAATTCACCGTTTTGTTGTTGGATGTAGTAACCGCCCTAACCTCGCTGACAGGACACAGCCATCTGTAGTGAACTGCAGAAGAAATTCACTGCTGCCGCGGAGTCACCAAAGCGCTACCACGCTCCTTGTTAATGCGTTGTTTTATCAATACTGACGTTTGAGAAGTCAGCAGGTAACAATTGTAACGGCACACGATTTCTTGTCCACCACGATGTGATTGTCTGACAGAACCACTTTGCAGGGGTATACAACAAACAGATGAACGGTCCTCTGTGAAACTTCAGTCGGCGACAAAGTTGGACGTTCGTACGGGCACACAACACAATAGCGAGTGCGCTTTTTCGTCGTCAAATCGCGCTAGAGAAGGAATTGTTATCAACATATGAGAATCGCACTGGCCTGGCGCTTCAAGACCCGAAACACACTGTGTTTGGGTTACTGGTGAAATAGTCTGATAGAAGGTTCATCCTTTGCAGGGAAGCTTGGCTTGTCGAGTCCGGAGATGTGGTAGTGCATTGGGTGCGCCTTGCAACGGGATGAGACACGTAGGTGGCCACATGGTGTTCGATACTCACCGTTGCACATTACTTTTCAGGGGTCCGTTTTGTCGAAGCAATGCTGTGAAGTAATACCGTGGACGTTAAGTGTTTAAGGCTGAGAGTCAGACCCCGAAAGCACTATTAGGGAAGCTTGGCTTGGATTCACCACTAGTCACAGTTTGCACCGTGGAATGGACTATTTCATAAATGCACGAGACTGCGCACTTGCTGTCACCTAGAATTTATTTATTAAAATATTTCGCTGAACGGCAATCAACAGCCGTTGTAAACTGTTTTTCGAGCTGACCCTCAGCTGTTCCCCTATCTGACCTGGTCTCAGCTCTTAACCTTTTGGGTATTACTATGAGGACCTGTCGGGGCCACCTTTGCTTATTCTCTTCCTTACTCGTACCTGACAAGAATCTTGTCGTTGTAGCATAAAACACTCCGCATCTAGGCTCCAGCTAAATCGAGCCACGGAAATATTTTAGTCAAAGAAAAGCTCTAATAGATGGAGAACAGCGTAAGGTTTTAAGCCGCCGGAGCCTCTGAAGTGCCGAGATGTCTGTCTGAGGCTTTCATTTGAGAGCCCAAAACGAACCAAAGTATCGCACCTAAATCAAACTCCTGCTGCCGGAACGTAAAACAATGATGAACATTTTATGCTTCAGACACAGCCTGACGAATATCACTAACAATGGCTATATTTTTCTGATTTATCATCGACGTGTATGATAGGTTGACCACGGAACCCAGTAAAACTTTTTCTGACCCCGCATAAATTGGGAGTATGTGACATATGTTGAATTGTAACCAACCTGTAGTAGTCCAAAGTATCGTTTTGCGCCGAATTCTTATTTTTAGACGGTTCGAATTCAAATTTGGCGGGTAGTGAGACACAACAATTAGCAAGCAGACGGCGCGAAAGCCGCTAGCATAAAACACTGATGAACATTTTGTGCTCCAGACACAGCCGGACGAAAATCACTAACAATAGCATTCGACTTTCGTTGAGCGTTCGAAATGGCAACCGGCGGAGCAGGTCCCTCAGACTTGCATTCTCAAAAGGAAAGTGTCAGGTTTATGTTTCGACAAAAGAAAAGTCCAGCTGAAATCCATCGAGAGTTGGTCCGTGTGCACGGTCGTAAGGGCCTGAGTCGAGCACAGGTGTTCCGTTGGTGTGCGCGGTTTAGGCAAGGCAACTGGGACATTAATGAACACCGAGGGCGCCCACCCCTTCCAGAATCTCGATCCGACGAACGGATCGAAGTGATACAGAAAGCTTTTGAGCAAACTAGAGATTGGTCATTGAGGACTTTGTCGGCTGAAACTGGCGTGTCTCGTGAAACATGTCGTCGGATTATTAAAAATGATCTGAGGATGCAAAAAAATAATGCAAAATGGGTCCCTCATGAACTCGGTCCTCGCGAACTGAAAATGCTTAAGGAGTGTTCGCGAAACAACGTCCATATCCGGCATTGTCTCCTTCATAATTTTCGTGCTGGAAAAAGTGCTGCTGAAACTGTAAGAATCGTATGCGCAGTTGAAGGCGAAGGTGCAGTATCCGCAAGAATCTGTCACTATTGGTTCAATCGCTTCAAGACAGGGGATTTCAATTTGAATGACAAGCAACGCGCCGGACGGCCACGATAGACTGGCGACCAAGAACTGCTCGATCTCTTGAACTGGTGATCATTTGTCTCATCGTTGGTGTTTTGTTCCCTGTTCGGCGAAACAAGGAAGGGTTTACTGCACAAAATTGTTAATTGAGAGATAAACGTGGGCATTCTACGACAACTCTCAACCCAAACACAAGTGATTATATCCAGGATTCATGGCCATGAGGGAACTGCTGTGAACTTGGTGGGCTGAGAAGGCGGTGCTGTATTATGAACTGCCTGATGAAACGGTCAACGCAGACGGTTACATAAAGGAACTCAGAAAACTAAGCCGAGAAAATGAGAGGAAACTGCCGTGGAGGGGTAAAAGACGGCGTAAAATGATATTGCACCATGGCAACGCTAGGGCCCGTGTTGGTTTGACAGTATTGTGACCAATCTTAGCTGCGAAATTTTGTGTATATAATGGCTCAGGCATTAATTTATCAGGTCACCACCTGGTCAGATCTATGGAACACGGCCTAACCTCAAGATAGAGGCAGAGGTCTGGAATTAGGTCGATGGATCGATTGTCTTCTATCAGACGAGATGTTTTTCACCAAGGATAAATGTATCTATATATTTTGTAAATGAAAACAAATATTAAAAAATAAAATAAATAATAATAAATGTATATATATATTTTTGCACACAACACATATAATAGTTAACTTTAGGTGCGTTTGAAGGATAAACATAATGAAGAATAATGCTTAATGTAAAAATACTTCGAAGACTTACAGGGTTTGCTAGAACGGATAAATTCAATACATCAATGGACATCTAGGTACATGCCAAAATGTATATAGATATAAATCCATGGTGATACGGTTCTACAACTGAATTAAGCGGTACCAAGCAAACGTTTTTTTTCACAAATTATCCTCCAGGATGTTTTCTATTTGTTACGTCACTTAGTAAATAGGTCTAATAAAGTCAGCGGGTGTCAACTTGCTTCGTGAGTTCCCATCCAAAGGGGGTAAACAGGAGTTCCTCAGAGCTGAGTTGACTCTATCTAGCCTACCACTATGAGTTTGGAGCTTGGTCACCTGAATTCGTAATTAAAATTTTAATATCCTTGATGTTAGTACTACGAAACCAATTACATATGCCACCAGCGACTGTACACGACTGCATCTGCCACCATGGAAATTTCACGTGGTTTTTAGCGCAATGATTCTATGAATGTTCTTGTAAATATTTCGGACTGTCGCACACTACAAATACCAGCACGCCATGAGGAATAGATTTTAAAATGTGATCAATTTGTTAAAATATAAAAATGCTTTACATTGTGTTATTATTAATATTGTCCTTATTATAGTACGACCTGTAGAGTGTATGGGGAAGTGGTAGCATCATGCCGAATGGAAAAACGTTGATCAGGAACTATCTGCGACGATCCTGACGAGATGAACATGAACTTCTCGGGATTATCATCGTGCAACTAAAATATGAAATAGGCAATGATCGTGAGACATGGGGCACCAATTGAATTACTTTATTAAGTTATGTTAATTAGTCGACTTAATCAAATCATTGTTCAGGGCGTACTTGATGATCAGCAAATTTTATTGTTAAGTTGAATAAATCCTACGCTCCTATCTGTCTTGGTTTCAAACAACCTCTACGAATTGTGTGAAATTTGCCATTTGTGCAATTTTGGTCAATCAAAATAGTGGCAAGCGTTTAAACTAAAAATTGTGATAACACACATGTCGTTAACAAACTCAAGCAAAACTTCTATCAGATTCCTCACCTTCACCCATAAAACTGGGAAATCATAGGCATATTGCACACTGCAATCTAGATCGACGGTATCTCCGATGCTGACTGTTTTAGGTTGTGAGATGTAGGATATTGTCGGTTGCTACTGCGCCGTTGCCCGAATCACGGACTCGAGAGCAAACACCAATAGTGTGTGGAGCTATATAACCGCCATGCTTTCGAATGCAGCTACAATGAAAGATATCATGCGTCTGTTATTATCTTATCAGAATTTCGACGTATTTCCACTTTCCCACTGGATAATTCACTGACTGGTTAAGGGCAGATCTCTGGGACATGTGCAGGAACTCACCGTTCAGGCGACCCAAGGAAGCCCGTTCTATTTCCCATTGATCTTGCCCCGTATTATTCCGAACGCCAAACACAAACAGGGCACAAATGTCTTTGATGATATCTGACAACCGCTTTCTTCACAACCTACGACTCAGTACACTAAAAACTTCGACGTTTAGAGCAATCTTTGCCTACTCGCGGGCTATCTCATTTAGCGATTTTACTTTTTTACATTCACCTACATGATACCTCGTGCAGATCTCTCCACTGTATTTACGATCGGTAGCTCGTGCAAACTTTGTGACGGAAGCCATGAATCGCAAATATGAATCTATATGTCCATTTTCTCCACAGGCCTCACTTTATCCGGTCTTCGTCCTCGCCCGAGTCGTGTAAAAATTGCGGGTTAATCTCGGCCATTTATAATTACGCTTGCTGTCTTATGAATGCCTGCTTCTGTGTTTAGGTTTAAGATGCTTTGCAGGCCTACAATAAATAGCGGTACTTCCATTGGCAGGTGCAAAGGTTGGTTCCGCGTTGCTTCATAGACGCCTGGCACTCGCCTTCAGAAGGCCGGCTTAACTCTATTAAATACCGTGATTGGCTTCAAGTAAAAAGTGAAGTAAAGCTTTATTGGTTTATTAAAGGAACTGCAATTTTTACAATGCTTAAGTTCTCTTATATGTCACCGGTCGCGGGTTTCGTTTGATTGCAACATTTGCAAGTTCGAGTGCATTGTTACACCCGTGATTGTTCAATGGATGGCTTTACCATTCCTAGACGTGTGCCGTCTTTCATCAACACAAACATGAACAATCAAATATCCTTATGACTTAAGTTGGTCTTCATCCAAGCAAACCATGGTTTTCATATCTACATTTCTCATCAGCAAACTATTGAACCAGACAAAAAATCTTTATCATCGTTTTTATTCATCCATTCGTGGAGCGGTTGTTTATCTACGACCTTATTTGTAGACTAATGCACAAGCTGTCAATATTCAATGTGAGCTCAACAAATCGCTCGAATCACTCTCTGTCTAATCATTGATGACCGACGCATGTGTGCACATCCATAAATGATGATACGTTATGGGGAAGATCTAGCGCATGCTCACTATTGTTTAAAGCATCGGTCAGATGTGGGCATTCAAAGCTGGGCTGTCGTTAGTTCTTTATGATGGCTGCAACACTTGTCGATATGGTGGTCCACATCGCCGCTTTGTGCCAAAAGCTTTTTGGCTTTGCTTAATCTACTTTTGAATGTGAACAACGCTTGCTTGTTTGCTTGCTTATTGATATAACAATGTCAAGAATATGACAGTCTTTGATGGTGGTTGTCGTTGTTATCATCATTATAATGACGGCATAGGGAACGGACTCTTCTCGAGCTGAGATTCAATACAAAACCCTTAGATTCAGTAGCATGTAACTACAGATCTTTTCCGAACGATAATTTCCGTATTGGAGAGTTCATGTAAGTCGTTCGGAGCTATAGCAGGGTTGTCTAGAAATGTTCGATGCATCGAGGCAATCGAGCTTGAAAATCGTCTATCCGCTGAGCAATCGAGAATTCATTCGTACGAGGGACTCCAGTTCGGTACTAAGAACTTGCCCACACAATCATATAAAAAGCAATTGACTTTGTGATCGTTGGGCACAACATGCTAATATTGATTAATCAACTAATTTATAGATTACGGTTCAACATTTGTTTAATGGGAGTAACTTTTGAGACAGATTGCGAAAACTTGGTCATCCAAACATTTAGTAGTATTTGCCAGTTAGTTATTTGTCAATATGTTTGTATTAAAATGCATTCCGAGAGATTGTGGCTGATCGTCACAGAGTCTGGCAATTGTTTGGACGGAGATGGTCTATAAAACGGGATGCTTAATGTTTACTCAGTTTCGCTTGACAAACAACGAAATGTTTAAATAAAACAAGGCAAAATAAAACACTTCCAACTGACTTTATTTATTGCTGCATTTATTTTCACGGGTAGAACACACACTCGTTATCGCGTTTGCCCTATTGTTCGAGGTCGTCACAATCTCGCTGGGATAGTTGTGTTTAAACTCGAATTTGCCAATATTCTTTCGGGACATGCGTGTTCTATTTGTTGTCTGTAACAATGAAAACGCGTATAGTTGTTTCTTTGTATACGAATAAAACCTTTAATATCACAGCAAGCTTCTCTCTGCCTAAGTACAATCCAACAGAAGACAGCTTCTTCTGTAGCGAGTTACTGGCGTGGAATACAATAATGTGACTACTATATATATGCCCCCGATGATTGTCCTTTTATTTGTGTCGCTTCATTTAATTATCGGTTCAGCTAATCACCTTAAAGCTACCTATCGCCCAAATCATTTCTACCTAAAGCTTAATTAGCATGAGTTAAAGATTATCAATTAGAAATACATTGTTGTGTCCTGTTATCATGTCAGTGTACTGCTCACCACGATTCTATCTTCTAACGTAGAATTCTACTACGTTGGACTGTTTTTTCTTGATTGCTATTCTTCGTTGTCTTCTCGGACGATTGGACACCATGATTCTAGGGTCGCCAACTTGTGTTGGCTTTAGCCGATGCGAACCCCAAACTTTGATCTCTAAATTTAGTTTAGACCCACGTACATAGAATTGTATGTCTATGTACCTGGATCTAAACTAAATTTTCCAGGTTGACTCTCAGCCAACATTTAACGACCACGGCCTGTATATGTGTCTAGATTTTTACAATTTGCCTTCCAATCTATTAGTGAGAAGAATGTCAACGCAACCGCCTCTCGTACCCACGTGTAAGCTAATGGTACGTTTTAACCTATGGGATTTGCCATTAGCGATGCATCTGCTATAACAAATCGTAACTGCTCCGTTGATATTCCCACCACGCTCTGGTCTCTTCCGAGATCTTGGTCTTATCCACAACTTTTGTTCTCAAAAAGTCCCCATGATAGGTTAAATTTGTTTCTGGTAGGATTTGAACTTCACATTCACCGGTCGGTGATACAGGTCACGTTGTGATCTCCACAATATCACAGAGTTGTCGAGCATTGAACTGCACAACACACACGCACGCACAAATAAACGTATCACTGTTCACGTGGGTTATTGTCCCATAAGCGCTTCATCAGGTCAACGTATTGCCATTGTTGTTATGCAATATATTTTCGAAACGTATAGATCATAAATAGATCTATACGTTTCCTCTTCGAGCACAATATCGAATTCGAACGCCGGCACGGCCAAATGATCGAGAGCCCCTCATCGTTTCGGTGGCGCCCAATGGCGCTGTTGATCATTGCCCGCTATCGTCTGCTTCGTCTGTTGTCTGTCGACGGCGGCTCAGAGGAGGCGAGTCCCTCCCCAAACGAAGCGCGAAGCCCGGGGCCAACCAGCTCTCTCTTCAGGCGGCTAGCTGTTCAGCCCACCCACTCTTTGTTCGCGCGCGCAGACAGTTTGATTCGCCACCTCCTCTTCTACTGCTGACACGGCGGCTCCTGTTCGGCCGGGCCCAGTTCGCGCTGGCGCACAGCATGGCTATATGACTTGCCAGCACCATCATCCGTGTGAGGAGACAACCATTTCGACGAACCGTTCGAGCGGCTTCATCAGGACAACCCAGTAAAGGCGGGAGTGGCTGTTCGGAGGGGTAGGTAATTCTGCGGTGAGAACAACATGCTTCTGATGTTTGTCAATGAAAAACATTGTGTATATGTAGCTTTCGGTGACTGTCTATTATGACGTTTGATGATATATGATGGATAGGTTTTGGAACCGACGTCAAGTGAATCTAAAGGTAAAAATAAGATCTACTTTAAAGTGCGATCGGAAGTCTGCCGAAGTATGTAATTCGGCGGACTGTTAATGGAAATTATATATATATATATAAGAACAGAGAAGAACAAACTCCTCCACCCACGAGCTTATATATATATATATGTCCCGGAAAGGAATAATACCGAGTTGAATACCCCCCGCGCCATCAGGTGAATGTTTATTGATTAACTACGTCCATCTTAATTAATTCATATCAACATAACAACTAACTGGTAACCTTGTGGTATTGGTCCCAACATTAGAATCAACGCTTCGCTGCTAACAGAACATAGTGGTAAACCTTGAGAACTTCGAGATCAAGGGAAGAAAAATTATAGCTCTCATTATATGTTTTTTTATAAGAATGTGTCCTGTTGAAGCTGTGTCTAATTAAAGGAACTCATGATTTATAACCAGCGCTTTAGCGGTAAATATTTCTGACCAGTTGAAAGTTGTAGTTGAAGAAAAAAATTCTGGATGCATTTGTCAGGCATAGAACCAATTTTGCTAAATTTTTTTGGCTTTGAGGTGGTGCAAAACTAGTAAAACATGAAATTTCCTGAACTGTCTCGACGTTCCTGGCATACACATGGGCATCTGCATCGATCGATCATGATACCAGCATCGTTCGAAGGCTGCGTCCGGCGACACCGCTGCTCCGAGCTCAATGAGCGGCCGGGGTCGTCGGGAGACAGTAGCATTAACGAACCACTAGGGCGTAGAGGCGTGGTGGTGAAGGAGCCCCAGTAACGGATCAGGGCGGGCAGCGGCAGCAGCAGCAGCAAATGCGTGGCCGGCCTAGGGTTATATATATTAGGATAGGTACAGTCACTGACAAGAACGTGTTAATGACTTGACTTGAGAACTTGCTGGTCTCAGAAGATCAGCAATATAAAAATGTATACCAACAGGCGGGGGATTTATTGTAATATTTTGTTTTGAGGTGAGACGCATTCGTCGCGTCATTCCACGTATATCCGACATAATCACTAGCATCCGATTGCAATGGATATGGCACTAATGAAGTCAACGCTTCGGTGACAGCAAAAACTCACTTCGTCGTAATGACCAGAGTTGGAGTTCGTACAAAATGTTTTTTTTTAGTGTTCACCACATTCGTGTTGTTATTTTGTCGTAACACTTTTGTTTGTGCCAAAAATTTAGGCGAGGCTTAAACTTACACAAGTCCTGTAGTGGGCGTCAATGATACCAAAGGCGTGTTCATAAGGACAAACAGGATAAAAGCCATAGCTCATACGAGGCACAAAACAAAAAACATGTATTACTACATCATTGTTCACAACTCGATCAACAGAACAATACTTATTTACAAGCATTTACTGCGCTCACCGGTGAGTAGTTTTTCTAACCGATGACCTGCATTTGTTAAAAAAGCCTCTCTCCAAATCGATCTATGGTTTGTTTCTATGGTGCCGAGAAAAACGGGAACCTCGTGAAATGTACGGTGTGGCCACCGATGACGAAGATGATATGGGTTGGTTGGTTGACTCATAGTTAGGCGCTATCTAGCTTTACTAGTTTTGTTTTTAGAACTGTATGTTTTCATTCTGCCATAGTTTCTGCATTGCGCTATGGTCGTATGAAGGTCATCGTCGGTTGAAATCCACAGGATCCGACCCGTTATCGGTGCGTATAACGCGATACGATACTTTCTTAACGACCTTGAAGAGTGGTCCTTATCATATCAATATATCTATTGATTGGCATTGCATTTCGACATCGATTCGTTAACAAAAAAAAACACCAGTAGATCCTACGATGCGTGTGGATAATCACAAAATGTTTACACACGAACGTACCCTACGAAGTGCAATAGATAATGGCCATAGCCATTTGCTGCAGCAAACAAAAATTAGCGTGGTTTTTATAAATAACAGATCTGATTGGATTCGCGAAGCAGACTTCGAGGACAATGCGCTCGAACTTCTCACAGTCAGTGAGAGAATGAGTTCTCTTTGTCGGTCTCTCATAGTTGAATTACGTGATGCCCGTTCTGTCCACGATTGATTGGTTCACGAAGTGATTATGGTCGTATTAGTTACCAGGTCGTGCTTTGAGCTGCCTCCTAAAAGATTGAATATCATTGTACGATATCAGGACAGAGGATAATTTGCAATGCTCACCGTACAGTTGATAAACAACTCTTGCTCTAGCGTTTGAAATTCACTAGATATCACGATGAAGTCGAGCCGCATTCGTGCGCGCGCCCGGCTTGCAATCTTCGGAGCAGATGCACGGATCCTATCCTCAACCTATATTGCAATATATTTGCATTTAGAAAGGGGTCCGTCTTGATGAATCAATGCCAAAAGCAGTTGTACCGTAGACGTTAAATATTCCTAGCTGTTGGTCAGCCCAGAAAATTTTCTTTTGGATATCAGCACACAACTCTGCACCAATCTGTACGACGGAGGCTAGTCAAACACGTGGTAGGCATAGCTATGATAAGTGGTATTATACAGGAGAACATTTCGACTATTGAGAATTGGCCGTTAAAGAAAGCAAGATGTCTTAAATAACTGGATAACGCTCATTTACACTTCTTCGAGAGCCACCCGAGCTTGGAGAAATATGTACAATCAATGAATGCCTATCGTGAATAAAAAAAAAGCTTGATAATATATAGCGCAACTGCTAACCGGGCATATTTCGAGGCTCGTCTGGCGTCGAACAGGGAAGACGTTAGTTAGGCGCCAAATCCTGTCTCGTTCAGTCGAGAACGTTACGTCTAGAGAAAGTGTATTTATTGAAAAATGCACACGTGTTTACCGCAAACCTAAACGGGTGCTCGTCTGGCGCAATAAATGAGAGCTTCTATAAAAGGCCTTCTACTGCAATTGCTGCCTTATGTTTCAAGTGCTCAGTCACCGTCAGAACACAGATTTCAAAATTGGCCTTGGTTCACAACGTCCGAAGCTCGCTACAGATTACGAACTCCTCGAGCCCAGTGGCGTGATATAATTGTGTGCGTTTTGCAACTAGACGAGACTGTTGCACATTAGCTTTCTGGGCTCCGGTTTGTCGAAGCAATGCACAAGTAATACCGTGGACGTTAAATGTTTAAGGCTGAGAGTCAGACCGAATACATTATTCAGATTGTGAACCCACTCACTCAATTCTTTAGTTTACCATACATGGGTTTGAGCCCCGACTGAGTATAGCCCACCTGATACTTGAAGTTGCCGTTCCGATGTACTTTTGCTCAAACTTACACGACCAGGACACGACTTGCTGAGGGACATTTCATTAATCTCTGGCCCACTATAAATATAGAGCTAACAACCTAATATGGCCTTAGTTATTTCTCTCGCGGTAATCCAAGCAGGAGTCCAGATATCATAGTAACCGTTGAAATCTTGGCCAAATTATTAAATTCGGGCATCATATGTAGCGTTTCGCCTTTGCCTATTTTTAAAAGGGATTTCTTTTCAAGTAACTAAATTCAATTTCTCGGAGGTCTAGTGACCATTTCATCCGCTTCTATAAATGCACCACTAACAACTGCGGACCTCGGTTTTGACCGTTTTAAATAATGTAATAATATCATTTACTTTTCGAGCTTTTAGGACATATTGCACCCTTCTTGTCAAATGCTTATATCAAGATAACAAAGACAGGCAGGAACATCGACGAGATCAAATTGATGAAGGCAGATCATGATGAGAAATCTACCTGGACCTGTTACGATGTAATATTCAGATCTATACATATACTATTTAAACTCGACCTTTGGAAAAATATAGTCCTTCTTTTTGCTTACTTAATTAATTCGTTACGTCCGAACCCGAAGGTCGGGAGTCTATAGTGGCAGCCCTCTTTTCTGCTGAACACAATATGATCCCTGAAAACTAGCGTTGCTTTCATTTTTTCGATCAACAAAAAGTGTCTGTCTTTTGCATCTGACGGAGAAACGCATTGATTAGAGCGCATCAGCAAATGACTCCTGACATCCTACTCTCGGGTGACGGATGCAGTATTTAAGCCTTTTGAACGGTATCCCACTACCAGCAATCGGTCTGGTAAAGGTAAAGCTTTATTGGTTTATTAAAGGAACCGATGAAAATGAAAAGGAGCTGCAATTTCACAATGCTTAAGCTCTCTTACATGTCCTCATCACGCATGGTGGTACCCGATAGCCTATATAGGGAATCCAGGAGAAATGGGTGCATCCGAAGTGAAGAACTACCTCGAAGGAATGGCCAGGCCAGACTATCTACCCCACTACAAGTGGCACCACCACCATCTGTACTGTTCTATCACTATTCAGTACGACCACAATCAGCGGGCGTCCGCCCGCGCGGCACACGCAGGCGTAGCCTGTGAATGTAGCCCAGCCCCTGGGGATGTCCCGTATCGGCCCTGCCTTCACAGCCGGAGGCGGCGGCTGCGGCGGCTGCAGCAGCAGCAGCTGCGGCGCTGATGGTGGCGGCACCAACGCCACTACCAACAGTAGCACTGCCATACTCCAGCCCACCCAAAAATGTGAGAGCGAGAGTTAAAGCATCGGCGCCGCGACCTCAGCAATCGTCTCGTCTATCACCGCTATAACCGACCACCAACTAGCAGCATCTGTATCGATTACATGGAAACAATCCGCACCTTTTTTGCTTGCTATAATCGCAGCTTATTCGTTCAGGTGTTTTCTTCCCGAGCAGATGAGACTACCCTCCCACTGTTACCGTCAGCACAAAATTGCCCAGCTGTTGGTGTCATCAGCACGCCCAAATGTGTTGAGCTTTCAGCTGAGGTGGTTGGTTCGTTCAATTTTGCTGTCCCTCCTGCCCGTGGTTACTCCCTCGCCTCGTAGATCTGCTGATTCGGACGTGGTCTGTTGATGGTGGTTCGGCGGTGAGCGCCCTGTGAAAGTGGACACTCTCTCACTCACTAGCGCTCAGCAGCCGGTCTGTCTCCCGTGTGCCTTGACGGGCACCGCTTCATTCCGTTGCGCTTGGCTTCGATTCGGTTCTCGTCTCGAGTTGTATCCGTCGTGTTGGTGTATGTGGACGAGGCAGGAAGGAGGCTCCCGGCCAGTCAGCCAGGCGGTCGACTAAGCGACCCACCCTGCTTCAACCATTTACTCTCTCCAGACACACGCGCACCCAGCCGCGCTGGCTCGCTCACTTGAACGCAGTCCCTCCCCTTGAGCAGTTGCAGGCAGATCCCAAAATGCGACGAGCAAGAGCACACACACCTATATACCCTAAGAGCGACAGGAAGAGGGAGAGTGGGAGATGGGCCTCGAACACAGGGGATCGGGTACCCAACCAGCGAATGCATCCATCCGACGAAGACGGCTCGGTTGAACAAGCCAGTCGCATCTGTTTGATGCTGGTCAGTATAGATGCATTTTTGGTCGCTAAACATCGTAGCACTTCGAAGTCGAAGACCACGCGGACCTTTGCCTGTTGGCAAGATGTTGTAGACATCAACATCAAGAGCTAACTATATTCTATCTCAATCAACAATGGACGTCACTTTCGAGAGCTCACTTATCAAGTATTATTATATTTTATCCTATGAACGATGACACTCGTCGACAGTTGCTGTCGTATGTAGTGAATTGGGGGTGTAATGCAGAGAAACTAGAAAAAAAAGACACATTCGTCAAAATTGCCAATGGGCCATTAAAATCACGACATACAATATAAGATCGTTCGGAATTTCATCAGAACTATTACTACTACTTATTCATGGACCTTATGGAGCATGGCGTTTCCATGTCGGCTAACGAAAGATTGGCGAGAGACTGGAGCATCCGCCCCTATATCGTGTATATGTGGCTGTGCCAAAGTTCGCTGCGAGTGTACGAATACTCGGAGCGAGTGAGTATTAGTGAGCGCTTAGGGATGGCCCAGACCTCGTTTGGTCCGGCCCAAAGCTCCCGGCCTCCTCCTGGGCCGGTCAGGTCCGGTCCGGGCTGTGTCGTCACTTAACCGAGCGGACCGGGCCAGCCCATTTGGAGGCGGTGGTGACGTCTGGCGGGGGAGGGATAGAGGAGGAGAATGCTGCTGGTGGTGAATGGTGGTGGTGGTGTGGGATAACGCAGCACAGCAGCCAGCCAGCAATCTAGCTAGCTCAAGACCCTCTCTCTACTGTTGCTGTAGCAGCAGCAGCAGCACCCCGCGGAACACTAGACACCACTATCACTACCGGCGGCAGCAGCGGCAGTAGTAGTAATAGCAGTCGAAAAGAACGCCACAAGCCGGTGATGGCTCAGCGCAACGATCGAACGAACACAGACACAGATAGGCGGCACAGCAGTGCATATAATACTAAGGCTGGACCGGAGGTTCAGCCGAGCCTACCCTACCCTGTCCTTCGAACCGACCGGAGCATTGAGTATGGCCTGCCTGCTGCCTCCCATCGGTCCTTCCTTCCTGTGGGCCTGCCCGCCGCCGCCCGACGCTTGCCAAAGGACCCACTAACAAATCGACTTGAGCGGAGCCAACCGGGTCGGTGCAGCGGAAGCAGAGAGAGGCAGAGAGAGATGGGAGGCAAAGGAGAAGAGAAGAAGCCATGGAGGAGTGGCGTAGAGAAAGCCGACCCGAACGATGAAGGCTCTTCCAGTGGTCCAGGGTGATACGTTCGTCCCTATCGGCCGCTGTGACTCGCTCTCTCTCTCTCTCTGTTTCTTTCTCGCTGTCTGTCTGTGTGGCTAGCTGGCTGCCGGCTAAATGGCGCCATGTGTGAGAGAGAGAGAGAGCGAGCTCTGACTGTGTGTCCTTAGTTGCAGCGGTATATTTCGCCGCTTGGTCCGCTGGCACTAGTCCGCTGCCAGCAGCCGTGGCTGGGGTGTTTTCGTCGGCCGATCCCTCCCCGCTGGCTACGCCTCCCCATCAATCGAGAATCACTCCGCCGCGGTGAGCAGACGACGGCTGACCCGAGGTAGAAATCTCGTCAGAAACTTCATCTACAGTTTGGCGAAATGCCGAGCGTATATATTATATTTTGTTTGTGTATCATTACCTCTCTGATTCATTGGGAACTAGCTATTTAAGGCATTAGTTTTACATATGTGTATATTTTCATTGATGTAGTCGTAAAAAGAGCACTAGTTGATGTCTCGTCGGGCTTACGCCTGTTCACCGGGGCGGTAGTGATCGGCGGAGAGGCAGGCTTTGACGGAGGAGGTTTTGAGGGAGGGAGGTAGGGAGCGAACGAGCCCGTTTCAGGCGGCCCAATGACACAGCCAACGCCATCACTGCTGCACACACACACACATACACACATAGACCCAACCAAACGGCCATCTCGTGGCTACGACGACGGCGGCAGCGGCGGCAGCAGCAGCCGCCTTCCAAGTCTAACATAGAGATAGCCCCAGCCAGCTAGGCAGCGTGGCAGCGTAGTATAGTCATCCTCTGGCTGTTGGTGTAGCAGTAGTAGCAGCAGCCGCTGCGTAGCTGGCGGACTGGCTGCGAGCGAGCGAGCGACAGATACACAGACCGGCTGGCAAACGACAGCGCCTCCCGCCGCCGCAAGCCACACAAGGCAGGCGCGACCCAACCCAACAGCGGGCGGGCTACTGCTGCCACCACCAGCAGCAGCAGCAGCAGCACCACAACGTACAGCGGGAGAACGACGACGACGGCGGCAGCAGCAGCAGCAGAAGGGGACGGACAACTTTGGAAGAGGGAGTGCTCGTTTACTCGTGCAACCGTCGACGATTGCTAAGGGGGCTGTGCTGATTCGTTCGGTGTTCGCTGTTCCATCCTACTGCTGCAACAACAACAACAACAACAACAGTAGCAGCAACAACAACGTCGCGAAGGACTTCCCACTTGCGAATTTGCCAACGAGTTTGCCACCTGATTAGCTATCTAGTTTAGTAAATAGAATAGCTATAATAAACGATTGCGTTGTCCTGTTCTGCTCCCGAACTGGGTTGTTCGTTGTCAGCGTTCGTTTGTTCATCTTCTGCAATTAGCTAGTGCCTGTGTGCGTGTGTGCGGACGTAACCTAACGATTGTGCTCGTGGCCGTATTAGTAGTACTACTGCTGCTTCTGCTGTGCTTGGATGGGACTCACGGTGCTGCTCATCGAGTCATCCGAACTCGGCTGGTGCTGCAGCTAACGGAGTGACTTACTAGTTATTCTCATACATTCATCAATATATTTATGTGTGTAACGTCTTCGTGCAGCTCCTGGTGTCACCATCGGATTGGTGTGTGCTATTACAAAAATCGAGTGTGTCTGTGCTACCTATAGCAGCAGAAGCACTAGCACCCTGCTGGTACAACACGTAAATGGATATTGGCGTATAAATGCCAACCATAGCTGTTACAGCAACAGTAGCATAACACTGAGCAAATAAATAATATAATAAAAAAAGACGAATGATGAACGAGGATCAGGCGGCGCAGGCTACAGCTCAGGCTGTTCAGTCTGCAGCTGGTCACCAAACGGTGGCCGATGTCCAAAACGCCCAGCTGCAGGCGCTCATCCAGAATGCAGCTGCTGGCGGAGCTCACATCGTCAACAGCCAAGGTATGAGATGTCATTAAACTCGTTAACAGCTGGTTCATTCACGGGCATATTTATTTTATCATACGTCATAATTTCGATACCTTTTGATATATTTACCCGACCGCCTCTGACATGTCGTTCTATGTATTATGTGAATGGATGGGTGTATGTGTGTGTGTGTGTCTATATATGTTGTCTATGATTTATCGACAAAGTCCTACCCGGTAATAATTCGATGTGCTCAACTGTTCTATTGGAAAAGTGTCGACGGAAGATAGAATAATGGTGCTGGTTATACGTATGTATATATATATATACGTGGATCATATGTTCCGTATATATATATATATATATGTACGGGTGAAATATGTGCCATATATATATATATATATGGGTGCCAATCCCAGCGTTGTGCTGTTACTGCTGCTGCTGCAGCATCAGCTGCTGTTCATTCTGGTGGTACCTTATTCGAATACCATCAGTTTAGTGGTCCGCTCGTTCGTTGGTTGAGTGCGTGAACTGGACGGTACTGAGGTGGAGTGGGCGTCTGTTGGCCGCCACCGCCGCCGCCGCCGCGGCCACAACAACAACCAGCAGCACTGCTGCTGCTGCCGTATATATTCTGCTGATTGTGGCCGTGGCGGCAAAATGGGTTGTGCTCCTTTTTGCGGCTGCTGCTGACAGTGCTACCGCTGCTGTCGCGATTCAGCGATTGCAGCTGCTCCTGATGTCGCTTCGTTGGTAGATAAACGAAACGAGCCGCGGGGGGCGATTCTGGCGCTGCTTTCGGTCCTGGTGATTCGGCCGTTGTTGTCACTGTTGATGGTGGTGGTATCGACGTTACCGATAGAGGGTGGAGCCTTGGGCGGCCCAGGGGGCGGGGGGAGAAGTTTTCACACAACCAACAAACCAACCCACTGTGTAACTGACTGACTGACAGACAGAGTGCGTGAGTATCTTATGGAAGCAACTGCCAGCTGCGCCATGATTACTTACATCAAAATGACGACGGCGATTGGCAACTACGATGACTGCAACGGTAGCTGCCACCGCTGCTGGCGCCGCCGTCGCCGCCATCGCCGCCGCCATCGTCGGAAGCGAGCTCGAATTTGTTTGCTGATAGCCGGCCACTCGACCGAGGCGTTCGTTTCACCTTTGCAAGGCGTAAATAACCTATATATATATACACACCTATATAGGTCAAATATTTCCCACGACACATTTTGGACACTACGTAGCCCATTGGTCCTGATACTTCAGCCGTAGCTAGGCCTACCCACACATTCATTCATCCATCCCATCTAATGCCAATCATCCGTTCGAACAAGGTTGGCGCTACCACTAATAATACGCTAAGCTGAGTGTACCATAATAAGTACTCGTTGTAATAAATTAATTTACCATTTACACTGTAGCAATTATCTCTTATTTACTATTTGCTTCATTTCGACGATTGGCTATCTGTGTATGTATGTGTGTGTGTGCTGCGATGTCGACATAAAGTTCTTGTCCTGTTGGTGTCGGTGGGACCGGCGATGGCCAATCGTTGTTGTTAGCCCAGATGTTGAACAGCCCTTAATTTTGCCACACCTTGGCTTTGTTGCTGTTGTTCTATTGTAGTAGTACTTGATACGAATAATATAGTATACTGGTCAGTATGAGCGCACCATATTGCGTTCATAGATATCTGTCGTGTGCGATACCGGGAAGGGTGGAGCTGTTGAACATCGTCAACAGTTCCATAAGGGGGGGGCGGCCATGGTGTTGGCATGCGTTAGCATGCCAACACGCCCCCATTTATTTAAAAAAAAAAAGATTGTGTTGTTGCGTTGAGAACGAACCACCAAATGTCTGTCTTTTTAGGTATACTCGCCCTGTTTCAGTTCTACTGTCCGCCAGTTGAAAAAGCTCGTAGCGCATTTGATTGTTAATGAATGATCAGATCAATTTAACACAACGATTGATCATGGCAACTATGGAACGATGGTCGCCAATGAAATGATTATTATACATTATGAGGGAGTTTACCAAACCAGTAGCCATGTGGCGCCCCCTGGCGGCACTCATGACGTGCTATTGAGCTTTGGATTGTTTTCTAACCTCGTCGTTGTCTATATTCGTATAATAATAATTATTATTATTAGTACTAATTTAGACACTAAAGTTTGACGACGAGTTGCTTTAATGTTATTAAGTTAAGCCTTAAAGTCGGGTCGAAAGAGTCAAAACACTTGAATGCATGAAATCACTGTGCTATTCATATAGAATTAATGTAATTTACATGTATTTATTATTGGAAAAAAGCGAGTTTTATCGTTACGAAAATAATACAGTTCCTATCTAGAACAGGACTCGTATATTCTGTCTGTCAAGAGTTCCTCTTCACCTTATATCCGCTTTTCCGAGCAAGTGTTGCATTAGGGTGAAGCAAAAATGTTCCCTTTTTTTGACCCTTCTGCAAAACAGCTCAATGATGTCTATCGAATGATTTGGCCTGTTTCAATTATGATATTGGTTTTCTTCTTGTTGTCTTCTAGGTCTGACTTACAATGTGTTGGGGGCTGGTGCCACTGGCGTTGGCGCTCAAATCCAGAACATACAAATCGATGGGCAGGAGGCCATCTTCATTCCGGCAGCACTCACTGGCGGAGCGACTCAGGTCGCACAGGCGACTGGACAGATCGTGCGGCAAGCTGGCGGAAGCCCCCAAACAGCGACCGCCTACCAGAATGTCACCATCCGAAATGGTGTGTACTAGATATAACACACGGTTCATTGGGTGTATATGAACAACGTCGCGCAGCAAACCTCAGTGGTGTGATCCTTTACCAAACCACTGTGGCAAATATGAAGGTTTATTGGTTTATTAAAAAGGAACCGCAACTTTTTTTTAATGCTTTACTTCTCTTCAGAAATTAATCTCCCTGTGCTCCAATGTTACAAATAATATATAATATTCGGTATAAAACGCTCCCTCAAGACATCCCCTTCCAACAAGATGAGTGTTTGCATACACACAATGGCCTTTTTCCCTTGGTCTCATTCACATCTCCTCCTCCTGCTGTTCTTTTCTTTGTCTGATTCGGAAATGTTCCTTGTTCGTGTCATCGCGTATCGCGTATTTTAGGAAACACGATCCAGACGATTCAAGTACCAGTTGCAGCTCCGGCCGTCCAGCAGACGACGGTCGTCCCGATGCAGGTTCCGGTGCCAACAGCAAACGGCCAAACACTGTACCAGACGATACACGTTCCCATTCAGAGTATCGGTGGTTGCGGTGTTGGCGGTCTCGGCTTGGGGGGCGTAACAGCTGGAGTCGGGATGGGCGGAGTCGCCCAGGTGGCGGGAATGCTTGCTCACGGACAGCCTGTAGCGTTGCAGCAGCTAGCTGGCTTGACGGCAGCTCCTCAAGCGCACATTGCCCAGATACAAGTCCAACAGCCACAGAGTAGCCCAACGACGCCGAACTCTGTGGGGGCGACGGTGAGTGCTGCAAATGGTGGCTCGGCGGCTGCAAATCAAGCGCAGGCAGTTCAAACGGTGGCGAGCGTAGCTGGCGTTCAGCCGGTTACACAGGTTCAGCAGGTTGCCAATGTTCAATCGATGCAGCAGTGGGCTGCAGATGCGGCCGCCCTGGCCCAAGCGCAGGCGCAAGCTGCCCAGGTAGCTGTTCATCAACAACATCAAACAGTTGCTCTCCAACTGCCGAACGGTCAGATAGTGCAGGGTCAGCATGTCAACCTCGCCGGTGGAGCAACAATGGTCTACCCTGGTGGCGGAGGAATGAATATGGCCGCTGCTGCTCAGTTGGCAGCCGCTGGCCTCCGTTCGCCGGGTGTCATCCAGCTGGCAAATCTGAACGGTGTACCCGTGCAGATCCAGGGTGGCGCTGGTCAGCAACAACTTCAGCAGTTGCTTCAAGGGAATGCAGCGCTACAAGCTCTAGGCCTACAAACCGCTGGTCCTCTATCGCCGTTGCAGACAATACAAATAGCTGGTGCCACTGGCGCCGGCCAGCAGACGATTGTCTCGCAACATCTACAGCAGGACCCTAACGATCCAACTCGATGGCAGATTGTCAATGTTCCGCAAACGGTAACACAGGCTCAAGCCGCCGCGGCGACACATGTTGCGGTCTCGCAGGCAGCCACTGCTGCGGTGACGCCGACGACCGTCACAGTGCAGGCGACGCCGCAACACCTGCAGGTGGCCACGACTGCCGCAACGAACGCTGCAACTGTCGTCAATGGCGACGCCGTCGCTGCCGGGGCGGCCGCCGCCGCCGGTGCTGAAAACGCTCCACAACAGATTGTGCTGGTAGCAACGGGCGGTGGCGAAGTTGTCACTGCCTCGGCAGCAACAGCTGTGGCCAACGCTGCCACAGCTGGCAACGGAGCGTCGGGTGGCACTGCGACAATTGCGCCGGTCACCTCCGCGACAGGAACTCCGTTAGCGACGGGTGAACGACGATTACGCCGGGTGGCGTGTACCTGCCCCAACTGCCGCGATGGGGACGGCCATAGAACGATTCGGCCGAACGGCGAGGGACCTGGCAGACGGCAGCACATCTGTCATATAGCGGGATGTCACAAAGTCTATGGCAAGACGTCACATCTGAGAGCTCATCTAAGGTAAGCGTGAGAGAGAGAACGTAAGCCTAGCTGTAATTATGACCCACAAAAAAAAAAAAAATATGGCCTTTTCATCATTTTTATGCTGACACGGCAAGGTAGATATAATAGCAGCAGGAAATTATTTAAGTCAGCGTATCGCTGCACATCGCAGAGTGTCAAAAAGTTGTCGATAAATCCATTAACCTAGCACTTGTGTAACATGGCACTCGAGTTCTTTTCCCAACTCAGTTCGGTGGGCACAACAACAACGGCTAAAACTGATTTAATAAAGCTGGCTTGAAATGGGTGCTCTTCTTCGATCATTCAGTTGATTATGCCGATCTATGAAGAACAAATTTATTTCTGCATCTAGCTAAAACTCCGCTTATATGTTTCCCTTTAACGGATAAGGTGGCATGCAGGCGAACGGCCATTTGTATGCGATTGGCTGTTTTGTGGCAAGGGTTTCACGCGCTCCGACGAGCTGCAACGGCATAAGAGGACACATACGGGAGAAAAACGATTCCAGTGTGCTGAATGCCGCAAGGGTTTTATGCGATCTGATCATCTTAGCAAACACCTCAAAACTCACCTTGCCAGCAGGAACGGACTGACGTTTGAAGGTGGTGATTCCGATATGGAGACCATCGATCATATGGACGCCAATGGGAACGGCGTCGTTGAAGCCAACGGTTAGTCGCCTTTACACAAAATACATATATATTTATAATTCCTTGAGTAGCCTCTCTTTGCGTTATGGTAACTGAAATATTAAGTGGCCAAGGAGGAGTTAGTAATACTTAATACTTACTTATCAATTCTCCGCTGTCGAGTATCTTGCAGACTGATCGCCAGTCCATGTGGACATATTGTCCAAAGCGTTTATTATTATCCTCCATTTACAAGAGAAGGCTATGGTCACATAATTCGTTTCGCATTTACCTATATATCATTGTGATAAGCACCATTCATACTATCGGACGGTTTGCATGCTATGACGCGAGACCTCATCGATCTGATCGGACTTTCTGCATGATCTCTATGTTGGATCATTAGGTGGAGGAGCGGCGAGTGCCACAGGCGGACACACGTCAATTGTGACGTTGAACGCTGACGGAACCACGGAGACTACGACAGTTCCCGTCGGTCAAGCGGTTCAGGTGGCTGGAAGTGTCACCATTTCCGGTGCAATGGGAGTGACTGCACACGATGTGGGCACAGCTGGGCCAACGGCTACGATAATGCATGTTGTAAAGCACGAGGACGGGCAGCCACTGCAGATCAGCGATGGAACCCGTATACATGACGTTGTACAAATTCGCGCTGAGGACGGGACCACGCAGCTGCAGATTGTGCAGACGACCGCGGCTTAATTCAACATTGCCAGGCAAACATCTATATATATATATATATATATATGTATATATATAGGGTGGGAAAAGATGCATGCAACCCTGTCGGTGGCCAATTAAAGTTTGGCGGCTTCGAAGGTAACTCTCCATTCGATATCTCTTCCTCCTATTTCGCGATATCGAGATGTATGTGGACACAAATCAAGGATAAGGCTGAATTCTTGCTTGGTTAGGTGCCTTCAAATCCGTGCAACTTGGCCGTGTTCTGAGTTGCCCATAGGATTGCGTAGCTCTTCGTTACACCCTGTATCTACATGTGTATCTAATCGAAGCATCCAGCAGACACATCATTTAGTCGCTATTTCGGAACCACAAGCCGTCTTTCGCACATCTCAGCATATTCTCAGATTCATCGATGTGACCCGACACTCAAGTGGTGCACGGTGGGTGCGCGGTTGGATGAGTGCGCACCATACAAATCGTCTTGTTTTGTGCATTGCGAGAGATTGGTGGAGGCCGGGTGAGGGTTACAATGCCTCAATCATTCAATGGCAGGTGTAGACAGATTTCCTGGAAGCGCCAATCTGATGGATGATTTTGTCTTGTTGTGGTAAGGGACGGTGAGGATTGTTTTTAGACGAACAGGCGCTTCTCAATAAGGGAAATCATAATTCCCGATGATTCAGCGAGGTTTCAGAACTAGAATACTAAGATCGTACCGCTGTCGAAACGAAAGAGCAGCATTGTATAATATAAAGGCAGCCAGCATGGCTGAATTCATGGTAATATTCTGGCGGACATATATGTATGTCAACCGTCGGTTAGGCAGGTGATACATTGAGCCCGACCACTGCCACATGAAGTATTTAAGCTCTATGTATAAACGACTATCGATTGGCCTAGGGCCATGATACAACGTTTGGGTTATACTTCTGCTCGAATTAGCTACGCTTCTGGACGATGTTACTGTTGTTGTTTATCTAGTAGCCAATGTAGTTATGACAGGGTTAAGCGTTGTTTGCTTTATTGAAGCGGAGACGAAGCAGCCAGGTTTCATTTCACCAAAACACAAGGGCCATCACTACATTAACACGAACGTGCAGGAACGTCTTGAACAAAAAAATACCTCCGAAGAAAGAGTACAACCTGTTTTAAGTATCCGGTAGGCCCAGCCTAAACGAAGCTTCTGTTGACACATTTCTGCAGTATCGTATCCTTGTTCATTTCACACGGACACACCCTCGGAGAGTGTCATCTCGAATCATTCCGATAGCGCAACCAATGAGTAAGCTTCCCAATAGAAAACACAGAAAAAAACCAACAATTTTCTCGTTGTTGCCTATCCTCAAATCAATTCGAAATCCCTTATACAATAATTGCGACTATAACATGTATATCGTTCTTCTCGAGGATAAAAAAAAGATGGGATTAGGCGGGATTGCCAAATGAAGATATCATCCTCTTGACTTTGTGACCAGCTCATAGAAATTTGTTCCTGAGAGCGCCACCGTCGGCCTAAACTAGACTAGATGAAAGATGAGCGTGAATAATACTCTACTGGCTTGTCATGAGTTAGTCATTTTCAAAGTAATCACAAATTTTTAATGAGTCGCCATAGAGAGAAGTAGAAACGTTTTGAATAGGCAAACGGTGGCAAAATATAAAAAAATTTAACAAATAACAAATCAATGCCTTCGACGTTTCAGTGCCTCGTTGTTGTTCCGTTAGTAAAAGATACGCGAAATGATTTAAAAAAAGCGAAGTATGGCGAAGCACCAGGGAAATGTGGGATTTAGCCAAACACAGAAAGTTCTCTCCTGCAAAAGAGACCTTTTTGAACCATTTTGAACGATTGGTCCAGCTTCGTAAGCGAAGTTAGATGATGCATTGGCTTGTACGGATAGATGGTAAGGTAAGGTAAGGCTTTATTGATGTATTAAAGGAACTGCATAGAATGCTTAAGTTCTCATATATGTCATGCAACGGGATTCGAACCTGCGGCCTCTGGCTTTATTGTGAGTTTGGAAAGCATACGACATGAGTAATAGCAATAGTAACAACACTATTTCTCAAGCGCTAATTTCAACAGTATGTATAATGAATTTCCCTTATTGCATCAACGTTATAGGTGGAGGTTACCGAAATATGGCCGGTGTCCATAGATAGACCCATTCTATTCTGTTTAAGGAAAACTACGACTTAAATTTATATGACGTTTCATTAGCAATCGTTATTATTATTATTATTATTATTATATTATTATTATTATTATTATTATTATTATTATTATTATTATTATTATTATTATTATTAATTGAATTGAGGACCAAGAAGACGAGGACCTGAGGCCGATGACAGTTGATCAATCCGTTGATTGATTAATTGATCGATGATTGTATTTATATGTACAGTGTAAAATAACACTTGAACACCACCACTGGATAGACGAGTGGTTAGCTGATGAGACGTGATGATGTTGATGACGAGAAGCAGTACAAAAGGTGCTTCTAAATTGTACATTACCATTAGTATAATTACTATTAACGATTGTTGCAGAGATCGATGCTAGATGAACATCTATAAAGTTAGTTATTCTACTATTTAATTAATGATGTAGTAAGCATACATGAGACGAGGTTGACGAGAAACGACAAGTGTGACTTTATATAAATAAAGCTAAAATAAGCGATCGAATTCTGTTTCATTATTGTCGATAGGGATAGTAATGGATGCATGTTATACTGCGTTATGCATTGACCACCTCGCAATGATATACAAACGCTTGTGATCACCATTCTATGGGATGCATGTGCATGGAGCGAGCTCTTACGCCGGGATGGCGTAAAGGCAACATTTGGAACGCGGAACCGTGGAGGTTGCGATTTGAATCCCGCACGGTAAATGTGGACCGATACGGTCTTGAACTTGCAGATTTGTCATGTTAATGTTAATCGAACAGATGTAACAGACACCTGGAAAGCCATCATGTATTGGTTGCGACGATTGCCAATCAAATCCCCCAGCTCCACCACAAAATCTGCACACACGCGGTAAGGTTTCTGCATGGTGGCACTTCATGATCGATCTGTCCTTAGTAAAAATGTCTACGCACAATGCAAATTAGCATCGCCGTCTCATCATGTTACATTTCTTGTTTTACTGTGTACACAAACAAATGACCAAGTAAATGAGACTATTGATCATTGATATTTTCTTATTTTTTTTTATAAAATAGCTAAAACGTTATTACTATCTTCTCTGTATTATGGTAATGATGATCTCGTAGTCATAATATCACCGCTACCTGACAATGAAATTGACCTGCGATGAGCAGCTGACCTCCCGTCCCACGTCCAAATTCGAGATCTATGCATTTGATATTTACGATGAAGGAAAAATTCGCCTATCTCCCGCAGTCATTTGTATACCCACCAATATTCTACGTGAACTAGAAGCTTAACATCCCCTACGGAAACCTACCACTCCGAAACGCCGTTCTTATTCCTAATCTATTTGAGGTACTCGAATATAGAAGAAAAGACGACACCATTGTATATATGGTTCTTTTTTAATAAAATTAGTATGAGCTTTTTATTACTTTAATAATAATCATAATAATAATATAATCATTAAATGTATGTATTTAAGCGCTGTTCGTTTGTCGTTCGGGTTTCCCTCTTTGTAATCTTCTCAGTGAAGAAGAAGCCCTCCTTCGCAATTCATTCCATTTTCACTACTGCCAGCTACGACCATATCATAACTCTAGGACATATTCATTTGTATCGTCAGCGTCGTAAGCCCCCGTTGTTGTAATCCATTGTTGATGTCAATACCCCAGTGCCGTCCGCTATCCTATTTCGCCTCAATTTATCGTACAGGCAGATGAACTAATTTGCTCTGGGATGTACTCTTGACTCAGCCATCTTCTGTTGTGTGCTATTGCTCAATAATTAATAGTATTTACAGTCAATTTAGCCAGCTGGGTGATTACAGTCAATCGGGGCAGAAATACCATTATCACACTCTGGGAAGAGTTTTGCTAATGACAGATCAAATAACTGATGGGTCCAGTGACGACTCAACACCCTCTTGATTGATCTGAGTTAGCAACTGGAAAATAAAATAACCAACGTAAAAAAATCCAATTTACACTCCATTTCTAGACAGAAGGGCAGTAACGACTCCCCGCGTCACATTGTACCGGTCTGTTTTTGTTTTGACTTGATATATATATATATATATATATATATATATATATATATATGTTTACTCATCATTTATAATAATTTTTATTATTTCAACCGATTCTTACACATCTTAGCAGAGGTGACAAGAGCCCATAGTGAGTGGCTGCATCATCATTATTTTTCAGGCTAGTTTTATAGATGGCCGATACAGAGCTATTACATATTTTGTGCCCGATTTTGCTGAAGTTACATTGCTTGCCATTGTTCATTTTAGCGTCTGTGGGATACAAACGCGGAAATTATAATTCGTCTCTTTTGTGATCCATATTCATGTTCGTACGCAGTTAATTAATTGAACATATACTATCTATCGACAAGGAGGGCGAGGGCGCATTTGTAATTTAGACACACTTTTTCACATCTTTTCAAATCTGTGGCAAATCGACGGTCGGCCTAAAAAACTTATTGAAATATTAGAGCTGGATTTATTTCCCTCAACAATGATACATCACATATATATATATATATATATATAGTGTGTGACATTAGTTACGACAGGTAACAAAATCATCTATTGTCTGACGCACGTTACTGAGTTGATAAAGCTTTATCAATTATGATTTTTTTTTCAATGTGCCCATTGTACTTGCCAGAACATCAACAGAACCAATCATTCAATTAAGTTTGGAAATTAACATTGAGCGGCAGGCAAACGATTCCTCCTTGAATTTATTTCGGACGCCGATAGAGGTATATTTAAATCCTCCACCCAATTTGTATCAATCTGAAACATAGCGAGCACCATGTTTTACTCCAAGCACTGTTAATTAATTGTCTAATGGAATGGAAAATAATTGCGAGTGATACGTAAGTCATAGCCAGTCTGTTTTCTGTTGAGTAGAAACAGTTCTCTCAGTTGAATTGGTTCTATTTGTTCCATTGGAAAAGCTATCGTCAGATATGGGGCTATTTTACCATTCATCATATTCATCGCATTAAGAGCAGTACACTTCGGCTCATCGGAGGAATTGTTTACCCCTCACTTAGCCGCCTCTATGACGCTGACAATGATGATGTAACTGTACAAATGATCCGTCCCTCAATCCATCCATCTTTCCATCATCATCATCATCATTATCGGCGTATTAATTAGTTAATCAACAAATTGCTGTCGTGGCTGTTTGTCCAACAACAACAACGTGCAGGCCATTAGGTGCATGTAAGGACACCGAAATCATGTGTGCCTGGGTGACAACGTAACATAATATAACACGCAGTTGTTACACCGACCATCGCGATCGAATCGATTCAAACGTCCAGCTGATAGGAAGACAGACCAATTATAATATCATCATCATCACCCGCCGCCATCTCCCAGCCTCATCCCAATGATTTTCTTAACGGCACACACGGGGAAGAATACGCTGTATTTTTTCTATTTCTCGCCTCTCCTCGCTTAACTTACTTAGTGTAACAACTTCCACTGTAATATCCCTGTAATAATAATAATAATTATTATTTAATTATATTAATCGCGGTAACAGTAGTAACAACATTGTTCCGCTTCGTTCCTATCATTTCACATGATCTGATTCTGTTCTTGTCTTTCTCTCTCTCTCTCTCATTCTCGCTTGCTCGTCACTTGATCAGTGTCGTGGTGCATCAGCGCGGCTGTTGTTATTGTTGTGTTTGATCATCAATCCGTCAAACATTGAACACCACCCCAGCATTCACTCAGTTCAGGTCAGACAGTCTCGAGTCAACAGTCAGTCAGTCAATCAATCAATTATGAACAATCAGAATCATGCAAAATGAAACTGTCCACTGTCCTGACCATGGCACACTTGAGTACAGGTCTGCCAGTCATGGTCACCGGCCATATGACAGTGTGTGATCATCATTGCTATTAACCTTCGTACTATACTCCAGTCAATTAGTTAATTAGTCAATCATTGCGAGCGCTTATTATTCACTTCTCTACGTCACTACCCCAGACACATGTAGTCCACACAGACGCCCATTGAAATACAAACGCCGCGAGTTAGCGGGACAGCCACGCAAGCTATATTTGTTTAATCATTATCCGCAGCTGTTGCATCAGCTGTCACTGAATCGATCCATCCATTCATTATTCACTCCCTGACTCACTCACTCACTCATGAATTAATTCACCCATTATCCATTCATGGAGCCATTCGATTAGTCCACCGCTTTCAACCACTTTTCTATTAATTAATCAATCTCAGCCAGCGTCACTCAACCGTCCTCATCGTTACATGCCGTCCCAGTTTGCTTTCAACCTAACGTGATTCACTTAACTACTGCAGAAAGTGAGAAATTACACGGCGAAAAGAACTTCCAACTTAGCGTGGTAAGACGACTCTCAGCTTCTACTATTGTTGTTGTTGTTGTTGATGTAAATACTAGATTTATGTGTCACTTCGTAATTAAGATTCGTAATTAATCGCCTCAGTCTGTCCGTCAGTCAGTCAGCCAGCCAGCCTACGTATGAGTGTGCGTGCGTGTGTATACGCGAACATTCAAATTGTCGATTGAACAGCAACAATCGACAAACGTCGTATGTCGATTTCTGTTTCTTGACATCTTCTTCGTTCCTCGTTAGTTCACCTGGAAAACGGGGGACCCGCTCAACTAAACAGCTCACTCCCCACGAAACAAGAGAGAATGTCTCCGTGGCGCTAATCCGTCAACATTTGAACTTGATGGCCTGCTGACATCCAATATAACAAGAAGCTCATTTTTCTTCTTCTTCTTTTACTCTATCTCGCTTTCGATGCAGTTTTTTATCTTCATCATTTTGTTCACTTTCATCCTCAGCCACACCATGGCGACCTCACCTATCATCATCGTCATCCTCCTCGTTGTCATCCATCTAATGATACTTACAAACCCATTTACTTTCGTACGTGCAAACGCTAATAATAAATTGCCCCTCTTCACTATTTATATAATCTATTTATATAATGATCATTATGTATATATATATATATCTGTTTTAACTTAAAGCGCCATGATAAGGACCTGTGTTTGTCTGCTGGGTCTAAAACATTTGCCGAAACGACAAGGACAGAATTTGAAGGGATTTCGAGATGGCGACAGCACAAACGCTCACATCAACCCTAGCCATCTTCCTCCTCCTCCTCAAGTAGGTCTGTTCTTGTTCTTCACATGTACATACTCTTTTCATATATATATATATATATATATATATATATTGTAATTATGTTATGTATTCTATGCCCTCGTTGATTCTATGCGTCACCGTAGGTATACATTCTTTTACGTTCGCCCTCGTCTCTACATTTCTCTGTATTCTGCTAATATATGTTAGCATGCATATATATATATATATATCCAAAAATCGTTGAAGCTATGATATTTTAATTCGCTATAATTGCACACCCGTATACATACATACGCAGTACTGTTTAGTGTTCTATAATCATAGTAGTAATTGTTTGTCCCTTGTCCTGTACAATCAGGCCGAGGCTTTCGTCACTTCCTAGTTCACTCGCCTTCAATATCCGCACTTTCGGCCTCTTATATATATACCCCATTTGTAGCCCATATATATATATATATATATATATATATATATACGTATGGTGTATGGGGCCAGCTTCTCCAATACGGTACGACAGTCTCGAGTCAATTTCTTCAATTCAATTTTGTCAACCCTTTATATCTATATCGCTGTCCCCCTGCGAAGGCTTCATGATAATCAATTATCAAATACCTACTTGGTTGTATACGTAGTTGCTGTTGGCCTGTCGGGCTAAGGGGGATTTGTTCTCGATGAAGAGTAAAAGCGAACATCTAATTCGTTCTCTATTTGGGGCGCATTGACTAAGAACCTGGCGACATTGTTGGGGGGGGGGGACAAAAGTAGCCACTTGCTGCAGTGTATGTCATTTCTCTCTCTCTCTCGTGACACCGGGGGTGTTTGACCTACCTAACGAGTTATTCATTGGACGATGTTTGTTTTGGCCTGCTTCTGTCCATAGAGAACGACGGCGAGGAATCAACATCCGGCAATTTCGTGCTACCCTCAGTGAGTACACCTCACCCTATGATGGATATATAGAAAAGCCGGGCGAAACTCGAAGATTCATTTAGCTAGGCTTAGCACTTGCTAGCTTGCTATCTCACTGGCTCGCAGTCCCGTGAAATCAGCTATCAGTCAGGTTTCACCTATTGAGTTCATTATTATTATTATTATTGCCAGGCGTCAAGTGGAGTCAGGTTCCGTTAAATAGTACCATCATATATATATATATGTATATTATATTGGTACTACAGGTGTGCGGACTCTACGTCATGTGCGCGCACATGGCGAACCAGAGACGTCTGACGACTTGATTTTTACAGGATGTCGACGGCGACGATGACGTACGAATCTGATCACGTTATTTACGCACCAGTCAAACAACCGTCCTCACGAGTACGGTGTCGTCGGGGTCGCCTGACCGTTGTTAGTCGTCGGCTGCTGTTTGTTACCAATCAATGATGTTGTTGTTGCTGCTGCTGTTGTCGTCGTCGTCACCGATGTGGTTGTTGTTGTGAGTGTTGCTGTTGCTGTGTGTATCGTTCCGCCCTGTGAGAGGCCGCCAACCTGTGGCTGTTGCTGCTGTCTCAGCAGACCGTACACCTCCTGGATTAATGAAGAAACCAAATAGAAATGAATGGATGGATTGATGAATGGATATATGGAGCCATTTGTCGGAGGATCATTTTGCCGATGGATACGTTGAAGTCCAGCCGAACAGTGGATTTGTAATTGTATGTAACTCAATGATACGGCATACACTGTACCTTCACTTATAATAAATGTAAGCATAACATTGTATATTGCAATAAACTTAACAAATGATGCACTAAAAACGGCCATGTAGCGTTTTGCATAGCAGTATCAGAATACTGTGGTGATGGCCGGAATATACAATATGCGGCCTCAGAGCAGATCTATTGTCTGAATAATATAGAAATCAACATTTTTTGGAAATTAACAATTTTATAATACATTTCTCCATAAGTATTAAATGTATCTCCTAAAACAGAGCAACTTTTTGTTGAGTATCTGCTGAACATCTAACCTGAGGTGGTGTATGCGCTAGTCGTTCAAAGAATGGGATAAGATCGCGTAGTTCTGTGTCACCCATATCATCGAACCACGAACCGACAGGGACCTGTTTAATGAAAAGAACAACATATAATTCTCCTTCACCGTATAATATATATATATATATATATAAGCTGGTTCTGCGGCTTTTGATGTTTAGTTATTAGCTTGATCAGTAAGTTCCTTACAGCAAGAGCTGGTTATCTAACTGATGAAATTTGATCAAAACTATGTGAGAAACCTCTCATATTTATAGTCAGGTCAGGATGTTGTATCGAGTGCTTCCATTGAGAAGAAGATTTGACCGCATATGAATGATTGCGAAGAGTGACCTTATACACACACGCACATGACATACACCCACGTAGGTGCATTGAAAGCTACTGAAGCTGGTGTCTCTTCATCTACTTACCGCGTTGTCTGGATGGAACATGTAACTGGCCGGTGAGTTATCGATGATGACAACCCGGTGAACTTCTCTCCCCAACCGGTTCAAGTCTTTAACGTAGTTGCCTCGATAGAACGCGCACGACTCTCTGAATAACCGACCTCTGCAATTCAGTGCAAGCACATTCAAATATAATGGTATTTCTATTCTTCTATTATAAACAATAGGCAAAATATTCTCAGTATTGGATAGCACTTAAAAACATTGGCCACCTTATTGGCCAAGGGCTCTTTCTGGGGCGAAGGGGAATTATGCCAATGCATGATGAACATATGTGTTGGACGGTGTTCTTACCAACTAGTGTGAACTTACAAACCGCGCTACTAAACCTTTAACTTACAAACCGCGCTACTAAACCGCTTAACAGCCTCCTAGGGCCCAGATGGCCCGAAAAGCCTGTAGCGTTAGTTCGGCTGTTCCATCCGTGGGATTATACAGTCCTATCGTGGCAAAGGGCTTACAATGAATGCTATTTCTGTGCGTATACGGTTAACGATCTTCCCTGAGACCCCGACACTCCACTGCATCTCACCGAAAGACATTCCACTTGTCGAGTAGATCCGCGACGGGGTCAGCGTACTTCGACAACGAAGCCGTGAAGAGGACACACTCGTAGAGGGCGCCCACATGTTCCAGGAACTCATCGACATAGGGTCGTTTTAGAACGTACACCTGAAATGCAACAAGATTCATTCATTACTTTGTGCTGGCCAACGTTTAGACTAATTATGTTTGAACGCTTAATTTAGCCGAGCAACGTCGTTTTTTGGTCATTCTCTGTTGTTTCGCAAGACCGCTTTCCGCAATACAAATGTCTAGTCCTAAATCAGGACTTAATAGTAATCTAGAAGCGAGTATCATCGGACGACTCCCAAACGTAATCGACTTATCACACTGATCACACAAGTATCGTCGTACGACGATAGAATCGACATAATTGAACAGTAATAGTCGCATACCTGATGTACCGAGCCCTCGATCTCAACAGGTACAACGAAGTCGGGATTGTTGACCGGCTTGAACGACGAGTGTACAAGAGTCTCATCTAAATCGATTACTAAGCACATCTTGCCCTGGTCAGATGCCCGCAACGGTGGCAGCAAACTCAGCTGAAATTCACGAAAACAGCATTGTTATATATTGCTCTATCTATTCATCGTGTAAAGGCGGTATCATCGAAGTTGATCTAGCTGGCGATTCTTTTGGTAGCGGGCAAACTCGAAGAAAAAGTCATGCCAAATAGAAAATGAAAACACTTAAACTACTACGGTAGTCGCCACCATCATCATCAACATCATTGTACAGGACAAGTAGTCATATTTACAGGGTGCGACCAATGGCATTCATGCAGCGCCGTCTATAAGGGTTTCATTGTGTACGATACAATTTCTACTTCGTCGAACAATTGGGAAAACGTGAACCAGAATTGAACGGTGCGAATATTTGGGAAAGACTAAAGGATACCCCCCTTCGTGAAAGGTGCCTCCCCCCCCAAAAAAAAGGAGTGAGTGTCGTAATTAAACGAACCTATATGTAATGATCAACCTATCCGATTTCGAAGAAACCAGCGATGTCAGTTCAGTTAGAACCAGTAAACTTACACCAAGCTGCATCAATTCCAAGGCAAGCTGTTCACTTGGCAAGGAGATTAAATTTGATCGAGTGTAAAATTGACTCGTGCAATGACAGTTCAAATCACACTGAAGGGTTTTAATGTGGTTTCGCGGTGGCCCGCGACAGGGCTTAGTAGATTAAAAATGGATCGATTATCCACAAGTCCGCATCGCTGTTTCTAGAGTGGCCAACATTTCTGGGCTGGATTGATTGGAGAGCTCTATGCAATTTGGGAATAACAGTTCCTAAAATGTTCCACTACGAAGTTTTAAAAGTCAAAATAGATAGAGTTGTTTTTTACAGTATTTAGCATAACAGTATCAGTAGCAGCAGCAGCCGAGCATAGCCATACAAGCCTTGAAGGGAACAACACTGTCTGTTTTAACTTTTAAAACCTCGTACTGGAACATTTTACGAACTGCAATTCCCTGTTGTTGAGGCGTGCCCCAACTAATTTAGCCCAGTAATAAATGTTGTGACGAAAGTTATTGGTATAATAGAGCGAAATATTACTGGAACAACAGTATCATCAGCATTTTATCTATCATCATTAGCTACAATCGTACCGATGAAACACGGGAGTGTTGAACAAATTAATATGTCCACTCCCTTACTTGTGTGAATTCCTTGTTCTCCTCTATCTCCTAAGGAAAAACACAATCTCAATTTAACTCAGCTGTTTCGCCAAGCTATTCCATTGGATTGCACGTTCCCTAGAATGCGGACTGCCAACTTACATACAGTGGTGTGCATAAACTTAACGCACCGCTATATTTCAACAAATCGTTACAAAGAATACACATTTGGGGCACTTAATCTATATCAGATTAATGTACGTGTCAAATAACACGCACGAGGGTGCGTTATCATTTTGCACACCCGAAATATGACACATTTTATTTTAGAAGGCTACATGCGACCTCATATGCGCCCTTCTTTGTGGTGTGTGTGTTATTTGACACGTACATTAATCTGATACAGAATAAATGCCTCAAATGTGTATTCTTTGCAACGACTTGTTGAAATATAGGGGTGCGTTAAGTTTATGCACACCACTGTATTATCGAAGCATTCTGTATACTATCCTATGGTATAGGGCAAGTAGACGTACAGTGGGGTGAGACGTAGATCGATCGTTGCAGTTGCAGCAGCATCTGTCTCAAGTTTAAAGCTACTTTATTTTGCCTCGAAGATTATTTGTAACTGTTAAATGACGTCGCATCAAGCCTGCTTCTGAAAGTCGTTCCGCCCACGATTGACAAAAACTATAACTTGTACATCTAAGCAAGTCACCCCCCCCCCCCCCTAGCATTTGCGTAGTTTAAATGATCAGCCTCGAAAAGGCAGATCAATCGCTGCCGACAAATACACACACAGACACAGTATTGGAGCTGCTGTTGTTTTCTTTTGTTATCAAGCGGAAATTTGTCTTATCCCGTACGCTCGCACGGGCATATTCCACATATACGATGAGCAATTGTGTATACACACGCATGTGAAAATTATACTGCACAACTACGACTAGCGTATCAATCTAGCTAATAATTGTGCACATAATTGTGGTGATAATAATAGTAATAGTAATGATATTATAACAGGAACGATACATTATTCATATCTCGATTCAGAAAAAAAACAGGTGATTTTGTGGTGGTATCATGTAATGGAGCCCCCATCATCATTAGAACAATAAGGAGCTGGTGCCTTGTCACTTGTCATTTTTATGAGGCATTGAAGAACATTTCCAGATTGAATAACAACTCTAGCAGAACGTTTATGACGTTCATACGTCTACCCTGTGTCTAATGTCTCTCGATACCGCCGTGGAATGACGGTACGGGTGATCTGATGGCATGGGAACCACTCAGGGACGAGTATTCTTCAGTATCGCATCAACCGTTTGGGGTGTCCATGCGACGATTGCAATGGAGCCGCGATTCTTGCTCCCAGGTGTTGACGGCAGTTGGTGATCTGTAGTGCTTGCCCTTGTTACATTCATTTACCCGTTGAAAATAATGCAATCGCTGACTATCCTATGGATAGCGCATCAGTAGGGGTTCGACCGACTATTTCATGCTGGGATTGTGCGTATTGATTGATAATGATGTTGTCCGCCTGTGACTCGTTCCCTCCCTACCACGCGGACGGATTCACATTAGCGTCACCCACTCGGCGTGTACGTGCATGATGCTTTTGCGTCGACGGCTGGCAAAGTGCGCAATTTTCTCAGGTCTATTGTGTGTGGTCGGGCTTTGCTTCAATTCTGATTAATCGACCACAATTATCAACTTTGTCCTTATCAACCATGTCCTGATCTCGAACAAACGGTAATATGTTGCCACTCAAGAACGACTCACTGAACAATACCCAATGATTTTGTGGCATACCTTCGGAGGGTCTGCTCGCCGACAATACCGCCGCCATATGGAAGCGATGTGGAGAAGGACAACACGCTGTTGGGCAGTTGAATGGTCAGCGAAGAAAAATACAACAGGGCCGAGAGTGTGACACAGTAAGATGTTGGGTTATGACAGGACACATATCTACTCGTGTTAATTATTATAATTATAATAATAATAATAATAGTAATAGCTATCTCAGTTCGTTAGGATAACCAAATAGTCGTGGTGCGAATAGACAATAATAGCTCATAAATGTGACACACATGAGAGGCACACTTATACATGTACGTATCTAGGAAGCTCTCAAGTTAAACTTGTCAGATATATTCATCCGTTCTTTAATAGCGTACTATCTGTATACACTACTATAATAGCCTTTGGTGATATCACCCGTGGGTCAAGTAGTCTACATCCCCCAACTTCCACAGCTCCAACGTTAGCCATTTTCATTATATTGAACACAGACATTAGCAAGATAATTAAATGTATGTGCAGAACGACCATAAACGTGGTAAGAATAATACCATAAACGGCCATAAACATGGTGTTTTCATGGTAGTCGCCCCATTGAGATAAGGTGAATTGTTGCAGCTTCGCGCCACAGTGGTGGTACATGGGTCTAACGGAGTGTCGTCGTCTTTGTCATCTACTTCTACTGTATCGCACGAATTTCCATCGTTATCTAAGCCAAAATGGCCGGCAAAGGAGGTTAATCAAAAACGGAAACAATTATCGTATGCCAATACCCCATTCAATTAGATGAATGAAATATAGAAATACCAACCAGCCTATTGTCACTATTTCTTGGTATCGGGGTCGAACCTGCCGAGGCAGGAATCGATCGATCGATTGATTGATTTATTACCGCCTCCCTATGGGTAGACACGCAGGGAAGGCGAACAGATTTAACAAAACCATTGTCACATTGATTCATCCTCTGTATTTATGGACGGCGTTCGTTCAAGGTGACGATCTTGCGATTAAATGCAAAATTCAAGCGGATTTCTATAGGTTGCCTGTATCGAGCAGCAACAGCATTTCACTGGCAAAAGCGGCAACAAAAGAGCTAGAAAAAGCTTTAGCTAGAGAAGGCTCGCCATTCGTGATTGATTGATTGATTGACTCGTGCTCTACTTCATGATAGATCGGCTGATCACTCTGATTCAAAGGCTAATCATCAATCAAAGCCCGCCGTCATTTGGCATTTTCTGTTTTCTCGTTCAAGGCATTCTTTATTTTTCTACGGGCGACAGCGACAGCGGCTACTGCTTGCTACACGCGGTGGTGATGGTGGTTGTGGTGGTTGTTGCTGCTGTGATAATCATATTGCCGAAATGATCATACTCGATTTTCGACGAGAACAGACGATGACGTTGTCGACGTTGACCATGAGGCGCAATTCGCGCTGGGACTGCCCACACCGCCCAGGGTGCCCCCAGATTCTTCCTGAAACTATTTCAATACATCATAGACAACACACAGGTCCACCGATGACACCACCGTTCCGCGATCGAACCCGTCATGAACTCATCGCCGAGAGACTCAGACGGTCCGCCAGTCAACACTTGACATTTAAAGGTCTTACGAAATCACTTGGGGCTTTGAGCATTTCCGGGACAACACATCTTCGCTATTACTTGGTCAGACTTTTTGTCTCTTCATTTTTCAAGATCTGAATCGAATGACGTAAACGCTACCCGTTGCCAGCTCTCACTCGATTTCATTTGGGTGAACGCTCGCACAGCTTCACACACGTGTATATATATATATATATATGAAAGAGCGAACATTTCGGCTCGGCAGCCATTTCGTTACGCGATGATTAGTCGGGATGTTAGCTGCTTACTATTTACTAGTAGCCAGTGAATGTTGCCAAACCATATTCTAGCATCCGGTTCCACTATCAGCCACCTTAGTGGCACTAACTACCCTATATGGTATGGCCCGCTAGAGAGATATCACAAATGGACAGAAATTATTATTTCTCAAGGAACTATAATACAACTGCTGCAGTAATAGCAGCAGCAGCAGCTGCAGCAGCAGTAGCTTCAAAAAGGGTCATTGGAGTCTTCTCATTGCTTATACCTATCTGCCGGTGTTTTGTTCATCTATATTGCATACTGCCGATATAAAAATGAACAGTGCACTTCTCTATATCCAGAAGTACACATGGCAGTCAGAGAGAGAGAGGGAGCGAGAGAAAGAGAGAGTCACAAAGGGATATTTACATTTGTATTGGGCGGTTCTTGGCTTAAGTTCTCTTCTCACCTTATTGGCTCCGTCGTGCTGTCCCTGTTGGACTGCCGAGTTCGTTGTATTCGTCGCGTGCGTCCCTGGCTGCCCTTGATGATTGTGACCTGCGCCCTGGTCGCCCTGATCCGCCTGGTCACCGCCACTCGCTGCACCACGGTGACGGCCACCTCCGGTCCTACGCCTCCAGCAGCATAGCAAACTATGCAAGAGACCACATTTTCGAGGTTTTGGTGCTGAAAGTACAATAGTCGATTAGAGATTGACAATAGTGTTATTCATAATTGAGCATATATATATATATATAAGCTTGACCACCGTTGTGCTCTTTTACTGTAAGAACTTAAATTGCTTTCCACCGCTACACGAGGATATTGGCGCTTAGCCCTCGGGTCTGTTTTTGTTACGCACAAGAAGCTGCTTATATATCAGACATTATTGCGTCACTTCATCGCAAATGCAAAGCCCTAATCATTTAAATGACGAAGAGGTCACCTTTAATGTCTTCAAATCGTGGTTATTGTTATATTGCTTTTCAAGTTACCCAGACGGTGTACCACCGCAAATAAAAATTACGGGTCGACACTCGTTGTTCCCTCATCGCTCATCGTGCATTGTCCAGCATAATCGTACTCTGAACTGATCGAGGTGATCGTTGCCAAATATTGTTAGGGATCGACTCGACCTCCGACACTGAGCGAAATTGAGCTTTACCACTGACAATGTTCGCTGCACAGCCGATGAACCGAAGACGGCATCAGAATTTTGTCATCTGAGAAATATAGTCGCTATAGTCGGTGTTCGCTGTTTGCTTTGTTTTTGTTAGTCTTGCAGCCTCTGCATTGAGCAGTTGCCGTTCGTCGACCCCATTATTCAAGAATATATTTACAGATTTGCACCTATGACAATACACGTATTAGTATTCAGAACATGCAATATAATACAATCCGAGGTCCATTTTCGTAGAAACGTTATGGCTAAACAACAGCTTGGTTGATCAATAGCCTCGCTAAGGTTTCTGGCGGATATTTGGTGCTACTACTCCAACATGATTTCAATGAGTGTTTGGAGTATGGTGTTACCATATGCGTTACAAGATCTTAAGTGGTAAATGACTTGATGACATGGTATGAATCAGCTGCATTAAGAGAAGCAACGATAATTGCCTGCCGCTCATCCACGATCTAGTTTGAAGATCCGTTTGCTCCACTCATTCCAATGTTTACGCCCAACCACAAATACTGTCTAATCGCTGATCATTGCTTATGAGTGTTCTTGAGAACAATAACTCGTCTAATCATAATAGTCTCTGTCGAGGGTGACCCCCCCCCGCCCATTCTGTGGGTGAATTTACGTTAAAAGCATAGTTCATAGAGTTGTAATCTATCCGCCAATGTTGAGCGACTAAGGGTGTATTCTCAACGTCAAGAGAAGGGGCAAGTTAGACATTGGGATCATATCATTATGCTGCACAACATAATGTATCCGTGTTTAATAAATCTACCGCTGAATACCGAAAGCGCGTATTGTAAATTATACTCAGAAAGCTTAACTAGGTCGATTACCACCCGTGCGCGATTGATTACCACGCCGCCACACTAAAAACAGGTGGCTGAGAGGTTTACTGTTAGTCAAGTGAAGTTACTCCCAATTCCGCAATGTTACGTCAACATCAGAAGGGTACAAACACGGGTCAGAAGAAGCCTGTCCCCTATCGGAAAACCAATCTAATTTGAACAATTCATACTTGATAAGTATGACGGAAATCCCGATTGGTGGCCTCGATTCAATTTGTTTCTCCCCGAAGATCTGCCGTACTATTACGACCTGCATCCGCTCCAAGAGACCACTGTTACTTAATCTTAATCCTTAGATACGTACAGCGTCTCCCAGACACAAGCTAAAACCGACAACGAAATTTGTCTGGAGATAAGCAGCGATGACCGCTGAAATGAATGTCTGCTTGAATCATTGAGGAATAAACAAGTCAAGATCATTGCCTGGTGACCTGAATCATTTGTGTATTCAATAATTATTATGTCAGAATCGGACTAGTGTGTTAAGTAAGAAATCGCCAAACGAAAGTAACAATCGAGAATTAATAAAGTTTTATTTGCACGGTGAATCAACAAATTTAAGAGAAGAAGTGTATCAGGTGGACAACAATGCTATTTGAGCCCAACCAAGCCGGGGGGAGCCATGCGTGCTCGTTCCTTGTGAGAGCTGAGTTGTTCAATGAGATCAGTGGAGGCTTATGTTCAGGCTCCAGTAATCAAAAATACTCAACAGACTCTATTGTGGCAATGTGCACAGGTGTCAACACAAAACCCACGTGGCACAATGCGCTGGTCCCTGTGTCAAGCCGCGCAAAGGGCATCCAGATGATGATGGAAGCTCCCGGGATAACTAGCTTGACCCACTGTATTTATGGGGCAAAATTAAGCTAGATGCGCTCGAGGCAACTTGATAGTTTCCAAGCTATGAGTGGTTCGTTGTACTGTGCGGATCGCGGACCCCGGCCTTAGAATCACAGTGAAACTGGATGCAGGTTCAAATGTCAGGGAGCAAAGAAGTACGGCGTACGCGAATAATCCACATCGCTACCGGTGCTTGACAAGTGCAGTCTACTAATCATTAGACCGTTAAAAACAGGGAAGATTCAGTAAAAAGGGTTCCATATAATGGACGTAGACGATGCGCCTATTCTTAAAGTACTATTCTCCCTAGAGGCTGTCGATAACGTACATCACAAAGACTAACTGACAATACAAGAAGTCATGACACTGACTTCAGTGGCATTATTTAAGTTTTGTTAGTCTCTTTTGGTAACCTAGCACATGAGCCTGTTAAGCAAACAAAAGATAATCGCATCGATACTGGGATGTACATTGGGCTCACTCATTATATGCACGTATTCGAGTTGAAATATACCAAGAAGCCTCTCAACAAAAGCTCACTGGGAAGGTAGGTCCAGACCGAGTTAATATAAGGGTGAAACCCAACGATAAAGTCCGAAGGAAAGGGCGTCTCAACAGACAGATTCTACGGCGATAGACACACAATTGGTCGCTAAACTTCGCCGCCTCATTGTAATGGCCAACAACCTAACGAAAAGAGCTACGTACAGACACCTTTCGAAGAGGTTCGTCGATGCCCAGCCGCTCTTCCAGTCTAGGGACGATTAAAACAAGTGACAGAGGATTGGAACGAGGTTGCAGGGGACCCGGAGTAAACGGTTACTGCTGGAGCCCCGTAGGGCTCGATTTTAATACCTCTGCTCTGGAGTCTGGCCTATGACGGTGGAGGGCAGTGGAGGTCAATGATTTTCTAGAGAGAGCAGAGGCGCTACCGTAAGCATATCTCGGGTATCTCGGGTCATTTTCGACACAGAGCTAACCGGATCTGCACACGTAAAACACGTCTTGGCAAATGCTTAACAGATTGCCCTGAGCCTGACTCGGATCTTGCTGAGGACCGGTGGAGCGTCAGGAGAGAACCGAAGGCTACTAGCCTTGGAGGCGGCATCGACAGCGTTATACGCAGCACTCGTATGGGGAGAGATGGCACTACTCACGGCGAAAAAATAGAAACGCACTAACGTCAGCCCAAAAGCGATCAGGGTCAGCGGGGCGTACCGGACGCTCTCGACCGAAGCGTTTCTGATTCTGGCCACTTGGGACCTTCTTGAGGGAGAGAGAAGCTCGCGACTCCTGGATGAATTAGATCTAACTATGACTAAAAAGAGCCACCATTGATGCCAGGCAGGACGAATGAACAACGTCGAGACCCACAGGTCTGATTCCAAGATTCTGATACCGGATCTTTGGTTTGGCTGAGGTCAGATAGTGGGCTGACTTACGATGCAACGCAGATGTTGTCCAGCCTAATATGATCAAAATCCAAATGCTAATTCCCGCCTAATATGATCAAAATCGGGTAGGCATAGGTTCTTCTGCATTGTCTACCTTTCTGGTGTCATTCTCTGTACACCAGAGGGGAAGGCAATATAGAATACACTGTCCCTCATAGCAGGACACTCGACGACATCATGGGGAAGCTTATCCAGAGAAAATTAGGTGTTGGTGCAGTAAAGCTATCTCAGACTATATACTCGCCGATGCTGGGATCTGGAGGGATGGCTTGATGCCGCATCTTAAGGTAGAAATGGGTAGGTTCAGGAGAGAGCGTCTCGGGTGTGACAGGCCCGGGAGAGTTTTGAAGAAAATTTCCTCCTCTCAAAAAGGAGGCTTGAGAGAGTAAGACATTGACGACCTCGGACCCTACTTTGATCTATTTCTCAGAGGGGACACTAGCATACAGTAGCTGAAGTTAAACTAATGTAGTTTCATGCATTGGCGTATGTGAAGAGAGGCGGGTTACAAGGTGGATTTAACGGTGGACCCCAGCTCATATGGAATAGGGGCGATATTCCGCCGACAGGTGGCACACGAAGCAGACCCTATGCAACAACGCATATGCATCAATTTACAAGGAACTTCCAGCTGTAATAAATAGACTAGAACATTTTAGGCATCATGCCTTCAGAAGACTAAAAACTATAGAAACAGATCACCCACCACTCCGAAGTCTGGCATAAAAGTTTTCTCACTCTTCCCAACACGACAAAAACCGCTCTTATGTACTTTCCCTTATAACTAGTGCATGTCCCGGCAAAAGCCGATACGTTATCTCATGTTCAAGTTTAGAAACGGAACCCAAGCAAGACGAATGAAGACGACTCCAGATTGACTGCGTTAACTATGGTAGAAATGACACACCAAGATAGGAAAGGGATGCTGAAGGCTATGGATCAAGACTCACAGCTACATAATGCAGATGGCCTGACAATAGGAATCGCATGAACACAAGGGTGAGGCCATACTGAGCGGTAGCTGATCGTTAAGGGATTTACATTTCCTTACGCGTGGGATCAGCTCGTGATCCCCATGGTATCCAGATCCATACGACTAGGTAATTTTCATAAGGCCCACCTTTGTAGAAAAGGCATCCTGAGGCTTGCAAAGATGTAAATTTATAGGTTGGGGTCCGCAAATCGTCATGGATCTCACTCAGACCGTAATGCGTTGAGAAGTCGGTAAGTGGAAGGGCACGAAGGCTCTCTCCTAAAGGAGCGTCATGGGTGATGAAACAGCACACAAGGAGCCGTCGTTGTTCCCTGAAGCCCATCGAGCTCGGTAGGTGCCGAGTAAAGGGTCCTTACATTTACAAACTTCCGGTGGCTCCAGAAGGAGAGTACAAATCTGCCTTTAAGAACTTCTGCGATGGCAGAAACCATCATCTTATGGAGTATGGAGTGGACGCACTGAGAAAAGGAGTTTCTCAATATGCTATGGAACTTCCAGAGCGAAGAATTCAAGTAAACTCCAGTTGGAACAGGTTATCACCTAGAACTTAATGAGCCTACGCTCTCGAACCACCTGCTTTTGACATACTCCATTGAAAACCTGGAACCAATCCCACGTAGACCAATGCACCACCGGTGTCACCTAAGCAAATTCCGTGAAGAACTTCACTCCCGGATTGCTCGGCTTCAGAACTTCTAATCCCTTACGATCAGCAACATGCTAGAAAAGGCAGGTCGAAAATCTGCCCCTTGACCCTTGACCGCCGGGCTCTCGGGAACAAAAACACTAAAAGCAAATCGGACCACTCAAAGGGAAGCGCCGATGTGAGGATGTAAAGAAAACTCTCTGGAAACAAGGATATACGTTTGTCAGACACGAACTACAACGCCTCAACCTACCCTGCCCGCTGTATTAACTTAACCCAAGGAGATACAAACTCCCCGTTCCATAACCAGAGAAGAAATCAAGTACATCGTCAGGAGAATGAAACAACGAAGAGGCCCCTATGCCGAAACTCTATGCCAACTGAGGAAGCTAAAGTCTTCATAAAGGACCACCCAAAGATCTTCAAGAAATGGCTGACTGTTTGTTGCATTCTGGAGGCTTCCAACGATAATGGAAAAGGCGCGCCTAGTAAGCCGGGATGTATTCTTGTACCCATGCCGGAAAAGCACAAACCGACCCAGCTGCCTTTAGAGTCGTAGTATGCTTACGGGCCTCTCGAAGGCAGACGCTCTTTTACTTATGGGTTCACCTTCCAAATCGGATCAGAAAGCCCTGTGTTTTGCAGTGAAGTCGCCTGCAAACGTGTTGCTGGGAGGTGGTTCTGGCCTCAAGGTTTGGAAAGATGACTATGCCGCCATGGAGTCTGCATAGCCTTTGATCAGTATGCTGACCCATGTTCCTTGATTTCTGTAGCAATTTGGACGACATGCATGAGCGATTAGCGCAATATATGAACTATCTTATCTCTATTTACGTCCATTCACGACCTACCAGCCCCAGATTTTAAGGGGCTCAACGAGCACGTGGAAAGTCTCAGTCGGATAATGGAGAACGTCACCTCCAATTCGCTCGACATTTGTCTGCGAAAAAGGGTCATCCGTGAGATGGAGAATTCTTGAGGAATCTGCGCTCTCCTTCCAAGACGCCATGAGATTTTTCAGCTATGCAAATCGACGGATTCGTGGTCGCAATAACATTGGTGACGTATGAATCAATGGGCAAAGAGTGTCCGGTGAAGAAGCCAAGTCCGAGGCCTTCAAAGACTTAATTGCGAGCGCATATGTCCCTGCTCCCTCCGTGTCTGGTGTTAAGTCGGCCAGTATTGAGTTGGACTGTCCTCCTCCAAATAAATATAACAACTGGTGCCATCATTGAAAAAATCGTGAGAGCCCCTCTATTCTGTCTAGTTCTAAATCTTAGCTAGGCTGAGGGCACCGAGATGTTTTCACTCCTCGCTGGTTACTCCCGTACACAAAAAGAAAATTGAAGCTGATGTGCTGCTGATAGACCGGCTCTCCAAGAAGAACCCATGGCATGCATCGCCCCTGAGAAGATCTTAGTTGATCGTATCTCCTCCCACCTTGTACGCAAGGAGCTAGTGGACAATACTTAGTACGGTTTTAACATAAGTCGCTCCACATCTACGCAGTATAGGGTTTTATACTCTAATAGTAAGAAGAAGTTTGACAGTGTTTACTTCGATTTTTCCGAGGCGTCGAATGGAACTACCTCTACTCGCTTGGTTCTCAAGCTGCGCAAACCCTGGCATTGATCCTGATTTAAAACTAGCTCACGGACAGACAATTCAGGGTAAGAGTTAATGGGAAACTAGATCCTTAGAGCAGGGTGTCCCCCTGGCGTCCCGCAAGGTTTTTGTGTGGGCCTCCTGCGGTTTTGTGTCCTTATACTTGATCTACAAAATCACTTCCCGGGGCATCGTTCACAAATTCTATGCAGATGGCCAAAAGCTCTATGGGCTCCGCGCTTATCCAGGAGGGCGAGGAGTTCTCGCAGTCTGCAAGAAACGCCTTTCCGGCGTCGTGTGTGGACAATTATATGTTAATATCTGCGTTCGAAATGCGTTGTATTCTCATCCTATGATCGCGCCTTCGAATACTATGGAATGGGTGACCCCATTCTTAAGGCTCGCACCACGGAGAACCTGAGCATAGCCGCCAGTCCGCTCCTTCCTTTGATTCTCCTATTACTGAAGTGGTGCAGTCTGTGAACTCTGTGTGTAATATCGCTTTCCGATGCTTTGTTATTAAGAAACGTTGATTTCTAGGTTATGCTGTACAATAGCTTAATTGGCTCCGAGCTGTTGTATTCCTCTGTTGTTTGGAGGCCGTATTCGATGAAAGACATAGATGCTTTAGAAAGAGTTCAAAAAATATTTATTTGCAGGATCGGTGCCAGGTGTGGGCTTGCCAGAGATTCCATCACTCTCAAGAACATAGGTGATCGGCATGATACTGTTGACACCAGTATATATACATTATGCAAACTGCGCACAGTTGATATATTCTTTGCGTTACGTAAAAATAACTTAGGTAGTAGCCAAACCACCATTGCAGTCGAGATCGCGCGCACTGAGGCCATAAATAATGTCTACCCCGGGAGAGCGGCTCTCCTGCTAAGGCTAAATTAAAAACTGACTATAAGTGATAATAATCCCACATTTAATAGAGTGATAATCCCAAGGGTAAAATAATATTTGCTAAAACTGCTGCAAATGGGCATCCCTTTGTCTCTAAACAAAGGAGTCTTTGAATTTGAATATAGCGGTCAAAAACTGTCTTGGTGAAGGTATCACTGCCTAGCCATTATGCTCGATGCTAAGAACGAATTCAACTCAGTAACGTCGGGACGAAACAGGCTCCTGTGTGGTCCAACAATTATCATCTCGCTACGCAGACGTCACTATTCCATGAGAAGGAGTCCGGGAAAAACACACTGGAAGAATAATCCTAGTAATAGACTGCCATCCAACAAGTTCAAACAGGCTTCTGGTCAAACTTCATTCCCCCCATTCTCAAATTATGGCTGGAAAAATTTCACCGCTGCCACATATGCCCTATCCCCAACGCACAGTGGACGCAATAACACGAACACCTCATGTGTACTAGAGAGAAAGATTCCGAAGTAATATCAAAATAACATTGCCGAAAGCCTTTCCCGATCTCCCCGACCTTTTCCCGGGGGCTGAATGAGAGGCGTATTGGTTTTCTGGTGGGTAAGATTCACTCACAGCAAATATCGTGTAGCCCGGTCTGCATACAGCATTCCCTTCCTCTATAAAAGAAAATTAACTAGAACCCGAGGGCTCTTCTGGCGACTCGCCAAGGTGTTGGGAGTCAATAGCGGGAGAAGTGGGGGTCATACGGTGAACTCGCCCTTCGATTCGGCAACAGAGGCAGGACTAACTATACATTTGCGGTGAATGCTGTTTTCCGGGGGCTTCCATACTGTGTTAGTTGAGGAAAGAGATTTACACTTCGTATTCATAATCTGAATACGTCTAATATTAATCGTTTTATATGACCGCAATGCAATACAAATGGTGGGTTATTGACTAAACCAATATTTAGCAAGCTCATATTGAAACTATTCAATGTTATAGCAATTGTTCGGCGATTAATGGGAATTGCAAGTGTACTCTCGAGTCAGTGTTGGTTTTCGGCTAAAAAAAAGCAAGTTATTAAGTTCAAGTAATGGTATTCGTGGTAATGAATTCCCGTTAACAGCATAGTGCTAGAGTTCATACCAGTCTATCGGCCAATGAGGTGGTGTAGATAAAAGTGTCATTTTCTTGTCATCAAAAGAGAAAATGCACTAGACTTTGCATCATATCCTTGTGCTGCGCCATAATTCTAGAGTGCAACACCGACACATATTGAACAATCCTAGAATACCGAGAGCGCGCATTTTCATTCTGTTGCCGATAATAGCCCCTCAATTGGCTCTATGACCATACTCCGTGCCCCATATTCTCTGTCCCTGTTCCTCATGTTGGGTACGCACTTACCAACAGAAACTGGACCAATTGGCACACCCAACACCTTGTCAAGGGTAAGGGGACAGAGGTGGTGGTAAACGGGCGACAAATGCTATACATCTAAGTCGCGAAGGTTTTGGGTCCAGAGGAGACATGAACGGTTGGTTAGCAAAGGACCGAGTAGCAGTGGCATCTCAACGCCTCTTCCGATACAGCCTAATATCTAAAGGCTGCCACCACCATTAAGGGGACAAAATAAGAGGAGAGAATGTTGAACTCCGGCGGAGCCCTATGACAAGGACAGCAACAATGACAAGGTTTGGTAGAAGGCGTCCCGAAATGATTGAGGGTGAACCTGCAACCATCTTTTTCATTGTCGCCAGAGGCAAATCCTCAAATCGCGATATACTCTTTAGGGTGCTAAAACAGGGGCCGTTTTCTGGACGCTTCAAACCCCATCCCGCGATCTGCTTGATCCGCCACATACGGCGTGGCAACGGCTATTACATTTGCATGTTTCGTCTGCAACTACAGACACGTGCGTGTACCACCCGTGTCGAGTCTAAAAATGGAAGCGCCGGCAGCTGATCAAGCGATCCGAGATCTGGCTACCACCCCTCAGCGCAGATCGAAACGGACGAACTCACGGTCGTGTCACGTTAATCGAGTGGACTCCGTGGGCAACTCAATACAGTTCATTGCGTCCCGGCTACACTGCCTACGTTGAATCAATGCCAGGAAGCAGGTATCGCACCCCTGAATGTGTAGGCAGTCCTGTCGCGTACACTGAACAACATTCGATCGGCCCATTTTCGGATAATTTCAGCTTCACTCGTGTTCATGGCTTTATGAGTCTGTGATCAATGGGGCATTCCCGGGGAACATATTGAATATATACTATTTTATGGTGATACTTTTGCTCCATTCAGAAAGCCTGATTCGACCCATTGCCTGTTGACGAACACGAAGACGTCTAGAAACGGTGCGTCTGTAGCCGGCGCAACATGAAAATACATTAACCAGCCCGCCGAAGGCTGTCGAGTACAGATGATATGATGACTTTCAGAAGACCAAGCTGCGTAGCGATTGGATGCTCGAAAATGTAGCCAAATCTGCGCTCAGCAATATCAGCGAGGCGCTCGGATCCGAAACGGAGTGAAGCGAACTCCGCGAAATGACCCATGAAAATGCAAACATTTTCTGATCTCCGCTGGGTGCCAAGGTGGCCTACATGGTTCGGGCATGATAGACAGTCCGTCCCTATGATTGCTAGGTTCAACTCTTCTCAACGAAGGGGTTGGGGTCCGCGGCACGGGAGAACTTGCAGGCGGTAATCATACAGTGCTAGTTGAGATGCATCTACAACTATATATGTTGCCTCACTCTATAGTTGCCAATCTGTATACTCGTTGAACCGTCACTATTGTTTCAAAGTCCAGAATTGCTGGGCCACATCAGTGGTGTTTTTAGACAGAGATTTTTGATAACGTTGTGTTTTTTTTATTTTTCTGGTAGGAAAGCTCTCTATATGTTCATATAGAATTAATATTCGTTCTCAATAATGACCTCACTCCTCGACTCTGGTCCAAGGATACTCTTCAGCTTCGATAGGGCGGGCTCGGTGTTAGCCGTCCCAGGTCAACCTAGAGGAACGAACTTTGCACAATAAAATCATAAATAAATATCAATAAAATCACAATAAACATCATCATCACCTCACAGTAAATCGCCTCCTGCCATAGTTCGTAAGCCCACGTAGAAAGTCACCATAAGTGGACATTGACCAAATCGAATGAATTTTACCTACAATACAATTCATCGAATGCCTCACAATCTGTCTAAAAACCACTTTCTGTTTCTTAACCAAATAGTCTACGTTTGAAGCACGCGCTCAAAGGCCACACGCTCGTTAAGCGCAAGCTAAACTGGGTGTGGCCTGTTTGTAGACGATAGATCGCCGGGTAACGTGAGACAACAAGCTGAAAACCGGGAAGAATGCCCTCGGGGTGGCAAATCAATGCCCTCAGTGGAGCATTTTGTTAAAACTGTGCCAGTTTCACAGCAATTGTCGCTTTGTCGTCGTCGGCAACACTTACGGGAGTTTAATTTACCCATGGGTCAGATGCGGGTTCATCCTATGCATAATTAATTGAGCAACCTGCGGCAGCTTCTCGGGCTCATTTCTACAATTAAATCGTGCAACACGTGCTATCACAGTCACATGAACCATTCATGTTATCACAGCTAGACTACAAATATAATATAGCTGTTGATGGCGCGCAGAAATAGTTGAATGTGTGACGTTTTGTCGGAAACCCATGTATGTGTGTGTATATATATATATATATATATATATGTTCGTGTATGCGTGTATATATTTGATGTTGATGACTGACTCCCCGTTGCTCGCTCATGCACTTCGTTGCCGTAGCTGCTAAAGGGCCTGCTGTATCGTCGGTATCCGTGGCAGACACCGTAGTAGCAGTGACGGTGATGGCGGCGCGGCGGCTGTGTAGTGCGCGAGTGAGTTGTATTATAGTCGTACAGCATTCGCCAATGCTGCTACCACTCCGGCTGCTGTCGGTTGAAGAAGGGCAAACCAACCAGAGGAGACCTTGTCGACCAACCACAACGACAAAGCGGCAAGTACATCCAGCCAGCACATCAGTAGTGGATAGCGATTGCTGCTTGCTGCCGCAACCCATAGCACTGCACCAATAGCAGCCGAAGCATCAGCGACATCGTAGTAGCACAGATATATAGATAGATAGATGCTGGCTTCTAGAGCTGAGCAAGTAGCATACAGGCAGACGGGCGGACCAACCGACCAGCCGGGTGAGTCGACAGTCAATCGCGCAGTAGTCGTCAGGCCATGGAACGAACGACAACCACCAGCAGCAGCACCACCACCACTATTACAACTATAACTAGCTGCTGCTGCTGCTGTCGTTGTTGTTGAATAGTACAACAGCCGATGAGAGGATGTAAGTGGCGATTACAGTGGTTGTATATTTGAGAATCGTCATCGTTGTTGTTGTTGTTTCTGCAGCTGCTGCTGCTGCTACTTTTGACCATTAATTAATAGTAATGGTCGTGGTCTTCGTGGTAACGTGTTTTATTTACAGCGACTCTCACCCTCCTGCTGCTGTTTGGCCTTACTAATTTGACTAAGGGTTGGGTGCCGGCAACATGCGCAGAAATACATTAGCTATAGGTATTTTTGCAGCAACCTCATTTCAACCCTTTTGTTGCAACATCCCCCCAATCTCTCTCTATCTCTCACTTTCTCTGATTCTATGCAAACATTTTCAGCATGACTCGTGTACTTCGAACCGAACTAGGCCACCTTTGAAGCATAAGCTTCAACCCTACCTTCAAACGTATTGTCAACGATAGGCGCGTGGTATTATCCGTTAGTTGACCTACTGCGAATCAACGAAATGGCTCCAGCCATAACAACAATGCCTGTCTGGTGGCAGCGTTCACATATAAAAGGGCAATACATTTAAGACGCAGTTCTAGTCAGTTGTTCATTTTTTCAAGACGTTCTAATCCATAATAAAAACGCGTAAAGATGAGAACGTCAAAAAGCAACCACAATCGAGTTTTTTTAAGGTAGTCGCCTCCTGAGGTTCCGAAAACTGTCCCTGTTCCGGCTTACGCCTATACACTCATGTTCTCGTGCTCCCATAACACCCTTGTGGTCGATACCGATCAGCAGACGAGTCTTGTATCATCATTTAGTAGGTGGTGTTCCGTGTCTGGGTCAGAGAATTTCTGAATTCTTGTAGACAGCCTACTGAATAGGTTTGATATAATGAGCTCCTCAGATAGGTTCACGGACCACATCACGGACGGCGAGCCTTTTAGTGGGTGTATTGGCACTAGGAGATTGCAAATCTATTTCAAAGCAAAAAAGATACAAACCAGCATAATATGTACAAGTAACATATTGTCAGTAATTGTATTTGTTTGCTCTTGTTGGTTGTTTTTCACCCATAATTTGGGTGGTGATGGTTTTTAACATTCAACCTCGTTTGCGAACCTTTACATCCAATGCGATCACTGATCGTTTGACGTGTACGAACTTATAAATGTACAACTTGAGCTGCTGTGACCACTAAACACTTTCCACATTATAGCTTTCACTCTGGAAATGTATGAATAGCCAGGTCGGTGCTAATAAATTTTGACTGGCAAGTATTTTCCTTGCTCCATTTAGTTTTTAGAATTATCCTATCGAGTTGACATCTAGTGAGGTACGAGACTAATTCAACGGATTACCCGGGGCTGCTCCCAGCACTCCCATTTTATCAAATGCATCACGTGTACATAAGCTATCGAATTATAATGCCTCAGGCATCTCCAAGTGAAGCTATCCGTCTAGCTTTCAGGTGACGTTGACCTCGCTTAAACTGAGAGTCTAGAGCCTGCTTCTATACCACTCTTGAATTGTCGCAAATTATAATCACAACAGAACGCACTGACCGTATGTACCAGTTGGGGAACTAGCTAAAACAACGATGCGGCCAATCCTTCTCTGTTATCAGAAGCCTGAAGAAACAGAATTTCCAAAATTATAGATACACGGGCGTAACATTGTTGACTCCCACGTCGAACCCGAACGAAATGATATTCGAAATGTGTTCTCTGAACACGTCTCCTGTACACACATCTCGCTTGACTGTCGCTGCTGTTCAAAGCTGATCGGACCAAAACAGTCACACAGTAACCTTGCTTGCTATAAAAGAAAACGCTGAAACTAATATATATATATATATATATATATATATATATATATATATATATATATATACTATCTCAAATTCGACAAATTCCGTATGGGAATAAGAGCTCCCTGCAGTGCGCTCATGTTTCCAACGGCTAGTTCACGCACACTCGTCAAACCTGTGTAAGTGTTCAATCATATTCGTATAATTTCCTTCAATTCGGATGCTTGTCTACCAATTTGACTGTATCCGGCCAACGTGTTACTTATTTCACTGCAATACAATTTACGAAACTATCTAATTAATTGTGGACTCTCTAAATAATTGGCAGCCCATTATTTAGGTGTCAGGTATACAAAGCAGGACACTGCAGCTTTTTTTTTGTTCCCATAGTGGCACATATGGTTTAACAACGTCGTCTATTTTACTATAAAAGTACTGTGATAGGTGTCCTCCGAATTTGTAATGGGTATAAACATAAGCAAACATAATCGAATACATTGGAGGTTCATTACTCGGCATCTAGTCGGTAGTACGCGCGAGGAAGACACAAGCCGTCAAGTATTATATAAATAACACAAATGAGAAAAATTAACATGCGAACATTCTGGCGTGACAGACTGTGCCGGACACGAATTTCACCCACCTATATTTCATAATAATAATAATACTTGTACATTATTTTAGCTCAGTTCATCGCCAAGTTTGATAACAACCTAGTCGCTTCAGACTCAAACTAATCTTAAGCATTTCAGATCATGTCCAATCCGTCTGGCATCATCGACTTTCGTTGAAAAGAAAAACGACACGAACAAAATGGTACGAAGTACGAAACGATCGTTTGTCATACATTTGTCATCCTCCAAAGAGGAGCCTAAAAAAAGTAACTGATGGGATCGCAGTAGTACCCCCAGTATCATCAGCATCAAATTGCGGCAGCTCCCTGACCAGATCAGGACAGACGAACAGGGCCAGCAGCAACCGCTGCAATACAACAGAGGCGCGCAACAAACAAATCGAAGTCTGTGACCATTGGTTATAGTTTCGATTTGTATCGAAGTCTGACCATACTCGCATTGCTTTTGCCAGCAGCTGCAGCAGCAGCAGATGATAAAGAAAGGACTGCTATTGGCCTTGTCACAGTGTAATGGCCCATAGCATTTCTTCCCTTCGTCGCTTGTGGGCCAGCATCATCGGCAACATATTATATATTGATCATAATCATAACCATAATAGTAATAAACGGCTGAAGGTGCAAGAGGGTGCAGCGTCTCAGCAGCAGTAAACGCGTACGTGTACGTATATACAGCATCAAGATCATCACCATTATTACTGTTTCAGTAGTAAATTATTCTTATTATCCACTATATTTATTACACTATGAAATCTCTGTACGGGATGGTAATTAGTCGAGCCGCTTACTCGCGAGGAAGCAACGGACTAGCCATTAATCAACACGGAAATGCCAGAGTCGAATCTCTGTTTGGAATCCTCTTGGTGCCCTCAACGATCTGCTGGAGTATTATATCTCGGTACGCGCAAACTGAGTTCGTACTTAAACATTTTGCATGGAAAAAACATCTTATCTTGTCATATATTAAATTGGTTAGGTAGAATAGTTTGGCAGACCGTGGAGGGCAAATGGGAGATTACAAGAGAGTACACGGAAACACTTCATCTGTAACTAGAATGCTATGCTATTTTTATACATGCTTTCATATAGTGTTGTCTCCTCCTGATGGTTAAACGTTGTGCACTAGGGCCACTATTGGCTGAATACGACTTTGAGAGAAACGTGATTTTTGGATGGTCTTCAGCTGTATGTGTGTGTGTGTGCTATTGTGTTGGACAATTTTTCCAAAATGTCAATCTATGACTGGGAGGCACAGAAAACACTTTGCAGACTCTCGTTTATTCGAGGAGAGAGAAAAAAAATCCCAAAGGTCTCAATACATAGTCAGAAATAACTCCATGTTCGAGAATACTCGTATGCGTATACGTTTGATATACGTTTTAATGCTCTTCCACCTGCAACTTTACACCAATGATTCAACGTCAATTGCTAGAAAAAGCAACCATTTTCTTATTGTTGTTTTTTGAACTTGACGAGAAGCTAACAGACCACCTTCGAAGATAAACAAATCAGTTGCTGGCGGCAATATCGTTCCATGATACACAGAAACAGTGATGTCTATATGTCAACCGTTCGGCTCGTGACCTGGGAAATACGCTCCGGCAGACGCGCTCCAAGGGGTCTGCGATCATCAAACGATATGCGCTGCTCGTTTTGTTTGTTTGCTTTTTTGCAGATTCATCAAGAACTTAAACTAAACTTTTTCGGGCTAACTCTCAGCCAACATTGAACGTCCACGGTACCGCCGGCACCGGTACCGGTAACTTACCAAACCTGTTTCTAAATGAGTGCTCGAAACGATCCTATGACCTGGTGGTGTGTACACTCACTGCAAAAATTCTGACGGCCAACCATGAGAATGACATTCAATGAAACGCAAATCGAACACTTGTTGCCTCTCAATTTGTCTCAAGTCTTTGGCTGAACGGCTAACCCTTGTCAGTGTATTGTATTTTCTCAAATTTCAATACATTTTAGCAGGTGCAGTAAACGTCACTGTATCTCTCTTTGATATTAGTACGGAGGGAATCCATATCGGATAATACTCCCTCGTGTTCTCACTCTCATTTTCGTAGAGAAATCTACACATTTCCCTATGTCCCCATTTAATATACGGTTCTTTCGGCGGTTGGACCAATTCGACTATTTTGGCGGATAGAGGGAGTCTAATGATAGTGAAGTTGGTCGAACCAAAACGGGCGAGCTAATATTTAGAATTAAAATCCTCGTGCGGTGTCTACTAAGGGGGGGGGGGGGGTGAACCCGGGATTTCAATTGGATTGATGTGGGTCAGGCGCCACATTCAATATTAATCATCCCGTTATGACGGTGGTCAAGCGTAACAGGAACGACATAAATATATACAAGAAATAATTATAATATCCACATCGTGAATACTCGGGTTTAGTGGGTTTATGTGTTTATAAATGGGTCCCACACTTCACAGTCATCAGCCACTATTGGCCGAGTGATTCATGTACATCGTGCATTCCCGAGGCGCCCATTGTTAATAAAAAAAAAAGCCGATTGTCACTAATCGAACTGATAGGCATTCTAAATCAATTCGCCTGACAATTGCTACAACCAGCCAACAACTACTACTAATTACTATTCACTGACCTTTGGTTGTGACAGCAGGTGGCGGAGGAAAGGTCGCGAGAGGTTCCTCATCTCTCTGCACCTGCGTTATCACTCCGCTGGGATCCATTATTGTGCGATGCAGATGATGTTGCCCTACCTCTGGCCCTCCCTCGAATATCTCCACAACAACAACGACAGCGACAGCAACAACAACAACAACAACAAAAACAGCGTCGATAACGACACCGCCGTCACCCGTCCCTATGTTGATCTCGTTTGACACAAAGCAGAGAGACGGCGCTAGTGGCAACAAGATACGATGATATAGATAGATAATATCAAGCACTCCTCCTCACTATTCCAATGCAGCAGCGGTGCCTCCAACACCGGCACCGGGACGACGGGCGGCTACAAGAGCAGCAGCAGCAACGACGGTGACACGGGTGACGAAATGGGGGATGCTGGCTGTGGTTGGTAATGACACCCACTGTTCGGCTATGCTCCGTTCTACTCTGTGACCTCCGCCTCCGGTGACAACAGTAGCGGCGGGACGAATACACACCAGGCAGTTGCGCTTGATGCTGATGTTGACCTACGATGCTACTCCTGCTGTTGTTGTTGTTGTTATTGTTGTTGTTGATGTTGAAACTGATCTTGACAATGTCGTCGACGATCGCCGTTGACACTTTCCTCTATTCACGGAATCTAGAGTAGAAAGGAATAAAGTGCACAGAAGACTGACACCGGTCAGAAGGTCTCTCGCTCAGATCATTTCGCCATCACGCGAGTTCGATTCGCGGTCGTGTACAATTTTCCTACACGAAAGATTCGCATGTTCAACATGTTCACGTCGTTAGCCATCGTCGTAAGCAAACTTTCGAAAAAATATCTTCAATAGACGGCTGAACAGGAAACAGCGAATCTTAGTGGAGAAGTTCGCCAGGACGACAACCGACGACACTACTGGGCTAACTTAAAATACCCTTTTTCTAGGTAGATAGACGTTGAGATCATAAACAAACGTATAAGAGTTCGAGTCTTAGAAACGAGCAATCTGACTGACTTTCGCTTTGATCATTTTCGTGTTGCTGCTAAAGTGCTGAATATGTAAAGTGTACGATACTCAATTGCAGCTCAGATGCATTTGTATGTAATGTCCCATTTTCTTACTTTTTATTAGATATGCATTTCATAACATACTATGAAAGTGAACATTGATATAACTATAATGTATGTAATAACAAAAGCGTTGGCGTGTAGATGATAACGTAGTTTCCATCGCACTGATCGAACAAATCGGTGACTGCCACTGGAAACATTATTATTATAACTACCATAAAAATTGAAGTTCCTTTTATAAATAAAAAAAAACCTCTACGATATAATATCACCGTGCGATTATCAGCTCCACACCACAATTATCGCCTGTTTGCCACCTTCAGCTAACCTAGGCACGGACTTTTTTTTTATGAACTACCACCACCGCCCTGCTGCTGGTGGTGCTACGACTACAACGAGACGGAACGAACAAGACGTTCTATTCATGATCATCACCCATCGTTGTCTCGGTTAGTAACTCAGTCATCGGTCAGCTCGTTGGTTATGTTTGTTATTGAGAGGGAACAGATGGTGTTGGGGGGAGGCTGCTGCCGCAGTCTCTGCAGAGCAGATGGATGTTTCTGGTTCGTGTCGACGATAAATACTGTGACAACAATACGGCTACTCATCTCTAGACACCGAAGACGACACCTACTAGTGATTATATGAATAAGAATCATGATGATCATGATGACTTGACGGCAATGAATTGAAGAGAATGTGATTGCGCTGGTTATGGTAACGATTATTCATAACGAATCATTGATAATGAAAATGACTAGTAATAATAATGATCATCAATAAGGACCACGGTGGTAAAAACGATGACGGTTGGCAGAGAAAGGGTTAAGTAGGTTCACTATCGTATCCCTATTATCCGTTGGCTACTGTCGAATTTCTATTGCGAAATTGAACGAACAGCAGACTTCCGCGGTCTTCGGCAGAAAGACCCTATGCACCTGGTGGCGGTGGTGGTGTTGCTAGTGGTGGGTATCACCAGTTGACGGGCTGAATCCAAACTCTAACTGTTGTTACTGGCTAGCTAGTTTAAACATTCTAAAAATAACTTAAACGTTAACGTTATTAATATTAAGAAAAAATAATAATTAATAAAATGGACAAGTACCGGTAGTAGTAGTAGCAGTAGCTGTAGTCCCAAGTTACTCAGTAAGTGGTACAATAATGAGCTCCACCTCCCAACCGCGTAGTGTCGTAATCTCCGTAGAGCGGCCCGAACATACAAGTGATCCTTGTTGTTGTTCTTGTGTTGGGGGGTTTAAGGGATGTTATTGATTTTCCTTCCGTACCCCTTATTACCCCACCGTAATATAATAGCAGTTATTGTTGCTCTCTGGTTGAGCTGTTTTGTTGGTATTGTTGACGCCGCTATCGCTAGTCGGTTACCGTTACAATAAATACACAGTGCTGTTGTTAATGACCTCGGCCGCAGCAGCAGCAGCAGCGCAACTAGCCTGTTGTTGTTGTTGCTGTTGTTGTTGTGGCAACAAAGATAGCGCTCTAGCAGCAGCAACAGCAGCCGGCCGTTCATCCGTCGATTGCCAGCCGGGCCGACCTTACTCTCATTCACTCACTCAGTCACTGTACTTTACTTTGGCTTGCCTTGCCGCTGGTTCTTTTTCATGCTGCCACTACTGCTGTTGCTCTTCTTGGGTTCGTCGGGTAGTCGAGCAGCAGTTGAGTCGTCGAGTAAGTCGATCGATGTTTGCAATAACTCTGTTGCGTTTCTTCCTGTCTGCCACCACGGGCAGTGTGAGACGGTTTTGCCCACGGCTTGAAACCAACCCACCAACGAACGAAGCAACCGACCGACCAACTAACGCATTAAGGAACCAATGAACAAGACAACCAGCCAACAGACCGGCAGACGGACGAAAAACCGAACGTCTGAGCAACTCTGTAGCTGCTGTCGTCGTTGTTGTTGTTGTTGTTGTTAATAATATCGTCGTTGTTGTTGTCAGTACGGCTGATGCTGATCACTAATAATACTAACGTAGTCGATTGAATTGGTCATAGGGAGGTCGAGATTAAGCACCGTATCCGTGGTGGACGTACGCGAGACAGTGATTGAATGAACGAAAATACGACACTTCCACCCATCCAAGTAGACACTTCAAAGGACTGGTGGCTGTGAACAACTTTTCGTGGCCAAGAAAAATCTGCCACAAAACAGTCTATTGACGATTTGAAGAAACTCAATAATCTCGTTGAGTTAGCCTTCAACGAGAGAAACTAGTTGCCAAGGTGAAATTTACTGAGGTCTTACAGTATTGCCTCCAGACGTTACAGGTTGGGCAATGCGTTCGATGATGTTGTTGTTGTTGTTGCTGCTGCTGCCGTCGCCGCCGCTGCTGCTATTGTTGTTGTTGTTGGTGGTGGTGGTGATGTTGTCGTAGTAGCGGATCTCTGACGAATCTAGTAGGACCTAATTAGGTTGACTAGCCTATTCTAACCGGCGTCTCGTTTTATCCTGGCGCAGGAGACCATTGGTGGTGAATTTCGGAGCAACTACTGTCATCGGCTTGCAGGCACTTTATTCGTAGTGGCGATAATCGTAGAAATCGGTAGGAAGGAGCTTTAGTTGGAACAGAATTCGACAGGTTGTGGTCTACGGTGCTTTTGTACAGCTCGCACTTGTAACGATAGCGGCCATGCAACTGTGTTCGTGTAATGGTACAGCAAACATTAGCCATGTAACACATTCGCATATATCTATACACATATGCAGACAAGAATGGCGCGCACACTTACTGATCTAGCAATTATAATAAAAAATGAGACGAACTTTAATTCGTCCCTATTGCCATCTGCTGCCCTCGGTTGCCACTGCGGGATCGTCGATTGACTTAGGCAATGACCAACTGACTGGCAACAATCCTACTATTATATTTTTGAGATATACATATATGTACACACTATATGTATATATATATATATATTATGCTGGTTGTAATTGGTTATGGCAATGATGAAGAGGAAGACAACGGGATCGCGGTGCGAGCAGACGTCGTGATGGAGGTCATGGTTGTGATACAGGAAGACTTACTCGACGACTTGAAACGACAACACTGTTTGTTGCTGTTCATTGAGGCCATCGTCTTCAAAAATATCATTGACAGCATCAGCAACAACGACGACTCTGACGACAGCATCAATTCTGCTGCTTCCAGCGTTATTTCGGCACTTGTGCCTACTGTTGTTGCTCCCGCTGTTGTTGTTGTTGCTGCTGCTGCTGGTGGCGTTCGAATTGTCGTTGTTGTTGTTATTGTTGTCGCCTTCGCTTCTGCAGTGTTTCGTCTTCTCATATCGTGTACAGGGTACGACGGTAGCAGCAGTAGTAATTCCTCTAGTCGTGTGTAGTAGTGCTTTACATTAGGGAGAAACAGCCGGCCGTTATGTAGGCAGTCAGTCGTCGGTCAGGTTGGGCTGGGTGATGGTTGCTTGGTTCAGGTGTCACCACACCTCAGTGATAGAGGCACGGACCACGAGAGACAAAAACAGAGAGTGAGAAAGAAAGGTATATATATATAGAGAGAGAGAGAGAGCCTGCATGGGAGTGAGCGAAGGATGATACGACCACACACAGCAATACACTTTTACTCCCTGGTCTATTCACTAGTCACTCACTGACTGACTGACTCACTTCTTGCTGACACGGAGACACCCACAGAGACACGCACGGCCACACACGGACACAGTCATCAGAGGAAGAGGGGGGGTCGACGGCGACGACGACGACGAGAGGTAGATACCAAACCAAAATGCGAGCACAAGTGACCCACCGAAAGGGGGCGGATTAAGGGGACCTCAATGAGAGATCTCACATCACCAGCAACACCGTCATTGGCATTCTCAATCTCATCTTGAATAAATGATTTGTTGTTGTTGTTGTTACTATTCCAGCCGCAGTAGTTATAATAGTTGTTGCTGTTGTTGTTATTGTTGGTGTTGTTGTTGTTGCTGATTTACCGCAACAGCAACCACGGCATTAACAGTAGCAACAGTCGGGGCAGCTGCATTTGGAAGCTGTTGATTTTAGGTAGAACTATGGTTACCCAAAAAGGAACAGCGATCTCCTTCGTTCCTACGCAGTGATGGTAGTGGTGGTGATTGGCACGTAGAACTGTTGTTGTTACCGTTGTCAATCTACGTATTCGTCGTTGTCGTCATATCGATAAAATAGCATCATCATCAGCAATTGGCAACACCGCGAAAATCACCACGACAACAACGACGACGAAGAGTCAATGAGGCACCGACGACTAATTACAATCACTCACTCTCTCTCTCTCTCTCTTTCTTTCTCTCGAACTTGAAAGACGACAACAACGAGAGAACGACGGTGACAAATCGATCACGACGAACAAGCAAACAAAAAAAAAACGCGAAATAACACCCCCAGTAGCAGTGTTCGTTGCGCTCGGAGAGCCACTCGAGTAATCGCAGCGATCTTAGTTAAGATAATGTACGGCAATAATTGTTGTTGTTGCCGTTATTGTTGTCGTTGTTACTGTTGTAGCAATATGTAATATTGCTCTAGTAGCAATACACCACACGGCACGATACTGGTATACACGGCGGCAGGCGTAAACAACACCTCCTACAATTTAACATCGACGACGACGACGACGTTCTTCGTCTATCGTGTGTGCCTCCTGTTTGCTGCTCGATATCCGTCCGTCGTTCGGATGTCGACGTGAATGAATGCATTGCTTGTTTACGCCCTTGAGGGGCGGGCGATCGTACCCGCTAGTGGAGAGTATGAACATGTGTGTATGAACAGATCTAGATTGGATGGATAGACATGGGGAACGATAGATTCGGTAGGTAGGTTGGTAGGTAGGTAGATAGGCGATGGCTGATGAAGACGAAGCTGACGAGAAAGAGCAAGACAAGAAGGCAGATGAGGAGGAGGAGGAAGAGGAGGATGATGATGATGACGGGGAGAAGGATACTATAGTAGGTAATGGGCCCCCACCATGACCATCAACTACGAGGGCCAACAATCACCAACAATGACCATCGAGCATTAGGACGGTCAGCCACTACGGCTACGACTGCTAGTAGAGTAAAGGTAGCTGTGGCGGCCCATAATATAAGCACAATAGTTGAAGATAGCAACAGTGCTATCCACAACCACTACTACGAGACTACTAGATAACAGTTAACAAGCAGACGGCGCGAAAGCCGCCAGCATTCGGCTTTCGTTGGGCGTTCGAAATGGCAACCGGCGGAGCAGGTCCCTCAGACTTGCATTCTCAGCGGGAAAGTGTCAGGTTTATGTTTCAACAGAAGAAATGTCCAGCTGAAATCCATCGAGAGTTGGTTAGTGTGCACGGCCATGATGCCCTAAGTCGAGCACAGGTGTACCGTTGGTGTGCGCAGTTTAGGATAGGCAACTGGGACATTAATGAACATCGAGGGCGCCCACCCCTTCCAGAATCTCGATCTGACGAACGGATCGAAATGATCGAAAAATCTTTTGAACAAACTAGAACTTGGTCATTGAGGACTCTGTCGGCTGAAACTGGCGTGCCTCGTGAGACATGTCGTCGAATTCTTAAAAATGATTTAAGAATGGAAAAAAGTAATGCAAAATGGGTCCCTCATGAACTCGATCCTGGCGAACTGAAAATGCTTGAGGAGTGTTCGCGGGACAACGTCCATATCCGGCATTGTCTCCTTCACTATTTTCGTGTTGGAAAAAGTGCTGCTGAAACTGTGAGAATCGTATGCGCAGTTGAAGGCGAAGGTGCAGTATCCGCAGGAATCTGTCACTATTGGTTCAATCGCTTCAAGACAGGGGATTTCGATTTGAATGACAAGCAAGGCGCCGGACGGCCAGGAAAGGCTGGCTACCAAAATCTGCTCGATCTCTTGAAGGAAAATGCGGCCCAATGAATTCGAGAGGTTGCCGCTCAGCTGGGAGCATCCCACACCGCTGTTTTGAATCATCTACACGCGCTCGAAAAGGTGCAAAAGGGAGGGATGTGGGTGTCTCAATGATGATGATATTGGCATCATCTGTCTCATCGTTGGTGTTTTTCTGCCTGTTCGGCGAAACAAAGAAGAGTTTACTGCACAAAATTGTTAATTGAGAGATAAACATGGGCATTCTATGACAACCCTCAACCCAGACAGAAGTGGTTACATCCAGAATTCATGACCATAAAGGAACTGCTGTGAGACTTGTGAAAAAACATCATGAGATGAGAGGTTGTTGCACCACGGGGGTCCACATGCCGTTCGATAGATGGTCGAAAGTCCTTACAAGGGGAGGAATTTTATTGAAACAAAGCGCCTACAATTGTGCCCGGACTGCCATGTGTGTAAATAACGTTTGGGTACATTATTATTATTAGTGAATATACCCATGAGCCCGAGGCTTGGTGGGGGCAAAGTGGACTAGAGAAGTTCATTGTAGGCAGTTCGGTGGCATAAACAAGAGACATTTACAAAAGAAAAAAAATTCTGACCGCGCTAATTGTATGGAGGGATGGATAGAGACTAGAACATTTCTATAACAGGGAACTTATCGTTTGCGCGACCAGTAGCGTGAACATGAAACACTAACCACAATTGCTACGACGAGACTAGGGCTTTTGCATTTGTAGGGGATAAAAAAATATGTATATATATATACATTTTTTTAAGAGGTTAAAGGTAAATCCTGTATAGATATCACGCCTCACACTAAGGTATTTGCCTGGTAGTGTACATATATATATATATATATATATAAAACAAGCAGGTTGTATTTCTCTATTTTTTTCTTGACACGCCATGAGTGTTATTGTGAAAGACTCAGGTCGACCTTTTAACGTGAGATATATATAGTAAAACGTATCGTGTATGAGAGTACAGTGGGATTACCGGGGTTATGCGTCATTGATTAGGTCTTCAAGGAGATGTTTTTTTAGGATGAATTTGAATTGGGGCACGGATGTATTTAGCGATCGGATACTAAGAGGGAATGAGTTCCAAAGGAGTGAACCGCGCACTGCGAAGGTGTTGCGACCCGCGTTTCTTTTACAAGGTGCCGGTAATAAGCGGTTGGTGGCACTGCCTCGAGTGTTATTCGAGGAAACCACAAGGCCCCCAACGTTCGGGATGAACCCATGGATGATTCGGAAAATAAGACAGCAGTGGATAAAAGTAATGTGAACAGGAGAAGGTAAAGTGTTATTGGAAATGAAAATTGGTGTGAAGGATTCGAGGAGAGTTCGGCCAAAAATGCATCTGTGAGCGCGTTTTTGGAGAGCGAGAATCGGCGTGATGTTGTTGGCATATGTGAGACCGAAATATTCAAAACCATGATAAATTCTGGGGTAAAAATAACATGATACAGGAGTGGGCAGCAGCTAGGCTCCGGGAACTTACGAACCTGATTAATGCCAGCTATGGCACCCGCCAATTTTGGTCTGAGACTAGGGAGGTTCGCTGTTCCTGTGAGTTGATCGTCGAGAAGAATTCCTAGGAAGCGGGCCACCGTGGAACGTACAATATGTATGCCTCGGAGGTTTATCGCACCCTCGATAATACCAATATCAATAATATTGATTAAGATCCGTTTAGTACTTCGAAAAGATATAGCAATTCAGGCTTACCAGAGAGTTTCATCTCGGCTTAGAGATGTCGGATAAATGTATCAGCATATATAATATTTGCACGCAATATATATAACAGTTAACTTTAGGTGCATTTTGAAGGATTAGCGTGATGCGTAAACACATAGAAGACTTATAGGGCTGTTGGAACGGATAAATTTTCACAAACCAAACGTTTTTTTCACAAATTATCCCCCAGGATGTTTTCTATTTGTCACGTCACTTAGAAAATAGGCCTAAAGTTAATGGGTGTCAACTTGCTTCGTAAGTTCCCGTCCTAAAGTTAAAGGTAAAGGTAGAGCTTTATTGATTTATTAAGGGAACTGCATACAATGCTTAAGTTCTCTTATATGTTCTCTTATATGCAACGGGGGTAAACAGGAGTTCCTCAGAGCTGAATTGACTTCATTTAGCCTATCAATATTAGGTGGGCTGAACACTGGCGCATTTTGCGCGTTTCCCTCAAGCCATCATGCGAAGTTATCATTGGTTTATTTTTTGTGTACTAACTGTAGCAAGGATTATAGGCGTCCATGTATTTGTCAAATTTGCATGGAATTAATTGTATATATATATATATTGGGTTGACCCAGAAAAAAACGCACACCTATCGTCTTGCGCCAAATTCTTATTCTTGGCCGGTTTGAATTCAAATTTGGCGGGCAGCGAGACACAACAATTAACACGCAGACGGAGCGAAAGCCGCTAGCATTCGGCTTTCGTTGGGCGTTCGAAATGGCAACCGGCGGAGCAGGTCGCTCAGACTTTTATTCTCAGAGGGAAAGTGTTAGGTTTATGTTTCAACAGAAGAAATGCCCAGCTGAAATTCATCGTCAGTTGGTTAGTGTGCACGGTCATAATGCCCTGAGTCGACGACAGGTCTACCATTGGTGTGCGCGGTTTAGGCAAGGCGACTGGGACATTAATGAACATCGAGGACGCCCACCCCTTCCAGAATCTCGATCCGACGAACGGATCGGAGCGATCGAAAAATCTTTTGAGCAAACTAAAACTTGGACATTGAGGACTTTGGCGGCTGAAACCGGAGTGCCTCGTGAGACATGTCGTCGAATTCTTAAAAATGATCTGAGGATGCAAAAAGATAACACAAAATGGGTCCCTCATGAACTCGGTCCTGGCGAACTGAAAATGATTGAGGAGTGTTCGCGAGACAGCGTCCATATCTGGAATTGTCTCCTTCACTATTTTCGTGCTGGCAAAAGTGCTGCTGAAACTGTGAGAATCGTATGCTCAGTTGAAGGCGAAGGTGCAGTATCCGGAGGAATCTGTCACTATTGGTTCAATCGATTCAAAACAGGGGATTTCGATTTGAATGACAAGCAACGCGCCGGACGGCCACGAGAGACTGGCGACCAAGAACGGTGCGATCTCTTAAATGAAAATGCGGCCCAATGAATGCGAGAGGTTGCCGCTCAGCTGGGAGCATCCCACACCGCTGTTTTGAATCATCTACACGCGCTCGGAAAGGTGCAAAAGGAAGGGATGTGGGTGTCTCAATGATGATGCTATTGGCATCATCTGTCTCATCATTGGTGTTTTTCTGCCTGTTCGGCGAAACAAAGAAGAGTTTACTGCACAAAATTGTTAATTGAGAGATAAACATTGGCATTCTACGACAAGACAGACGGGGTTACATCCAGGATTCATGGCCTTAAGGGAACTGCCGTGGATTTGGTGGACTGAGAAGGCGGTGCTGTATTATGAACTGCCTGATGAAACGGTCAAAGCAGACAGTTACATAAAGGAACTCAGAAAACTAAGCCGAGAAAATGAGAGGAAACTGCCGTGGAGGGGTAAAAGACGGCGTAAAATGATATTGCACCATGGCAACGCTAGGGCCCGTGTTGGTTTGACAATCAGCTGTTTTATGACCAATCTTAGCTGGGAAATTTTGCCATACCCGGTGTATATAATAGCTCAGGCATTAATTCATCAGGTCACCACTTAGTCAAATCTATGGAACACGGCCTAAAGGAAAAGCTCTTCAAGATAGAGGCAGAGGTCTGGAATTGGATGGATGGATCGATTGTCTTCCATGGGACGAGATGTTTTTTCACCACGGATAAATGTGTCAGCACATTTTTACACACAATATACATAATGTTAACTTTAGGTGCGTTTGAAGGATGAACATAATGCTTAATGTAAAATCACTTCGAAGACTTACAGGGTTTGCTAGAACGGATAAGTTCACTACATCACTGGACACCTAGGTACATGCCAAAATGTATATAAATATTCATAAATGCCAAAATGTATATAAATATTCATAAATGCCAAAATGTATATAGATATTCATCCATGCCAAAATGTATATAGATATAAATTCATGGTGGTGCACAACTGAGTTAAGCGCTATCAACCAAACGTTTTTTTCACAAATTATCCTCCAGGATGTTTTCTATTTGTCATGTCACTTAGTGAATAGGTCTACGGGTGTCTAAAGTCAACGGGTGTCAACTTGCTTCGTGAGTTCCCATCCAAAGGGGGTAAACAGGAGTTCCTCAGAGCTGAGTTGACTCTATTTAGCCTACCACTATGAGTTTGGAGCTTGGTCACCTGAATTCGTAATTTAAATTTCAATCTCCTTGATGTTATTACTACGAAACCAATTACATATGTCACCAGCGACTGTACACGACTGCATCTGCCACCATGGAAAATTCACGTGATTTTTAGCGCAATGATTCTATTGATGTTCTTGTAAATATTTCGGACTGTCGCACACTATAAATACCAGCAAGCCATGAGGAATAGAGTTTAAAATTTGATCAATTTGTTAAAATATAAAAATGCATTACATTGTGTTATTATTAATAGTGTCCTTATTATAGTACTACCTGTAGAGTGTGTAAGGAAGTGGTAGCATCATGCCGAATGGAAAAACGTTGATCAGGAACTATCTGCGACGATCCTGACTAGATGAACATGAATTTCTCGGGATTATCATCGTGCAACTAAAATATAAAATAGACAATGATCGGGAAACATGGGGCAACAATTGAATTACTTTATTAAATGGTGTTCATTAGTAGACGTAATAAAATCATTGTTCAGAGCGTAATTGATGATCACCATTTTATTGTTAAGTTGAAGGAATTCTACGCTGCGGGACTCCCTCCTGGCCTCAGCGCCACACGTTGCTGACCAAGCTCGTCTCCGGGCTGTCGACAGTCCTGGTGCGGGGGCGTGGCTCCACGCGCTGCCCTCCTCGTCCCTTGGCACTGGTCTCGACGATCTCTCTTCCGCTTCTGTGTGGGCCTCCGCCTTGGGGCCCCTGTGGTTGCGACCCACAGCTGCGAGCGTTGCGGGGACCCTGTCGCCATGAATGGCCACCACGGACTCTCATGCGAGCGCAGCGCCGGTCACCATCCGCGACACACGATGCTTAATGACACGCTCTTGAGGGCCCTCCACTCCGCTGGTATCCCTTGCACAAGGGAGCCACAGGGCCTCGACACCTCCGACGGGCGCCGCCCTGACAGCCTCACTCTTATCCCATTCCACCGAGGCCAGCACCTTGTTTGGGACGGCACGGTGGTTGACACTCTAGCACCTTCTTATGTCAACCACTGTGCAACCACCCCCGGTTACGCGGCAGCGCGTGCGGAGCGGGCCAAGCTGAGGAAGTACGTCGCACTCTAAGCAACCCACCTTTTTCCCCCCTTGCTCTTGAGACCTTGGGCGGGCACGTCCCCTTCACTGCGAACTTCCTCGAAGGGGTCTACCATAGGCTGATCCGCGCCACCGGGGACAAGCGCGCAGTCTTTCCTTTTGCAACGCCTGTCCCTCGCTGTTCAGAGGGGCAATACCATCGCCTTCCTCGGGACAATGTCGACTTCAGCCCCGGTCCCAGCTACCCCCCCCCACCCACAATCCCTAGAAATAATTCCTAATTACTGTATGTTTGAATAAATCGTATATATCAGTCATGTAAACGTATGTTTGAATAAATACGTAACAATCAGTCATGTAAACGTACGAAACGTGGATTCAATCTACATATATTTATATATATATATATATATATATATATGTAAGGCGTAGCCGACACAATAGAGAGCAGCCACAGTAGATACATGCATGCAACGTGCACAAAGGATGAACAGCATGTGAGACATGCAGTGCACGCACCATACACACGTGCAGTGGGTGACATGACCGCTAGTGCCGGCAGGGCTTGGTATCATTACTGGCACACATCGAACAGAGACTCTGCCTCTGCGAATCAGACAAAAAAAGCGTGTTGCCGTGGTGAACTGTCATTGAAACTGTGTACTAAATTGGCGATGATAATGGTGCTGATTTAAAACAATCCGTGTCCAATATCCTACCCACAACAAGCCCTTCCCCTCAAATCCCTACACTTCAGAAACGGGATGTGAATAGAGTACCACTGAATTTTCAGCAAAATCGGCCAGTTTTTCTTTCCACAATTCCAAGAAAAGGACACAGCAGCGAGAAGAGGTGCGAAGACAAGGAGTACGCGCAGTGGCAAAGGTGATAACGGTGAGCATAGGTCTAGGTAACGAAGCCGGACGGCCACTATGAACCATCGGTGCTGATGATGGGGTTGTCCAATGCGCCAGCTCAGTTCCAGCAGGTTATGACAAGGATCAAGGAAAGTTTGGAAGATAATGTTGCTCTTCCTTCTATGGACGATTTGATAACGGCCAGTGACAGCAAGGATGAGCAGTTAATGAACATCGAGTCAATTCTAAAAGCACAAAGTGAGGCCAAATTCTCTGGGCGGTTGGATAAGTGCGTATCCTTCATGGAAATGGTGGACTTCCTAGGATTCAAGTTATCCAAGGATGGAGTCAGGCCGGGTACAACAAGCTTCGGGCAATCGAAGAAATGCCAACACCAAAAAGCGTTGCAGACGTTCGAAGGTATCTTGGACTAGCTGGGATTCGCGACGATTGCTTCTCCCTTAACTGCGTTGCTGAAAAAGCCGACGAACTTTGTGTGGTCCGATGTATGTGAACAAGCATTTCAACGACTACGTCACGCTTTACTGAACGGACCAGTGCTAGTGAAGTTTGAACACGGTCTACCGACGGAATTGCACACGAACGCCAGTGGGCTCGGGTTGGGTGCTCTGTTGCTGCAGAAAAGCAATGGACATTTGCGATTGGTGTACGCAGTGAGCCGAAAACTATCAGCGACAGAAAGCCACCACCACTCAACAAAGTTGGAGCAGATGGCTATTGTCGGGGCATTGCAGCGACTGCGACATTATTATCCCTACGGTCAGCCGTTTACATTAGTCACCGACTGTACGGCGGTAAGCGCACTGCAATCAATAACACCGACGGGACAGGTCGCCAGATGGCTAGATCAACTAGAGGAATTCACATTTACGATTAAACACCGCCCGGGAACAGCGATGCAACACGCGGATGCTCTAAGCCGCAACCCCGAAGACTTGTGCCCTACGGGAGATGACGACGATTACTCGACGAGCAGCAGAAAAAGCTGGTGTTTGTATCTTTAGAAGACGAAGTGTCAATGATCCAAGCAAATGATGACAATATTAGAGAACGAATTGATATCTTAAAGGAGGATGAAAGAGAAAGAACGATGCATTGTCCAAGGCTTTGTTTTAAAAGAGGGTGTGTTGTACAAAGAACTTAGTGATACGTCGCACAGCAGGGGGAAGAGACTCTTCATTGGTCCGCAGGCTATGCGAAAGTGTGTATGCGCTCTTTCCCATGAAAAAGGGGGACACTTCGCTTAGGCCAAGACTGTTGGCATTAACCTTTTAGGTATTACTATTAGGAGCTGTTGGGGGCACCTTTGCTTATTCTCTGCTGAGGCTTGTCAGATAGGGGAACAGCTGAGGGTCAGCTCGAAGAACAGTATAAGACTGTTGACATTGTCCCCTGGATGGCCTACTGGTGAGCGTCTTGGACTGCTAGACCGGAAGGACATGTGGGTTGGGTTCAAATCCTGTCAGACGCTTTGGAGAATCTCTGGAGCTCTTTATCATTTTTCTTTATCTGAAGATTCTTGCCAGGTATGAATAAGGAAAATAATAAGCAATTCTTTTGGGCGTGGCCGACACCATAGAGAGTAGACACAGTAGATACATGCATGCAACGTACACAAGGATGAACCGCATGTGAGACATGCAGTGCACGCACCATACACACGTGCACTGGGTGACATGACCACTAGGGCTGCTGACAGGGATTGGTATCACTACTGGCACACATCGAAAGGAGACGCTGCCTCTGTGAATCAGACAAGAAATGCGTGTTGCCGTCGTGAACTGTCGTTGTAACTGTGTAATAGATTGGCGATAATAATGGTGCTGATTTAAAAAAATCCGTGTTCAATATCGTACCCACAACAAGCCCCTCCCCTCAAATCCCTACATATATATATATATATATATATACCGCGTCAAAATGATAGCCCGTGTTTCTTTTTTTTTTCTCAGCCGTAAGTAACACTGCAGTTTCCCTTTGAGTCATTCAAATATATCACATTTCAAGAACATCCCACGAATATTTAGTTATCTAGCTCACATGTAGACATTTGATATCGGAAATTGTCGTTTTAAGGATGCGTCAAAAGGATAGCCCACTTAGTGCTTGTCGAACACACCTGAGTTCAAACATCGTTCTCTTACAATTTTTTTTACAAGTTCAATATTTTGTCGGGCCGCCGCCGTTCTCCAGAACAGAAATTAATTGACTGGGCATAGATTCATAAAATTTACGTATGAGGTTTTGATCAATAACATGCCATTCGGCTACCAAAGCTTTTTTTAGCTCAGGTAGCGTTTGATACTGCTTACCGCCTTTAAAAAGAGCTCTAGATAAGATGCTCCACAAATTTTCTATAATATTCAAGTCTGGAGAACGTGTGGGCCAGCTCAGAAACTGTATGTCTTGAGTTTCGAAGAACTCAATGACTATCGTCGCCGTATGAACTGCGGCGTTATCCTGCTGGAAGATGATGAATCGTTCAGTACAGATCTTCTCGGAGTGATTCCTGAGTTGATCCTCCAACATACAAACGTAGGCATGGCTATTCATTCGCCCATCTTTTTTTTTAAGGGGGGGTGTTGCCATGCAAATGCATGCCAACACGATGGCCGTTCCCCCTTATGGAACTGTTGACGATGTTCAACAGCACCACCCTTCCCGGTATCCCTTAGCGCATTCTTCAGTAAAGGGTGGTGAGATGTGTACAAGCGCAGCCACGAGCACCACACATCGTCCTAACCGTACGGACACGACGTGGTTAGCTGACTCTCAGCTGCTTCCCTTCTCTCTCACTCTCTCAAGACCAGACTTTCTCTCAATACATCTGTCCACTTCCCGCCTGTGAACAACTACTGTGGTCAATAGGGTGTCTGTAGAAAGCCCCGTGTATGTAAACAAGCAGTATTTATGACGCATACAGGGAGTGTACGGTGCCTTCCTTTCTGCACAGCGCTACCTATGCCGCAGGCCACATTAGTTGCCACTACTACTTAACAAATCTTATTGCGGAGATACTGCCCATAAAAGTAAATATGACTCCACTCAGATTTGAAGCTCAGACTCCACAAAACTCCCTTTTTGGTACTGCCTACCTTGTCCACCACGCCATGCCTGCAGGCTCATTCGCCCATCTACGAAGACCAAATCGGTCTTCCCATTGTAGCCAATACCGTAGTATACCTTCGAAACCGCCAATACAAAGACCGATGCGAACGGATCTTCGCCATAATGCAACTACCCATGCAACTAATCACTGTTTCTGTAAGTCGGACAATGAGAAAACTATAAGGAGATTTCAGTATTTTATCCCTGTTGCACATATAGTGAAAGACTAGCCCGTTTTGTTAAAGGTAGACTTTCTTTATAGAGTCTAAAGGTAAATCCTGCATGAACACCAGCTCTTACAACTAAGGTATTTGCCTGGTAGTGTCAGACCCTTACTGACTATACCCCGAACTGATTGACTTGGGGCACTGACCGGGACGGTCAAATTATTAAAGATTTATTACTTCAGTCAGTGCCTTGCAGGGACCGGCAGTTGATTGCAACCATGTCCTATCCCTCAATTTCTCCGCTGGGGCGAACCCTCCCGCCCAGCAGCGGGTAGGTTCCGGGCATTTTCCCTTCGGACCAGCTCTGCTATCCGCGCCCGTTCTAGCCTATCCTTCTCGCGGAGGATCCTTTCGGCTAGTGTGCTCCCTCTGTCCTACTTGTCTCTGGCCAGGCACACGTATGAAACGAACCCTCGGATCCGTTCCTGCATGGCAGTGTCAGTTCGGCGTCCGCGACCTCCTGCCGTACCTGCTCTGTGGCTCCACATGTTGCCAGCGTGTGAAGAGGATCGTCCTCGACTCCTGCATCGCACAGGACGCAGATGTTCGACGGGGCCTTATCAATCCTGTGGAGGTTGTTATGTCTTTAGAATTATATATATTGTTAGTTGACTAGGATATATATTAGAAGTAGGACTCACTTCATTGTTAGACCCAATTCGAATGGTATATCAACCGAGGTTGGTCTATAAAATATATATAACACCTTTTTTTTAAGAAAGTTCTTCATATATTTTTTCTGTTCCATCTCCGGGGTGCTCTTCGTATTCTAATCAATTAAATTGATTAATATATCGAGTCCATTCTAAATTATCCACCTTTACACGATACATGACTCTTCCAATTATTTTTTTAATTATCCCAAGAGACCAATTGGGGTATCTTCGGCCTCCGAAATCACGTACCGAAACTTGGGGGTTGAGTCATATTCTTAGGTTGGTGGGTCAAATCATTCATTTTCTCTTCATCTTTAAATGTTAGAAGGTCTAGGATAGTTCGGAGTTTCCTTCCAAGGAAAAGTTAGGAGTCTCACCAGAGAAGTTAGCAGAGCTCCTGTAAGATAATAGAAAAAATCGCGTGCAGAATCAGAGTCCTTCGTTCGTCGAAGTTTCTTGTAGTTCCTCTTGAATATATCGACGAATCTTTCGGCTAATCCGTTTGATTGTGGGTGGAAGGGAGCGGTTCTAACATGTAAGATGCCAAGTGATTTAAGAAAATTGGAAAATATCCCAGAGGTGAATTGAGGGCCGTTATCACTAACAAATGTGAGAAAATGTTTTGTAAGACTTGGATGGTTGTGTTGGTGGATGCAGTGTTCATTGAGTAAATTTCAGGCCAATTAGAATAGGCATCTATAACTATAAGAAACATTTTTCCTTCTAGAGGGCTTGCGAAGTCACTATGTAGTTTTTCAAATGGTCGAGTGGTTTTGGGCCAATGCTGGAAACGTGTTCTAGTTGGATTTCGAGAATAGTTAACACGGTCAGGACATTCACGTATCAGGTTTTCAATATCATTATCCATATTGGGCCAATATATATATATGATCTTGCCAATTGTTTTGATCGAGTTATACCCAGGTAATTAGTATGCAATTGTTTTAACAGTTTTTTTTGTAGAGTTCTTGGTATTACAATGCCTGGTATTACGATGCTTTAGTAAAAGGCAGCGTTTTCTGATAGATAGTGTGTCACAGCGATTATAAAAAGAATAGAGGGGATTATTAGGTTGTAGGTTATTAGGCCATTTTACATTTTTAATATGATATATTACCTTTTGTAAAATAGTATCATTATCTGTATCATGGCGAATGTCTCTTAATGTTATTCGTAGGGAATAGATGATTTCTAAAAATGCTGAATTGAGATCTCGTTCTATTAGAGAAAATATTTCATCTTCTGGTTCTTGTTGTCTTTGTTGATTTATTATAAGACGTGATAGAACGTGAGCATTTCTTTCTTTCTTTTTCTATTTGACCATATTTTTGTTCTGTTTTGGTTAAGGATCTGCTCGCATGTTGAATGGCTTTTTCTGATCCATCAGGATATCGATGGGATATAATTGCACCTATTCGATGTTGGCTAGCATCTGCTGCAACGATAATAGGTAGTTTTGGATTATAATGGGTTAGAAGTAGTTTTCACATTCTTTCGACCATAGAAACTTTTACACCAAATGGAAGTCTATGGTATCGATAAAGACCTTTTGGAGTATTTATAGTCAATAGTGGTTGAAATTCTTCATCAACTTCTATTTGCAGGTATGCATCAGTAAAATCGATAGTGGAGAAATATCTGCCGCCGTTTAGAGTAGTAAAAATATCTTCGGGTATCGGTAATGGGTAATGGTGACCTTCAAGGTTATTGAGACCTGCAGAGAAATCTGCACATAATCGAATATCACCGATTTTTTGTGTACTGGTACACCTGGATCAGCAAAATCAGAGTACGTCACTATTTTATATTTTAGGAGTATTATTATTATTAGTAACTCGAAGGTTAGCCTTAACCTTAGTGGCTTAGTGGTGCACAAAATGGGGCCTCAAGGAGCTGGACGACCTCTATGCTGAGGCAAGGAAGCTGGGGGAAATTGTTATTTCCACACCTCCAAACACCAAAGCTGAGCTGAAAACAGGGATCGCCAACATAAGGAAGATCGTGGCAGCTCTTCAAAGCAAAGAGGGAGTCAATTTCGGAAGGCCGAATGACATCACGGCAGAAATGGATAGGAAGCTGGAGGAGAGTAAAAGGCGGGTACTCGAGAGTACTCTGCTCAAGACTAAGGAGGAGCTCGCCGAGCTCAAGCTAAAGTTGGCAGAACAGGATGTGTGCCTAACCAGACTAAAGGAGCGGCTGAAGGAGGCCGAAAGGGCGAAGGGCAACCCTGCCAAAGCAGAGGAGGAAGGAAGAGCCCAAAAGATCCTGCAGGAGCTGCGGGAAGCCACGGGGGTGCAGCAGGTGATGCCGCTCCTAAATAAAGACTGGCCCCGCAAAGCGTACCAGGGCACGCGGATGCTCAGCAAGAACGTACTCGGCGATAGAGAAATAAGGGCGGTACTCATCCAGGATCAGAACAAGGATACGGACCTCATCCGACGTCTAGGCCAGCTCTTCCCAGCCGCGATGCGACTGCAGGAGATACCATCAGGCAGAGTCGGCACACTGGAAACACAGCAGAGCACTCTAGATGTGGGCGAGCCTGAACCGGAGACGATGGAGACTAGCCGGAAGCTAGTAGTCGGCAAAATAGGTGAACAGGCGGAGGCGGAAGCCACCCTAGAGGTGCTCCAGAAGATGGCCGAGAAGATGGAAAAAATGACAGGCGGAGTATGGAAAGACGGCAGCGGGAAACCCAAAGTGGTCTTGCACATCACGGACGCTGCCTGCCCATAGCAAGCGAAAAAAGCAATGGAGTACTGTCTGTTGGGATCTGGGGGCAAGATCGACCTTTGCAGGAAGAAGATGGGCCCAAAAGTAACAGGCAACAAGGGAGGCCAAAAACGGAGCAACCAACAGGGAGCTATCGTGGTAGCCATCAAGGATGGCAAAACACAGGCTGAATGGTCAAAGGTGCTCCAGAAGAATGTCGACCCAAAGCAAGCAGGTGTCACGGTTAGAAACATAGTGCACCTGCGGAATGGCAACTTGAAGGTTATCTACACGGAGAACCAGCGAGGCGCCACAACAAGCTTCCTGGACACCATCCAAAGGCAGACATCGCTGACCGGATCGGTCCACAACTTAAAGCTCCGAGTCAGGAACCTAACAGAGGGTATCACGGAGAAGGAGATAGAAGAGGCGATCAGGAAGGAGCTAAACCTTCACTCCACGGAGATCCTCACAGTCGAAACACCAAGGCAAGGCTCAACCGGAGAATGGGGAGCGACGATAAGCCTGGACAAACAGAAGGGCGATGCCCTACTGGCACGCCGAAGACTCAGAATCGGCTGGATGTCTTTCCCTGTAAGTGACTGGCTATCGCCCCCGTGCTATTTCCGATGCCAGCGGGTTGAACACATCGAGAAGGACTGCACTGAGAAGAAAGTCGACAGAATTCGGTGCCACCGATGTGGCGAATTGGGCCACTCGGTCAAGGGTTGCACCAAGACCGCACAATGCTACAACTGAGGGCCCACGCAACCCGATACGCTCGAGAGACCGGCGCACTCCGCAACATTTATGGAGTGCCCGAGGTACAGGGAGTGCATCCTAGCAATGAGGGAGAGCAAGATGCGCAACGGCCGCCAAGACCCACAAAACGGAGAGTCAGCTACCAGCGCACAAAGCAACGGACAGACCTCAACCGGTACGAGCGACAGCGATTATCAGCCCTACAAGAAGACGAGGAAAGACAGAACGGCGACCAATGCAACCGGGGTACAAAACTCCAACGACAAGCAATGACCCACCAAACCAAGTGCATACAGATCAACCTGTGCCGATCGGAGCGAGCGCATGACACACTGGAGGTAAAGATGCGGGAAGAGGTGGTAGATCTTGCGCTGATGAGCGAGCCAAACAAAAAATGGCTGCAGCGCAACCAAGATAAACAATGCCTTACCGACGAGCAAGAAGATGCAGCCCTCTGGATAAACTCAGGCACGGCTGTAAAAGCACAGGGGTCGGGAAAGGGATGGGTCTGGGCAGAGCTGGATGAAGGGCCAGTCGTCTTCAGCTGCTACATCTCGCCAAACACAAAAATACAAGAGTACAAGGATTTCCTGGACGGCCTAGGAGAAGAAATCAAGAGCTGTGAACGTTGCAACAAAAAGATCATCGTAGGAGGAGACTTCAACGCCCACGCAACCGAGTGGGGCAGCAGCACGACGAACGCCAGGGGTTGAGAAGTAATAGAATGGTTAGCTGAAACAGGTCAAACCATCCTCAACGACGGTCTGACGCCTACCTTCGCACTCAGGGAACAGGTCTCCTTCATAGACCTCACCCTTAGGAGCGAGTACATGGCAGAAGCCGTGACGACCTGGAAGGTACTGGAGGAGGACACCCACAGCGACCACGCCTATATATATTTCGAGTGGGGCGAGCAACAACCAGTCCATAACAGCGCCAGGACACCATCCTGGAGTGCTAAGAGGATGGACTTGGCCAAGCTGAGGGCCGAAATCATCACAGGAGGGCAACGACTGTTGGACGAGGGGGCACAACCCCAACCACTCGAGGTAGCAGAGGTCCTGAGAAAAGCCTGCGAGGCAGCCTCAGAGAGAGCGGAGCGACCAGAAAGAAGAAACCAGCCAAAGTACTGGTGGACTGCAGAAATTGCAAGCCTCAGCAAAGCATGCAACAAGGCGAGACGGAAGCACACGAGGGCTCGAGCAAGAGGGACGGGAGTCGCGGAAAAGTGGGAGGCACTTCCCGAAGCTAGGAGGGAGTACGCAACAGCAATCAAGAAAAGCAAGAACCAAAAGTGGAAAGAACTATGGGAAAAGGTTGAACAAGACCCATGGGGCGACCCCTACAAAATTGTGATGAATAATCTCCGGAAACCCAAGCCGGCGCTCCCAAAGGAACTGGTGGAAGGAGCGGTAAGGAAACTATTCCCTAACCACCCAGACCGACCAACGGAGGCCGTCAGGGAGGAGGACGTCCCGCTCACAACTCAGGAAGAAATCCTGGAGGTCATAAACAGGCTGCCGAAAAACAAGGCGCCGGGACCGGACGGAATACCAGCAGAGGCCGTCAAGATTCTACGCAAGAGAAACCGGAGGTCTTCAAACGGATGATGGACGGGATGTGGCGAGAGGGTCGGTATCCAGGGGAGTGGAAAAGAGCGACACTGGTTCTCATCCGAAAACCACGGAAGCCCGCCACGGACCCAGGAGCCTACCGCCCGATCTGCCTGCTCGACACTCTGGGCAAGGCCGTAGAAACGGTCATCAACAGAAGACTTACTGCGGAGCTCGAAGCCAAAGGGGCCCTGTCCGACTCTCAGTACGGGTTCAGGTAAGGCCGCAACACCGAAATGGCTATAGGAAGAGTCTTGGAAGAAGCGGAAGCTCAACGGAGGAGGAATCAGTGGTCAAGAGAACTCTACGCTCTGATCTTACTGGATGTAAGAAATGCCTTCAACTCCCTAAGCTGGCAAGTCATCATCGACACCATGAGGGAGAGAGGCGTCTCACCATACATCCAGAGGATCATCGCATCGTACCTGAGCGACCGCTCGGTCACATATGGGACCACCTCCTATGCCATGACCGCCGGCGTTCCACAGAAGTCCGTCCTCGGACCTCTGCTGTGGAATATGGCCTACCATGATGTCCTAAAGGTGGCAAACTCACAAGGAGTAAACACCATGGCCTACGCGGACGACCTGGCGCTACTGGTGACAGCACGCAAAGAAGATGTCCTTGAGGAAAGGGCGCAGAACGCCCTCCGCCTCATCAGCGAGTGGATGGACGGCCACGGCCTCCAGTTGGCCCCAGAAAAGAGCGAATGTGTCATGCTGACCGGGAGAAAACAGCACCGAGCGACCGAGCTGACTCTTAACAGAGTCCGCATCGAAGTAAAAAACTCGGCGCGATACCTCGGGGTAACGTTGGACAAACCGCTGACCGGCAGCGCCCACATCGGCCGAGTCACCGACAAAGCAGCAAAGGTGGCAAACAGCTTTTCGCAAATCCTCCCCAGGACGAAAGGGGCATCAGAAGATAAACGCAGGCTTCTGGCAAGCGTCGCCGAATCAACGGTGATGTACGCAGCACCCACGTGGGGCCCCGCAGCGATGAAGCTGAAAGGAAACCAAGCCAAGCTGCTGAAGACCCAAAGGCTACTTGCGGTCAGAGTCGCACGGGCCTAAAGGACGGCAGAGGCCCAAGCGGTCATAGCCATAGCCCGAATGATCCCATGGCCCAGGCTGCTCAGGGAGAGGGAAAGGCTAAAGGAGGACCCGGGGCTGGGAATGAAGGAGGCCTGCCGGAGGACTCTCCAGGGGCCTGGACACGTCGCCTCATCCCCCTTACAAAATGGCTGGAGAGGAAGCACGGCGATACCACGTACTATCTGACCCAAGTACTCACAGGGCACGGGTGGTTTCAGAAATACCTCAACAGGATCGGTAAGGCCCCCGACGCGAAATGCGTCTACTGCGAGACTGGGGCTGAGGACGATGTTTTACACACAATCCTACACTGCCCAGCCCTCGAAGAAGCCAGGACCGAACTGACGCAGGACTACGCCTCAGTTAGAGACATGATTGAAGACATGCTGGAGAGCGCAGAGAAGTGGGCAAGGGGTTTACACAGGGTTGAAAAAATCATGAGTAGGAAAATCGAACGAGAACAAAACAGAAGGAATGATGCAGGCAGAAACATGTGAGGTGTATATAATATATGTTATGCTTGTGTGATGTGCTAAAGTCACCCAACGAAAAATAGATCCGGTGATGTAATATGTTAAATGTTTCCGGCGGATCCCAAAAAAAAAAAAGTGGTTTTAAGATCATTTACTAATTCGTCCCAATATTCTCGATAGAATGGTTATTCTCGATAGAATTTATCTTTTCTTCTGGATCTCCGGACAGTCTGACCCATAGTTTTTAAACTTTATTCATTCATTTATTTCCTGAAGAAGAATATCATGTTCTACAATATAGCATTTCCATAATGTTGTCCTCCCCAAAGTGTGAACCTTGTTATAAAGTAACCTATACAACTGAGTTTCGCATATCTGCTGCTCGTTAAGAAACGTTTACTAGTTTTAAGTGGGGGTCGTCCTAATTCTTCCCAAATATGTTTACTGATGACGGTCACGTCAGAACCAGTATCTTGTCTTAGTTCCTTCAATATTAATTATTCTATAGATCCGGGTAGATTTATGATTTATGGGAATATCAATAGCCGCAATATCAGTATTTCTGAACTATCGGAATCAAAATGAACTGTCCTGACTTGGGTGTGTGTAGATCTATTTGGCTGGGAATCTATTATATCGATTATTCGATTGACGTCGTGGTTGCCTTGACTGGTTAAAAACTCTTCTCGATTGGTTAAAACAAAATTGGTTAGAACGAGCATAGGAATGATTTTCTTTATGGCCGTATTTACTACAAAATATGCATTGGTGTGTTTTATATGGACAATTAACATTCCAATGGAGGCCACCGCAAGCCTTGACAAGGTTTTTGGTTTATACAATGGAACATTTTTTGGGGCTTTTGGAATCGAGATCGTGTGTCTATTTTGTGAATTAATAGATTAGATGATATTTTGGGTAAATGACTTACCTGAGACTATGTATCTTTCAACTGGACAAACTGTTTAATATGGAGATGGAGTGGTGTTGCTAGTGTCGTGTCAAGTTTTTCATCTAGGAATTTTAGAGCGACTTGGCGTATGTCATCATAGTCAGGCTTGGTAAAGCCACACATTCATATAAAACATTTAACCCTTTCGTCGATCAGTTTGCCAATTTCTCCAACTTGGAAGAGACGATTGATTTTACAGGTGTACTCATCAAACGTCATGTTACAGTCGTTGTCACAGGTAGCCTTAAAGAAGACATACCGTCTAGAACTCGAATGACAAATTATGTCCGAATAGTTCCGTTAGATGTTGAACGGTCTCAATAAGATTGAGTTGAGTAGGGGTTTTGGGTAATATATGTGAGCTAAAGCGGTCGAAGCAAACCTGATCCAATTTCTGGATAATAAACTGGGTTTTGTCTTCGTCTGTCAGGTCTTCTCCTTCTTTCTGAAGAAGGCGTCGAAGTAACGACTGTACCAGCTCTCGAAAATATTCCCGTTCACTGGGTCGTAGGTGAACTTTGGGATTCGATTGTGTAGACCTTGGAGAATTGAGTCTTGAGATGGTTGTTGTCGAGATTGTTGTGGTAACACTTTTTGTAGGGCCTGAGCAATTTGTGTGCTTTGGTTTTCTGAAATCCGGGTGATCATTGCTTCTAGCTGTCTTTGGTTCATTTTAATCCTCGTCGCCAGTTGGGATGTCTTTAGAATTATATATATTGTTAGTTGACTAGGATATATATTAGAAGTAAGACTCACTTCATTGTTAGACTCAAATTGGAATGGTATATCAACCGAGGTTGATCTTATTTATATATATTTTATATATAACAGAGGTAGGATTTGAAGTCCCCGGGCCCTGTGATGACCTGGGTTAGTAAGTAGGTTATTTCCCCACCTAGTCTTTCTAGCCATGCCTTGATGTCCGGTATGACATACTTCAATGCCGCCCCTTGGGCGAATCCAGGGATGCTGTCCCGTTCTGCTTACCCGGCAGCTAGGGTCCGTTTCCAATCGAACTTCCCCTCCGTGAATCGCTTCCGTCGCTGTTCAGATTTGAGGTCCCAGGGTGCCGTTCCAGCGAGGACCATGGCCGTTTGAGTGCTCACCGTTCTGTATGCTTGCGCGACCCGGAGAGCCAGCGTTTGCTGCGTTCTCCTGAGGGTCCTCTTGATGTGCGCGAGACGTCGGAGCCAAGGCCCACACCGGGACGCCGACCACCATGATCGATTCAGCGACCGACAGCAGCAGGCGTCTTTTGCCTTCTCGCGGGCCGTGGATGTTCGGCAAGATCCGGCAAGGCCGACGGTAGCTTTAGAAGCCTTCGCTGCCACTATCCTGACGTGCGCGGCGCCCCTCATGGCCTTGTCAAGGTACACCCCAAGATACCTGGCCGAATCTGCGGCTGGATTCGGCTGGATTCTCCTCTCCAGCCAGCACGACCTGGACGCTTTCGTTGCTGCCGCCCCCTGGTATTCATATACAGCCAATGTCAAAGGTAGACTGTAGATCGGCTTGTGGCGTATCATAGTAATAATAATAAAAATTGCAGTAATCTATTAGTGACTCTCCTCGGCTGTTATGTTCGACCATAGCTATCCGGCAGATTGCGTCGAAGGCACCTTCGCAGTTCCCTCGTAACGTTGCGGTTTTCGAGGCGGCATACCCTTACCGCCCAGAGCCCTTCACGGCAACCCATGCTGACTGGGCATCACCTTCGTGGCTGCATGTCCTCAAGGTACAGCTGTATAATCGTTGTCCTGGTTGATTTTGAACATCCCAACGACATCTGACCAACTGCCGTGAACAACCCACTGCAAGAACCTGCGAGGGTGACAATAGATTCATGCTGGATTGCCCGTACCTTAGGCTTGCCAGTGAGAACGTCAGTCTAGAGACCGCTGAAACCGCACTAACACGCCTAGCATTAACTAGAGGACGAGAAAGCAAACTGCTGTCGTCTTGCGCCGTGATCTAATTATTGGCCAGTTTGAATTAAAATTAGGCGAGTAGTGAGACACAACAATTAGCAAGTAGGCGGCGCGAAAGCCGCTAGTATTCGGCTTTCGTTGGGCTTTTTGAAATGGCAGCCGGCGGACTAGGTCACTCAGACTTGCATTCTCAGAAGGAAAGTAAGGTAAGGTAAGCTTTATCGGTTTATTAAAGGAGCTGCAGTTTCACAATGCTTAAGCTCTCTTATATGTCATGCAGCGGGACTCGAACCTGTTGAAGAAATGTCCAGCTACGTTCACGTTAGTTGCTTTGAGCATACTGTTGCAGTGGACGAGATATGGGTCAGCATTTATAGGGGACCGGAAAAAGATCAAGTGAAACAGTGGGTACGACCAGGTGAACCGGCGATGGCGATAGCAGTACCAAATAGATTTGAGCCCAAAGTAATGGTAGCACTTGACATGGATTTCAACGAAATTTGCTATAGGAATAATGGGATTCCTGAATAATTGCCATGGCAATAGGAAGCACTCAGGGTGGCTGCCCGAGGACAATGCTAGGGCATATCGTACCGATGAAATTAAGTCCTGGCTTGAGGCCAACAAACCTGGCGTCACCCCCCCCCCCCCCATTCTTCCGATTTAAGCCCGTGTGACTATGGTTGCTTCCATCAATTAGAGAGGGCTGTAGGTGGCCAAAGGTATGCAAACATCGATTTGCTCCGAGAAGCATTAAATAACGAAGTTATGAATGGGAATTAGAAATGGTGCATACATAGACGTCAGAAGGCTGCCAGAACTCTGGGACCATAGTTTAAATAAAACGAGATGCATGCATCTAACTCATACTAAAATACTTCTGTTTTAACTCACCTAGTTTAGCCGATATTGAAATGTATATGTGTGCCGTTTTTTGGGTCAGCGGAATACATATATATATACACATGGACCTTTATATGGACCTTTATAAGTTCGCGTCTAGAATCACAACTCACAAAGAAAATCAACAGCTCGAAGTCGGCAATCAGTTACTAAAATTTATTCGATGAAATGAAGGGCCGAAGCGAAGACCCACCCAACGTGTCGACGGTAAATATGTATGTATATATAATTGTATATATATATATATATAAGTCAGATGCGGTAAAGCCGGCCTTGTCATCGATAGTAAGACCGGCAGCAGTACGGTTGTTAAGAGCGAACTGAACCGCAAGCTGCTCCGCCGCCAGCACGTCAGTGGCGATTGCTCTAACTCTTCCTCCAATTGTCGTTCGAGGCGTCGGAAGAGCTCGCAAAACCTCGGTTGCGTCCATCCCTGTCATTTTGATCGCGATCCCTATCCGCTCCTCGTGTGTCCGCTCGACCTCCAGCGGCCGGAGCCCTCCTCCAGCTGGTTTCAGTTGTTGTCGAGTCACGATCCGTGCCTCCTCCCCGATTCGACCGATTGAAGTCCCTCCCGTCCCTTCTGTCCGTGTCGCGATCTCGTCGAGCGGTCGACGGTCCAGTGCGCCAGTTGCTGTTGAGCGAGGGGTCTTCGCGTGCTCCGCCTCCCGAGTTGCTTGAGCCCCACCATCCACCATCTTTGTCTCGATCGCCTCGGGCTCCGTCGCTAATGGGTCCAGTACGCCGCCACTGCTGTTGCGGTTGTGATCCGGACGAGCCTCCGTCGCCATCTCGAGAGCGTCCCCCTGCCGCGGCAGCCGCCGCCTCCATCTTCTCTTGCCTTTCACGTTCGCGTTTTTCCTGCTCCTCCTCTTCCTGCTTCTTCTGCAAGGCCATCTTCTCTTCAATCTCGCGTTCGCGTTGACGTTGTTTCGCTTCGAGAGCCTCGCGAGCAGCCTTTTGTTCTTCTTCAATTCTGCGGCGCTCAGCCTCTTCAGCTTCCCTCCGTTTTCTCTCTTTCTCGGCGCGATACTTGTTACGACGCTCCTGAATGCGTTCCTCCTATGACAACAAATGTAAAGACCAGATTTAGGATATTTAGGATATGGACACCCGACCAGCCACTTGCTAACTTGCCATGAGAACTGGGGGAGACAAGCTACGCCAGCACAGCTGGCCTATTGGTCATCTGAGCAGAGGCTGACGAGCCACAGACGACTTTGCGCGAGGTGCACGGAAGTCCACTGATCATTCTTTCAGTCGAGGGCGTGTGATCATTTATAATTGAACCTATCAGCTCAGTTCTGTTTGGAACAATAAACTTCAAATGGTCATCATTATTATCATCATCACTAATCGTATGCATTGATGAAATAAATAAAACCTCTTTTTTTTGTTGCGATGACATGAATCAATCGATTTACCTTCCTCTGAGCAAGGCGCTTAATTTTCTCGCTCGCAAGCCTCGCGTCGAATTCCTGCTTGAGCTTCTTATACTCTTCATATCGTTCAGCTTGCAGTTTCTGAATGAAGCGTTCTTTATCTTCGGCCATGCGGCTAAGTCTTCGTTTCTGTTCCATGGCCAGATGGCGCTCGGCAACCGCGCGCTCCACCCGCTCATGCTCCAGCTCATCCCAGAGTTTGCGTTTTTCCGCGTCGCGGCGAGCGAACTCCTTCTCCAGAAGAGGAATCTCTTCCAAACGCTTGGCACGCTCCATGTGGTCAATCTGGAACAACCAGCATTTCGTAGACGTTTTAGTGGCTAGTAGTGAGTTAGTCTACTTTCGCCTCACAAGCATCATCAAGATGAATTTTCCAATACATTTGTTCGTGTTCACTTGTGTGCTCTGCCATACAACAAATCTGTAGGGTATTATTACTATTACTCGTTTATGGGATAGAACATGCGGTGATGATTGTTAACTCTAGGTAATTAATATACATTCATACAAATGTCTATGAAGCAAAAGCCACAGATCGCCTCATCTCTATTGGCCATATTCGATCATTGCTGTAAGAAAACCGGCGATCCCTTAAGGGGTCACATGAATGCGCATAATGTTACACTAGTTTATACCTTTCGCTCCTGCTTGTACATGCGCTGTTGCAGTTCGCGACGCTCCTTGGTCCAGTGATCAAGTTGAATTTGTTGTATATCTTCGGTGTTCATGCTTTCAAGCATTTGCTCTTCAATACTCTCGATCATTTTGGCGCCGAACTCGGTTCGCTTGAGCGCCTCAATCTTCTCTGCCATCATCTTCTTACGGCGTTCTTCCTCCTCACGAGCTAGACGAAGGCCTTCGCGTTCCTTGGCCTCCTTGGCCAGACGGGCGGCCTCGGCTTCTCGAAGGCGGAGCTGGCGGCGTTCCTCCTCTTGACGTTCAGCTTCCTCACGCGCCAGACTCTTGTTCTCAAGCTCCTCCTTGCGTTTCTCAATCTTCGATTGCCTCTCAAGGATTTTACGCTGTTCACGTTTCCATCCCGCAAGATATGCTTTGTGCAGCTCTTGACGGAGGCTTTTGCGTTCGGCGTGAATGCGCTCTGGTTGGATGACATCGACGCTTTGACGCAACACCCGATACAGCTTCTCGAGCTGTGAACGGATCAGATCCGACGGCATGGCCTGCAGATACGGCCCTCCCTGATCTATTGTCTCTTCGCGCTGCGAGATGGAAAGCTCGGAGCCGAAGTGCAGAGCCTGCCGCTTATGATCGATACGTACCTGAAGGCTGTGTCTGCGCACAGCATCGACGACGGCCGCCTCCAGCTCAAAAGCATTAATCATTGGGCAAAGCTCAAGTACGCGAGCGATAGAGATCGACTCGTACACCTGGGCAATCTCACGCAGCAAACGGCAGACCATCATCGCCTTGAGACCCTTAAGGTACACGGTGAGCTCATCGTTAGGTGGTGTGGTGCCCTCTTTCACACCCTCCTTACCGGCGGCTTCCCCGCTCGCTGCAGCAGTCGATGCCGACCATTCGTTAATGAATTCGAAAACCTTGCCGACGCCCCCACATAGATTAAGCGGGTCAAAGTCGGTTTCGAGCAGAGCGTACAGCCTCTGGATCTCCTTGGGCGCGAGACTGACAATGTTCAAGCGCTGTAGATCCCGCACAAGGGTATGCCTTGATGGGGAATTCGCCAATCCAAGTAGGTTGGCCAACACCCGAACATTCTTGTCCATCACTGACTCATCGGTTTCCACTAGGTTATCCATCTCGGGCCGTGTAGCTGGCAATGGGGTCGCCAGAGTGGCGAGTACAACGCGTGCAGCCAAACGCCGTAATTCCTCACCTGTGATGCTCTTCTTCAAATCCTGTAACAAGGACAAAGGGACGAAATGCATTTGAAGCGAGGTGATTATGAGTTTGGAATACTTAACAGTCTAATTCATAACGTTAAACATATACTTGTCAATAAACACCGTCGATATAATAATTGCACATGCTTTCAGATTTGTCCACTCTGTGACGGCACCACGTGTCAAAGCTGATGTACGTCCGTCGACGAGTTCCCCTGGGTGTCCCGATCAGTTAGGAAATCTATACCTTCACGAGATTGAGATGCTTGAGTAACGCCGAAGCATGGAAGAGTCCATTGCCCGCCTTCAGAAACACGAGCGCTAGGCGCTGATAGTAGCTGGCCATCAGTTGGGGCTTCGTGGACTTCTTCGAGAGGCACATCATTGCGTGAATATCCTCGGCGGCCTTGTATGCCTCCTGCCACAGTTCCATCTTAATCGCCATATCGAGCTGGGTCAGGCGAGTCTCCAAGTGCATTTGCTGCGTCTCTGCGGCCTAAAAATCACACAGATTGTACAAGGTTATCCAGTGCTACCATAGTATATCATCACATACGCAATCGGTTTGTCATAAAGTTCCGAATTGCATAAAGTTCCAAATTGGCATACTAGTAGAAATTGATAAGAACAAAACGACTCTTCAACGAAGAGGTCAATTGCTGACGCTACAACATTTCACTCACCTGGAGATTGATTGCTGTGGCCTGCTGTGGGAAACGATTGATATAAGCCAAATGTCCACGGAGATTGTCGCACAGTTTGCGGAACTCCGTCTTGCGAGCATAGTTCACGCAGAAACGAAACGCTGCCTGGGCGATATCGTGATATAGACGTTCGACACGCGAGTTGTTTCTCAGGAGTTCCAAACATTGACGGTAGGATTCCCACAAAAATTTCACCCATGGTGTTAGGAGGACTCGATCACTACGCTCCTGGTTGCCCTCGCTAGATACAGCCGATAGCAGAAGACTCTCAGGTGTTGCGACCTGAAACAGAGACGTTACAAGAAAGAGAGATCATCTATATGGAATCATAGATACAATACATTGTCATTTGAATTTCAGATATTCTTTAAACTTATTTCGCATTGTTATCCCATCTAAGAGGAATATAACTGTTATCCAGGCGACTGTTTGGGTAATGGTAGTTGTAGTCCTAAAGCTATAAGAGTGGTTAGATGTTGAAAACATTCGGTTCATATACGATGCTAGTACGCACCTGGTCAAGGTCATCAACCATCGTTGTTTCGAGTACAGCCTGGGCGCTCTCCTTCCTGGCTGCCTCGGTCTTGGCTTCAGCCAGGGCAAGGTACTCCTTGACCACTTGTTCCAATGATGCAATGTTCACCTAAGTGGTTCCACAATGTTCCTCGCGATGTTAAAGGTTGATATAATGATGCGCTCTTATCATCTATTCTACATACAGTTATAGACCTCGTTACGTGCTTCAATGGCTGTAAAAGCATTGTCCTTTTACACGGGGGCGCGCGACATCAATTGCAATTGGTATCACAGATTGATGATCCGAAATCATGATCCAAAATAACCAGGAATTGAAATAAACGATTGTCGGCAGACTTGCGAGACCAGAGAAACGTGTTGACCGTTTCGCCGGCAACTGGAATGCCGTCTTATCTATATTCTACCTGGACAATTCACTTCACCAATTATTTGAATTCGATTGGCAAAGAAAGCGGCCAGGAACAACTTTTATCTCTACCTTTCCTTAGGAATAGGTCCTGATACTTTTAACGAAGGCCCAATTTCTAAGACTTATAGCTATAGGGCATTGGCATACATATATATATATATTATATATATATATATATATATAGTCATTATTCCGCACAACGTTTAATGGCCATCTCCAATTTAGCAAGTGCTCTATTTCGTTATTACCTGTTGGCAGATGATTCGATATTGGAAAAGTCCCTCCTTGGCAACATGGCTTTTCTTGAGGTCGACACATAGCTCCAGGTACATCGTCATGATGGGCTCGTGTACCTGCAATATCGTTCATTGGTAAAGACAAAGAGAATCAGTAAATAACGTTGTGTGAGTTACAATAGGACTCTGCCCTCTATTTATAGGTACATTATGGGATAGATTCATAGATGTTGTTCGGCTGAACAAGCATCCACTCAGCCATTCTTCCAAATAGAAATTGAACAATAAAATCCTTTGCTTTGTAGATATTTATTTGTTGGCAAGGGGAGAAACTTTTCGGCGCCTTGACGTTTACAAAAGAAGAATTTCTCTAACATGTTAATGATCTAGCAACAGACGTTGTCAAGATATCAGGAAATGTCAGGATCGTCTTCAATCACCTTTTGCCAGGTCCGATGTTTTCGTGACTTGATAACGTCATATAGCGCATCAAGCGCCGACGCTTTCTTGCCGACATCAATGAACTCTGAAACGACAGAAGGAAATCGCGAGAAAAATCAGAATAGTGGACAGAATTAATTTGATGCTATATTTCATACAACTATGTATACGATATAAGATCACAACAACTCCGAGTAGGTCCACTCGGAGCTACTGATCTGATACACTGCGCCAGTTGCGACCCAACAAGAAGTCGGCACGCCGACGACCATGACGCGAATGTCATCCCGTTAATCCGAATCCCGCTCTTCCGAGATAAGCCCAACGCATCGCAGCTACCTGGGATATGCGTGCTGACTGCAATGCGCGCTAGATCGCATCGTTCAATGCCACCGCTTTTTGAGCAGTATGCGGTTGGTCACCAGTGGCCGCCAGCGACCACCTATTCTGGACAGCATGAGCACTCATGGGTCTCACATTCTCCCAGCCGCTAAACAATGAGGAGTGAGTTCTTGTCCACCATCCGAAATGGGGTGCAGCCACTCGTCGCTTATCGACAGGAATGCCCCCTCAGGGCGAGCGGCTTCCCGTTCTAGTTCAGCTCATGTCCTTGCCTAGACTACACCGCTTGGCATCGTGGTTTGGTGCTGTTACACGGGTGATTTTTCCTCTCTCATCTCTCAAAACGTGTCCCTGAATATCACATCCAAATCGGACGTCCCTGCTGTTGCGACTCTTGAGGGCATAGCCCGAAATTGAATAGCTTTTCGTAGCGCTTGCTGGTGCTCAAATTATTCATGCGAAGCTAGTAGCGCGCGAAGGCTAGCCTGCCGAAAATTCCCTCTTGGATGACATTACTATTGTGGTAATTATAGGCAGTGCACGGTTCTACTTGAAAGGATAGCGATACTAGAGATAAAAGCTTCATTCTCAGATGAATTGTGGGTGAAAACACTCCTTACAACACTCCTCCTTGTTAGCACACAACCACCATATATACACCAGTCGAGTTTCTTCCCTAAGCTTAAAACATAGGACATGTAGACATATCTTAAACCTTCATGAGGTACTCGGTACTCGCATGTCGTCGAACGAAATCATTTCCATGTATTCATAATACAGATTTGCAAACTGAATATTCGCTTTAGTTCGATCTATCTGATTCCAAAGACGGGACCTATTTATATTAGCATCGAGGACAAAGTTATCTTTTATCTATCTTGGCTAATATAGTCTTCTTCACTGCGCCTCGGCGAGCCTAATTGTTTCTTTATAGCCACCGCTCCAGATAGAGATCGCATAGCATACGAGGGGCAGCATTAGCATCTTATTAAGTGAAGCGTAACCCCACAGTGAGGACTCCCGAGCTTTCGAAGTCGCCTTATAGACGCGATTATCAAGTAACATTTGGGCGCAAGGATCCCGAGGTGTGTCTGCCATTTCCGGGTCTCATGGATCATCAAGCCCAAACATTTGGTGGAAGGGGACAAAGAAATCACACTTCCACCGAGCTACACCTGGTCAGCTAATGTTGCCCTCTTCGAGTATCGGAATAATGTGAGGACAGTCTTTCTTTCGTTGACAACAACACATATATATGTAGATATATATTTAATTAACCTCTCCCTATGGATTATTTTAAATCTCTTATCCTATTATAAAATAAAATTATAAAATTCAAGTTATCTTCAATCTTCTTATATATGTATATACGGAGAGCGTATATCCCTCGACTTAGCTAGTCGATGTTACTTGTAACAACCAAACAAAGGCGCAGTAGACGTAAAATTGGCACAAAGCCAAAAACACCATTTTGGTGGTCATGTCTTTTATTACCACTACAGAAGGCATAGCTCCCAACGAAAGCCTCAACGCACTCTTTACAGATCGCGTTGGCAAGACCTAATAATAATGCGCCAGCTAGGCCACCAGGTGTACGGGGGAATAATCAAAATAGTCGAAATTGAAGAGGGCCTTTCAGAGCAGACCCACAACCGGTGTGAACACGAGATAAAAATAATATATTACAAGGTGTTCATAATATTTATTAGTATTCTTGGTGAAATATGCGTAAAACCAAAAAATATATATTACCGTCGAAATTACTCATTAGTGATTATACAATATGAGATTATTGGACCAACCACGTTTGCGGACGTTAGCCAGCTGGTCTGCCGTGTCTCAGTAATTCAGCATATATTCATGATGTGTGGTCCAATAATTAGGGTTAGTTTTTGAGTAAACGAACTAAGCTCAGGAGGCTCACCGAAATCAACTTGATTATATATTAAAGATAAAGTTTTTTATTTAAATATTTAGTAATACAACACAATAAAATAAATCTAATTTCAATAGCCTCCTACTGTCACTGTAACTGTCCGATAAGGTTAACCAGTTATCGCTGCCGCCGATATTTCCTCCTCTCAAAAAAAATATCGCTGCTATTTGGTCATGGTTATTGACTAATGTCGAATTTTATCTCCAATGTTGGTTACATTTAGTCATCGGCTGTCGCTTAATTATCGTCATCCGTATTTGCAATACGGCACTTGTCCCAAATTCGGTTTTATTCACAATATATATATATATATATATATATATATCTTAAAAAGGGGGTTCTGTAAATAGTTTTTAAAGCTGATGCTCAGCTGTTCTTAAAGCGGAAGCCCCAAGTCGAATGGGCTTCGAGGATCTGTGATGCCAGGCATGTTGGGCATCAATTAATACGAATATCGGAAGAATCTGGTCCGCCGTCTAAATATTGCTAGGCGCCTACACATGGCTACAACCTTATTAATGTCCCCGTGACGGCTGAGCAGCCGTCAGCATACATAGAGAGATGCACAGCTCGCGGAAAAATAGACTAATACGCCCCAGGTAGCAGGTTCGAATCCAGCAGTGGCCTCCCGATGACTCTTGTAGTGATACCGTCATACGGAGTAAGTATGGAGTTCATGTCTGGGGGGAGAAACACCGGGGACCAGCCACAAACGAACCGTCCACAACCTTTCAAACATTTCATTATAGAATATCGACTATTAAATGATGTTCTTTCACCTTCGGCACGCTCCACGTTAAAGCTCCCATATGTAATGCAGATGATAGGGTTGATTGACAGACGGACAATCCTGTCGTGGAACACGCTTGTTGGAAATGCGTCAATTGATTGAAATATTTCATTTCCTAAATTTGTACGATTGTAGGTGATTCAACATAAATGGAGTGGTGCTAATTCGTTCGTTAAATGGACGATTCGGCTGTATATGGTGATGTGCTATATCGAAGCGGCTGTTTGACGGCTCAACTCAGCAGAGGAGCGTCAGAAACCTTTGGGGCGAGGGAGGTGAGTTGAACCTCTCAATGGGTAGAGTTAGCGGTCCCAGGCCATTGGCAACCTGTCCCTCAGGACGCCGGAGCCAGCGGCGTTCAACAATGTATGCTCTCACAAAGCATCACAGCAAGTATCACACCTCCGTATGAGCTAAATATGCCAACTGAGGAACATATTGACGAAACGTGGCAACGCCGGCACCTTCTCGCCATACACGCTAGCAGCATCCCGGTCAGGGCAGCCTAGGGAGTCTACCTACAGAACATCTATAGCCGACACATAGCATAGTGTACCTTGTGCCCTTTTCAGGGCGTTCTCCGGCCGTTGAAAATAGATCGGCATTTTGACGCCGTAGCCAGCTTAGTCGTCCTCGCACACAGATAGATCGAACAGTGTCCGTTTGTAGATGACGAGCACGGTGAGATTTCGTTGAACACACGCCGACCGCCGCGTTCAGTACAGCAACGAGGCACAAGATGGCGAAGAAACACAACAGTCGTTGATGCCAATGCTTTTCATAGAAGCTTCACGTCATCCATCGAAATCCAGCGATACCATAGAAGCTTGCCGACCATTTCGGCAGGCGGAAAACGCTCGACCAAAACAGACGCTCGAGAGGTGACACAACTTATCATGGTTTCGTGGAAGTCGGAGCACGAATTTCTACGTGACTCTCGTCCGAGTAGATTTGGCGAATTGTACAAAACAAATTGTTCAATTCATGTATCTAGTGGATTCGAATGAAGGTTAGCACATTTGTCTCCCGACAACCAAGATGGCGCCAGCAAATAAGCACAGACACATGGGTGCCGCCTTTGGCTCCATCGTTTAGGGCGCGGAGAGGGTAGTTCCCAGTGCTCGGCGCAACCATTCGATTTTGTTGGGACCGGGGCGCTGAGGCCGAACTAATTCCTAATTATTGTATGTTTGAATAAATATGCTTATTTGAGAACTCAAAACAATAATGATTTTATGCCTCAATCAGATTTGTTTATTATTGCCGACTGTGTCGCGAACAGCTCACAACCGTTTATCGATTCCATTTGCACAACAAGTAGTAGTAGTAGTAGCATCCAAGTTATCAAAGTTTAAGTAAATCTATATTTACTGATATAAAGGAGTCAGCTAGGCAATGTTTTAAAAAGCTAGCTGGAACCGCAGTTCCTCAATTGTCTGCTGAACTTTGAAGTTTGTTTGTACTCATTATAAAAAAATCTTTATTAATTTGTCTAGTCGACTCAACGAATATGAAAATAAATACAGTATAAAGAAAGAAAATGTTTATTCGTTTAGATTCGGTTACATTCGAAAACCTTACGCAGATTTGCATTCACAAAATTTACTCGGAAATAGTTCCCTAATAATTATGTCTGATTAGATGAGCCATATAGTGATTTAAAATAAATAATTATTTTCAAAAGCTTTTAAGCGTCTCTTAAGGAAAATGGATTATTCAAATTTACAAATATATATATATATATATATATATATATATATATATATATATATATATATATATATATATATATATATATATATATATATATATATATATATATATATATAAAACGAAACATGTACTGCAAACAAATTCTACCTTTGAAAATTCATAATGTTAATCTGCAAACTACTCGGCTATCTATCCCGGCTGTCTAAAAATGGGAGCTCTGGTCATGATCAGAAATTAAACACAGACAGAGAAGTACAACAAACAAGTACATCAAACTACACTATTCATACACATATATATATATATGGATAAAATAAATATTCCTTCGGTGTTATTAAAAACTCGCAAGTCGGCACTACCCAGTTCTAGTGTTCATCGATCGAGGAGCTTTTCCGTTCGCGTAGCCGCGCCCTGCAACAGCCATAGAGGCCCTGCGACCGCCTCTGCGGACCGACGGACGGACGGACGGAGGGTCACTCACTCATTCACCCATTCATTCAGCCAGCCAGGGAGGGAGGGAGGGAGAGAGAGGCTACTGCTGCTGCTGCTGTGGTCGTCGCCGCTGGTTGTGTCTATCCGCCACTTGGTCTCTACCTATATCTATAGTGTACCCTTGCCTCGTTCTGTGACTGTGTGTGTCTATATGTGTGTCTGTCTGGGCGTGTGTTGTTCGACGGCGGCTGACTGTTGTTATCAACTGAGGCTGGCACCACAGCAGCAGCAGCAGCCGCCGCCCTGGTAGCGCCGCCACCGTCGTGCTGCACCGACCGACCGACCGACCGACCGTCAGACAGACAGATATCACAGCAGCAGAAGAGGCAGGGCACAGCGCTCTAACCGAGTGAGAACACAGTGCAGTCAGGGCAGCAGCCAGCAGGCCGCAGCCTACAGAGTAAGGCAACAGCAGCAGCAGGAGCAGTGGACAAACGAGGAACGAACAGACGAGTGCTACTGCTAGCAGCACCGTCAGCAGCAGCCACCGCCGCCGCCGCCACCGTCACCACAGCAGGCGTAGCAGCAGTGCTGGACCAGCCCAAGCAACGAACCAACCAAACGATTGAACGGAGCCAGCGGTGGTGGTACGGACATACGGGAAGACGATCCGACAAAGGGACAAGCAGGCGATTATTGCCGCAAACCACCACCAGCAGCAGCAGCAACAGCAGAGCAGCAGCCAGCTCTGCATTTTGTAGCGGTAGGCGCCACCCTTTCGAGAGAGTGCGTGTGTGTGTGTGTGCGTGTGCGACTGTATGTGAGTGTGTTTTGTGTGTTGTTCTCAAACAACACGTTTGCATACAATACACGCGAGCGCTGCGCTACGTACCGTTCGAACTGTTTCTCGGTCAATTGAAGCTTGTTAATGATCCATCCAGCCATTGATCTAGCTATATAGCCACCTAGTTACTTATCTACCAGCCTTACTCGAACGACAGCAGGGCGACAGGTAGGCAAAATATCGAAATTGGAAACAACAAATCGCACGAGTGCTTGTGTATGCGGATCCGTTGTTACGGATGACCATTATTGTGAGCGGTAGCAGCAGCAGTAGCAGCAGCATTGTGTGTTCCTCGTTGGCTCGTTCAGCTTCGTGCGCTACAAACGTCGACGACTGAGTTCGTGGTGTTGACGCTCAACAAGGCGATAACAGGAAGACGGCGAAGGGGTCGAAACGGTTTCTTTTGGTGGCCAACTAACGACAAAACAACTGAAGTAACTGACCCATTTTGTAGTTTCCGTGCGTGTGTGCGTGTGTCCTTTCTCTCTCTGGGTGTGTCAGCTCAGCTCAGTTCCGTTTACGTCTGTGTTATGCTGTGACTGTTACAGAGTACGCGTTCTTATACATGACCTGATGACTAGCCTGAAAATCTGGCTGTGAATGTTATTCTACTGGTCCGAGGTGGAAAGGTGGATAATAGAAGGCCATAATAAGGCAGGAACGAAGATCAAAGGATACTGCCTGCCTGCCCGTCCTCAGCTAATCATTAATTAACAATTCGAAAAGCGGCATCATTGCGAGCGGGCGAAGCAGCACCTCGGCACACTGCCCTCACACTATAGCAGCAGCGGTTCTTGGTAAGTGCTATTAAAACAACAAACAAACAAATAACATAGGATGTGTCTCTAACAAACAAAGCATTCAGGCGTGTACTGCACTTTGAGTTCGACTTCTTGTTGTCGTTGTGGGGTGCCATGCTTCTGGTACCTGCAACTGCATCTATCGAAGGGCGGATATGATAGCAACTTGTTTTTGTTGTTGTTGTTGAGCCTGTACAACAACCAGCTCTGAGCGATCCGTCGTTGTCTATAGGGCTGTGGATAGAAGATCAGGTCTTCAGTGTGCTAATGTACTTAAAGCCGCGAGAACCTATCTTCTACTCGGCGTGTTTATTTGTATTCATCAATATAACTAAGTGTCGCCCGCCGACTATGCATCGGAATGAATCACGGAATAAACAAGACGAAACAGTAATAATAGCAGCGGTAGCAGCAGCAACAACCACAACAACAAGAGGAATACGAAGAAAATTCATTGGTTATTTTATTTCTTTTATTCGTTCTGGTTGTTGGCGGCGTGCGTGCGTGAGTGAGGAAGAGGTAGCGCGGGGCTGTGTATCTCTGACTAACTGTTGGTGTTAGTATTGCTCATGGCATCCCGTCCCGGTGATGTCCGCAGCAGAGCAGAACAGAATACTGTAGTGTAGCATTGTCGTGGTCATGGCGGTGATCGTGCTGCTGCTGCTGGTAGTCAGCCGGGCCGAGCCGGGCGCCGGTCATCCGCCCCTGCTGCTGCTGCTGTGGCCGCTGCTGCTGTTGGCCGCTGCTCACCACCGCCACTGACGGCGCCAGAGGTAGCAGCAGCAGCAGCAGCAACCCTCTTTTTGCCTCATGCGCCTGCCGCTGACTGTCGCTCGGCCTGCGTCTTTTACCAGAGTCTCTACCACTGCCGCCGCTGACGGGAGCAGCAGCAGCAGCCGCAAACAACAACCCCACCCAAAACGGTGGCCAACCGAATGGCGGCCGGTACTGCTGCTGCTGCTATTGCTATGGCGTTGGTGATCGTCGTCGTCGTCGGCGGCGGCGTTGTTATTGTTGTTGTTGCTGCCGAGGTCAATACAATGAATGACAGTGGAAAATCGTCACTCGATGTATGACGGTCGAAATGACGGACAGACAGGCGGATGTGTCGATGGATGGATGAATGAATGAACTGAGGAACTTTTTCTTGACCTCTCCCTTGACCATTCGATATAGTGATAGATCATCTGCATAATATTGATGATGGTGATGCTGGCTGCTACCGTAGTACCGGTAGTACAATAGTGCACACTCTCTTTAATTGTTTCTTTGTTTATGTATTTTTTTTTATAAGTCGACATGAAGGTGAGGTGATACCGTGAGGAATGGGTGCAATTTCCGTCAATAGAGATCTTGCGTGAATTCGTTTGAACTACCCGAGGAATAGTTGTCATTAAGTAACACGGGTTAGCTAACCAAGGACAACTATCTCATCGTGGTATCCACAATGGATTTTTGCTTGCAAAAAAACAAAGCTCAGCAAAAAAACAGCCTATGTTTTATCAATCATTATTATTCGTAAAGTAATTCGTTTGTCAGTTGTCCATGATCTTCTCTTGAAATCGGCCGGCAGTGGTCAAACAGTGAAGTGCTAACCAGATTAGATCAGGATGGGTGTGGTTTCAAAAGTCGCTTGACAAAACGACTAAATAAGATCAAGAAAGAAAATAGGTCCGGAAGTCTGTTTCTCTATGGTAGTTACTAGTACTGATTGTGTCATTGCAATAATATCAGCATCATCATGATAGTTTTTGTTGTTACTGTTATTGTTGTTGTTGATGACTTTCTGCAACTTGGTGGTTGTAGGAGGGCTGACGTAAGCAGTCAGTGAGCGTAAAAAGCATCACCGACAGTCGCAGACACAGCCGCACCGGCAAACCAAAACGGGAAGTGAAAATAGAATTGGACACAACGAAAGAATTTTCATAGAAAGGACAAAATCCAGTATTGTTATTGCTGTTGTTGGTATTGCCGTAGAGCGAGAGAGGCGATCTTAAGTTTATCGATAACAACTTAAGAGACAGAGAGAGAGAGAGAGAGTCTGTGAGCGATTAGCGAGTGTGGTCGAGAGTGATAAGGAAACAATCAAGTTGACAAGGAACGAAATTGACGGTGAAAGTTCATGATTAATTTATTATTATTATTATTATGGGTCCGGTTGTTGTGCCGTTGGGCGCGGTCACTGTAACGAGGCCGCTAGTGAATTTTGTTGTTGTTGTTAGCGTCCTGTTTTTGCTGTCGGTGGCGGCCGAGGTTGTGTTGTTGTTGTTGCAGCTACTACAGCTGCCGCTGCTGTTACTCTAGTTGTGAGGGAGGTGGTGGCAGTGGTTGTTGTTGTTGTTATTGTAACGGTGGTGGCCGGTGACGGCTATTTGAAGCCGCCTTCCCAGCCGTTGTCGTAGCCACCGTCGCAGCAAAACTATCGGCATCGCGCCATCACCGACGGCGGCGGCGCAGCGGCGGCGGCGGCATCGGCTGTGGTGGTGCCATGGCAGCAATGGACCAACAGAACAGAACAGCAAAGACAGCACCATCATAACATCAGCATAGGCATTCATGCACTCACCCAGTGACTGTTCAGGGCGTTCACCACCACCACCACCACCAGCAGCAGCAGCAGTATCACAACCCCACCGACACCAATGCTACTGCTGCCATTACGGTGTTTTGAGAGGCACCACAGCATAGGGCAGCGAGAGAGAGAGAGAGAGAGAGAGCGAGCGAGCAGCAGCATGCCACCCTGTCGGTCGACAGCGATGGCAACATTTGTACAGCGCTCATGACAACAATTACCACCACAAGTAGTAATCTACTGTAACCACTACGGGCAGCAGCAGGAGCAACAACAACAATATCGTGCCTTATTTTCCCCTCTTCTTTTGGACCGTCATCTTCGTCTCAATCTATCTTCAATCCGTCCGTCCATTTATCCGTCTCTTCCGTTGAGCCTCCTCTGTGGCTGCTGCTGCTGCTGTTGATGATTGCGGTGGTCGGTTGCTGTGATGGAAACCAACCGAAATGTCCCATAGCACCACGCGGGGGCGTCATCGTCTACTGAGGAAGGAATAATCTATGGTATTTGCCTTTCTGTCGTTGCTTTTGTTTTCTCGTACAAGGGACGAGGACCTACAAAACAGGACAACATGGAGGATAATAGAAAAAAAAAAAACCAAAAACAAACGCAGATGAAAAACGACGAGAAATGGAGCAGAAATATAGAAAATACCGCTTCGAGTTGGTACAAATGGCAAAAATAAAAGTAATACCGCTTTTCTTTTTTTTATCAGATATATTTCTCACGTACAAAATCAAGCTAGACGACGGAACTGTGCTTGATTTTTAGTATTATTACATTTGAGATTATCATCATCTCGTCTGCGACAAGTACCGATGTCGTACATTGATCACGTTCAAAAGTGACGATTTTGTCTACTTTTATGAAGGTGTCATGGACAGTCACCGGCAACTGTCCACAGTTACAGATCGTATTGCCACGACCCATAGTTACGTTAATTATGAAATGTTTACACGCGTGGAGAAATTTCATATTTCTCTGTTCCGGCTTAGTTTTTCCCTTATTCACTGACCAAAGCCGACCTCTGATTTGCAGAGTCATAACATATTTTGCCATAACGCCATGCAGCCGTAGATGTCTGTCGATTATGTGTATGCATACTGCACATCTATCTATCTATCTATATATATATATATATATATATATATATATTATTGCAGTTGACATCATCTCGCTGTTGTGTTATTTCTCTGGGTGTTATTCCGCCTGCCACTCGTTGAGTTCCCGATGAATGATGACCTCGTGGAGACCTTCATCATTCATCTTTCTGTGTAAATGGCTCTATAAGTGGATAGTTGTTATGTCTGGCGGATTGTCGTAGCGCTGTACTATACGCTAGAAATGAAAACTCTACATAACGGTCGTTGATGACATGATATAGGTGCTATGCCTGTTCGTGCTGTGATATTGTATTTTACTTTAATCGCTTCCGTTATGTGGCCGCACACCTCCAACGCTCACCTTCACTCGTCCTTGTCAAGTGATTTCTTGCTGTGATATATCTATCGAAAGATCTAGTCGCGCAGTCTAAGTGTTAGAATGGAAATCACAATTGATTTCTTGTTAATTATCGATTGGTAGCATTTTTTTGTTTTATCTAACGAACAAAAAACCATCGTTTTTCATTTAAAGATGCTCGATTTTCTCCCTCACTTTCTATCTCTCTCTCTCTCCATTATTTTCTCATCTAATAAAATGAAAATGCATCAAGAAAAGTTTCCACCACCGTGAAATCGATACCAATTAATTACATCGTACTGCTTTCACTTGTACATTAGTCATTTTTGCCTAGAGATGAGCAGAGTCATTGATGGGGAACAGTTGAGATGTTCACTCGTAGCGAGGGATAGCCGAGAAACCGGCACATTTATTGTTGCCAGGGTGTGGTACTATGATTCGAGGGGTGCATTGGCCTCAAGTCACCTTTACCCTCGCCCCAATGGGGGACTTCCGTAGTACAACAGGGCGCCGGATGACGTGATGCGATCTATCCATAGCGAATCAAGAAGCGACCCCCCTCCCTACGAGACTCGTCCATCGTGAGTGGGGTTCACTCCGATACAAAGTGCTATTCAATAAAAGCCGAATTTCAGGTTGCCTATAACCAATATAATAGCAGACGAGTCGCGAGAAACGTTTTCGTGTACAACGAGCAAAAGAATATATTGCAAACGGCATACAAGTAGGTAAAGTATATAGTGGTGCCATTATTAAGCCATATTATTGTCACCATAGCACAACCTTTACCTTTGCCTTGAAATCCATGTTGGGAAGAAGTGTACCGGCGGGCGCTACGAAAAAAAAACAATTGATCTGTCTATAGATAGTGAAGTTTTCTGCGCGTCAATTAAATATGAAGAAACTGAGAAAGCATTTTGATCATTGGTCAGATTGCCTTGAAGGAACTCATTCAAAATTTAGCTCAATAGTTTTTCTGCCACAGCTGCTGTTTATTGTTTTGATGTTTTCTACGGTCGACAAAAATCGAGAAGACAGTTTCACATGAATACATAAATAAATAAATAAACAAATAAAGCTGGATAGATGGATATATATATTATTATATCTTATGTAGTGTAACTCTTTCCTATTTGAGCCTCTGAGCGAATATTCTTAGTTGGAATCATGTGATTTCAACATTGACAGGGGGTAACGCCGCATACGAGATTGTTGTTAAATAAATTCGCCACGCTTAGATAGGAATCTATGCATCGTAAAGTCCATACCGTGGAGCGAGATGAATACCGTTTCATATGCTTTGGTGGGGTCTCTTCGTGGGTGGAGTTACTGGATACTTCGATAGGCACGGTCGCATGACTGACTTCCTCAGAGACAGACCGACAGCAGAACTGGCCAAGTATCCGTTTTTAGCTTCGAGAAATCGCTTAGAGAAGCCTAAGTATTATTATGTGGCTGAAAAATGACGATCGCATAAATACGCAATACTATCCATATGAAATCGTCCTCACCATGAATGATCGTGTGCTGGACATTCACATAGCCAGAAGACTAACAATCGGACAGTTTTAATTTTCAACGAGCGAGAGGCTAGATGCTAATGAGAATACGTACAATACCATTCTGGTAATTGTTATTGTATTATACAACAGCCTGCCGATGATGTCAACGGCTGCTACTGAGCGACGCGTAACCGCTACACAATCTCTCTCTCTCTCTCTCTCTCTAATTATCGTCTTTACTGCTGATTTAACCACTTCATTATGTGTATCCACGTACTTTTCGAAAGTTGAACGGATCTTTGAAGTATCAAGGTTCAACCTCGTGAATAGCAGATAGAGAGGTTCTTCTATGAACGCTTGGGATTATTTCGTGCGTATAGTTGCAGGGTGTATGTTTAGCTATCCCTATTGGTCACTAGTGTACAAAAGGAATAAAGTTTTTCCTGGTATGTAGGTGTTTTTTTTAGCCTAGAGAATCAATTAGTTGCCACTTTGTGTCTATCTATCTGTCCAGTGTATAGACTATTACATCTCGATATACATGGTCTAGCGTTTAGTCTCGATTCCACTTGTAGTAGTAATAGTATTCGTAGCAGAGAGACGGTCCCCGACAGAATAGCACAGTGCTCATGTTCAAGCGAATCGCTGGCATCTATCTGCCTTGTTCAAGGTAGCGACTACCATGACGCAAGTATCCCGTCCGTGCAATAGTAGACCTTCAGAGGAACGTCTGCTGTTCTTGACCGTCATCGTGTTTCATCAACGGCCAAAACGATAAGATCAGAACAGCAGTGTCTCTCAATAGAAACCGGGTACACATATAGACAAACCTGTTGAACAGGTTAACGGCGCGTGTAAATATCGGATGTGTGATCGGTTCGAAGCAACATTGACGTCGTTCAGAGTGTACGAGCCCCTTGGACCGTAGATATTTGTCAAATTAGCATTTTTACCACTTACTATCACAGTTAGACATTATGGTTAGAGATTACTCTCGAAGAAGAATTTATCTGGTAAAGCGTTCTGAGCAATGTATCCATATAGTGACGGTTCTTTCAACGCAGGATTGGCGTGAAACTGTTCATGTCACGCGCGCGGATGAGTGGCCTTGATGTTATTACAGCGCCGTGGAAGTCAACCATGAACGAACACATGGATGGTGAAACTACAAGGCAACGGCGAGCATCCGTAGAAATATATCTATTATTATTATTATTATTATTATTATTACCATCTGATATCTGAATTGTCTGAATATACTTACATAATTCATTTATACAATACATACCATGCACATGTATGTGGATGAATGAATGAATTGATGACGCTCATTTAACGCGTACTTGTTGTCCTCTTAAATTTATGTTGGAAGCACCCACTTAATATATATATATATATATATATTTTATAGAAGCTGTCTTCAATGAAAGTACGATTGTCGTCTTCATACAGAGATAAATAAATGTCACCACCACTTTATATATATATATATATATATATATGCATATACTGGTGCTGACTGGTAGGCTTACACTCGGGTGCTTGGTGTCCGAGTTCGGGCCTCAGATAGTCGCTCGACGATGGTCAGATAATCACCTGATGCCGATGTCTGACCATCTGACCATCTGAGTCGACCGTGTTCGGGTTTCTCGGGTATTACGATAATGTTGGTTGGCCGGTTTTGTTGTCCTCTGAAACCGAGATGAATAAATAGCTCAACTAGAGTTGTCAAAGATGGTGCTGGTTGTGCTGGTGGTGGTGGCGGCGGCGTTGGCGTTAGCCCTACAGCGGTGACGTTGTAGAGTCTTTTCATTGTGACGACTCGGGTTTAAGTGATGTTGCCTCTACAGCTGACCCAGTTGGAGAACAGCGTGACGGTAGTCATTCCTGCAGAGATTGGCTGTTTGTGCCGCTCAGAGATCAGTTGCTACGTCGTGGCCGACAGTTGCTCTTGCAAGCAGAAACGAATATAACCTCGAGTTCTCGTTTTGAGCTCTCAGCCAAACTGTGCCGGTCCAGTTCAGTCATTGATTCAGCGGCGGGAGCCGTGATCTCACACACGGGCTGAGGATGGCTGACTAAAACTTCTACCTCGGGTTTTTCCCCGTACCTCGAGTGGCCCGTTGGCTGGCTGAGGTTTGACACCCTTCGTTGGTGAACGAGATGTACGAGGGTGAGGTTGATTATGTATAACGAACGGTGTTGGCCTCAGTTTGTTCGATACTATTCAGCACGGGTGTTAAATATCTTTTGTGCAAGTAAGTATACAAATATGCTATCCAAAGGTGAATTGCTGAGGCCTGTCAGATAGGGGAATCGCTGAGGGTCAGCTCAAAGAAACAACAAGAAAAACGTTTACATTGCGGCATCAACTTTCAGCCGAAGGAAACAATATAGATAATTAACACACAAACGCGTGTTTCGATCGTGGTCGTCGATTGCATTTATCTGCCGGCATTTTATTGCTATTTTTTCTTTATATTATTCTTGACCCTGTAGGCGTTGTTACTTGAGTCTGCTTCGAATACTATCGTCTGTGTAGTGTTAGCGGCAACATGGCCCAATTCAATTTGTAAGTAATAATACGGGAATATTTTTCAATCAAATCTGTTATTCATTAATTTTGCTATAAACAGTTAGCCCATAGCGGAAGCAGTGGCAGCATGCGATGGTAGAGGTGTGACGCAGAATGGAGGTTGAAAGCTGTTCTATATTCAGTATCTCGTTGTGCTCCCTACATATGCATCAAATCAATTTCCCGCCATTTCCGTATTAGCTAGGTATTGGAATGATATTGCACAATATAAACGACCCGAGAACTCTCGTAGAATTTTGTTAGCGATCTGTGGCCACGCGAAGGTAACTGGTAATACGTTTGAGATTCCGCAACTCTGTGGCGAAGTTCAGGCAACGTGAGCCCAATTCGTCAAGATCATGAAGATCGCGAGTTGTAGTGGCGGCTTTAAGTAGCGACCGTAGCCGGCACCCGTCCCCAAAATGGAAGGTGGTTATTCCCTGAAAACATCTACGTGCTGATATCTCCGGGTTATTCTCGCGGCCATCTATGCTTCTTCGTATTCTCTTATGGTTGAGTGTGCTGGTACCCTGCATTGCCTTTACTTTAGGATCACGCTTGAAGGGTCTGTTTGTGTTGACTGTCTATGAGACTCGATCGTCTTGAAAACTCTCGAGTTGCCGCGTCGGTTCTTTAACATCTCGACGGCATCGAGACGGACCAATTTAAGATGAGAGAGGGACTAATTACAATCGTCGTAATGATAATACGCCGTCACACCGACAGTGGGAGATATAGAGGGGAAGGGAGAGAGAGAGAGATGTTTCAGCCGCTCATGCAATTTTTTCACTTTAACAAGTGGCTTCTCGTCTTCGTAAACAGCAGTGTCTACGCTGTTCACTTGCAGGAGGAACTCTGCATCCAAAAGGCACCTAGTAATATTATGTATCTCTTTATTATCTATCCACCTGTTGTTTTTTTGATGAAATCTACTGGTTATTAAAGCGCCTATTAATGTTTATGAGGAGTACCTTTATTGACTCTCTCTCTCCGTCGTCGAATATTTTGTGCAATACTTTGCAAATTAATGCTGTATCTGTTAATGATGGGCAGTCTTAAAAGGGTCCTTATAAGCGTGTGTAAATAATATCGAATTTTTACATTACATCAAAAGTGGGAACCATACGAGATGTACGGAGCGGATATCATCTGACGCAAACTTATAATAGAATCGTGAAAAAGGTCCCTACATATATATATATATATATATATATATATATATATATATATATATATATATATATATATATATATATATATATATATATATATATATATATATATATATATATATATATATGCGTTGTTTCCGTCTAACCTTTACAGCCGACAGTGAAGGAAATATTTCCATTGTCTGTCTAAGTGTAGGTAGCGGCAACACTCGACAGAATTTTGTCACTTGCCCATTTATCTGTCTCTATGTGAGTTTGTCAACGTCTTATCTCGGCTAGTTCTTTCTATCTTTCTTTAGTTTCTGTTTCTTTGTCTCTGGTGGCCCCACCCGTCCAATAGCAATTCATTACAATGGACCGCCGACACTGACCAAGCTCGCACTGATTGAACAAGCGATTTATGAAGTGGCTTTCCAATCGCGTCCTACTTGAAACGGCACCGTAATGTGATCTACGATAGGAACTCGGTTGGCTCTCGAGTTTGCTTGGCTGTGCTTTTCTTATGCGCGGAAAATATTTACGGGCTCCGTCGAAACCGTTACGTCGTCGTCGACGTCGCCTCACCGTCCCCCGTAATTTGCAATACGTAATATATTTGTAGGACACTTGTAAATAGTTGTTAATCATCGCCAGGCCAGAGTAATTTGAGGTTGAAGCCGATAGCAAATATTTTTTTGACTAAGGTTAGAAGTTGTTGGTTCTATCGCATCGTATGCAAATTGATCGAATTGAAGAGAAAGGATCGTAAGATACGAGATCCATTTTGTTAGTTGTTTCGAAAGTTGTACTAAAATGAAATTTAGCTCAAAGTGACGCTGTCACTAATTGTCGCTCTCTACAAATTATCTCGGGAAGTTTTATGTCCATTTTTCACCCTCGTCACATCTGTGTAGGTCTTAGATATTTTTGCGAAATAAATACATTCGCGCATGTACGCCGTGCCGTTGTTTTGGACGTACTTGCAAAATGTTAGTGCCCGGTATCAATACGTATCATGGCGTATCGACAGGACAAGGTATTAGGATTACGTTGTGTATTTCCACGCATTGATGGTGATCGTCAATTAAAGGGCCCTTTGAATTAGGGTTGGAAGAAATTCAGAAGAAGGAGGAGTTGTAGCAAAGTTGCTGTCGACAGCGATTCATTAATATTTCTTGTGTTTTCTGTTCACTTTTGATATATTTGTCTTTACAGACTGAGTGTATCTGGGTTCGGATTTGTTTTTTCGTGGTCATTTTGACTTCGAACAAAATGGCCGACGAGTCTAACGGAGGAACCAATGGCACCTTCGATCCGGAAGACCCGGAACAGCAGGTAATAATAACAACGATCCTAACCTATTTCACAGATTGCTACAACGACCGCAAATGAATACAGGCTACAATTAGCTAAATATATGGCAGCCATGTACATATGTACAATTTGAATGAAATATTCGATCAGTGTAAGTGTCGTTCCCAGACCTCGAAAATTGACTTTGTTCTTGATGGCAGTATTCAATCAACGATTTGTCACAACACCAGCCAATAGATAGTGGGGGCCGGAAGCATTTGTGCCGCCAATTTGGCCGCCATCGTATATGTATATATATATATGACAACAGCGTTATTTGAGGGGTTACAACTGCAGAGAAAGAGAGGTTTTAGCCTTTGCAAGAAGAGCAAACCCCCCATAGAAAGAGAGGGAAAAAAATCCCAAAAAAACAATACAATACTTCTAACTGAAATGTCTTGCCAATAACATCACAGCGATCTCAGCTCACTATAATCGCAAGCATTTTGCTTACATTTCTTTCTTCGCTGCTTTTCTTCTGTTTAACCTGGTTCTTGCTAAAGAGGCAGATGATGCGGCCCGCGGACATCGCTGCGGACATGAAGGAGATGGATCGGCGGAAGCGGGTCGAGATGATTATGAACTCGCAGGTATGTAAGCATAATAATAATTAGATGACTTATGTGACGACTCTTCATCACCGTTTTGTGATGTACACAGTTGGGAATTCTGTCCAGCGATGTGCGACATGAGCGGGCTATTAGCTATTGACCGTAGTAAAGAGATCGAATCCCGACTTGAATATGCATAACTATTTTTTGTAGACCCGTTTAATACTCGCAACGTTATGGGCAGCACTATTTCGCTTATGTGAATAATAATAATAATTAGAATAATCACCATCTTCACACAAGACTAACCAAGGCAAACTCTTGGTTGTCGTATGATTTATATTATATGCTTAGTATACTCTCCGTCAGTAGGCTTCCCAACATACGTGTACGTTTATAGATATTTCTTGTTAATTATCTTGATATTCGGTTTAGGTGTTCCGGGAGGAGTTGGAACGTATTGTAGAGAGTCAACTACGAAGCGGTTATACGCCGGGAAACATCCAGGCCCTTCAGCAGGTAATCATCAACTTGTATATAATTACATTGTTGATTAGCTATGAAATGCACTATGCAATCATATATACACCGTATACGTTGATATAACACTATTTAACACGGCGTTTTGCCTCGGCGCTCATACTAAATAACGTGGGCAGATAAATTTGCTATGGGGCTCTTTTTTCCAATGTGTGTCAATGACGCTTGCAGTCTTACAGACCGAATGACTAATATCGATCGATCTTGATCAGGCATCTTTCTCTACATCTTCTCGAACAATAGATGTTGTTCAATTTGACCGAGATCCAACTATGCTGTATATATGTGTGTTTTTGTCTGCATCGTCGCGTTTGTGGTCACAGGTGACGGATATGCTCTTGCCATCGTCCCAGAAGCAGCGTGGCTGTCCATTGCTTCCGATTAACGACATTCGCGGCGTTGACGGTCTTCGATATTCGCCACCAGAACGCGCGCTTCGTTGCAAAATGGCGGCACTCTGCCGTCTTCTTGACATGTACGGGTGGGCTGCAACTGCAGGGCAGGGACAATTCACTCATGCCACCGTGAGGATCTCGCAGGATCAAGAGCATTTCCTGATCAATCCGTTCGGATTGCTTCAACATGAGGTACGATGAGCTATATATATATATATAAATTCGATTATATCCGACTAACTGAACTCGACGTGCGGGCTTTGGGAGCTCAATTGTTTATTTATTTATTTGCTGATTTATACATAGCTCAAGAGCTAAGCTTTGACCATCAGAATTACTAGCCGAGACCACTGGTTAGTAGTATTTCTAATGTTGGCGAATATACATTTATTCGTTTTTTTTAAATCAAAATCGAACTTTTTACATTTCTGTGCAATTCTTCGTGGCCTCTGTATGCTTATAGGTGACGGCTTCATCTCTACTCAAAGTCGATATGCAGGGTCAGGTAATCGATCCTGGGACTACGACATTTTCATTTGCTCGTGGCGCGTTCGCTCAGCATGCGATTGTGCACGCCCATAGGCCGGACATTAAGGCCATTATTCAGTCGAGGCATCCTGCAGTTGTGACGGTACGTGCAGCCAAATGACTTATTCAGAGTAGACGCAATTAATAAAAACGCTCGTCGAAATCGATGGACGCGTACTACATTTTCCATATCCGTTGAATTGAACCGCTCATTGTCACTCCCCTCTAGACAACGCCGTCGTTGGGATTCCGATTAAATGACAAATGTATCTGCTATAAAGGTTTCGGCAATGAAGAACGGTCTAATGCCGGTATGCTCGGACGCGGCACTTCTCGGTGATATCTCGTACGCGGCGGCTGGTGTCGATTGTGAGGGCCTATCAAGGGCGCTAGGCCCTGTAAATCGTATCATTTTTATCAGGTTCGTACACGCATTTGGTTTTTGCCTTTAACCATCATCAACCTTCGGGCTGTTCAGCTGAAAGCTGTAATTTCCGTCCGCAAAATTCAACTCGTCACTCTTAACACATTTATTAACTTTGTGACACTCCCCTCTCTTCTACTCAAAGTAGATAGTGAGTGCATTATATACTACACAATGGTACCGTGGTTTGAAAGCTTACTTTCGTTAGCAGTATCACCAGCCAGTGATTCACCATATTTCAAACAAGGGATGTGTTGTGATTGACAATCGTCAGATCACGGGTTGTTCCAATTGAAATCAACGAAGACAGATCGCTTTCGTTCAATCTGTGTACCAATGACGCTGATCTCGAGGCTGGCTAACACCCGCCCGTCTGTATATGTGATCTTGTTGTTCCTTGTCTTCTTCTTGTCGTTGTTGATGCCAATCGAACACATCCCGTACACAGGAATCAAGGAGCACTGGTGGGAGGTGACTCAATTGAAGAGGCATTCGCATCGTTGGCGGCGACGGTGTCTGCATGTGAGCAGCTCCTTGCTCTGGCACCGCTCGGTCTTGACAACGTGTATGTGCTCAGCGCTGAAGAAATGGCGGCAATTCGCGAAGATCAGAAACAACAGACCAAGGACCACGAGCCAGCTATTCCAGCCGATGAGGATAAGGTAAGCAGATATCGTGGTTCCATCAACACCACGAACTATTCAAGGTCTGCTTGTTGTTATTTATTGCTCATGGCACCTTACATGCATACACACACACACATATATATATATATATATATATATATGTATATATATATATATATATAAACAAACCATAGTTATAGGTCATAAATATGCTTCGGTATATCTTCTTCTTCGTACTCACCTGTCACTTATAGCGCGCACAGACCACTATTCACCAAGTCTCTTCCGTGTCACTCGCATGTTTTCAGGATAAGGCCGACTCGAAGCCATCACGTCGCCTGCGTCTGTGCGATGTCGCGTTCGAGGCTCACATGCGCACACTTGACAACAGCGGCCTTCGTACAGGCTATTTCTATAGACAGCCATTATTGCGAGATGAAAGGCCTCGTGCCAAAAATGATGTTGAGGTCCCTCCTTCCGCTTCGTCATTTGGTCAGAGCTTCGACGAGGACAAATGGCTCAGGTCAGTAGACAGGAGGGAAGAATTCATTGGACAATCGATTGAGAGGGTGAGAGGCCTCGAAATAGCTAAAACAGTGTTTCGGGAAACGCATCCCTCAAAGCAGCAACCGGGGGAAGTTTGTTTTTCATCTTTCTTCGATTGTCGACGTAACTGAGTTAATTAATATGTCGAGAATAATAACAGTTGATTATTATGGCTATGATGTGTGTGAGTCGGAGGAGGAGTAGTGTTACGCAAAAAAAACGTTTTTACGGTGCTGCGACTCTAAGCGAGTTACCAATGATTGTATCGGTTAAAAAAGCGCGGGTCAAAACCGGTGACAACGTCTTATATTTGCCATAACAGCCGATCCGTGTATCCCATTTTGTGTTAGCACGGCTTCTAAGGGCGTGTTCGACCCTCTGTTACCCAGTTAATAGTCCCGACCCGGAAGAGCTGAACATGGTCGCAAGAGGGGGTTCATAGCACATCAGAGACAGGCTACCGGACATACTGGCAGCGAGAGAGGGAGAGAGAGAGATAATGTCTATCTATCCGGTGTCTAGCCTCGATCTCGCCATTCCACTCGAAACTCACTCAGTCAGTCACGCATGACCGTCTGCCGTCGGTGTGACAACAGAGCGCGAGAACCGCTCAGACACAGTTATACAGTCGCAGGCGCGCCACGTGTCGTCGTCAGACAGTGCAGCCAATGACACAGACAGACGAGGTTAAGGGACGGGACGGGGCGGAGTAGAGTGGAGCATATGGCTGGCCCTGTTGTCTGTCTCGGCGGGAAGGGGAGATTGTCGGTGAATCTGTTTCGGGCCGTGTGGCCCTTTGGATGTCTGTGTGGAGAAAGGGTGAGGGTAGGACGCCACCGCGATCGGGTAAACCCTGCGCTCCGAGCAGCAGCAGCAGCACTACTAGTAGCAAGTATTAGTCAGAATCGAAATAATGCATAGACCTTCTCGGTGGGTCACCTCGCCTGACTAATGGCTGGGTAGTTGGTTGGTTGGTTGGTGATGTCCCTTCGTATGGGTCATCGCCATATTTACGCGTATGGGGTATCCCAGTTCGTTTGAGAGGAGGCCACTGACCCTCCCGGCATTTGCCATTTCGATGCTGGGTCTCAAAGTTGAGAAACTAAATTGAGTAACAGAGGAAAAGCATGCGACTTCTCTCTCTCTCTTTTTCTATTTCGAAGTTCGTAACTTTGCTTAAGGTCCGAAGTTAGCCGAATCTTAGGCGGTGCATTGATTTATTTAATAATTTATAAATATAAATTGTTGATTGCGTTAAATTAATCCGGAGAAGTTGTCGATACTATCTGATTCATGATATAAGTAAGTTGGCTCTAAAAAATAGATGCTGGCTGTACAATTTTTAGCTGTTCAGTGCGTCTGTCAGTCGGTTGCCATCTGGCATCATTTTCCTGTTCGCCAACAGACACTCATAATACGGGAGCGAACGTTCTAACATTGTGTTGTTTTGTAGTATTTCGAATCTGACAGAACAACCTGCTGATGCGTTGCATGTGAATCTTGTGGTTGTTCTGTCAAAGCCGAACACCACAATATATGCTTTAACTCTTGTGGTATGGGACGAATAACCTATATCGCTCGTTGGCTTTGTTAAGAACACGTGGTGAATTGCGCCGAGCGCTATGGATAGCCCGATGAGACAAAACGGTGCTTGCTGATAACCTTGCTTCCTTATACTTAATTTATATCTAAATATTAGGTCCCAAAAATAATGAGACTCCTATCGTCTTGGGCCGAATTCTTATTCTTGGCCGGTTTGAATTCAAATTTGGCGGGTAACGAGACACAACAATTAGTAAGCAAACCTCGCAAAAGACACTGGTAGGCGGCTTTCGTGGGGCATTCGAAATGGCGACAGGCTGATCAAGGCCCTCAGACTTGCAGCCTCAGAAGGAAAGTGCCGGGTTTATGTTTCAAGAGAAGAAATGTCCAGCTGAAATCCATCGAAGGTTGGTTAGTGCGCACGGCCGTAATGCCCTGAATCGACGACAGGTGTGCCGTTGGTGTGCACAGTTTAGGTAAGGCTACTGGGACATTAATAAACATCGAGGGCGCCCACCCCTTCCCGAATCTCAATTCGACGAACGGATCGAGATAATCGAAAAAGCTTTTGAGCAAACTAGAGCTTGATCATTGACGACTTTGTTGGCTAAAATTGACGCGCCTCGTGGAACATGTCTTCAAATTATTAAAAATAATCTGAGGATGCAGAAAAAAATGCAAAATGGGTCCCTCATTAACTCGGTCCGGCCAACTGAAAATGCGTGGGGGGTGTTTGCGAGGCAATTTGAAGATATATGGGCAGCAATAGAGTAGTTTTGAGCATACCGTTGCAGTGGACGAGACATGGGTCATCCTGTATAGGGGACCAGAAAAAGATCAAGTGAAACAGTGGCTACGACCAGGTGAACAGGCGATAGCAGTACAAAATAGATTCGAGCCTAAAGTAATGGAGCACTTGCCATGGATTTCAACGGAATTTGCTACTATGAGATTTTGGGCCCAAAAGAAATAATTGACTCGGCTCGATATCTTGGGTTCTTGGAGGGACTTATGAATAATTGGCATGGCAATAGGAAGCACCGAGTGTGGCTGCTCGATGACAATGCTAGGGAACATCGTAGCAATGAAATTACGTCCTGGCTTAAGGCCAACAAGATAGAGCGATGGCACCGCCCTCCTATTCTCCCGATTTAAGCGCGTGTGACTATGGTTGCTTAGATCGATTAAAGAGGGCTATAGGTGGCAAAATGTATGCAAACATCGATTTACTCCGAGAGGCCTTAAAGAACGAAGTTATAAATGGGAATAGAAATGGTGCATACCTAGCCGTTAGAAGGCTGCCAGAACTCTGGGACCAGTGTATAAATAAAAGAGGTGCATACCTCTAGCTCACACTAGAAAATCTTTGTTTTAACTTTTTTAGTTTCGCCGATATTGAAATTTATATGGGTCTCATTATTATATATATACCTAATATTTGGTCATCATTTGTCGTTGTTTTGCAGTCCCCTTCGTAAGCTTCTCGACGCGAAGAAGACACAGGACAAGATGCGCTATGTGAACTCGCCAAACTCATACCAGCGCGTGGAGGTGCTTGAAACTGGAACGGCGGACCCTCGAAAAATCACCAAGGTACAATAAAAAAAAACCTACGAGAACAGCAACAACAGTCGATCAACCAGCAACAACAACAACAGCCACAACAATAACGGAAATATCATCTACTTATTACAGACAACTAAAACGTATTGAGGTACCGATTGTTACTAGGCTACATGATTGGGCCCTCTCCCCCCCCCCCGAACCTTCCAATCGTTTGAGATGAAAGTGACTGCATTGAGGTCTTGAAAAAAAGGATGCATTAGCTACGACAAGCAATACCTAATGGCAATTAGCCGCCAAGATCCGTTGGCATAATTACGAGAATGTGAAAAATTCATGTATGGAGACAAGATACCTCGTTTGCTAGGAAATTACAGAACAACGTAGCCAAATATTAAAATTTCTTTTAAATACTGATTATTAGCGTGCAACAAGAACCTGCGCATTTGATGAAATGTAGGGACAAAGAAGGCAATAGTAAATATTGTCAGTGCTGAAGTTTCGTGATCAGCCGTCCCAATGATCGGTGAAGACGGTTGCACAATAGTGTTCGAAACGTTTTCCGGTATACGTGGCATTGCCCGTGTCATCAGGGATGCCATTGTAGCCGACGTATTTGACCGTAGGTTATCTCCACATGTTGGACCTGTTTTGGAGGCATATGAGCCGTGCCTTCTTGACGTTAAAACAAATGTTCCTTTGACCAGACATCTGTGGCATTCCCTCATTGAACCACAGTTCCAAATAGCTAAAGACTGCCTTTCTTCGAACGGTAGACCTATACTAATGGCAGATCAAGACGAAACAAATCGTCCTCCGCATCTTACGGCCTTGTTCGAAATCGTCCCTTAGATAGTTCCTTTGAGCCCTCTCTTTCGCAGATGCACTGTATAAATGCGCCAGACCCGTGTCATACTCAGCCGATCGATTAACATGAGCAAGAGTGGTTTTTACGGTTAACTCTCCCGGAAACCGTTAGGTTCAATCCATAATGATCGACAACCCATGGGACGCGTACAGTTCATATCGGGAAACATCATTTGATCACTTGACATTAACTGGGATGGCTTGTATTAATTATGAAACTATTGATAAAAACGCCTAATCAAGTGGTCAAGATATGTGTTGACCATGTGCTGGCTAACCATGAGTCGCAAATCGCCAATCGGTTCAACGATTCTCGTCTGAACAACGGCAGAAAGTAAGCCGCGTTTGCTTCGAATTATCAATTTCTTATGAAATACTATGGCCGCTATCCTTTCTCGGTGCTAAGTTTCATCGTGCACTTATTTGCCAGCCTGTATTGTATACAAGGCTATGCTTAAAGGGCCTATTTTTTGCATTGATCTTTTCGTTGCACTAAATAGAGATGTCTGACAACTGCCGTTACTACTGTTTTCTCAAGTATCGCGAACGGTGGGTTGATGGGAACGCAGATGCGTTTATCCATATGTTATGCTTTCAACCGTAGGCTTCCGAACTAAGTCTCTGCCACGCAAGCCTATCATAGTAGACGGCCGGTCTAAGCTTTTCCAATGAGTCACAAATATGTAACTCCAAGCACAAAAAGACACGTATCTTTATTGTTATTATTATAATTATTATTATTACTATTATTATGTGGCAACAGATAAATGAAATCAGCTCAGCCAAGCTAAAGGTGCATACCCACATTTTAACACGCAACTTCCTTGCGGCAGATAAGATTTGGACCAGCATTTAATATATAGCGATCAATTAGTTGAATACAAATCCGCATTTTGTAGCATGTCTACATCGGATGTACCTGTACATCTTGATCTGTTCATATACCTTAATTGAGCTGCTTTCGTTACAATTCCTGGCTCTCTGAGTACTAGGTGCATGTAGCTGATCATTATGAAAGCATAGCTAATTATACGAGAATATACCGTTTGACCGTAGATTGCTAACTCTAAAAACGATACGGGCTCTTATCTATCGCTTATACTGCCTCGTAGACGAGTGGCTTTTTTCAATCTATATTGGAATGACGGTATGAGCTACTTCTGGCTGTCGTCTCTGATTGATCATCCGCCGAGCGATTTATTTACACCCAATCAGCACCCTTATTTAATGACTTATTGTGCTATAGTGGAACCCTGGCGAATCTACTCATTCACAGTAATTAAACTGCTTGATGGAGCTTAGTATCTTCCATACTTGTTTCAAATTGTTCTAGTTGTTATGTACAATTAATAGAGACAGTACGATATCGTCACTTAGCTATGAGTTCCCCTCCAGTTGAGTCTAGTGGAGTTTTTCGGTGCGTATAACATAATAACAATTACATGTGTTTGAGTAGTTGTTCATTCAACAACCTGCAGGAATCTTTCGTGGCCACAGAGATATTTTTCTAAAATCTATATTTTGCCCGGGTATCACTATGAGATTGTCCAACTCAAGCTTGTTCAGGGCCGTACAGTCGTTGAGACGTTTACTGAGATACTCTGTTGAATGCGATGCATGGCGTACATTAGCGTGGGTCACAATGGACTTGGTACGGTCGATTTGTTTATTATATCTCAATTTGCGACTCACTGTGTAACGTCACAACGATTCACTAAAAACTTTCTGAAAAAGGAAAGCGAACTGTAACTACTGTTCTGCTATAATACTGCTGACTATTATTATTATTACGATACCACTCAACTTTCAACGGAAATAGATAGTAGATACCTTCCTGCTGCCCGATTCCAAATATGATACGATCTGTTGTTAGTCAACAATTTCAACCTATTCCAGCCGAGTTTTAAAACGTATATATATATATATATATATATATCCATATATTCCAGCAGCACTTTACTACTATATGCATATATATATGTATTAAAGTATACTTTGGGCAATACGATAAGAGCCGACTAATAGAGTTTATCTACTCCGTCACTCTTTAATAATTCAGACACTTCTTGTCGCTGGCTTATAGCCTCTGTGAACAGATACTAATAATAATCATATATAGCTACAAATGCTAATAAACAGATTTACTTGCTTGTGGTGTTCTCACAGTAAGCCATGCTCTGTGAGCCATATTTCAACGGGTTTGCATAGATTTAAATCTATTCTATTTTGAAACAAAGGATGTTTAGTGAAACTGAGAAATCTATCGATCTTCCATAAGCTTCCATGTGCTTTTCTACATTACCGATGTAAAATAATGCTAGTTCAGCCTGCTGAAGACAGCGAGTGAATGACTTCTCCCAGTGTGCCTGAATAATACCTACTGTTTAGCACGATATATTAAATATTTCACATATATATATATATATATATATACATCGAACGTTCCTACTAAGATATTGAACATTTCACCTACATCCACTATTTATTTAGATGATTTTTAGACTTACATTTATAAAATATTATATTTTGTCTCAGACCTTTGGTCGTGCATATAACAACGAAACATCATTAATATTATTATTATCATTATTGAATTCGTCTTATTTTATCGCTATGGTGGGGTAGTACCGCTTTTTAAGCTCTTATTAAACGTTATTCTGTATCGCACTTTTATTTGGCACTTTGAGGCGTTTTAGGACCAGATCAATATGAATAACAAGGGGTCACATTCGCTTTCATCTTTCCTATATTTGTGTCCTAACAAAAACAAGTATATTACTACTTATTTTTTTTTGTAAATATAATATATTACCAGTAACAACCAACCATGATATTATACTATAATATTTACATTTAATATATTTCGTTTATCTTTAGGGAGCCAACATTAGCCATGCATCAATATTCCAATGCAGACGTTTCACGTAACAGCAGATATTTACATCAAAATAACACGAAAATGATTTTAGAACTCGAATTAATTTCGATTATAGAACAACCATACATTTACACATATATATATATATATATATATATATATATATTGCAATGTATGTGTGATGATATGATTATTATTATGATTATTCTCACAAACATTGATGTTGAAAATGATTGGCTACGAAGGGACTGTTGAGCGAAAAATATGGAAGCGAGAATTAAGTTTGGTAGCAACTAAGCAAAATATGTCTCCTAAAATATAGTTACAATAGTAACATGAACTGAGCTTATCAATGGAATATCTAGCGATATAGTTAATAACAGATTCTGTTATTATGCTAATGAATTTCTTATCAAGCAAGTATTAGCCTAAGTAGGGACAAGACACAGCAAATATTGAAGGTGCAGATGCGGCTCGCTATAATAATAATCAATAAAGTAAAACAATTTGATGAATTTGCACAACCGTTGGGTGTTTACTTTTAACCTATTATAAAGCAAAAGTTAACAGCATTGAGTTCAAAAATTAAAAACTCGCTAATTTTGTTGTGACAGCAAGCATCTTGTATTTCCATCTGCTATTTCTACTTCGCACAAGTCCAATCATATGTTCCGTTTTGAGCCTATTGTTTAGATTGCTTCTATAGATTATTGTGGACTTGACACGTCTTGTCTCTTGTCCATCCATATTAATAATTACTGACAACAGTCCAAATGGAACTTCTTACACTAACAGCCTCGCTACAACTAATACTAGTACAGTTTAGTATTGTTGTGGTTGTTATAGTGTTTTGAATGGCTAAAGTCGATCTGGTATTTCCTCAATCATTTGAGCAGAAAGACCTCTATCTTATCATTAGATCTATCGAGGTGTAGATTCTTATGTAGGAACGGAGAGCGAAAGCGAGATCTTCATGAGTGCGCCTGCTGTGAGAAGAGGTAGATACATGAAACGGAGGAAGACCACGTGGAAGTACTCGTAGATGAAATTGCCGATAACATTACGCAGAGCGAGTTACCTAACTTAGTTCATTTAATCAATGTTAGAGATTATAGAGGAGAGGATTTAGATGTGGATTTAGATCTCGTAGGTTCCCAGACAGAGCAATATCTGTCAGTTCTCGTGATATGGGTCAGAAAGGAAGGTAGAATACAATAACATGCGTGGAAAAATCGGCGTCTAGAAATTGCTAAAATAGAAATTGCTTTTTTTTTACTCTCGATATTTACCCGCTGCTGCGAGGCGGCAAGCGGCCACGTCGGGTTATCCGCCTAATGGCAACAACCAATATGACAGTAACAATAACGAAGCGGGGCACGCAGATTAGGTAGAGAGATAAAGGTTTTATTTGTTTATTAAAAAAAAAGAAGTGCTGTTTTGTACTGCTCAAGTTCTTTTAGATGTAATCAGGTCGCGGGACAGCTCGAACCCGTCATAACCTGGTTATCTGTAACATTACAGATCGACAACACGAAACGTCACAATTGAACTATAGATTTTATTGTTGGAAAATGTCGACCTGTACGAGTTGGGCTGCTGCTGTTGTTGTTGGCTGTTGTTGTTAGAGGGGACGGTTAGCTGTTGTTAGACATTTCATGTCCCCTGGATGGTCTAGTGGTGAGCGTCTTAGACTACTAGACCGGAGGGACACGTGTGTGTTGGGTTCAAATCCTGTCAGACGCTTTGGAGAATCTTTGGAGACCTTTCATGTCATCGTGATCCGACCTCGCTTCATTCGCTTTCAGTGGGTGCAGGACGGACAGACCCAAGGCGGTGGTGGAGTGAATCAGCCGACGGTGGTGAAAATCGAAGGAGGATCACACCAGTTCGTGCCGACCAACACCGATCCAGCTGAATTCAAACGGAAGCAAAAGGAGGTACAATAATAAGAGAATTAGAGAGCAACATCATCATCTCGCCTCACCTCAATTCGCACAAAGACTCTTCACTGAGTTGACTACTGTTAGGTTGAAGGTTCCCTTGTTTGAAGTATTGCTTACGCCGTTCCAAACCAACTAGGGGTGGGGGGGAACACGGGTTTTAGTGAGTTTAAGAGTCTCACACTAGGTGACAAGAGGCTGTTCTGTCACGCATGTGCATTACGCGTTCCCGAAACCCCCCATAAAAAAAAAAAAAAAAAAAAGGTTGAAGGTTCCCTAGAAATTGGGTTAAACCTCAGGGTATACTATAGTACTATACATTTTGACCAGCATTCGAAGTTTGAGGCAAATGAACTCTACCTTATACACTATTAACACTGTTAGTCTTGCTGGTATTGTGCAGTGCAATTATTAGGATATCGATCACTGTGTTAGCTACGATATGTTTTCGGGTAGAACCAAGCAAGGCTTTTGTTGAGTTTAGGGTTATCGTTTTGTGTTGTGTTGGAATCAGCGAATCTCTCTTTCCCTGAGGTGCAACATTTCTAGACAAGGGCTGTTCTTGTTACGAATGAAAGTGAGGTGATAGTTCATTCGCTTCTTACAACTTCACATTGTTATTTGTATCTTCACCACCCCCAGATGAAGGCGAACCGCTTGAACTCGAAGGTGACTGCGGGTCCTCAGTCGAACATTCTCGAAGGTTATACCTGGGAGGAGATTAGGCAAATGCAGGTACGTGACGATATGGGTTTGCTTACCCTTCCGTAATAATAATAATGATAATAATTAATAATGATAATAATTAATAATAATAATAATAATGACAGTATTATGATTATTGTTATTATTAATATTTAGCAAGTTAAAAAAGACATTCTACTGGAGTTTGCTATGGATCGCCTCTGTTCTCGGGGCCCTTGTATGGTCACCGTTGTATTATGATATGAGAATTGCTATGGAGCATGAATATGCATCCACATGGATAACCCCTAAATGTGTTCATGATGTTTGTATGAATTTACCAAGGACACGATAAATCGTCAACCGGGCGGCGATAATGTTGTATTGGTGGGAGCTGCTTCGAAGGGAATCATCCAGAGAGATTTTCAGCACAACGCAATGGTGTACAAGAGTGCCTACCAGAAGAATCCATTTGATGGTATCACTGATGAGGTAATAGTCAATTGGATTACACTGTAACCATCTGCTTACATTCGACAAAAGCACACGACACGGTACCCAACAGGAACATACAAGGAAATACTGATGTATTTAGAGAACAAATCCATCGTATCGTGGATAGTAACGTAACACAGCATTGCCTCAACAGCGTCAATAAATCTATGATGTGTTTAGCTCAGCGGTTACATTTCAGCAGTGTGAATATAGGCAAATATATTGTGAGATATGTATTGTGTAACATCACCAACTGTTTCATGATCCCTATTCGGCTCTATCTAACAATCCCATTGTTTGGCCATTGGGCCACCTGAATTAACCGAAACAGCCAATAAAATTCATTTCGTATATTATTCTTTCTCTATCCTTACAGGAACTGGCAGAGTATCAGGCTCTGATCGAACGCAAGAGGCGTGGGGAACCCATTGAAGATGATATCCCTGAAAATCTCCGCCCACTTCTGCAGGAGCCTATCGCCCATGCAGCAGCAGCCGCCGTAGCTTTGTCTTCGACACCAGTGAAGAGTCCTCCGGGGGATGCGCCGCCTGTAGTTCACAGATCGCCGATTCAATCGCCCGTTTCTGAAGAAGGTATACACACATACAGAATGAGTCACAATTAGACACCGTATCATGGCTCTAGTATATATATATATATATATATATATACTAGGTGCCTAACAGGTAAATTGTTTTGTAGACATCCCTACCGCGTATAAGTGCTGGTCGAGTATTATGGACAGTAGTGCATGGGCTGTGAGTAAGTAGAGTTCGCATGTTCACTTGGATGCTTGCCAGATAATGTTGTTTAGTACGTATTATATACCAATTAGCTTACTATAAATTAGTACGAATCGATCCGTCGATAATCCCAGAGGTAAGAGGTCTCATAGGATGTGTCTGCCGTAAGGTGTTAATTTTGTTCATTATCAAATTGGGCTGTATCTCCCTTCCTCATCATTGTAGCATTCGTATTCAGAAAAGTCAATGAGGTCGCTGACAAAGCTGTCAAACAGCTATTGGCGAATTGTCTCCAGTTGTACTCGAGGACAACATATTATTGGTCGATTTTGTGGCCTCATTTTGTTTGATGAAAGGATTACATTTTGTTAAAACAACGTGAATGTGAATCCTATTCCATTGTAGATTCATTATATCGGTCCCCATCGAGCAGCGTAAGAAGGTCTCTGTCGGCCCGTATGGCCGCCGAAGGTAAGCGCCACCTCACCACGAGAGCGTCAGCAGCATTGTACAATAATGATAACAACAAGAACAACAACAACAATGGCTGAAACATTTCATTGTCTTTCTCTCATCTTCACTCTGTTGGTGATGGTTGCGCGGTGGGCAAAAATACAATACTACTCCTACTACCAAAGCTATGGTTATATATCTTATGCTACTGACTGAGGGTACCCTCTTATTGCCTATGGTGATGGTATTACCGCTCGTACCTTAATAATGGCGAAGGAAGCACTTTGGTGATGGATTTGCTTGTCGAATGCAGATGGGTTGATTGGCTGACATCATTGGGGAACTACACCAATGCACCTGCACTGTTTATTTTCTCATAGCTGACCGACAGCTGTCTTTTCACAGCAAACCACTGCTGCTGTTGCTACCATAATACATCTACTACTACTGCTACTACTTGAAACTTTTTGTTTGAAGTTAACCAAAGCAATTGGTTAACATGAGGCGAGGCGTTTTCATACTCGCTGTCTCTACACAGTTCTACACGAAGTATCTCACTGAATTCTGTCCATATGACCGAGAAACATGCCGCTCTTTAATAATAAATGGCTGATAATCGAGGAACTAATTTGGGAACCGGCTATGATCTTACATCGGTGAACGGTGCCCGTGGATCGAGGTCCAAGAAAACTGGGGGACCCCATTTCGCGGATCCCGATCGATCCTTTCGTGAGTTCATTGTCTGGAAAGTGGCGTTCGCTACGAACTTCATCATTCGACATCGAAATATCGAGCATTGGAAATTAGATGCTTTCGTAATTACCAGATTCCTCACGGTCGGTGACGGCCATCTGTAACTGTGGTGGCAATGGTGAAGGCACGGTGGCCTAATGCTGTAATACTCTTTCTTCTCTACACATATATACAGTAGTTTAAAAATAATATATATACTTCTTGTATATTTCTGGCCGTAGTAACGATACTGCTGCTGCTGCTAATTCGTGACTATGATATAGTTAGTTGGTGGTGGTGGTGGTTGGCTCCAGGTATTTTCTAACTCGCTAACTTACTAACTAACACCCACGAAGGTGATATGGAATTAACTCCTGCTAACAGATCACTCACTGGCTTAATTGCCCTATAGTCACCTTTCTCTCGGATGATCTGTGCTGAAACGGGTAATGCTTGGGAAAAGATCATTCATTCGAGAATAAAATGAAATCGCTAGTTGAATTTGTCAACGAACGGTGATAGAGACTACGAGTTTATGGGGGACAACTCTGACTTCGCGTTGCCGCATAACGCCGTTGGATTGTTAGTATGACGATTGTCGATCGTGCTGTTGTCGACGAAATGATGATGATCTGCGGAATGATTCTTAATCAGATGCCGAGGAACAGCGCAGCCAGAGTCTCGGCTTCGGACGAAGATACTTCTCGGAGAGAAAGCCCAAGAAGAGTGAGTCCCTCATATGCAACGACAGCCGGCAACAATAGCCAACCGATTACTTAATGCGTCCCAGTGAAAGAGATCATTCTTGTCTCATTTTTTGTTTGCTTACATATTATATAATATATTCATGAGATTGTTATAGGGTGGTGTCTATTTTGATCTTAATGAGGTACTAACACTTCCATGCTTCGGTTGTTCTGAAGAGAAATATTTTGTGGAATTACTTTGATTTTCATCAAAATTACCTCTGTGTTATTAATTACATTTTATAATATATCAATGTATAGTTAGAACGTATTAAAATTTCCTTGGTCCCTTGGTGGGTAACGTGAGCATTTCGAAAATGTTAAGCGCAGGAGGATTTCCTCTCTTCTTTATGTGTGTACCGTGCGTTATATATTTTACAATCAACATGTGCCCAATCGCGTCGCGGTCGTGTTTCGTCCTCTGTCGAACAAAGTCCACATGTCGATTACGTGACATTTGTAAAAAAGAGAACATGACATCGGCTGTAACGTTCACACAGGGGGTGGATCGAGTATTCTGCTATTGTAGGCCGGCGATCGGATGTACCCAACTGTTATGTCTGCATATCACCCCTCATAGTGAATGCAAAAGTCCGTGATGGATGTTTCATTTAAACAGATTTCAAATCGGACAGGCAAGTTAGTATGCAGCATGTCGTTGAATGGCGTTTGGCCATTGTGCAGTGGTCGCCCTTTTCGACAATTCGTCCGGTTGCGCGAATGGCTCGAGGTTACGATCTTTGTTGAATTACATTTAAGTGCCCTCTGCAGCCAACCGTCACAATTTACGAACTTTCAAATGATTAGCTCTGCATATTCGAGCTTTCCTCATATAGGCTTTCTTTGCTTCTATTGAAACCTATTTAGGAACAAGCTTTTTTATCGAGAGGCGCGGTTTAGGCAGAAAGATGAAATGCTCTGAAGCTCGATCACGCGAATTCATCTGAGTCTAGTCCTTTGGCCGGAAAAATATGGCTGAACTACGACCCAGTATAACCGATATGGACAGGAGGTCTTCCAAAGCAAAAGTGCTTTTCTTCAGCCAAGATTATGTTCATCACTATTAGATGTATTGAGGCCATCCAATACTATTTTCAACATCTGCGATGAAACCCTTCTCCCAATTCTCTGTTGACAGTCGAAACTAAGCGTGAAAGACTCAGACAAAACAATGAAATTGAATCGATGCCAATGTCGTTGCTTCATACCAACCTACTACTCAAGCGTTTAATTGGCGTCGTTTGACAGCTTTGACACTTTGTGGGTCGCTGACGCGCACGCCATGCAGTTTTCTACCGGTTAATGTTATTGTATACCCATGCTCTGCACAATCGAAGATATTAGCCAGCATTGTCTAGATCTATAATGACATATAAACGAATTTACGTGAATATGCAGGTGATGACAACTATCTGTTCTTAGAACATACAATGAACATTGTTCAGTACACATGTTCACTCATCTTAGCATGAAGATGAATATGATGATGATGATAAACGTCACCGATGCTGGAAGTTCTTTTCATTTGATTCAAAGAAACAAAAAAATGGAATGTTCTTCTTGTCGTGTAGTTAATAAAAGATGCATTGTAGTTGATGCCTACTGGAAACTGCTCGCTCTAGTAGCCACAAAACTACAGCTGGTTGCGCATCCTTGCTATCCTCTATTACAGAATGGCTTTGTTATCCGTATATATGTAGAGAAAAGGGCTCAGCGAATGGAATGGCTTCGGAGCAGGTGTACATGCTCGTACAAGTGCGAATATATATATATATATATATATATATATAATATATATATATTCGCAATCAGCTTTCAGTAGTGCGTTAGTCGTTGACGAAACTAACCTAGTATTTTCGTTTTTCATTTGATCTCCTATATTTGTTTATACCCACTCCCTTTGTGTGTACTTCCGTGCAAGCGGATAGTTTAACGTTATTTCTATGGACGAACTCATCTATTGTTTTCAAGCAGTGCGGTAAACGTTTGTGAGATCTCAAACGTAACCTAGTTGCGATTATCATAGAATTCTTGTACTAATAATAATCATACTGTTACCACAACGTACGAATCGGGGGATGATTTGTCGATACCCCATTTGATAGAAGTTCGTATCACGTATCGGACATTCACACACACACACACGTGTGTGTGTGAATGTCCTACACGAATTGAACGCAGACGAAATATTAAACTGTATAACGTACATGAAATCCGGATCGATTTCAGTTCTATAGGTTAAATATACAATAGCATGATTAACATCTGCTCTGGAGCAGGCAGGATACGTATAGTATACTTCAAGAGAAATCTGTCCAGGATAATTAGCTCACAGTGACTAACCACTTAATGTTGTTCCCTCAACGTTTGTTCGATCATCGGTTTACACTACGACTTGATCGACCTGCTGACATCGCGATCATAGGTGGAAAGGATCAGGACAAGGAGAATGAGAAGAGCGGAGATGAATCCAGATCACTGTCAAGCAAAGAGGTTAGCGAATCGGTGAGTGCATGGTTTTCCACATCGCTTGAAGGAACTACCTCCCGCTCCCTAAAAAGTTGACGTTAAGTGTCTCCCCATCGCACTCTCTGTCCTGCGTATCTTGTGAACACTGCTTGTGTGTACCGAGTTTTGGTGGAGACCGGTTTATCGCTCGTGGCGAAATTGACTGTTTGTCTATCATGATTTGATTATTGTTACTCTACACTGTGCCCATCTGATTTTGATTGTGTAGGTGAGCTCTCCGTCGAAAGGCGAGAAGAAAAAGAAGAAGAAGTCCGGTGGCTTGAGTACGGCGTCGTTCTTCAAGAAGAAGAGCAGCAAAACGCCGAAGGAGGAGACCGCTTAGATAATTTCGCTGTAGAAAGTGTGGAGAGCTCGTCGAAACAAAACAAAGAAAGACACGGAACGTCGAAGCTGCAAACAAAAGGACAAACCACTCGAATGACTGCACGGCTGCACGACAGTGCATCAACGCAGACGACAATAACAACCGTCATTACAATAACAACAACAACAAGTGAACAACAAGCTTCGGCCTTGTGAAGCTTCTATCTCCAGTGTGACATTGCCGCAGATTGAGAGAGTGAACGAGAGAGAGGGAATGAGAGAGAGAGATTTAGAGGCAGGACAGCCGGCGGTCCAGCCACACCGAGAGATGATTGACGAAGAAGTCGATCAATCATCAAACACCAAGAAGACCTCTCGCGTTCATCCTTAGAAAACTAAAGGTAGCTACGAAGTGGGACTTGTGAAGGGAGTGAAAAAGCTTGAGCGAGAGAGAGAGAGAGAGAGAGAGCGAGCTACAATAAATAGATAGCGAATGTTCGTGCAACGGACAGGTGGCAATTGTACGATGAAACGCAAGATGGATCCTATTCAAGCAACATTGATTGATGATAATGATTTGGTGAGGTGCGATAATGATGATGATGATGATTATCGATGAAGATGAATGTGAAGATGACTGATGCGTTGGCCATAGCAACACGCAAGCCAGCCGCTGTGGCTCTCATCAATCACGCCGAAGTTAGTGTTTGTGTGCTGTTAAAATGTAATACAATGCTACTATTGTAATGCTGCTGCCAGGAGAGAGAAAAAGAAAAACTAAAAAAAACAAAAAGGTGGTCGTTGTTGGCCGAGCCGCAGTCGAACGACGATACGAAATGAAGAGAGGAAGATGGTTGAGAAGAAATGGGATTGAAATGGGATTGAACTGATCCGGGTCTCCGTGAGAGACGATCACGTGAGGAGAACGCCACGGGAAGAGGTAAACAACAAAAAAAAAATAGGAAGAAGTGGAGACCATTTAAATAGAAATATCCTGATTTTTGGCGGGGCCTCTGCTAGCCACACTATGTATATCCCAAATGAGCGCTGCAAGATGAGAGGATTTCGAGAGATCGAGACATGAAGGTACATTTACGAAGCATGAAGTCGATGAAGCTGCTCACCTGTGCCGTAGAGGAGGTGCTGAGACAAGGGCAGAGAGACAGAGAGAGAGAAATACCTCAGCACCATCGTCGTCCTCATAATAGAAAAACAGATTAACGATGGACAGTGTGAAGCCACGTTTTTTACAGCAGGAATTCGAAACAGCAAGGCAAGACAAAAAGCAATGATAATGATGATCATATGATTTAATTATAAGACTAATAATAATAATAATCATCATCATCATATGAATTAATTTAATTACAACGGCGCACGTATCGCGAAGGGCGATTGCAAGAGCAAGAGAGACTCTTCACTCACCGACACAACACACATACACACAGGAGCAGCAGCAGCATGTCTCAGCAACAAGCAGCTTCAAACTGGTAGTGGCAGCACCTTAATCGTTTCATCATTAACTATGATTCATTATGAATTATCATTATTATTATTATTAATATCCAACTTAAAAGTACGAAATTTAGTTGTGTTTTACTTGAAACAATTCATTGGACGAGAACCGGAACGGTGATGAACTGCACCAGATGGCATCAAATTTACAGCAGAGTAACGACTACTTCAGCTTCTATTGAGCTACAGCTATGTGGTATGCTAGCGGTATGCGCTTTGCGGAAAGTGACAAGACGAATATTGCATGAAACGCTCGATTTCAGCCGTCTGATTAATAATAATGACAATATAACAATTAAATGAAAAAAAAGACGAGATCATACAACTTTCTCCCTCACTTAAACTAGGAAAACGAGTACACCAGTAATAATACTAATATAATTCGTATATGATTAAAAGTGAAGGCGTTATGGCGAAATGTGGCCGTAATAATGTGCTAACTTGATATGAAATGGATGAAATTGTTTTCGAATTCAATCGATCAGGAATCGATTCGATGTTCGACAATTGCTCTGTGCTATGAGACGGGCTGAAATCGGCAGCAGATGCCGAGCGTCTGATCGGGATGGTTTGGGATTACGGTCTGCACAATATTAGCGTGGACGTGAGCGTTCGCTGCTTCAGGTCGTTCGCGTCGGTGACGGCGGTTCGCCGACCGATCGCTCGTTGCACATCGAGCGATTCAGATTTTATCATCATGTGAATAATGATTGTTTGACTCAGTCATTATTTTCCTATGTGTCCGAATGGTGGCGTTTGGGCGAAGAGATGGGACTGTCGCCCGTTGGGGGTCCAATATACCATGTACCCCCCTACGAGGCAATCGCCGTCCGTCACAAGCACTGCCCGTTACTGCGGTCCGTTATCGAAGCGCCCAAATAGCCTGGTAGGCAGAATTGACCCTAAAGCAGACTGAAACCACTCAGGCGAGCGAACATGCACGCAGCCTAAACAGGAAGTGTCCATGCAATATATATATATATACATATATATAAACATTGACAGCACACGCGTACGTACACATATATATAAATATATATATATATTTTGAATTCCGTTGCACGTATGGTGTTGATTAAAAGACGACTTCCTTTTTGTTTTTCTTTTGGCAATCATTTCCCCACGTCAGAAAAGTGTCTTCACACGATGTATGCTGTGCAAGTTTGGTGGAATATGAACAGTGACGAATGAAAATGAAAGAGACGTTGTCTGAGAGATATTGGCACAATTTTTGAGAAATGAAGAAAAGCGAGGTCTTTGACTAAGCAAAATCAGGGATACGAGGAAATGGATCCTAGTATATCTATAATAATAATAATAATAATGAATGGCGTTTATCGCAAATGCTGCCAGACCATTTTAAGATCGAATCGCAAGAGTACAATAAGGGCATCGTTCATCGGCAATGATCTACGATTTTGTCTTTTAGCGGGGACGTCATTCATCTAATGGCGTATGTCTTTGGTGGCGGCAAGGAGCCAGGCCTGTTCTTGATGCCATTTGTTTCATTGTTTGCTGTCGTAGTTCCTTTAAGCGACTCGAAATTGCTGAAGGTCGGAATCATAACCGTCTGGATGCATATCGATTTCTTAGCCTCATCTGATATTGGTCTTGAGTGACGGGGCCGAATGGACCGATTCTATTTTCAGTAGCTCACGAGACGACCATGTTCTCTGTCGGTGTGTACCGGCGTATGCAAGATGACGAAAAATCGACCTTTTTGATATTTGAGATAGCCAGCCACCGACCGAAGCACACTCAGATATTCACTTCAGGTGTTGTCCGATCGCAAGCCATGGCGTCCGCTGAAGGATGATGATGCTAATAATGATGGTTGACAAAGAGAAAAAACATCGTCAAGACACACGGTCCCCATTTCGCGCACGAGTTTTTTTTTTAACCTTGTGGGTTACGGCCCACATCATTTGGAACGGTGACGCTATATTCTGCGTGGCGAAATGCTCAACAGGTCGCAACCGTGAGACTGAGTGATGGTTAAGTAAACGGTAGCTGCAAACAACTTCTAATTAGATCGAGAACGTCGATTTGTTGACGCCGTCATTGCCTCGATCACTGTTTGAAGAAAGAGTGATTCCACCTTCGTTGAAAGGTGCCTGGTTGAGATCATGAAGTAGATGAAGTGCGCAACAACGCTTATGCAACAACAACAACAACGGCAACATTATCAGCAGTAGCAGCAACAAAAACAGCAGCAGCAACAATAACAACAACAGCAACAATAACATGAAAGTGATGTGACTCGGATCATTGCTGGGACCTTGCCTTCGGTGTTGGTTGCGAGTTGTGGCTTCAAGTGACATCAATGCACAGTAATAATAAGTGCATTATAGAAACATATACGGACGGATCATTTTTTTGATGTTTCATAATGACGATAATAATAATAATAATAATACTGCGTATTTTTTTTTCGAGTAACCCTATGTGACAGCTGGCAAAATTGGATTGACTAAATGATACGACGACATTGAAGCAGGAACACGAAAATGTCTGACCAAAATATAGCGAACACAGATCCGACTGATCAGCGATCAGCATACGACTGGACGAATTACTATTATTGTTATTATTAGGTGTTACGCTTGATTATAATATATACATATACACACACACATACGCAGACAGACAGACGACACTATGAGTAGTTTCTTCTTTTTTGGCAATGGGCCAGGCATGGCTACAGAAGACTGACCGGTTGATTGAGGACTTTGATGATGAAAGAAAGAAAAAATAGGTTTTGTTGTCCGATCTTTTCATTCGTATTGATGATGTGAGTGACACAAATTCTCCAAAGTATAAATCGCGTCGCCGAAGAGACGACTTAGTTATTGAACAGGGACGATAACTATGTGAATACATCGGTAGTGCTGCTATTCGTTGTTACACATTTATAATACTGACATAATTAATGGCATAACGTTGGTCACCAGCTCTTGTGTGGTAGTACTTTGGTTATGCCATTATTGTCCTGGTGTATATCTACTTTGAAATTTAGTATGTCTAAAAAACAGCTGATAACCTGCCTCCTAGACCTGTGCTGACGATTGTGTTAGAGAAAGATATATATATATATATATATATATGTAGCCGTCTAGCGACACAAGTGACGAAATTAAATACAAACAACGTAAATAAAGTAATAATTTAAACCAATTATTGAGAGAAATTAATCATTATTGCTGTACGGAGGAGAAAAAGCTGCGCTACCATCGTGACACGATCACCAGGCGAGAGCAGCATACATAGAAACAACTACTACAACAACAAACAAACAACTGCAAACATGTTAAATATATGATAATTATTATTACGAAATAATAATAATAATAAAATAAAATGAATCTTATTTACACCAGCCAACATCGATTGTAGTCATCATTATTTATTATATTTTATATTTAATAGCGTTGATACAGACCCCAGCGGGCGGTTGGCACTTGTTAGTTAGTCACTGTCTAGGGTATCCCGGTCTTCAAGCTCCTCTTGAGGACAAGGATATCCCAGAAGAAACATAAGCTCAGTAGCGGTCGGGAAGAACATTTCAGACTACTGATTTAGACGACTTGGACGAGAGTCAGCATAAAGAGAGAAGCCCCTTTGCATGAGGGAAAGGTGGACACAGCGACATGGAAAACTGTGGCCACCTAATTTCATGGTTTGAACAATGACGCAGCTTATACGATTGGCAAAGTGATATCAAGGTCACCACCTTGCGGTAATCAAGTGGAACTGCTTTATCATTTGTCGGAACACAAGTAAAGGAAGGAGGCGTCAACTAGCTGGGATACCTCACAATTCTGCAGGGTCGTGATGGGATACCCAGATGGAAGGGTTGACGACCTGCGGGGTCCCGTGAAATACAAAGAAATATTCGAATGACAAACCTCCTTGAAGTCACGACGCACCCCTGAACAACTAACAATGACTCGTGACAGCTGCGAGCCGTGCGTTAAACTGTCGAATCTTGTACTGGGAAGGACTGTTGAGAAAACTTCGTTGTCGTATCGACAGGGTCTCGTGCTCGTTGCGGGAGACTGATAAATCTCGCAAATCTTGATCAAATATGGCGCCGATTTCCCAAATTTTCCTCATCTTAAAAATCCTTCTCCCAGGGCTCGATGAGTTTGTCCGAACGCCGAAGTTTGCCTGTATTCAATGCAGTACGGTATCCCAATGCTGAAGCTTGTTGCCGGGGGTGCAGGGATTCCAGCAGGCGTTTACCGAAGACAGGAGATTACAACAAGAGTTCCTCAAGGGTAGGTCCTTGAGCCCACCCTGTAGAACGACGTGGTGATAGAGAGCTCAGATATGACAGCTAGGGTTAATGACGTCAGGTCATAGCCTGCGTCTATAACCTGACGTCATTATGGGTCGAGATGAGGCAACCAAGAGAGTGTCAATGACGATTGGAAGCAACGTGGAAATGAATGTAAGAGCACTCCTGCGGATTACCCCCGAAAAAAAAAGTGACCCAAATTACCTAACAGAGAAGTTCAGAGATTTAGAGAAACAAGATCAGTGGAGAAAAGATCAGAGATTTAGGGAAACAAGATCGGTGGAAAAACGATTAGAGATTTCGAGAATGCATAGAGTCAACTTAATTTTTCGTGAGAATAGTATCAGAATAAAATGTGACACGAAGTACTTCGGGCCATTCTAGACTCGGGGGTGACAGGTACCGCACACACGCTTTACCCGCGATAGTACCGCGGGTAAAGCGATGACGAGCGCGCTTCACCTAACGAGGCTTATGGCCAGGATAAGTGAGGAAGGCGCGAGACGGCTAATGGCGTCTGTCGCCGAATCAGTAGAGCTGTGGAGGGTGTGGACTCTGGATAAGAAGAGGAATGGAAAGACGCTACTCAGGGCGCAGAGGGCGGTGCTTATCAGGATGGCGGAGCTATATTGGACGGCGGCCACAGAGGCGGTAATTTTACTCGCGAACATGCTCCCAGGGACGCTCTTAGCAGAGGAGAGCGGGGAGACCGCATTCGAAACGTGGCAGAACCAATGGTCTAGTGAAGGAACAGCGGACAGGCCAGAAAACTGGACTCGCTCGCTGATACCACATCTTCGAACACGGTGTGACACAAGTACGATCACATAGACCTCACTTACTATGTGTTGACCGGTTCTAGTCAGTACAATACAATACAAACTGCTGTTTATTGACGGAACTGCAACATACATTGCTTGAGTTCTCGTAAAAAAATATAATAGGTAAAAGGTGTAAAATATCACACTGCAACAGACGAAGTTACAATTGACAACATATTATATCAACGCATACATAGGGGCAAATACATCGACACGATTCCTCTTCCATCATAGTCACAAAAATCAACGTTATACGTAATTTTACATGTTAAACACAGTGATAACTACCCCTAAAAATTTTCTTAACTTCGTGGACAAACTTCTTTGCTGAGGTGAGGGATCGAATCTCGCTCGGGAGAGCCCCATACCTCCGGTAGGCGGTGAGCCAGAGCATGGCGACTTGACTCTTTGGTGGTGAATGGTCTCACGAATACCGTTGCCCGACGGGCCGTTCGCTTTTCCATAGCAGAGATGCAGAAAGAATTTTGAAGAATGCACCAGGAATTTTTCCTCTTACTATTTTGAAGGCAAGAAAGGCAGTCTGAACCTTGCTGATTCCACGGAGGCGAAGAAGCTCAGCATTATCTAAAATATCTGTAACGGAAGCACTGCGACGCCGATCGAAGATGGCCCTAAGTGCGTCGTTCTGAATGATTTCTCCTTTGCGCAGCGTTCCCTGAAAGCTCCCACCCCAGACTGTGATTCCATAGGATAGCAGAGGAATGAGTAACATCCTATACACCAGCAGTAATCCCTCAGTAGGTACTCCAAGTTCTCTCAGGCGGCGCAGTGAGGCAATCACCGCATAACATTTTGGAGTAATAGTCCGTAGGTGTTCGTGCCATCTGAGTGTGTCTTGGAGAACAAGACCCAAACATTTGACAGAGGAAGACACCGGAACCGACGAATTGCATAATTCCACTGATTGGATATGAGTCGTCCTTTGTGGCGAGCGAAAGAGGACGATACCCGTTTTGCTAGCGTTTATGACCAGACCAAATTTCTCGAGAATTTTAATCACAGCTTCAACCTTGGGCATCACTCTATGAACATCGTCTTGTATGGAGGAAGGGGAGATTCTGAAAAGGAGAGACGTGTCATCTGCGTATGCAATGGTTTTACAGAATTTGCCGGCTGATATTTCTAACAAGATGAAGTTCATTAGGATAATAAACATATAGGGCCCTAGAATAGAGCCTTGCGGCGCGCCGATGTCGACTGTCCTCCAGGTTGATTCCACGTTTTCGACCTTCACCGCCTGTTGTCTCCCTGCCAGGTATGAACGAAACCAAGAAACAACCAAGCTGCTGCAGCCAAGATGGTCAAGTATTTGTAGAAATAACGAGTGGTGTAAGCAGTTGAAAGCGGCTGACACATCAAGAAAGACTCCCAAACATAGTTCTTTGTTCTCAATAGAATCGGTTATCTCCTGCAATAGGTGTGCTAGCGCCAGTTCGGTAGACCTACCATTGCGAAAACCATACTGACAGGGCGAGAAAAAGTTTTCCGAGTTGAGATAACGGTCTAATCTAACCAGAATAATCTTCTCCATTACTTTCGATAGGAAATCTACCAAGGATATTGGTCGATAATTGGTTGGCAACTTACGGTCACCCTTGTTTTTAAACAACGGGATAATCCTAGCTTCTTTTAGTCTACTTGGGAAGGAGCCTGACCTTATCGAGAGATTGATGATGTGCGTTAAAGGAGGAGCGACCACGGTCGACGCTATCGCAAGCAATTTGGTTGGAATCCCCGTGACACCGACACTCCATGAAGCCTTAGTAGAACCCAGGGCCCGTTCAACTTCAGACACAGCAACTTCCGCCAGTTCAAACGTTTGTGTTTCAGCATGCCAAAGTGATTCCAGTTTAGGCCGAATATCGGCATCAAGATGCAGCGAGGATATCGTCTTAGATCCAACCGTCGCAAAATGGAGGTTCAGTTCATCGGCAACATCGTGAGGAGCAGAAACCGGACCAGAGCGGCCCTCCAAGGTAGCTGGAAGCTCAGCTCTACTTGCAGCTCTTCCACACGAGACGTTGATGAACTTCCACAATTGACGACTTTTGGCCTGCAAAGATCTAAACCGAGACTTGTAGAAAGACGCGGGGGAGACCACTTTTAAGTGCCAACGGTATAGTTTGTTGACATTCTGACGTAGACGGGCCGAGAACCTGAACCTGTCATGCCCCTGCGGAGAGTTAAGCTCAACAGTTGAAAAGCACTCCTCGTAAGCCCGGCACAGTATAGCACTGAACGCATCGAAGCCAGTATCTACATCCTCTGCATCAATGACCCTAAGCCAGGACAGGCGGCCAGTACCAATTGACATCTGTGTCTCATGTGAAACTAACGGAGTACAGCGTACAGTGTGGTGCCATATTCATTGACGGGTCGTCACAATGATTGTATTTAATTGGGAATAATTGTATTTGCCTATCAGTTCCCTTGCGAACCCACGTCGAGGGAGGGTATCTCGACTTTCATTAGAACTTTGACCCCCAAAGAAAATAGGATTTTCACTTAATTGCCGGGAATAGACTCCCATTAGCGGTAGGATAGACAGAGGTCTGTGGCACCCTCTGTTGGGCAAAATGTCAGCTCGAGCACCTTGCCGCTTACGGAAGTTCACGATACCGAGTCGGTGCGTTTGTTTCTCATTCATATCATTAAGTTCAACGCGGTGCGTATTTTCCTTCCAACGAAAATCTCTGCAGGAGTTTGTCGGCTTAGCAGCTGAACGATTATGTTGTAGGAACATATCGATCATGATCGATTATGATTGACGCGAAACTTTGTATAATTGCCTCTAAAAACGTCGACAAATCTTCCCGTCACTCTACTGGATTGGGAGTGGACGGGGAGCTGTGTGACTATGTTCGAGCCCCATAGCTAGCAGTTCGTAAAGGCGTGAGAAGTGAATTGTCTGCCGTTATCTGTTACAATTGTAAGATGGTTTCCGTATCGAGAGAACGTAATAGTGTGATGCATGCCTCCGGTTAAAGTCTTCATAAAAAACTTCGGGCTATTTCGTGTGGGTATGAACTTAACCTAGGAACATCTCTCCATCTATTGGTTCAGTGTAGTCGAAGTGTACTCGTGCAAAACGGTATTTACAAGTTAATCCCAGGTACTCGAAATTGGCATCAAGTTGTCGATTTGTGACGGTATATTGAGATTCCGGTTCAATGTACGTAGCATCGTGCTATTTGTTGCTACATGTTTCTGCTCTCGGGGTGATTTCCATAAAGTTGTTTAAATATTCTACTACGCAGTGTAGCAGGTATCAGTAACTTGTTTCGGAAGAGGAGACGGCCTTTCCTTGAATTGATAATGCATATCGGCGATAAGAACAAAATCCAATAAGTTCACTGTGTTTATTTATGATATGTGGCCAGTGTTCGTGCAAATTGCCAACAATTTGATGCAATGTGATAATCTGCTGTCTCTGTCGTCATCGAGTTTCGTCGGTAGACTATACGTGTTCTATATAAAACTAGAATGGACGTTTGAGTCCTTGGTCGTCCGCTACAAGCCTAGATCAAACAGAGGCGTTTTCCAATTCCCGATTTTTATTCATATATTGAATACTATAAAATATATTGAAAAGCTCGGGTGCCGCTGGCTAGGTTTTCCTATACTATCGAAAAAATGAACCCTGTCTGCTTCTATAGTTCCCACACATGCCGGCTTCTGCATCTCACCTCTGCCAACAGCACCGTATCCAAAGCTGTGAGAGAAGCACTGGTTAGGAAGGAACTCCTTAGAAGATTTAATCAACTTGGCAATCTAAGAAGTAGCCCTTCTGTAATTAACTCGCCTCTAAATTTTTCTTGCCCCTCTGAAACCCGCCTCGCTCCTGGTGAATCTGAGTTCTTTTGTCTGCCAGGAGTTTCCGGCTCTGCACAAGGTGGTAATAGCCAGAAATTCTGGTCGGAGGTAACACTTTACTTTAACTTCCAGTGGAACTGTCACGACTGTAATGGGGCTTGCGAATGGACAGTATATTGAAAATCTAGGGGTAAAAGTATCTGGATATTTTGATAAAAGAATAAATAGATGTAATCGATGTTGAACAGAGCAACTCTCTGTTCGTGTTCAAAAGTGAGGCCGTTGTATACGGATTATCCAAATTCGAGTGGCCATGGTACCTGGTGGTTATTTCAACGTCAATGTTCCTCAGTCCTAAAGGTGGTACGGGGACTTGTCAACCTTTTATCGTTCTCTTTGGCTTTTCTAGTCATGCTGAAATACCTACCTGAGTACTACGCATCAGTCCAGCTGCATTGGTTATATTTGGACCAACTGTCACAGATATAGAACTAGACACTAAATCGTATGGTGATCATTATTGTCTATTCCCGGTAACCGACCATAACGTATGTGTGTAATTGTAAGTTAATCAATGAACCAAGTTGATTGGAGTACACTAAATAGGCTCATTAAATACTGCTACTGGGTCCTTCTACGACCGACAGTTGAAGAGTTCAAACGGACTCAAGACAAAAAAAAATGGAAAAAATCCTATAGCCACACTTGTTCCGCTGGTCGATCTCGAGCGGCCCGGCACAATATGGTTTCCGAAAGAAACGACGTGTAACTTCGTTATCAAACACAGAACTCTCGGAAATTTTTAAGTAAGTGATGGACCGTGAAGACCAGTCCGTAGCTATTACGCACGAGGAAGGAAGAGAATAAGCAAAGGTGGCCCCTGATAGGTCCTCATAGTAATACCTAAAAGGTTAAGAGCTGAGGCCTAGGTCAGATAGGGGCAGAACAGCTGAGGGTCAGCTCGAAAAAACAATTATTATTTTAGTCCTTTGCTATTATGTTTCAACTGGGTATAGCAGTCTTCTTTTTTCTATGAAACAATGTTTTATATATTTGATGTCATTTTGTCACGGCTTCCTTATCATACAAACACAATAAAGAATCAATAATATTATAATTATATCTAATATTATATCTCGCTGACCCATTAGTCCCTGGTCCGCCAGCAATCCTGCACATGTTTAATTTTAGATGCCTCCGTGTGTGAATGTGTGCTTTTCGTGTTTACACGAGCTGAGCCCCTCCCGTACACATTTGACTGTTTTATCTCATTATTTTTTATTGTTATCACTGTTGCATCATATCAGTAGGTACCTAGGTATGTTCAACAAAATAACATCGTACGCTTGCAATGTATATCAAAACATTTAGGGCTTTTCATCGAGAAAATCGAATTGTTACTCAATACATTGGGGGTAGACTAGTATCGCATTCATTGTTCTGGGTTGTTCATACGTCATGTTGGGCAATAGATCTACTTCCCTTAGCAAACAGACCCTCACATCAGCTCATACCCTAACGTTTAAACCTAAAACCGATTCGACGAAACACACAACACTCACAGCTCTTCTACAAGTACACCAGCAAGACTTAGTCAGAATAGAGTGCTACAGCTCTCCCAGTACCAGTCAATCTTGTCATATTTGTGTCACCTTTGTGAGCCCCCATTCGGGGTTCTATGGTACAAGCCACAGTCCAATCCACTTGACGGTCTGTACCCCAGAGTCAGCCATCGCTTCTCAGAGTACTACTAGTACTATTATACTACCAGATCAATTTCCCAAGTTTCTCCAGATGCTGCTTAGTCGTTTGACATTAACTCACAATGTTACCCAAACGTTCAGCATGTCATACCCATGCGCTTCACATATCTGCCAATGTGTGAAGTTGTGAATCAAGTGCATGCAAAGACCAATGTTCAATATATTCAGTACATCCCTATTTGTTGGTCGGTACTTGTCCACCAGCAATCAATATGCATTTCCAGATTCTCCATTTTTTTGTCATATTCTTCTATTTCGGAGCTTCTCGAACCCTTCTTCTTTCTCTAAATGTCACCTTAGAGTTGAGTATAAAAACAATTGACGAAACAGTTGTGGTGGTGGTGTGGTGTGTGTTGGTTGTCATTTCTCCGGAGGTGTTATCCCTGTTCCGGAGGCTTATACCAGGGTCAACAAGTTTCCTGTATACGAAGGAAAGCAATTATTTAGGACAATACATTCTCTCTAAAAGTCAATCTATCTAATCCAGCGATTCTTAAGTGTTTTAATCCCGTTCGAATAGAAAATTGTCTCCATAGACCCAACATGCTTCTTTACGGCGGCCTTAACGCTGCCCATTTGTATCGTACGGCTGCCCCTGCTGAGGTGCGATTTGAGAATTTTGTGTGTAGTGATGAACTCAGGCTTCATCAACGGATACGAATCGGCGGCAAAAGTCGCGCGAATTTCACTTCATTTGCTCGACACACAGCGGTCGGAAAGCATCACACAGTTCAGTTTTTGGTCCATAATCAAGCTGTGCGCTACCCCCTCTTGCTGTTCAATTTTCTTATACTGAGATTAAGGCATAGGATGAAAATAGCTGCTAACCTTTAATGCCTCCACTATGTCATGAGTCTCAACCAGACGATCCTTGAGCATTTTCTCATGCGTTTTTTGCACATTTTCTTCATTGCCGTTTTCGGAGCTCCCGTACATTGTTTGTCTTGGACACTGGTTCGATCCCCTCTTAATTCACTGATTCAATGGCGCACAGGTTCATACGATGGGGCTTCAGACTCCTTTTAAACTGTATCTAACCTCATTTTTCAGCTAGATTGCATCACAGCTCTTAATGTAGCAGTGTTTTATTACAGCCCGAACGGCGTAACGGACCATTTTGGCAATATCGTCTGATATGTCGCTCCCACTCGTTAAGATCGTTGAAACAAACGACACCACTGGTCGGCTCGGCTTTATTGTTTGGCATCGGCAGTTTCGAGGGTAGCTCTTTTCAACAACAAAAACATAAACCTTCCACCACTGCTGAGCCGAATATGCCGACACACGAAACTTACTTCCCCAGCTAGCATTCTCTGAGATTCTATCCCGAGATGACTCTTGCTCACACACAATCTCAGATCATGGTTTGTATATAAGATGCTTATCGTTATCATCAGCGATACTGACCTTATGCTGCTAATTCTCTTGGGCCAATAAGCTGTTGCAGGCATTGACTATTATACCTTCAGTAGTGGCTTAGTGAGTGTATGTCTGTACCTGTTGCTGGTGGATATGTTCTCAACTCTTAGCTCTTTGCGATCAACTATGACGCCAATGAAGATATACTTAGTCTGGCCGTGTTTCGTGTGTGCCGATAGAACTCTGGGTTCTGAATTAGCCTTAGTCGCCTTGGGGTATCTAAGGATGCGCAATGCTGCGCTCTAGTGCTCATCCGTTTGATCCTCAAGGTCTCAAGGTAAGCACACAATGGGAATCAGCCATAGAACCATGACAAGATAACCACTTGTGACTCAATGCGAGCTAGTTTGAAAACAGCCATTTGAAGCAAGTTCAATGCAATCGATATGCAATCGACTAACGTCCAGGTATTTTTCACATTTGATTATATTTACAAGATTTATTTTTATTTCTAAAAAATATATTTCTCACACCAAATGATGTAGCTCCTTAGAACACATAGTCAGCCTGAATGCTATTAAGAATTAATTCAGATGAAATGGTATCGACTGATCTCTAGACAACGCTGTCGAGTCAATTTCAGAGCTTCACATTTATGACACCCCCGCTCACTTCTAACGAAACTAACATCTCATAGTTGTTCTCCGAAACTCTTCTTTATGTAAACTATGGTACAACTCAGCGCGGTGGCTTGGACGGCTAAGTCTCTGGTCATCGGAAGCCAGAGACCGCAGGTTCGAGCCCCGCTGCGTGACATATGAGAGAGCTTAAGCATTGTAAAATTGCAGCTCCTTTAATAAACCAATAAAACCTTAATAAACCAATAAAACCTGTAACTCAAGGCGCTCGATGCTCAAGTGGCGTGTCAGTATCAATTCCATGTTCGACACGTTCCGCTGAATAATGTTCATTTACAAGGTACGATCATTTCACAGTGAGCGGCCAAAGCCGAGATAGGTTGTATGCGGTAAATAGTTGCTACGGTGACCCACCGCGTTCACTGCACACTGTTTCGAAACATTCATAGGCAGGGACTAAATCAAACATATGCAGCTGGAAGGAATTCCGTATGTTCAACACGCCTGTCGGATACTCAGATTAGTAATTACAGTCATTACTATCGTAACAGGTATTGTATGTACATAATATTTACAAGGAACATGTTAGCGGTAGTTAACTAAAACAACGCGCTAACGAAGCGGAATGCAAAGTAAAACTCTAATGCGAACTGCTTGGGAAATGTCATCAGACGTATCTTAATTTGTAATGTAAGTGCATTTCCATGAAGAGTAGCTACAACAACGGGAATACCAACGACAAGCTAACAACAATTGATCTGATCTCATAGGTGCAGGTCCCGATTGAACGGCGAACCCTTACACATAAGTGGTTCTGAAATTACAGTTTTCACAGAGAATTACAGACTTCACATAGACACAGTCGCACCTCCCAACCCGCTAGACACTACGCGTTTATGTGTCCCTTTATATGTGAATGTAGCGAATGCGGCTATTGAAGAAGAAGAAAAATAGAGCAGCTCGCCGTTATCGCACAGAACAGGAAAACAATGTGTAAATGTTTCAATCCGTCTCAGTAATTAGTGTATTTCACTATTTCCTGTCATCCCTGTACGTGTAGGCTCTCATAATGTGTTCGCCGGGTACAATGACGCCGGGGCGTTTCAAAATCAAAGCTACACATGTGTGACACGCATGTCATGCAGACCTTATCGCAACTATAACTTTTACACCTGCGTGGCGAGCTAGCCCGAAATGTATGCATATTTTATTTGGGAGAATCCTCATTACGATCTAGTAGCAGTCTTCTTCTTTGGTAGCTTCATGCCCGAGAATCATCGGTCATCATCGAACAAAGAAACCATTTTTCTCTATTCATTAACAAAAAAAGACAACGAGTTCCTAGAAAGAAAGGCCCGTAACTACTGCGACAGTATCCAGCTGATTCTATCCAACTGCATAAGGCTAGAATGAAAGCGTTGTCTATTATAGTAGCCCACTGAAACGTATGCTCGTAATGCATGTCGCAATGAAGAGTGGACAATAATAACGGTAGCAACAAGGACCACACACATTTTTTTCATACGAGCGAAATCCTCCCAATAAAACGCACGGCCCGAAAGAGAGGCAAGCCTCATCGATTGCCTTTGGCCAACGCAGCCGTAATAAATACTATAGATAATAATAACATCAGTGTGGCAGGATGCTGTTCTGTCCGTTAACGACCCTCACGTCAATAGCAGAGTCGGTCCCGGAATAGAATGGAATACTAAGGGCTCCGCCCTGTTGAAACTGCCGACGTGAACTGTTTTTTTTCCCAGAGACTGATAGGGCACAGGAAGCACACAAGAAAATAAATGCTGCCAAACAAGAGACGGTGTCAACAATATACATGAGACATGATATGCTCACTAATTAAGCAACTGGCCAAGCAATTCGCCAATAAATTCACAAGCCCCAAACACGTCTACTACTGTGTATTCTATTTAGGTGGCGCACTGAATGCCGCCAGTCGGCTTACTTAAGCGATTACACACATATATATATATATATATATATATATATATATATATATATATATATATATATAGATATATATAAACAGCTACAATTTAGTCTTAGACCACATTGCCTTCGTAGTAATGATGCTATGCTTACATCTTCTATGTAACAAACGCTTGAAATACAATTTATTACAATTAGTTAAACAACTTTAAATATATAATAGAATAATTAGAGAAGTTGTTGGGGGCAGTCGGGGTGGCAGACCGAGGCCTGACGTCATGGTCATCACCCCCCAGGTAGGCGATGCCATTTGGGCTTCTCTGCAGAACGCCGCTGCGGAAGGAAAGCTCCTATACGCTATATTTATTCAAACATACAGTAGTTAGCAATTATTATTTCTAGGGATTATGGGGGTGGGGGTGAGGTCGACAATGTCCCGAGGAAGGCGATGGCATTGCCCCTCTGCACAGCGAGGGACAGGCGCTGCAGAAGGAAAGAACCTGCGCTAACGAACCGTCAACGTAGACCGTTCGGTCAGCCCTACAAGTTGTGATACTTTTCCGAGCGCATTATCATTGTTGCTATCTGGGTGTCGTCAAATTTATGTATAAAGTTGTAAATTGCCGAATATCTTAAGTTTGCATAGAAAGTACATAGTAGATAGTCGTTTATATGTAGTTAATGTACATCTCCAGCATGTGTTGAAACGATTATATGCGATGCTATATTTCAAGATTTACCAAACCTTCAACCCTTTTCAAGTTGGATGAATAGCCTCTGCTCACTAATACTTTTCGAACGGAGCCGCTGTTTAGGGATCGCTGTTTCAAAGATCCGTTAAAGTGAAGTCGATAGGAATGAAGAGATAGATATTCAGATGTTCAAGAAAAGCAATGAGCATTTACGTGCCTTTGTATTCGAGCTACACGTATACCAGCCGCTGCGGAGTCGAAACGCGGGCCGGTCTCTCCACGTCAACATTCACCCTGTACTCCGTGGACTCTACGTGGAATGGCGCCCATTTGGAGAGGGTCGCCGAGCCGCTCGGTTGGCTTAAAACAGTTCATAATTAAAACAAAAACAAGGTATAATCAATCCTCAGAATTGTGTACATCGTAAATCGCACACAATAAATTTGCTTACGCGTAAAATATGCTGTCAACTCGAATTCATTATCGTATCGAATTCTGTACCCTAAACAAATCCACAGTCAATACGAGACGCATCCTCGTGCTTCGTTTTGAAAGTGGATTTCCATCAGCTACAAGTTCGACCCGATATACAGATGATGAGTCGCTTGAGCGCCTTTGTCGCGTGCGGCGCTGAATCCGCCTAATCGCGTGTGCGCGAGTATCGTATCTCTCTCACTTTCCTAAACACGATGCGGCCCTCTCCACGGAGATAGGTGGAGGCATATTTTCGAAATACACTCAGTGATACCTGAGACAAGTTCGAAGCAATGCCGCTCGTGGCTGCTAGCAAGGAACACCAGTCCAGTGTTCGATTGGAAGAGAAAACGACGTTTGATCATTCTGCTCAGTTGGAGTCGATTTGGAGTTTGTGCTGAGTTCGTTTCGCTGTACTGTGGAGGTGCGCGGTGCTCGTGAGTGCTTGTTCTGTTAACTATCACGGCCGTCCTGCTGCGACGACAACAGACAGACAGACTTGTGCCTCTCTCGTAAAAATCGAGACAGCAATTACTGGTGAGCGTATGTCTTCTATATATAAATATATATATATGTATCTCGCCGCTAATTAGTGGTAATGATCTGACCACTCTGCTTAATTGTTTTGTGATACTTCATTGCCAAAGTGCGAGAACTTAATCGACAGCTAGTTAGGTTCACCACTGGTCAGGCTCTTTGTTCCAATTAAGTATTCTCCAACCAAGTGACGATCGCCAGTGGAGTCAGAACAAACAATGAAGCATATTTTTTTGTTGACCAACTTTACCCGCCCGAAATTTTCGACGAAAATATTACTAATGTCCCCGTCTCTTCTTTCTCTCTCTCTCTCTCTCTCTCTCTCTCTACCTATTGATATATTTCTTGTTTAATCTCTGCAACGTTTTCCACTAAGGTGCCTGGATAAGTTCTATAAAGCATAAAATTCAACAAGGATGATATCACGCAAATTAAAATTAATTAAATTTAACTGCAGTATTGATTATATTTAATTCCATACAGTCAGTAGTTTTGCCCGCGGTTTTAATCTTGGATGCCCTTCTGATTTTGTTCAGTTCGTTCTTAGCTAAGAAACCTGTGTAGCCAAGTGTCTTTTTCTATGTCGCTGTTGATTGTCAGACCATTGGTTCATTTCATCTGCCACACAAATAATACCTAGTTTATATATTGAATTCAGTATGAACCCATTTCTACTAGAACATATATATATAATATATATATATATATATATATGTTCTATTAGAAATGGGTTCATATTGAATTCAATACAAAGATTGTTTACTTGACGATTTTATGGACAATGTACTGTACACACATTGTATCCTTTTTCCATTTCGAGGCCAAATAGATCTCATACCTATGTAGTCCCGCCGCGTGTATATGCAGCCAATAGATGATGACAATTGATATGACAATAATAGTAATGGTTCATTGGCATGGAGCCAGCTCATGACATAATTGTAAATGGCCATAGTCAATTTATGGTGTTTGTTATGTAAGCGAGCACTCCAGTTGTTGTTGGGCCGCTTTTATGGCTTGTCTGTTCTATAATGAATATATTATTTTTATTCTAGGCTGGGTTCCGTGACGACGATAGATTTTGGTCCAC